>OX421376.1:2500000-3750000 GCA_949126905.1 Amorpha juglandis
GCGCTCACTGGTCACCTCGATTCATAAGATGTTAAGTCTCAATGCCGAGTAATTTCACTGGCTTCAATCACACGCCACACACCGAAAAAAAACAGTGCTTACATTGTTGCTTGGCGACAGACTTAGAAAAAGCGGTAGTACCAACCTAGGCGGTCTCTCGTATACGAGGGACCTACCACCTTTCCTTTAAGGTCGGCAACGCGCCCATGATTCTTCTGGTATTGTGGGCGTAGGTACATGGGTGGTGGAGATCACTTACCATAAGGTGACCCATTTGTTAGTTTGCCGGCCTATGCTATAAAAAAAAACTTATGATGAAATTATTATTATTCTGAAATTACATATTCTTTATTTTACGGTAGCGACCGACAAACTACTAAGTGGGTTATTTGATTGGTGGGAAAATAATTGGGGGATTAAGAAGGATTTAAGCCTCTCTCGCAAGCTGTAAATTGAGAATAATAGTATAATATCATATCTAGAAATTCGTCCACACGTCAACGTATAGTAAATACCCTTAGGCAACTCTACGTAAACTTAAATTGAGGGCTAATAGTAAGTCGACTGCCTCAATGACGCAGTTGTATTGCGTACGCGGAACGATTGCTGTGCTGAGGTCTCGGGTTCGATCCTCGGGTCGTGTGAAGTGATATTGAGTTTTTCTATCATGAAATGCTCAGTATCAGCTCTGAGCCAGGAAATGTGTCTGGTATGGCGATAGGCTCGCCCCCTATCACGTCATGTGTCAGAAATACGCTCGGCGAAATGTGGGTGTACTGGTGACAACCCTGCCTACCCCCTTACTGCCTACATACCACAGTACGTATGTATGTTTTAATTAGTCGAGTAAGTGGCCGTCTATCCATAAACAGTTGCAACGCTTCACAGACTTTTGAATGAAGTACTAATTCGCATTAGACGACGCACGTCATCCGGCCCAGGAATGTCTCTTACAGGTTTAGTGCCGTGCAATGTAAAAAATATCGATATAAATATTCTAGGTTCGCAATCGCCATACCGACTGCGCGGCAGCGTGGGGCCCGATAGCGAATACATAGTGGCGTTCACTATCGACAACAGTACCCTGTAGTACGTCCAAGTAATTGGTTATCGGCTGTTAGTCAACTTCCGACTTATCACGCACTTGGCTATTACGTCACGGATGTCCGTTTCCGTCCGTCTCGCGGGCACGTACTCGTACGTACCTATACCTACTCGCCAGTGTTGCGTAATGACTATCGGCTGTCGATAGAGATTATAACTCGTATCGATAATCGATAGTTATAGTCCATAATGTACTTCATTTGTGGAACGCTTTATTAATGTTAATTTTATACATAATACAATATAATATAATGATTTCTTACGTTTACGCGAATGTTACTATAATGGCAGATTTTTTTTAGGGTCTTGCGATATGTAAATGTCTAAAAAAACTAAATCTCTCTGATTTATTATATTATATTAAAACCTATTTTAATAATTGATATCTAAAAACTTCATGATCGCATAGTTTAAATATCAAAGTACCAATTAATTTATTGTCCCACTTTTTGATCGGAAATATGAATTATGCATTGGTCACGGGTTGGATGTCAAATATTATGCGATTAAGACCAGTTCTAAGTATTATCGGAGAAAATATTATTTTGTTGCCTTAAATACCTACTTACTAATATTTACTTTGCATTAAAATTATAAAAGACTAAATATTTTTATCGATAAACTTTAATGACATTATTACCTACCGTCTCTATATAATTTCGCACAGTAGCCATACGATACTACGCGTTTATGTATACTTATAGTTTGTAGTGCCCTCAGAATAAAGGTCAATATTGAATACAAAGCGTTCGTGTCAGTAGGTGATATATGGTGTGAACGGCGTGGTCGGATCGTTGTCACAAGTGGTCAAGGGCACGCGACCGTCCTCAGGATTCAAGGTCATTGTGACCGATCGAATTTACGAGACTGATTCTCGCGATGTCGATACTTTGTGTCGTAGTATACCATTAATTACTATGTATTGACATATTCCTATAGTATATTATAATTTTAGCGCTTTTGTTGTACTTACATCCCGTCTTTTTTTACAGCATAGGCCGACAAACGAGCAAGTGGGTCACCTGATGGTAAATGATCTCCACCGCCCATGTACGCCCATCACCAGAAGAATCATGGGCGCGTTGCCGACCTTAAAGGAAAGGGATAATTAGGGATTGGGAAGGGGAGGGGATTTGGGCTTCCGGATATCTCACTCACCATACGAAACGCAGCAGCAAGCCGCTACTTTACGTCGGTTTTCTGTGAGACAGTGGTAACGACTCGGTCGAACCAGCCCATTCTAATGTTTTCTTGATAATTCTCTCCATCCAATGGTTGCCTGGAAGAGATCGCTTTTAGTGACAAGGCCGCCACTTGTGACACATATATTTATTTGCTGTTTTTTGTCTATTATTGTTTGCTTTTGTTTGTGTGTGTGTCTTCAATAAAGAGTTACTATCTATCTATCTTACTTTGGCTCCATTGTATTTTGACGCAGTGAAGTTAGTCTGCACCTTGTTTAAAGGTTGATATATCCCATTTATTATGTCAAACGAGCTTTGAGATTTCCTCGACGTTTCAGCTCGTAATAAAATATGTACGTACAAGGGAATTTTATCTTTTCGAATATTTAATTTACGTACTTAATGAGGTAAATTAACTATTAATAAATGTTGTGTTGAAAGATAACGTTGTAATTTATGATGCTAATGAACTGAAACCCGACACGGTTTTAGTTTACACGTGGCTTGTGTTTGTTATGTAATTTAAAATGAAAATTGCTTTTCTTTGTATATATTTCTGACAACCTTTGTGGCGCTGTGGACGAGTAGCCGACTGTGAAACGTGAGGCCGTGGGTTCGATTCCCGCACCGAGCAAATATTTGTCTGATTCACAAATATTTGTTTCGGGTCTGGGTGTTGTGAGACCAAAAAGTCTCTCGTAGTTCCTGATACCCACGACACAAGACTCGTATCTTACTGTGGGGTCAGGGCTATGTGTGTGACTGTTGGGTGTTATTTATTTTGTTTTTACGTGTGAAGGAATTGGAATAGAATCATGAATTAATGACTGATCCAAATATAATAGGCCGGTGATTATCCATTTTGAAACATAAATAAATTATAGTAGAATTAAACCCATTGTAAAAGGAAGAGAATACAACAAAATTGATAGGAAAAATAAATTAACGGCGATCTGAGGTCGGGAAGTGGGAAGGGGGGGGCTTTTAAGGGTAAAAAACGGTTTATCTCGATTTCCGGAAAAACTACAAGTCCTATGGAAAAAAGTTAAATCGCAAAGTTGTAGGTAATAAAAAGATCTACAACTTTTGTATACATACTTTTTTCACATAACCTCAAAATTTATGTTAAAAATTTAAAAAACCAAGTTTTTAGTTTTTTATTTTTATCTTTTAGAAAACATAATTTTTTTTCACGAAATTTCGTGAAAACTTACCTTTTTATATCCCAAATACACTGTAATTTTTTTGATCTAAAATATTCATTGTTTCACCTTATTTTGACTTAATATCGAAAAAGCAGCCTAATTTTCAAACGAAAAATCTCACGTCAAAATATCAGCTTTTTTAAAAAAGTCTGTTGGTTTCTTGTTCATTGAATTCTCTACTTTCTGATGGTGTAAAAAAATATATACATTACTATGGTAAATGTGCTCAGAAAATGCAAAGAAACGAACTACTAAATAACAAGTAGTAAGGCCCAGACCCACCTAGCCCCTTCCCCACTTCTTTATGATGGGCTAAAATTTTCCGTAGATCACTCAGGTATATAAGTTATATTAAAATAACAATAAAGAGGCATCTACGCATATAATTTAAAGAAGATTCTACAACTTTCCCAAAATATTGTAGATATGTCTTATTAAATATTAACTTATAACTTTACATTTTCTGAGCACATTTACCATAGTAATGTATATATTTTTTTACACCATCAGAAAGTAGAGAATTCAATGAACAAGAAACCAACAGACTTTTTTAAAAAAGCTGATATTTTGACGTGAGATTTTTCGTTTGAAAATTAGGCTGCTTTTTCGATATTAAGTCAAAATAAGGTGAAACAATGAATATTTTAGATCAAAAAAATTACAGTGTATTTGGGATATAAAAAGGTAAGTTTTCACGAAATTTCGTGAAAAAAAATGATTTATTATAATAGATAAAAATAAAAACAAAAAACTTGGTTATTTGAATTTTTCACATATATTTTGAGGTTATGTGAAGAGAGTGTGTATACAAAAGTTGTAGATCTTTTTATTACCTACAACTTTGCGATTTAATTTTTTTCCATAGGACTTGTAGTTTTTCCGGAAATCGAGATAAACCGTTTTTTACCCTTAAAAGCCCCCCCCCTTCCCACTTCCCGACCTCAGATCGCCGTTAATTTATTTTTCCTATCAATTTTGTTGTATTCTCTTCCTTTTACAATGGGTTTGATTCTACTATAAATTTGTTTCTATTTTTATCATTTTCAACCGGATAATCACCAGTCTATAATGCCGACCGTCAAAAGGCGTCTATCGACGGTCGGCAGATTTATACCGGTTCGAAGTTACTGGCTGACCCCGGAACGCCTGACCGAGCTACGATCCACTACAACCGTATATTTACCATGTGCATGCAGCTGAGCACACAAATGTAGCAGATACGCTTCCACTAGCTTTCTGGGCAACCGGGAGAAGTTTTGTTCTATCTTTTTTTTTTGAATCACGACTAGCCAAACGCGCGCCTGATGGTAACCACTAAGCCTGCCCATAAACAGAAGCAACGCCACACAGAACCTTGAATTACAAAGCACTGCATGGCACTGAACTGCGCTCGTCACCCCCAGGCATAACATGTTAAGTCTCACAATGCCCAGTAATTTCACCACCTTCAAACCGAAACACAACACTGTTGGTTGGCGGCAGAAATAGACAAAGCGGTGGTACCAACCCAGACGGCCCCTTGCATACGAGGGACCAGATATCTACTAAATAAATGCTAATGTTAGTAGATACCGAAATGAAAATAATTACTCAAAATGTCCAGACAGTATATATTTATTGGCCACTCACGCGTATCAAAATAAAATACGTTCGTGTGTGACGTCCGTGTGGTGTGTGTTCGGTTCAAGGCGGTTCAACCCTTGACCGGCACGTCCTCTATTCACATACTCACATATACCAAGTGGCTACCTCGTACACTATATACTGGCGTGATGTTATCTATATGGTATATTGTAGCTCATTTGTATATTGGAGCAATGGATTTTTTTTAAACTTATAGTGCGATCAAAATTCGGTTTTTTAGCGATGATATTGGAGCATGCGAGTCATTTGGTTCGTAATTTTCAGTCAGTGAACCCCCAAAATACTAATAGTATCATCGGTGAATTGCAGACTTTAAATGGCCTAAGTTAGGACATCTAGGCTATTTTGTATTCCGCAATTAACAAAAGATAAAATCGACCAAAAACAATAAGATGATTAAATAAAACTAAACACATGAGTCTGTGATTATAATACATCCAACAGTCACATACATAATCCTGACTCCATAGTAAGATACGAGTCTTGTGTCGTGAGTGATACTGTAGTTTAATAAAATTGTTGATACCAGTGACTCAAAATTGTTCGTTTTATTTTTTGATTTTTAGTATTTTTGACGCGGTTTTATGTTTTATTTAAAGGTTTTTAATTTAGTATTTTTTCGTGAAAGAATCATCCAAATCGGTGCATAATAACGTAGTTGGAGTCTTTCATCGCCGATTTGACTCCTTTAGGGATGGAATTTCTTCAATAGGATGGAATGGGTCCACATTTGGCGGAGTGATGCGTGGTTATACATACAAAGAAAACAAGAAAAATAAACGCATCGAAAACCTCTTCCGTACTTTTACGTAGACTGAAGCCGTTTACGCGAGCCACGAGCAAATGTTAACAATTTATAATTACCCTTTATCCAAAGCTAGGGTACGGGAAATGCTCTACGACACTAATCAGCGGTTAAAACAGTTCCACCGGAATTCATGGGAAACCCCATAAAAAAGGTGTTAACTGGTGATTACACAAGAACCCCCTGTTTCACTAAATCAGAGCACGCTTTGAACGTTTTTTTTCCGCATTCTAATGTAAGACTTTAAAGTTGAATAGAGTGATTTGTAACCGTTATAAGTCTCGGCGTTTCCTCGTTTTTTTTGGGTTCCGTAAGCAAAGTGTACCAACAGTGCTAATCCCCAACTGCTACAGCCACGGTCTGCCTGTCAGTCCTTCTTTACAAGGGGTCTATATTTAGAACCGTGATAGGTAGCCGGCTAAAATGTTCATATAAAGTTGATATGTAAAATGTTCATGTAATTACGTAAATACGCGGGGATTACCCCATTACACATTACTTACTAACGGGGATTACCCCGAAAGGGTAGGCTGAGATAGGTATAACAAGTACGTCCACCTTTTGAACTTATTTCCGTTCCATGATGTGATAGGGGACGGACGAGCCTATCGCCAGACCTGAAATTGTTATTTTTCACTTTCCAGTGTTATTTTGAAGTCGGTTTTTAACTTTTGTTAAAACTTATTTTATTCAGTAAGGGTAAATGCAGGTTTAAGTTGACTTGGTGGTAGGTCTCTGGTATACGAGAGTCCGTCTGCATAGCTACCACCACTTTGTCTATTCTATCTACAGTCAAGTAGCAGTGTGAGGAGAAGGATATTGATACCATTAATATTACTGGATATTTACGAGATAATATCTGCCTGGGATTGACGAGCGAAGTACATTCCAAATGTAGCTCTTTTCAGTGGTGTTGTTATTGTTTACGAGCAGCCGTGGCGCTTACCATCAAGTGAAAGACCCACACGTCTCGTCATTCGGTTGTATATAAAAAAGTACCACCAAACTAGATAGGTTGTGGATTGAAATTCCGATTCCTCAGGATAAGCACTTATCCCGCAAGGTGGACAAGAACAGGTGCTTTTTATTTTAATTTCAATTATTAGTGGCCACCTGTGTTTGTAAATAGGAATATAACTTCCTGCCTCCGTAATACGTTTTTAATCTGACCAGTGGTAGGTCAGGAATGTTGATATACATGTAATAACACCTATGTGGGTGGCATGGGCAGTAATAAACACATCACGAACTGGACTAAGACAGATTATCATTGAAGACCTTCGTGATTGGTCGGACGGCGAATATCAATCACCTCATTGGTGGAAACCGTGATGATCGGGAATTAAATATTTACATATTAATTGTGACATTGGAAAACTAAATCAACTCGCACCTGGACCGCTGCTATGAGTCATTCCCATGATGTTAATGAGGTTATTTTGATCAGATTATTAAAATAGGTCAAGTTTAGTATGACAGTAACCTTGATTATTGTTGACAATTCCAAAATGAGATAACATTTATATTCCGTTGTCTAAATCTTATTAATGATTTAAATCCATTAGAATGGTAATGGGTTGTAAAACATTATAATAAACTAGTAGTCCAAACCAAACAAACCAAAACAAGACGATAAACGTCGGGAGAGTCCAAAAGAATCGGTCCTCAAGACAGGAGCCTGAGAAAAATAAATAAAGGTCCAAAGCTAACGGCAGGGAGCGACGGGGCCGAAACACGCCACCTGAGGCGCAAATAAACAGACGGACCAACAATACTGTTGTTAAATCCCTCGATCTCGAGAGCTTGACGGAAAATACGAAACAAATGAAACGGCGGTACGCCATGAAATTTGTGACGAATGAAAGCCTTCGAATGGTGTAAGCGATGGTGATTCGACAGTTTCATGTCGAATTTGGTACGGGAATGGGAGTAAGAATTTTCGATTATCGATTTAATATCGATTTCTTATGCCACCAGCTCTGTCATGAGATTTGATTTTAAAGAACCTTTGAAGAACAATTGGGTGTATACCCAATCAGAGACACGTAACTTTACTATTTTATTTAATAGCGACGTTGGTATATTCAGAATATCACAAGTGACGATAGCTCAGTGGGGATCGGTACAGACTGTCTAAATGAAAGTCGCAGGTTTGAAAACAGTGCCAAGAGCAAACGCTTTTGAATTTTCTAAGATACGTGTGTATTCAATATTAATTATAACTTGCTTGAAAGGTGAACGAAGCATCGTGATTAAATCTGCATAAGTGAGAGCTCTCCACAAGAATCTCGAATGTGTGTGTAATCTACTAACCTGCATTAAGCCACCGTGTTGGACTAAGGCCTCTTCTCACTTATTTATTATAGGCTGATATTATTGTTATTTTACATTCAGATTTTTTTATCCTGGCTCGGCAAAGTGACTACGCTACATCTGATGGTAAGTGTAGCGCAATCCAAGAATAGTGTCGACCAATGATAAACAATGTGTTCATCGTAGGTCGGCAAGATCATGCCGGCCTGCCAAAGGGCCAAAGGGGAAGGGATGGGAAAAGGGTTAGGCTCAGGGGGCAAGCCCCCTGGGGAGAACCGGATTTACACTGGCTGGCCATGGAACGCGACCCACACAAGGTGGGCCACTATGGCAGGTTTTAGCACCAGTGTACGGTGGTCGCTATCCGGTCGGATACAAGTATCCTCCCACCAGCAATATTTCATTTATCAACAAACAATCAAACATTACGCCTATTTGGTCAAGACTTGCTGCATCTACGCATTAATGTGGCCCTAAATGACTACTGGCGAATTCGTCATTGCTACTGACTCATTGTCTTCGAATTTTAAACAAATTTTCCTCCTCCACTTTGTTCATCTTGCACATTGTTTACGGCTAATATGGCTAGTGCTTTATCTATAATATATTATACTTACATGTTATCGTGTGCCAAATTTTGTTAGTTACTTCGGTACGTTTGTACTTGTAGACTATCGAAATGTTTATTGATATTTAATATACAGTTATGGAAATGATATCCGGAGGCTACTCTTCATACTAGATAAGGCACAGCACAGCTAACAATAGCAGCTATAAGGTCACGCCCTAATCCCCGAAGGGGTAAGCAGAGATCCCACATAATGCTACACGCACGGTCCGCCGAACTCATTTCCGCCCATGACGAGATGGGGACGAGCATATCGCGATATCTAGCACAAATTTTAACCCCGGGCAACTTGTGTGATTTTTTGGGAATCGATAACTTTAGCTGGTGCGAGGGCACCCGATCATATTTGTACCCGACTGGATAGCGACCACCATATATATGGTGAAACACCCACCATGGTGGATCGTTCAGATGAATCGCGTTCCACAGTCAGCCAGTGTATATGCAATGGCTTTAGACCGGTATTATTCTGTAGACCGTCGAGGTATGCGATGTCTCTCGGTCGACATTATGTTTGCATTGTGCATAACATCAGGTCCAGTCTAGTCACTCTGGATAAAAAAAATTGGCTGTCATAAGGACTGCCGATAGAAGTGAAAACTTATTACTTAAAGCGCACAACACACGGTCATGAATACACTATGTGTTATACGTGTATAGTCTGAATTAACATTAGCATGCCGCTGACGCGAAACCACAAGTTTACCCCCTACCAAAAAAGTGCTCGCTAACAAGCGACGCGGCTAAACAAGTTTTCGCTTCAAAAACAAATTGTGATTGTGACAGGTAACAAAACAATTTAACAATATCTATCTCAATCTATACGCGTGAGCGTGGATTATCATGTACTTGAACCATTGCCATGTCGCATGGTCGTCGTAGTCTACCGAGCGACACCCGATCGCCTCGCGTATCGGCACACACATATAGAGCAATGGTTACGTGAACGCGCAAAAAGCCCAGTTTAACGACCGTATGTATACACGCCCTTGAACTTGCAACCAACGCGTGCCGTCAAACGTACAGACGGACGCGGACGGACGTATTAATATTCAACTCGTACGCTAGTTGAAACGAGAGGAAACTCCATTGTGGGTACACTGTTCGCTGCGGTATGCATTATTATTAGTGCCAGCGGTGTGACAGGGGCCGGGTGTTTTCGTTGATCGTTGCCGGCCGCTGCCACCAAATTAGTGGTAGTGTCTTGTTAAGTAGATTCCATATTTGTTTAATACGTTACGCCAGGGCTTTACACAGATTGTTTGCGTCTCACAGGATCTCGCAATCAAATTTTACAGCCTCCGTGGCGCAGCGGGCGAGTAGCCGGCTGTGAAGCGAGAGGCCGCGGGTTCGATCCCCGCACCGATACAAATGTTTGTGTGATCCACAAGTATTTGTTTCGGGGTCTGGGTGTTGTGAGACCGAAAGTCTCTCGTAGTTCCTGATACCCGCGACACAGGACTCGTATCTTACTGTGGGGTCAGGACTATGTATGTGACTGTTGGGTGTATTTATTTATAATTTAAATGCATCATTCAGTAGAGAGTTCCTTGTTTTCTCCCTATTAAATATTAACATTTGCAAGCTACTGGCGCGCTTGTCCTTGAACTGTGCCGTGACGATTTGGCAACGTTTCCTACGCGATAAAACGCTCGTGGAATAGGGTTGCCACACGTCTCGCTACACCGGGACATGCCCCGGCTTGTCGCGTTATGTCCCTGTGTCCACGTTAGTTGTCCCGGTTTGAAAGTCAAATTATAGTTGCTAAGTGGGTGAGCATTTAGGATGCTAACCGTACCATATATTAATTAACTATCTAACTAACTATGAATATCTAAAGTAAGATAAACAGGTGGTAGGTCCCTCGTATGACCGCCAGGTTTCTGTCGCTAAGCAAAAGTGTGTAAGCACAGTTGTGTTTCGGCTTGAAGGACATCGAAGCCAGTGAAATTACTGGGCATTATGAGACTTAACGTCTTATGTCTCGGGGTGACGAGCGCAGTTCAGTGCCATGCAGTGCTTTGTAATTTAAAGTTCTGTGTGATGTTGCTTCTGTTTATGGGCAGGCTTACCATCAGGCGAGCGCCTTGCTCGTTTCGTCATTCAACCTAATACAAAAAAAAACAGGGCCGGTGGGGATCACTTACCATCAAGTGACAAATGCTCGGTTGACGGCATCTGTAAGAAAATTTACCTACCTTGATGTATTTCATTAATAACCGAGTTAAAATAGGATATTCTGTATTCCATCCGTATTTGTTCCAAATGTCCCGGTAAACATTCCAATATTAATGGCAGCCCTATCGTAGAATAATCTATCTGCTTTTTATGCTCGAACATAAAAACTAGTTCGATGTATTACAGACAGTGGAACCGAAGAAATTGTCCGATTTATTATTTGTGAGTCGCCCCCAACGTTCGTACTTTATGTTTTGATCGACTTTGATCGGTATTACTTTGTGTTATTTTTGTTTCTTCAAGGGTTTCTGACGAATTGAATTTGATTTATTGACGATGGCTTTTGTTTATTCTGGTTTTATATTTCGACTCAGACTGGAAATGTTGGAAACTAGATTAAGTGTTTTTTTTTATTTGGATGTATGACGAGGCGAGTAAGGCGCTCGCCTGATGGTAAGCGCCAATAAACAGAAGCAACACCACACAGAACTTTGAATTTAAAAAACACTGCATGGCACTGAACTGCGCTCGTCACCCCGAGACATAAGATGTTAAGTCTCATAATTCCCAGTAATTTCACCGGATTCCATGTCCTTCAAACCGAAACACAACAGTGCTTACACACTGTTGCATGGCGGCGTTAACAGACGGCCTGTCGACCTACCACTATATATAAGAGGGACCTACCACCTTGTGTATAATTCGGGTCGTGTAACATCATCGTGTTATGTAGATTATAGGTCTTCTCTAATACCTATTCGAAGACGAACACCCGGTTTCTCAAAGGCTGATCAATTTAACATTCAACTAACTGAACTTTGCTTTTGACAGCGATGTCAAATCAATTCAAGTTTCTGAAACGTTATTAAGTGAAAAAAAAATATTATACCCTGATTTATTATGCGAACAATATCTTGTTAGTAAATTGATACACCATTCGGCGACAGAATGATCTATGAATCTTCCAGAAACCCAAAATAGCGTTTGACATACGAATTCTTCATGTTAGTTTGAAAGCCTTGTAGCTAACAGGTGTGTCAAATAAAAAACGTTGACCACGCTTCTAGAAGATCAATTACGGATTTCTGTGAGACATTTATAACAATCCGGCGAGCCGGTGCTGTACAAAAAAAAAATACGCTATGCCTACGCTCGTTGTTGTTACCTACGCTCTGCAAAATGTGTACGCCACACCTGATGGTTTTTTTATAGCATAGTCTGGCAAACGAGCAAGTGGGTCACCTGATGGTAAGTGATCTCCACTGCCAATGTACAACCAGAAGAATCATGGGCGCGTTGCCGATCTTAAGGGAAAGGGATAATTAGGGATTGAGAATGGGAGGGGATTTGGACTTCCGGATATCTCACTCACCGTACGAAACGCAGCAGCAAGCCGCTACTTTACGTCGGTTTTCTGTGAGATAGTGGTAACGACCTGGTCGAGCCAGCCCATTCATGATGTAGACAAAACTGTCTACAGCGTGGACCACTCAAAAGTGGTAAGTGTAACGCTATCCAAGAATAGTGTCGACCAACTACAGACGCTGTGTCTATCGTAGGTACACATAATAATATATTATATGTACACGTAATAACGGTAGATGATTTTGCGGAGTAATATAATAGGAATTTATTCACAACGTAAAATTAGATTTGATTTATGCCAAGACAGGAAGTTGTGAAGTGGCGACCGAAATCTACGTAATTGATAAATTGTACAGTTTTAGTCCGGCTATCTAGACTTTTTGCTGCCATTAATAAATTTGACCGTCGAACATTAATCAAGCGTGTTAGGATGGTGAACGTTGCCGACGTTCGCATCGCCAGTGTTTACATTATTTTTGGCAATGCAGGTTCATTGTCACGGCCGTAAAATATATTAACTTGATTTATTTTTGTTTTGTTTTGGTATATTGAATTAAAATCTCACGTGTTATATTTTTGGCATATTGAATTAAAATCCCACGTGTTTTTCAAGCGGCCAGCTATGAATCAGTATTTAATCTCACTCGCCCTTATAATTTCAGAAGGGGTAGGCAGAGGTTTAACAAGTACTTCCACATTTCGCCGAATTTACTTTGGTCCATGTGATATGCAAGCCTATCGCCATACCGGGCATAATCCCAGACCACGGGCTGAAACTTAGCTTTTCTTGATAGAAAAATTGCATATCACTTTTACTCGACCTACGGATCGAACTTGAAACCACAGCGCAGAAAGTAATATATTTTATTTCACAGACACAAGATGTTCTTAGGACATAGTTATAAATAGTAAGATACATATTGTCGATAATATGAGGCAGCATGTCGTGGCCGTGACAGGTAGGCGACCACTCAGCATGATGCTGTCCTGCGGCGCACGCTGCAACACAGCGCTGATTTCAGTATGTCAATTTTCAGTGCTCGCACACTATCGCATCCCGGGACAGAAATAAGCTCGGCGAAACGTGAGTGCAGCGCCAGTTGCACCTCTGTCTACCCCGTCATGTTTGCACGGGTCGGTTTAAGTATGTATTTTATTATTTATTTATTTTATTTTATTGAATGAAGAGACGAGCAAGGCGCTCGCCTGATGGTGAGCGCCACGCCTGCCCATAAACAGATGCAGCATCACACAGAACTTTGAATTAAAAGCAGTGCGCTCGTCGCCCTGAGACATAAGATGTTACGACTCATAATACCCAGTAATTTCACTGGCTTCAATGTCTTCCAAACCGAAACACAACAGTGCTTACACACTGTTGCTTGGCGGCAGAAATAGACAAAGCGGTGGTACCAACCCAGACGGCCTCTCACGTACGAGTAGTTATATGAGGAATTTGATAGTCAGTTTTTTTTAGACACGGCAGTGAGTCGATACTGTTTGTGTTTGTCCTAATTTAGCACTGTTTTGACTAGGAATTTAACGACTTCACTTTAAACTGAAGGCGTACAGGAATGTTAGCTATGAAATGATTTTCAACGGACGAGAACGTCTTAACGTGACTCGTCTCGTCTTAACGTCTGCGATGTAAATAGATTGGAGTGATTGACCTGTGTCAGTGCGTAATTTATCTTGATCTATATCTGTAACTGAGGTATTACAAAGGTCACTTTAGATGATACCTTATTCCAAATAATCACCGATTTTTTTGAAATTTTAAACCTACGAAAATAATTGTGGAGGAAGGTTCTCAATTCGCCTGTATATATTTTTTATGTAGGTTCACGCATTACTCCGCTAAATGTGGACAGAATTCTTACTTCGATGGCAGTCTCATGTAAATTTCCACTAAGATTTCTTTTATTTCTTACACCAAGCAGCGGTGTGTAAGCGTTATTGTATTTCTGTTTCAAGGACATTGAAGTCAACGAAATTACTGGGTATAATGAGACTTAACACCTTGTGTCTCAGGTTGACGAAGGTAGTGCTGTGCCATGCAGTACTTTGTAATTTAAATTTCTGGGGACTCAAATTTAATTTAATGAGAGCCTCCGTGGCGCAAAGGCCGAGGGTTCGATTCCCGCCCTGAGACAAATGTTTGTGTGATCCACAAATGTTGCTTTCTGTGTGTTGTAGGACTGCAAGTCCCTCGTAGTTCCTGATACTCACGATACAGGTATAATTTAGTGTGGGTCAGGGCTGTGTGTGACGATTGTTCAAAAAAATAAAAATCGAATTTGAGCTACCTTCTCTTCTAGATAAATTATCTTTAAAATCTATGTGTTCTCTACATTTACACCGATTAATACCAATGTGCTGTAAATAGCTCGTGATGATGCTCTTTTTGTGGATTCCAGTGAAGCGTCCAGTTGAAAACCAGCGCTAAACATTTGGTGTTTGGCACATGCTGATTTGGACCCTTTTGGCGCGGTCGTGGTGAGACATATACCGTCTACAGTGGGAAGGCATTTAGGTACCCCCAACTTACTAATAAAAATGTTTATACATAAATTATAAATGTACCACCTTACACCTGCCAATAAATCCTTTCCTTCTTTCTTTCTGAAGTCTAAAATTACATCATTATCGTAATATGGGCTTCTCCTACGCATATTCGAGTTTAGTTCTGCAAGCCTTTTAGTTGGTTCGTGTCGAAATTGATTGGCTGGTATAGCATCTGCGATTGATGAGATTCAGTTTTTCATTACTTATTATGGAAATCTGCTCTGGACCTACCATCACGATTGCCTGTAGATCGTGTTCATTTTGTCAAGACAAGATTTAAAAAAGACACAAGATATGTGGGTGTCCGATTCAGATGGTATCGCCTACTATTTAACCAAACGAGACAAGGTCGCGTCGAGTCCTACGCGACCATCGACATTTTATGTTCCCTCGTACATATGCGCCGTCTACTCTATATTTAGGTAATGGGTCACGAATCGTGAGGCCTTTTAAGGATATTTCTTTGTGTATCGAGTTCTTGTACGTCATTTCCTGTCTGTAGGAGGCGTTGCCTTGTATAATGAATGTTGGTGTTAATAGTTTCTCATTATCAATGTTAATTAAAATAAACTATATTTAAGGATGGTTGCTTTTGGTGAGATTGTAATCGTAATTAATACAATTATTATTACAGCCGCAGTCAGAGACGATCGAATTTTAATTGACATTTCTTAAAAATCGTTTATTTCTACACTCGAAGCCAGTTAATGCCTTACGTTCAGTTACTAGGTAAAGAAATAATGTTAAGTGACGTTTCTGGGCATGAATCAGATTCTATGAAATGGATAATGAATTCTCAAACTTAATTGAAGTGTCTCTGAGTACGGCAGTAAGAGTTGATAGCAGTAAGGTAAAACATTGTCTCATGCAAGTAATACTTGCATTTTTTTGCAATCATGGTTTCAACATATTATTTAACATCTCACGTCTGAAGGTACAGGCAGATAGTGCGTCCACGGTTTGACGTACTTATTTCCGATCCATGATGTGATAGGGGGTTCATGAATAACAAATTAACATAATGATTGACTACAATGAGTATGATAATTTAGTTCAACACTTACTAAAATTTCTTCAATTACAGTTGGTGTAGTTGATGTTATTACTTGAATGAATCATAACCGGGTACATCTGGCGCGCTCGTTCTGAGAAGCGGCTCTGGCATCCGCTCGGTCCGTCGGTTTGTAGCTTGACTCAGGGTTCATAGGTCGCCGGCTGAGGGACTTATGTTTCCATAATAATTGATGCCTCCCTCAATGTACTTAAAGGGCTTCTCACACAGTTATTTCAATCTTGTTCATTACTTTCATAATTAAAGAGCTCCGTGGAGCTGTAGAAGTGAGACTCAGGATACGGGAAGGTACAGTTTTATAAGCTATGGGTTTGAAGTGTTAAAGTTCTTAATGTTGTCTGTAGATACAGGGTATCCTTGTGTGGGATTATAAGCGTGTTAGATATATCAATAGTTGTTTATTATTTTTGTCAGCATGCTGGTTTTTAAATTCCGATAAAAATAATGGTTGTTTTAAGTTTGATCTCATTGCCTGTTTGTTGGTGTGTGTGTAATAAACATTATATTTCGATTGTACCATTCTTAGTGTCAAATCCTGTGAACTTTACCGTGCCATAATAAATAAATAAATAATAGACCCAAAAGTCACACTGACCCCACAATAGGTTAACCCACTAGGTGTCAGGAATAACGTTGGACTTACGGTCCCACAACAATCAAACCCTTGTCTCGGTGCGGGAATCTAACCCGTGTCCCGTCCATTCACAGATGACTACTCGCCTGCAGCGCCTATATTATGTAACTCTAGAAATTATAGTCGACGGAAACAGTCTAGCGGTCCATTCTCGGAAACTGGGTCAGCATCCGCCGGTTATTTTGTACAGGGAGCATTAGGTCGTATGTTACTGAAAGGTCACTATTAAATGGTATTTTAAATTTGATTGACTGTGTTTGTGATTAAAAGGTTCTTTAGAGCGAGGTTAAGATGATGGACTTAGTACGTTGTCAGGAATCAGGGAGTCAGTGGTTTTGGAATGTAGGTGAGTTTTTATTAACTCAATGTATTTTTTTTATAGCATAGACCGGCAAACGAGCAAATGTGTCACTTGATGTTAAGTGATTTCCATCGCTCATGTACGCCCACAATATCAGATGAATCATGGGCGCGTCAATCTTAAAGGAAAGGGATAATTAGGGATTGGGGAGGGGAGAGGGGTTTGGGCCTCCGCATATCTCACTCACCGTACGAAACGCAGCAGCAGCCGCTACTCTACGCCGATTTTCTGTGAGACAGGGTAACGACCCGGTCGAGCCGTCGCTTTCACGTTGTAGATAAAACTGTCTACAGCAAGTCAGTCGGTGCACGTCGCAGTCTCCCTGTCTCTATGCCTAAACTCTATTTTACTGTGTAACTACCTGAAACAAGATGCCATCAAAACATAACCATTTTCACAACGTATAAAATAATAACACTCCCACGCAACAATTACTATTTGTTTATACAACGACGTGTCGTCACCCGCGGCCCGTAGGACGGGCAACCGATAGGCTGCGGAAGCGCGGGTCGTGGGTTCAAATAGATTTGGGGAAAAGTGTGTCGACGACCTCCACTGAAGACATCGTCTCAATTGAATTAGAAGGCGTTGTCCTCGCGCAACATTGATGATGTATGGCGATCGAGATGGCGGGCGGGGCGGTGTATGTTTTACTCATCAAAATTAAATTATTTACGATTATGTCATTGGTTGTATGGGAGTTTTTAAATGGCTGTTTGGCTTGGGAAGTCTTACGTTATATGAGATACATGGTTGTAAAATTAAACAGGCATCGAAGTGACGGAGTTTGTGTTCAGATGCATGATTGGAAAAGCGTTTTTAATTTGGTAACATTTCTGGTTTTTTCGCTCGACTAATTGGTTCATGATGATGTTTGATACTGGACTAACTATAATTTAGTGAAAAAAAAAGAACCAAGACGCAGTTAGTTTCGATACTCACTCATGACAAAGTTGCTGGTGGGAAGTGTGTTTTTTTTTTATTATATCCTTTTAACAAAGCTAAGAACCATCTCGAATAAACCAGCTTTCGGCTAAATAAAACGCATTCAAATCGGTACATTCGTTTAAGCGCTATATGATTCCACAGAGAGAAAGATAGATATAGAAGACACACATAGTGGTCAAATTTACTAAATCCCTCTTTTTTTTATCCGAGCACGGCAAAGTGACTGCACTACACCTGATGGTAAGCGTAGTGCAGTCAAAAAAACCAGCGACCACTGACAAACAATAAGATTATCGGTGGCCACCAGAGTCATGGCGGCCTGTATAAATGCTTCTTCCCTCCTCTTTATAGAGAATCAAAAATGATTCCCACACTTTCCATTCAACAACAACTACCTTTCCGTTGTGTATTTACGTATGTTATGTACACATGTATGTAGGTAACGCATTCTATTTATAACACAGTTATGGTGCACGGACTCATGTTTATTATGCATAATATAACGTTTAAAGCTGATTCACTGTACACGTAATATTTGTCCGCATAAAATGTAGTCAAGTGGTCACCTGTTTACAGTACTATGAGTTTATCGATTACAAGATAGGTCCACGTATGCGAGAGGCCGCCTGGGTTGGTACCACCGCTTTATCTATTTCTGCCGTCAAGCAACAGGGTGTAAGCACTGTTGTGTTTCGGTTTGAAGGGCAGTGAAGCCGAAGAAACGCGTCAAATTTAAACCTCTTTCTTTGAAGACTGTTAAAAATCCAGTGGTGGTTTTCCAGGAGCCTGGTCTCTAATGCGTAACTTCAACGCCCGCAGTCCTTACCATTCAATCACCGCTGCGTTTGATTAAATTACATTTTTCATTTTTTTTTACAGGTACACAACTTGAGGCGTGAATTAGCTTCGTTCTGCTATTACAAATAAATGTACGTATTCTTATATATCATAGAAATATATTTTTGATGTAATTTCTATTTCGAAAAAGAAAACATGATAGAGCGAGACGTGCGACCACGGTATCACAGTGGTTCGGTCCTTGAGTCGTGTTCTGAGGTCAAATAGTAAGGGAGAGACCGTCTGGATTGGTACCACCGCTTTGTCAATTTCTGCCGCCAAGCAAAAGTGTCTAAGCAAGCAAGTCAGGTTGAAGGACATCGAAGCCAGTGAAACTACTGGGCATTATGAGACTTAACATATTATGTCTCGGGGTGACGAGCGCAGTACAGTGCCATGCAGTGCTTTGTAATTCAAAGTTCTGTGTGGTGTTGCTTCTGTTTATGGGCAGGCGTGGCGTTTACCATCAGGCGAGCGCCTTGCTCGTCTCGTCATTCAATCAAATAATAAAATAGTATGTATCCAGTAAAGTCAGGCCGGTATGATTCTGCCACACGTTGAGGGTCGCAATATCTTCCGACGGCCATTATATTTGTACTACACTGAGTTTACTATAAAGTGAAGTGTAATTAATCCCCTCGCGTTGGCACGCTCGCCCGCACGTTACGTAACTTAAAAAATGATATCACAGTAGTCCCGTGTCAATCATTCATTTTAAGTCACCCGTTCGTTCTAGTAATGGAATGAGCTACGATCTGGATTATTTCAATCCACCAATCAATCATTTTATTGACCGTTCACGTGTATTGTGTGCCTCGGTCAATCGTCAATAGGATCAATCGATCGGCGATTTCATAAAACACACAATCATAAGGATCCGGATCATTCAAAACGAATGGTTGCAATCCATAACACTTTTACACGATTTGGGTATAGTCTTAGTGGTAGGATATTCATATCCGCCCACATTGTGTTAAAACCTGCAATAGTGACCCACTCCAGACCATCTAGTGACCATCGATGAATTCATTGTTTGTCGGTGGTCGCTAGTATTTAAGACTGCACTACGCTTACCATCAGGTGTAGTGCAGTTACTTTGCCGTGCTCGGATAAAAAAAATAATGACCGGTTCAATCCTGATTGACACAGGAGTACATCACAGTGAACGTACACCTTACTTAATCATCACTTTTTATTCTAGCTATTACTAAATAAATCCCATAGAAATATTGTATAGCATTGACTGTGTATATACTATTTGTAGAAAGTGCCAATTCAATTGCATGTTGTATTTAACGTAGCAAAATACAGATGCATATAAATTTCGGGTAAATACCTGGTGGCGCCAACACTTGCGTCACCTCGTATACACTCCCATATTTAATCAGATTATCCTGCTCCACACCGCCATGATTAGTTTTCCGTGAAACAATACACGGTGCCATTTACAAGCCGGCAGCCAGTGTGGTGACTCACACGCAATCACTACCACGGCACGGTGTGACTCAGAACTGGTGTAGTGACATATTGTGAAACGTTTGTTTGGCAATCGCCTCATTGGTCTAGTGGCAGCGTAGTTGAGAACCGTGAGGCCTTGCATTCAATTCCCGGGTAGGTAATTCTCATTTCCCTCGAAATCGAATCTCGGAATCGAATCAGCAATTCGAGTCGGTTCTCTTCTGTAAAATTTCGAATGGTAATTTGCCAAGTATCAATCGATCAGGTAAACTATGAGAAATGTCGAGCCCGCCATTTTCAGAATAGCTCAACTTAAATTTCATTACAAAAATCCGGATGCGTGATTTTTTTCACTTCACAAAATTGTGATTGGATTATTGATTCACAAAATCACATATTATTATGAAATGTCCGGAATTGGTATTTGTGTCTGGTATGGCGATAGGCTCATCCCCTATTGCATCATTATCACTTTTACCCGATTCAGGGATCGAACCCCAATTGAACTTGTAATACAACTCGCCGAGACAGTCTGATATCGGTTCCTTTGATATTTGAGTTCCTTTAAATTCGGCAACGCGTACATGATTCTTCTTGTATCGTGGGCGGTGATGGGTATTCAATTACCATCAGATTACGTACTTGTTTTGTCGGCTATTGCGATAAAAATCATATTTCCAGATTCAAACTCACTATCTTCACATCACTCGAGCCTCTGCCTCGCCACCAATTGACTTACAAACCTTAACAATACTTAATCGTATTGAACTCCAACCTTTCAAAAGACCAGAAACGATCACATCTATATTGTGACGTAGACAAAACAGAACATCAAACGGATCGAGACGTATCGAAATAATTAGCATCAATGTATATCGTATTAGTGTAAACATCCAAATAAAACATACAATGGTTCGTGTATGACAAGCCGTGTATGGATGTGCTAACATTACGTACACACATCGGCGTGTTTGTATGTTTTATTAGTGCTCAGGTACATTGATCTGTGGTTTTTTTGTCATTGTTAAAAGCGGAATATTTTATAAGAAACCGGCTGAGTGAGCCCCCATGTCTGCTCTTTTTATTTGATTGAATGACGAGACGAGCAATGCGCTCGCCTGTTGGTAAGCGCCACTCCTGCCCATAAACAGAAGCAACACCACACAGAGCTTTGAATTGCAAATCCGTCTTTTGGGGCACATAGATTTTTCGATTAGTAAAGTCGCACAAACTTTGATTCTCTAACCCCTGCCAGGTCTGTTATGATTGGAAATCATCCCTTCAAGACTTCACCAACCTCACAGTGTCATTCAAAAAGTAAGGTAATTTCGTCTAAAATAGATTTCGTCTAAGATAAATCAAAAACAACTTGCATCATCAGATAACCTTTCGCGAATTTGTAATTGTTAATCGTTATTTGTCAATAATAATCGGATTTCCAAGTTGATTGGATTATAATTCTCCTTAATAATAGTAATAATACAGTTAATTTATAGTTAATTAAGTAAATAGATAATCATTTGTAGAAATCGTGCTTAAAATATTTTCAATGTAACGACAAAAAAGATACAATGTACCTTTTTAACAAAAAGATTCGTATCTCTCATTCGTATTTTATTACAGTCCATAATATTTATAAAGAACACAATTGTAATATTGTTCACGACGATAACGATTTAATTAAAGGATAAATCGATTGTTCTGTTATCGATCGATTGAAATCCAATTTTATCAACTATAAAATGAAACGTGCCGGTAATTAACCGAGTCATTCATCGTTTTAAAACATTTTATTACACTCAAATAAAATAGATAATGTACCTCAAATCTTTGTATACGTTCATTCCCAGGATGTGAATACGTGTGTATAATCGATAGTAATCGATTGTTATGTCTCGGTACATTCGCACATTCCAACGCTCACGGATTTGTACGGTGCTTCGGTCTAACGCTAGGAGATTTCATGCCCTTAAAAAAACTAACGTAGTGTGCTGTGCGAGTGTTGGCACCTCGAGATGGTTCCGTAACATTTATTGAATTTTTTGCATATTTGTCTCGATTTCGATTGGATCTTAACTTATGATATATATAATTATTTTTCCAACATTTAATGTTTGGGATTGTATTATCGTAGTACAATAAGTATTTGCAATAGGATCTATTTACCTACCTAATAGATAAATAAATAGATTTAATGTATGTATGTAATGTATGTATCACATTAGTTGAAATTGATTTCTATACATAAGTTTTTAATTTCGGTACTGACATTATTAGACCCCACTGAACCCTAAATATTATTTTACAACGTTCGCGTTATCCGATAGCCGTTGCAACAATTTAAACTGGAAATTCATTAAGGCGAACGTTTCTACTTTTATGATCTTCTATTTTAGGATTTTTTATAACACGCGCGTCATGATCAATGGGCGGGTATGTTTTATTGCTTTCTTATTGCCTTTTTATTTTTTTATGTACAAACGCGTTATGCGTTCAAGAACTATGCGATGGAAAATTGGGTATCGTCATTTTCCAAATCGTGAAGGACGTGTTAGTTTCAGATCGTTTATGTAATTTATTGTTTTATTACAACCCGTCGGCATACGATCCCGCACTAGTGGATTATTAGTCGATGCTTTTAGCCCTTCGTTTTTTTTATTTGTTAAAAATGGGTTTGCTCTTGACCTCAATCTAGCCGCATGGACAAAGATGAGGTCGACGATGGAGCGAGCTTACCCAGAAGGTGCCGATTCACACGCACTCGGAAAGACAGACGCAGGCAGGGAATTCCACTCCTTGGCTGTGCGCATTATAAAAGATGATTTATAGCGCTGGATGCGAATATGAAAGATATCAACCAAGTAGGGATGAAATCCTGCGTGTGCGTCTGGTGCTCCGATGGTAGAAGGGGGAATTATTATTTCATTAATAATTATTATTTTCATATAAAGGCAAGAGAGGCTTTCGCCCTGAATTAGGACATTACAGACTCATAAATCCTAAGCTACATTAAAAATAATGTGTATGATTAAACAGTCATTAAAATTTTATCGCTTTTTTTGTCCAGTTAATTAGTTTTTATTAATTTTATGACAACATTTGTTTTATAGTGTTTATTTTGATCGGATGCAATACCGTTGAGGGACCTCCATTAATGATAACAACATTCGCATGTGTTTAACATATGTAAGTGACAAAATGTGTTCATACGATCCCATGATTTCCCATGCAACGTGTTGCAATTTAGTGTCGAAAGGAAACGCCTGATGGAATTAAAATTGAATTTTATAAATAAATATTGAATTAAGTCAATAAGGATGAAACGAATTTGTTCAATTAAGATATTTGCAAATAATGTTTTTCCTGTTAAGAACGTTTCCGAGAAATGTAAGACTCTTTTCATTCATTCCAAATTACGTTTTATTTTATATACGTGAGAACATTTCGAGAGGTTAATTCACTGAATGAATGTAACGGTGGTTCCACAGTATAAAAATTAGAAAGTTTGTCAACTCGTTTGATATGGACGAAAAAAATGACATTGCCAATAAACCATTGAAGCGCGTGATGCTCACTGGAGTTTGATCAGATCAGATGTTTCAACATTTTTGTTGCATTGTTTACGTTCAGTGAGGTTGTCGTAGACCAGAAATAATTTACAAGGTGGTAGATCCCTCGTATGCGAGAGGCCGTCTGGGTTGGTACCACCGCTTTGTCTATTTCTGCCGCCAAGCAACAGTGTGTAAGCACTGTTGTGTTTCACGACGTGAACGAGCACAGTTCAGTGCCATACAGTACTTTGTAATTCAAAGTTCTGTGTTGTTTTGCTTCTGTTTATGGACAGGCGTAGCGCTGACTATGAGGTGAGCGCCATGCTCGTCTCGTCATTCAATCAAATAAAAAAAACTACGGTTGTGTATAAATATTTTATTTTATTTTAAATATTTACTATTTTGTCTCACTTTTTTGGGTATTGTATTTATTTCTTTTTTTTTGTTTTTATGGTTCTGTGCAAATAAAATTCTATTCTATTTAACAATATGGTATTTTCAAATAATCGGTCACTTTCGTCGACAGACTGTATGATTTTTAAACTGTAGCCGTACTTTGGTGTTCTAACGAAAAACCTTAAGTGGTTTAAGTAGACGTTGTGCTTTTATTTTCCCTGTCATTATAACCTTACGTGGTGTACGTCGCCGTCGGCGTATTCGTTTTGTTAGCATTATGTTAATAATGATCAATTTGTTTGCCGAATCGAGAATTTTCTATAGTACTTTTGGTTTTTATATTTGCCATTCCGTTTTTGCTTCGACCGTTGTTTCATTAGTCGTGATTTTATTGGTAACCGTTGCCGTTTCAGAAACAAGTTTGTAGTTTATAGCTATTATAAAAACTGACAACTAGCATCAAATGGTGCCGCGTAGTGTTACATTTTTTAATTGCTTTTTATCATTTGATCCTCCAGTTTTCGAACTTGATTTTATTCGGATGTTCTTATTGCAAATATGCAAATACAGTCAACCATAATGGTACAGCAACGCTGTAGACAGTTTTGTCTACAGCTCGACCAATGGCTCGTTCATTTGTTTCACAGAAAACCTACGGTGAAGTAGAAGTTTGGTGTTACGTGTCATATGGTGAGCGAGATATCCGGAGACCCGAATAGGGATTCGAAAAGGGAGGGCCCTTTTTTATAGTATAGTGATCTCCACCATACAAGAAGAATCATGGGCTCGTTGTCGACCTTATAAAAGGGATAATTAGGGATTGAAAAGGGCATGGTGATTCTGGCCTCCGGATACCTCACTCACCGTACAAAACGCAGCAGCAAGCCGCTACTTTACGTCGGTTTTCTGTGAGACAATGGTTTCCTTACACTTTGCAATCTCTAAATTATTCCTTCCCTAAAAGGTCGGCAGTTAATCCATGATTCTCGAATATTATAGGTGTTTTTTTTACCATCAGGTGATCCATTTGCTCATTTGCCGGCTTGATATAAAAAAGAACATGTATGCATCGAAAACAATGCAGGCCAGAGTGCGGCATACCTTTTACAAACTACTCGTACATAATTGAAATAAAACTAATTTAAACGGATTTTGTCGCGGTTAATTATTTAAATTTTTGGCCCGACGTTTCGAAACGTTTTTTAGCCTTCGCGGTCATGGAGTGGACTTTTATTTCAATGAGTAACATTTGCGTACTCGTACATAGCCGTCATGTTATTTAAAATAACACATTCCCACCAAAACCAATCTCAGGCAAGTTCGTATCACTACACCGATAACCCAGCTTCCTCGAAGGGCTACCCGCGGTCACAGATAACGATGCCAATAAATGATAACAGATGTTTATGAATGAGAGCCGAATTTTATTCCAACTCGACGTCGCGTCGCGTCACATTTGACGCTCAGTTTGTTTGGGAACGTGGATTTTTGCCCGCGTTTTTTGTCACACCCCATTGGAATGTTATTGTTATAGATAAGATTGACAGTGTAACGGTTCGGATAAAGATTGGGTACAACATGTACCAGAGTTCTTTCTGTTTTTGGTGTTCTGCATTTTTATATTTACAGTTTTAAGTCGACCCAAATAGCGTTGTCTTGATGTATTGGAGGGAAATTTAAGAGCTGACTCTGGTGACCACCGATAAACTCATTGTTTGTCGGTGGTCGCTGGTTTTTTGTACTGCACTACGGTTACCATGAGGTGTAGTGCAGTCAGTTTACTCGGATAAAAAAGCTATTAATCTTACTATGGAGGATGTTTATTATTCGATGAAGGTGTCTTACTGAAACGCCTCGTAGGCGTAGTTGTATTGACTGATGTGCTGAGGTCTCGGGTGCGATATCCGGATCGGGTAAAAGTGATATTGGGTATCTCTATCACGAAATGCATAGGATCAGCCCGGAGTCTGGAATTGTACCCGGTTTGGCCAAATTACATCATGGGACGGAGATACGCTCGGCGAAATGTGTATGTACTGGTTATACCACTTACCATGCCGGCCTCTATAAATTCTGCTTCCCACTTCAAAGAGGGAAGAAACAAATCGAAGGGCCTGCGACAAAACAGTCGGGATGACCAATGCAAGCACGGGGTTACAAGGACACCCCTATATGCCCCAACCATCAAGTCCTGTCGGAAGCCCCTCGGGACACGGATATACACTTGCTGATTCTGGAACGTGATTTACACAAGGTGTGTGGGTCTATATGGCAGGTTAAACACTATGTATGTATACGGTGGCCGTAATTCGGGTGGTTATGAATATCCTACCACCAATAAGTCTGTACCACGTATGTGAGAGTGGGGACTATGCATATGTCCATGGGTTTCTTATAAGGATATCAAGTGCTTACAAAAATTAAACCGCTTTCATCCGCATTGCCTTTCGACTTTATGTCCTTTCCTTATAAGGTATTTGTAGCAACTAGCAACTGACACATAAGGTATACGACCGCATATCACATCAAGGCTGACAAATTACATAATTACATAATATTAAATATTAATAAACCAGTTCCAGTGAATTCAATCTCTCTGAAATGCCTTTTCTACGGTATATTATATACCACACTGGTTTGAAAGTTGTAAAAACGTAAAATTTTGTACCGCGTCTACATTTTTGGACAAAAATCTTGATTTTAATAAGACGCGACGTCCTCAAGAAATCTCGTAATTTTGAAAACCTTCACAATTTAATGAAAGGTCGTTATAATCAAACAGGTCATTGATTTTCGATATTCATAAAATACAAGGTCTAAAGACGGGAAAATCGAGTTTCGAATGTCAGTTTATGATCGCTATGTTTTATTAAAGTACCTACATATATTAAATAGTATGATTTCATAAATCGAAACTTCTATCCATTCAAATAAATAAATAGAAGATACACACATAGTGCTGACCCCACACTAAAGGTTAATCTGTATTTTGGGTATTAGAAACGAGGATCTTGTCGTAACACTCAGATCCGAAACAAATATTTGTGGATCACATAAACATTTGTCTCAGTGCGCGGACACACGGGCTCTCATCTACATAATACACTTTAATCTAAATTAAAAAAATGTCTATAAATTTTAATTGTAAAGAAATCGTTATACATATACCTACTTAAGTTATACATATACCTACTATATAGGCTATTTGGAATAGTATATAGTTTAAATGTATTTGTTACAACCAGGTGCCAGCAGAATTAACGGAGAACAGACAGCGCTTTGCTTAATTGAAGCAAAGTACATTGCTGAGCTGGGGCCTGATGTCGGCGAAATGTATCACAGAGCTATTCTTACAATATTATTTTCTGTTTTATTTTATCATTATATTACTTTGTGTAGGATTTGAATTATGAACAAGATCAAGTGGTACGGACTGTCGAGACGAAAGTAGCAGGTTCGAATCCAGCCCCAAGAGCATACATTTCTGACTTTTCTATGGCTACAAGCCGGCTACACCACGGAAACTGTCGCTATAGAGTTCTTTGTAGAACATTCCTTTTTTAAGTGGGATTCGTACTAATTTGTGCGTGGTAATGATGATTTGACAGATGGTGCATTTTTGTTTTTTGATGCACCAGTGGAGTGTAACGAAGCGCCTGGTAGAGAAAGTTGACCTTGACAGAGCACTTGGTAACAGCGGAATACTGACGTCGTTTCGATGTCGTCTCGATTTTAAATTATTCGGTTTGTTGTGTATCGGAATGTTTGGGTCTCGAAGCTGCTTGAGGAAAGATCAGTGTTTTTTATTATCTGTGTTCGATCTTTTAGTTAAAGATGTACGAAACAAAAACAAAACAAAATGGAATTTCTGGTCGATGACAGAAAAGATTGCTTGACAAGGCGTGTCAATTCGTTAGCGATATAGTGAGTTTTCTTTATAACAGTATAAGCACTGTTGTGTTTTGGTTTAAAAGATTGAAACCAGTGAAATTACTGGGCATTATGAGACATAACATATTATACCTCGGGGTGACGAGTGCAGTTCAATGCCATGCAGTGCTTCGTAATTCAAAGTTCTGGGTGGTGTTGCTTCTGTTTATGGTCAGTTGCGGGCTACCGTCAGGCGAGAGCTTGGCTCGTCTCCTCATTCAATGAAATAAAAAAAAATCTAGATTTAAGTTTGAAATAAACTTGAATTGAGCAAGAGTCAGCTCAAGCTGAGCTTAGACAAAATAGATTAACGTCTGGTTTTAACGTGAGTATGTGTCATACTTGATTCTTAAAATGGTCCCGATCTAAACCTGTATTACGAGTACACATATATTTCACATATATAGCCTATACATTTATGTATGAAGTGTGTAAAATAAAAAAATAAAATAAAATATTTCCAAGAAATATTCCGAACACATTTGATTGTAAACATCGAAAAAATTCATTCATTCTGTTTTGTCCAGACTTCCTTCTATGAATCATGTGTGCCAAAAGTCCATGGTGCGAGGTGACGTCACCATGGTACACAGACGCCCACACAGCTCGCAAACCCAACTTAATACCTTACTTAGTCACTATTCTTAAAAGTTGCGATATCCTTGTGGAACAAGATTATAATATTTCTCATAAAATATCAAGCGCTCTTAGAGAATAATGACCGAGATAAGGGTGTATCTTGTATGCTTAGTTTGATATTGAAAGTCGTTGTGGCGCAATGGGCGAGTGGTTGGCTGAAACGAGAGGTCGCGGGTTCGATCCCCGCAATGGAACTAATGTTTTTGGGGTCTACATTTTTTTTATTGCTTGAATGACGAAACGAGCTGGTCGCTGGCCTAATGGTAACGCCTGTACAAGCCCATGAAATCAGTTTAATGAAAGCATCTTAAAAATATTCAAGGGATTTATACAGAAAAAAAATGTGACAACTTGTAAAAAACTACAGTTTTTTTATTTATTGTTTTATTGCCTGATAGGCAGACGAGCAAGCTGTCCAGCCTGATGGTAAGCGGTCACCGCCCCTCATGGACATTGGCAATGCCAGGGGCACAGCCAAGCCGCTGCCTATCGTTGCTCTTGCTTTCAGTTGAAGCTGCTTTCTCTGTTTGTTGCCAAAAGTTGCCAACTATGTCCTCTGCCCACCAAGATAATAAAAATGTAGGAGCGATATACAATTATAAAGTCATATCATCACAGAAACCAATTCACCACCGATCCTCGCATAAATAAACCGCTTCGGTACCACACGCGCACTGCGCTTGTTTTTCAATATAAATGATCGTGTTAAAGTTTTTATTTTTTTATGTACGGCCGAGTGGTTCTGCGGTCTGACATTTTATTTTTGTGCTACGTTTTTGCCAATTATAGCGAGTAATCTATGGATCGGCGCGAATTTGACCCATTCGCGGTGCGTGTGATCCTATGCGACGTGACTTGGATATTGCGAGTTTTGACGTTTTTGAGTGGTAGAGTCACACTGTAGACAGTTTTGTCTACAGCATGAATGGGCTGGCTCGACCGGGTCGTTACCACTGTCTCACAGAAAACCGACGTAAAGTAGCGGCTTGCTGCTGCGTTTCGTACGGTGAGAGAGATATCCGGAAGCCCAAATCCTCTCCCCTTCCCAATCCCTAATTATCCCTTTCCTTTAAGGTCGGCAACGCGCCCATAATTCTTCTGGTAGTGAGCGTACATGGGCGGTGGAGATCACTTAACATCAGGTGACCCACTTGCTCGTTTGCCGGCCTAAGCTATAAAAAAAAAATTGTTCTCGCGGGGCGTTGTGGATGTGTTAACAAACTATATGTGTTTTGTGTAGATTCGAGAGTGAATTTGTGATTTATTGATTGTTAAAAGTCGTTTAGAAGATAGAAGCCGGTGGTATTCATAATGATAGCAAGTAAGAGCTGGTTCCCACTTGTCGGGTGTCGGATCCGATTATTAATCGGAGGTTGTAGTAGCACAGCATTTTATATGAAGCTATTCACACTTATCGGAAACCGATTTTGTGTCGGCGCCGACAGAAAATGTCGGGTGTTTTGCCAGCCCTCTACGCCCGGAAAAAAATCGTGTCGGATCTCGCTCGCCTTTAAGTAAGAATAGCGCTGTTCACACTTTGTCGGGTGTCGGGGCCGTTTTGTAGTTTATGTTCACTAATATTTGAGCCAGTAGATCGTTGAATGTAGATATTGACATCCTAAAATAATTGAAAAACTTAATTTCGTCACTCCTCAATTCTGTTATTAAGTTCTGGAATGTTCCCTAACTAAATCGTTCCCTCAGGATTGGGTGCACCCAATATTTTCTTTCCTTCGCTCTCTTTCTTTGTTTTCTCCTTAAATAATAATACATAACAACAAGATCTTCGTCGACGTCCATCGTGCACAGTCACCTCGCGTATAGTGCTTAAATTTGGCACTAGCTTCGGCCGCGGCCGACATCCGATTATTAACCGAAGTGTGAACAAAGGCGCCGACGTCCGATTAATATTCGGATCCGACACCCGACAAGTGGGAACCAGCTCTAAGGGGGCACATCGGAAGGTCGTTCAGTAATTTTGAGCTTAGCCATTCGTTTATTACTGTTTATTTGCTGGTGGTAGGATATTCATACCCGTCCGCATAGCGAGCACCGTACACATGGGGTTAAAACCTGCTATAGTGACTCACACACCTTGTGTGGATCGCATTCCAGGATCAGCCAGTGTATATCCAGTTGTCCCGAGGGGCTTGCGACATGACTTGTTGTTTGGGGCGGGTATAGAGGTGCATCCTTGTATACCTTGCTGGTGGGAGGATACTCGTATCCGACCGGATAGCGACCACCGTACACTGGTGCTAAAACGTGCCATAGTGGCCCACCTTATGTGGGTCGCGTTCCAGGGTCAGCCAGTGTATATCCGGTTCTCCCCAGGGGGCTTGCCCCCTGATCCTAACCCTATCCCATCCCTTTTTCCTTCACCTCCCCCTTGGCCCTTTGGCAGGCCGGCATAATCTTGCCGACCTACGATGGACACATTGTTTATCGTTGGTCGACACTATTCTTGGATTGCGCTACACTTACCATCAGGTGTAGCGTAGTCACTTTGCCGAGCCAGGATAAAAAAAAAAAAAAAAACCTGCTCGTTCAGCCGCCTGTTCTGACACAGGCACAGGTGAAGTGCAGTCACTTTGCCGTGTTCGAAAAAAAACCACTTAATAAACTCTAGGGGAGTCTTTTAGAACGCCTATCAACACCTTACTCCATCCGTCTGATGAATGCCAAAGCTAAAGATCACTTCTATACCATTCTTTTCTTTCCGTATTTTTTTTGTACGATCTAGGCGCTATTTACTGCCACTGTTAGAAAAATTTAGTTAACAGCGCGGTACTCCGTGTTGCACAAAACTATGAATATCATAAAAATAATTGACGTAATAACGCTTAATATCTATTTAAAGGTAATAAAAAACACATAGCCCTGCACCCACACTAAGGATAAGTGTTGAGCTTCAGGACTACGAGAGACCAACAGTCTCATGACATGCAGACCCGTTTTTTTTTTTTTTGCTAGCCCTGTTTTATACTTGTCCCACTGCTGGGCACGGACCTCCTCTATTAAATTAGAGGGGTTAGGCCTTAGTCCACCACGCTGGCCTAATGCGGGTTGGCGGACTTCACATACCTTCGAAAAATCTTATCGAATTCTCAGGTATGCAGGTTTCCTCACGATGTTTCCTTCACCGTTAAAGCAAGCGATAATTAATAATTAAAATACACGTAACTTAGAAAAGTCAGAGGTGTATACTCTTGGGTTTCGAACCTGCGACTTTCGTCTCGACAGTCCGTACCACTTGCCGCTGAGCTATCGCTGCTATAAATTAAAATAAATATTAATGAAACATAATATCTCGGTAAGACGATCGAGGCCGAGTCCTGTCATTTCACAGCTTACTGCGCCACGGAGGCTGTTATACATACGCCTAGGTCTGAACAGGTATTTAAAATAGTTTCCCGGGCATTGTCCCACAGAGCATAGCGGACACCGTCTGCAGTACCGGTTGAATAGAACGCCGTCCCGAGCGGTGCAAGGTCGCAGCGGCATCTGCTCAACCGGCCCGACCGGACGACGATGCAAATGGTGCGGCAGCGTTACATGCGCTTCGGAAACGAGGAATCTTGAATACTATAGAGAATATAATTTATGGAAAGTACACACAAGCATCGGAGACACCTGGATTCTTTGATCGCTGGAGTTATGACGAAATTAGTTTCACGTTACTGCAGGTCGCTTGTCGGAATATATGCAGCAGGAATACTGAGCACTGATGGACTTTAGTAAGGGCAATTAAGAGTTGAATAGATGACGAGCATCGACTGAGGATTCAAAGTTGTTTTAGATGTCGATGCCCCGCAGTCTTTTATTCCGCCAATTAGACATATAAGATGATGATGTTGCTGGTGGGAGGGTACCTGATATTTTTGTACCCGACTGGATAACGCCAACCGTACACATGTTGCAAAACTCGCCATACTTCAGATGAGTCGCGCTCCGGGATCAGCCGGTGTATATTCAGTAACTTCAGGCCGACATAATTCTGCAGACCGTTGTGGGGTAATGTCTCTTGTGGGTCGACAGTATGTTTGAACTGCACTGTACTTAACATCAGGTCCATTCGAGTCACTTTGTCGTGTCAAAATAAAAAAAATCTATCGCATAGGTGAGTGCTCACGCCGCATGCAGACACCTATACAGATTTAGCCGATATATTAGGCATATGTCTTTTTGTTAGTTATCGTCTTATTACTTCCACGATAAAACAGTTCATTAAACACAATGGTGTCGTTACAAAAACAGTTTGGAACGAACAGTTACGGCGTGTTCCAAAAAATGTACTAAGTTTCATTTTATAGTCTGCAAATCGTCACCAACGCCTACGTAAAAAAACTTTGTAGTTCTAAAAATATCCCCTTGAAACAAAATCAGGCAGACGATAATTCGGAAATCACCGAAACTTTATTAAGTCCGGAGTTTCGGCTCGCCACAACTACACTTTACATGTCAATTGAATTACTCAGCAGTGACCATATTTTGGACTTAAAACGGGAAGTCTGTGAAGGTTTACTGCTGAAGGTAGGGAATTTTATACATTTGATTGCACGTTTTCGAATGAGTTTTTCGGAACTGGGTATACGATTTCGAGATGTACGCATATTTAACATTATATTATGTGTGACAGTGGAATCTTTTACATCTTTTTTATATACATTTTATAGCATATGCAAATATTTTTTTTATTCGAGCACTGTAAAGTGACTGCACTACACCTGATGGTAGGCGTAGTGCAATAAAAAAAACCAGCGACCACCAATAAATAATGAGTTTGTCGGCGGGCACCAGAGTCATGACGGCCTGTATATAAAAATGCTTTTTCCCTCTTCGGAGAGGGTCTTGCGACAGGACAAGCGAATGACCGATGTAGGCACAGTGATATAAGTATGTACCCCTCAATCAACCATCAAGTCATGTCGCAAGTCCCTCGAGAGAACTGCATATACACTGGCTGATCCTGGAACGCGATCCACACAAGGCGTGTCGATCACTATGGTAGGTTTTAAGACACATACATTTGTACGGTGGTCGCTATCCGGGCGGATATAAATATCCTACCACCAGCAATAATGGCAAGGGAATGAAAAATTGGGACAATGCAGAATATCCATCTGTATATCTACAATATGTAGGTGCAAACCGGACGTATGGTCACCTTACTGTTACCTCATCTTGCGTTGGCAGCAAATCAATAGTGAGAATATAAACGTTGGCAGTAAATTCCGCGCCATATAACACTCCGCTAACTGTGCCTCGACTGTGCGAAGCGGGTCACCGGGGGCTGGGAACAGGGCTGGCACGTTAAACATTAAACAGGTGACATAAGTCGAACTTTAAGTCACGCCTGCATCCCCGAAGAGGTAGGCAGAGGTGCAACTAGTATTTTAACGGTTCGCGAAGCTTATTTCCGGCTCATGATGTGATTGGCGAGCCTAAGCCATTGGATGCAAAATCTTCGTAAATCTCATGTGTGATGTTTCGAATCGTAAATGAAACTTATTGTGAATGCTTGGCCTGCGATTTCAAAACAACACCTCATTAGTTTTTTATTCTGACGAGAATTCTATATTGAAATATTTTTTTGTCAAAACTTGCTAACTAAACCGGATTAAATCGTTTGAGGTTTAGGTCGCCATAAATAAAAGTTCGGATGCTCATGGCTGATGATATAGGAAGATCAGAACTTTAGCAGATTCATCGCTTAATATGTATCACATGTATATATGTGTATATATATATATATATATATATATTTATATAATATGTATTTATATTTTATGTATTTATCTATATTTGTAGTTTATATATATGAGTATTAACGTATATATCTGTAGATTTTTTAATAACTTTTATACACCCACATTATCTCGTCTCTGCATCACCCGTAGGTTGACTGTTAGAGAATGCCTCTGGCATTAAGTCCGCCTTTATACATGTTTGTATATTAAGTTTAAATAAATAAATTATTAGCAAAACCCGAAACGACTGCATAGAAATGTACAAGATAAAGAAAGGAATGCGCCCTTCAGCAACAAGTCTTGTGTAATGGATATCAGGTGCTATGATGACATATTAACGAAGCAAATTTTAATTGTGGATCACACTTGTGAAACCATAAGTCCCTCACAGTTCCTGATAGACATGTCACTAAACTTGTATCTTAATTCCATGAATATCCGTGTGACCGTATTTATTTCGGTATCAGGATCAACCCTGAGGCTTTGTGTCACAGCCGGCTACTGGTTATTTGAAGCGGCAACCCTGGTTGCTAGTCAAACCGCGTTCCCAGTACGTGCCTCGCAAATTCCTTTATTTTGTTCTGTCTTCTTTCTTTTATTCCTTTTTGCAATACGTCTTCCTTTCGCATCTGTTTGTGCGGAGTCTGGATCCTAGAGTTTATTGGGTGCTTAATTAATACTGTTGTTAATTGCACATTGTCTTCATACTTTGTGCGTGCAGATGGCATTTATGTTCTGGCTATCTCACTCAGTGGCTGAAAGCTATGATCTTATTGCGGTGGTTTTACAATGTAATAGATTTTGTTTAGGTCACACTCTTAAACATGTTTAGCTTATGGCATTATTGGGTAAGAAATCTAAGGTTAATGAAACCCGCGCCTTATTACGTTTTCGATTTCTTAGATTCAAATGACGTGTAAAACTGACCCTTGTCAGCCTAATCTTTACATAGTATAAAATGAAGACGCTTCCGCTGTCTGTTCGCTTAGATCTTTTAAACTATTCAACGGATTTTAATGCAGTTTTCAGCAATAGATAAAGTGATTCATGAGGATGGTTTATTTGTATATCACGCTATGAGCCATGGGAGCAGGGCAGTAACATGCAGGTGAAACCGCGAGGGACAGCTAGTTACATTATTAACTTGTAAAGTATAAACAAAAATATTCACCGTCCTAAGCTGAGTCGTAAATCAATCAAACAAGGGTTTATCTCTCGCCGTTTATCATACATCGACGGCGGGCACACGACGCGTAACAAACAATGCACATCCGCCACTAAAAAAATAACTAGTTTTTACAATGGGACATATCGGTTGTCGGTCGATAGTGACCCTAATTGTACTCTGTTGTGGTAGGACACAATTGTCCCAGTAACTGCATGGGTTTTTGTCAACAAGCCACATTAGGTGTGAAGCTATCTCTAATCCCGTGGAGCGACAGCGTGCCGTGTGCGACAAAGAGTTCTGTGTCATTTTTTTTTTTATTTGATTGAATGACGTCACGAGCAAGTCGCTCGCCTGATGGTAAGCGCCAGGCCTGCCCATTAGCAGAAGCATCATGCTTTGAATTACAAAGCATTGCATGGCACTGAACTGCGCTCGCCACCCCGAGACATAAGATGTTAAGTCTCATAATGCTCAGTAATTAAGCTGGCTTCAATGTCGTTCAAACCGAAACACAACAGTCTTATGGACTGCTGCTTGGCGGCAGAAATAGACAAAGCGGTGGTACCAACCCAGACGGCCTCTCATATACCAGGGACCTACCACCTTGTGAAATTTCAAAGTAATGAAACCATTCGATCGCTATGTTAAGTATAAAGAAAGCCGATATATCTAAAATGCACGAAACTGGTTCCGATAACATAACTCGGTCCGGTCGCGGTAAACGGTGGCCCTTTCGAACTTTCACACGGAACGCTTGTACATACGTGTACCGTGCGTACTTAGAGCATGTACGCATCTCGCGCGACGGATATCTCGACGCAATTACCGATGGATGCGTTTATTATTGCGCGCCATTGTGAGGCCAAATTACACCGTCTCGTCTTCCCATCCGGTGTAACGCACGCCGCGCCGCTGCGAGCCAAACTATGTCTACGAGAGCGCGGGAGAGGTTCGAAAACGCGGCGGCGACTGACGCGGCAGGACGCGCGGGTAATAAGCGATGGATAGATCGCAGGTGAATGAATCAACCATAGCCAGTGGGCATAATACACTCTCGGCGGTGTGATACCACGCGGACACCTGCGGGGCACCGGCGAAGTGAACTGAACTACTGATTTATAGGTTTTAATGTAAACTCGCTGTGATATGCACCAAAGAAAATCGCTCCTTTCTACCGTCACAATGGCGTTCGAACTAGTTTAGCTTTATTCATGAATGCGTCCATCCCACTGTGAGCACGACAGGTTTGTACTCACCTCGCGAACACGGAATAATGCAACATTTGCAGCGGCGCGGCCAGACGCGACGGGGCGCGGGTATACGTAGCCCGGTGGGTCGCAGAATGAAACTTATGAGTTATTGTGACAATTGAATGGGACTTTCGGGGAATTTTCGTCGAACGCCACCCGGGTTTTCGGAAACTTTGCACAATTGCTATTTATTGATTTAGGGTACAATTTGTTTTTATCCACGTTTAGCTTTAAAAATATAATAACAAAATCACTTTCGCACATAATTCAAATGTATTCAGAGTGTGAATAATGATAAAATATTATACATTTCTCGTGTACATTTTTCATTTGCCGTGAGAATTTAAATTCATCCGAGACCTGTGATGGTCTCGTTCAAATTCATATTGAATTTATTCATTATTATTTTAACTTTATCATTTTGGATTATGTTTATAGTGCCAGAGAACGTTGAGCTAATATTTTAAAATTGGTGCTTTGTTGTTCAAACATTTTAGCAAGATTTTGCTTTAAAATAGGGCAAGATTTCTTATAAGTTTGATTTCAAAGTAAATAAAGTAAAATTTGCTGTTAGTAGGATATTTATATCCCCCGGATAACCACCACCGTACACATGGTGTTAAAACCTGCCATAGTGAGTGACTGTATATCAGCCAGTGTATATCCGGTCCTCCCCAGGGGGCTTGCCCCCTGATCCTCACCCTTTTCCCCATCCCTTTTTCCTTCCCCTCCCCCTTGGCCCTTTGGCAGGCCGGCATGATCTTGCCGACCAATGATGGACACATTGTTTATCGTTGGTCGACAATATTCTTGGATTGCGCTACACTTACCATCACGTGTAGAGTAGTCACTTTGCCGAGCCACGATAAAAAAAAAAAAACTGAAAACTAAAATTTTACCAAAAAACAAAAAACCTTCTTCAGGAAAATAACACTGAAAAGTCAAAAATAAGAATTACAGGTATCTTTGAAGTCGGTGCAATTTCAGTAGACTGGCAGCGACACAGTCACCGACTCATGATTGACATGATTTTTTTAGACTTATCAGTTTATTTATTTGAAGTCGGTTTTTAAGTTTTGTTAAAACTTATTTTATTCATGTTTGCCAAGCAACGTCGATCGTTTAGAACAAATTTATGTGATTGACAAGCTAAAGTCTACGTGATGAACATTTATATTTTTGCAATGCATGTCAAACACGCTTGCTAGAGACATGCTTGTTAAACAAATCACATCGGCGTGCTGCGATACATCTAGACGCGTGTGATGTGATTGTGTGAATGAATCCAGCACAGTTTAGACTTGTGTTCAAACTCTTGAAGAGACTGGGTCATTTGGTAGTGGATTAAAATACAAATGTGTGTGATTGTTTCTGTTCAAGCTATGAGTGGTAGAGCCAAGCTGTAGACAGTTTTGTCCAAAGCAAGAATGGGTCGGCTCGACCGGGTCGTTACTACCGTCTCACTGAAAACCGACGTAAAGTAGCGACTTGTTGCAAACGGAGTTGAAGTAGTATTTTACTATTGCGTTTTGAATAGTAAGCAAGATATCCGGACCCCCCTCTCCATTCCGATCCCCCAATCCCCAAGGTCAGCGGTGTCCACTTTATGAATATTGTGGATGTTCATGGCTGGTGGAAATCACATCATCAGCTGTCTCGCTTGTTCGTATGCCGGCATCTACTATAAAATGTTGCTGAACATGTCCCAACTTGTTTTGTGGGAGTCATTCAATACAGATCGATGGTCGGAGGATGGATTGTTACTTGTTACTCGTAGACGCAGCTTGCACAAATCCAGGTAGAGATTCTATAGAATTTCTTAATTGTATGAAGTGTACAGCAAAAAATCTGTTACTTTTTGACAATAGTGTAAAAGTACACCTGTCCATAATGATCGTTTTGTGTGGGTGACTATAATATTATATAGTTTTAGAGTGACAACAGTATATAAATCAGAAAAATCGCCAATATCCCAGGTGGAAGTAGAACTGACTACCTAGACAATATATTTAAAACAGCATAAGGTCATTAGAGGTGGTAGGTCCCTCGTATGCGAGAGGCCGTCTGGGTTGGTACTACCGCTTTGTCTATTTCTACCGCCAAGCAACAGTGTATAAGCACTATTGTGTTTCGGTTGGAACCATACCCATGGCAGACACAAACGAAATAACTTGATATAACGAACAACTCGGCTCGATCGGATCGTTACCACTGTCTCAGAGAGAACCGACGTAAAGTGGTGGTTTGCTGCTGAGTCTCATACGTTGAGTGAAATAATCGGAGGCCCAAATCCCCTCTTCCAATCTCTTAATTACCTCTTTCTATTAAGGTCGGGAACGCGCCTATGATTCTTCTGGTGTTATGGGCGTACATACATGGGCTGTGAGATCACTTACGATCAGGTGACCTACTTGCTCGTTTACGGGCTTATGCTATAAAAAAATACTATTTGAATGCCACCAACCCCCATTAGGCCCGTGTGGTGGACTAAGGTCTAATCCCTCTCATTCAGTAGATATACTACTATATACATATATTTACTCGTTTATACTATTTATTCCACTTATGTAATTGGCAATCCTAATGCAGTTCGAAAATATAAACACAGGATGTCGCAGATTGCTAAATTTTATCAATAAAATTGTAGAAGCTGTCTGAATAATGTTCAAAGCTATGGAAAAAACCTTCAATTGCAATATCCATATCCGGCGGAGTCTTTGTCTCTTGTTTAAAATTCGTGGCACAGATAAATAATTCCAAAGACGCCGCATCGACTAATTTTTGTATGGAAATGGAATCGTACTATGTTAGCGTTGTAGAGTGGAGGGATGGCTCGATTGCGAGTGAAATTAATACACCCCCTGTAATTGATTCTATTGTTTAATTTATTTACCAAAAGCATACCCGACCATAATTGATACGCGTTAACACAGTAAGTCAAACAATTATTTATTTATTTATTTTGCTAATAAACTCTACCTAAGATTGTTACAATAATACTTACAACAAAATACATGATCTTGACTTATTCATCTAATTATTTTCGTGCATAATACTATACATAAAGTTGGTGACTGAGTGGATCTGGTAATGCGGCTTCTTGCAAGTTTATATGCCTGTGTGCCGTGTTGGAAATAATAATACTATCGATTGACAAAAAATGCACTCTGTGGGCGTGGGAATCGATCGAATTCGATTCGAAAATAGAATCAGAGATCGATTCGTAAACCGGATATCACCCGGTGTTTATATTAACGTTGTTGCTGTTTGTTAATCAAATTGAACGGGTTTTAGGGTCGAAACGATCAACGGGTGATCTTTTAGCGTACATGCTACATCGCTGGGGTGAGGCGGTTGATAAGCATGGCGAGGCTCTAGCCGTAAGTCTCGACATTGCTAAGGCATTTGGTAGGGTCTGGCACCGTGGTCTTCTCTCCAAGCTTCCGGCATATGGGCTCCCCGACAACCTGTGCACGTGGATCTCCGGCTTTCTGCATGAGCGCAGAATGCGTGACCTTGTCGAAGGACATGCTTCACGGCTCATGACAGTTAATGCCGGAGTCCCACAAGGCTCAATGCTTTCGCCCACCTTGTTTATTCTGCATATCAATGATATGTTACCACTCGGTAACATTCATTGCTATGCAGATGACAGCACAGTGCATGAGCGTTACTGCAGTAAGCCTCCAGGTAGCCGGGAAGTCACTGAGAGGGAGCGAGAGAATCTCGTCATTGAGCTTAACCGGACCTTGGATCTCATTTCGGAATGGGGTGCAAGGAATCTGGTTGAGTTCAATGCCAAGAAAACACAGGTGTGCGCGTTCACGTGCAAGAAATCCCCGTTCTCTCCCCTCCCCAATCTTCGGGGTATCCCGCTCGCAATGCGGAATAGCCTTAATATCCTGGGTATGGATATTTGCTGCAATCTGAATCCAAGGAACCACATCGAGGGCGTAATATCCGCCACTTCACGCAGGGTCGGAATCCTGAACAGGGTGCGTCGGTTTTTTACTCCCGGTCAGCTTTACCGCTTATACAAAGCGCAAGCGCGGCCGGGTGTGGAGTACTGTTCGCACCTTTGGGACGGTTCCGCCCAATACTTACTCGATGCCTTGGACGGATTGCAGCGTCGGGCTGTCCGCATTGTGAATGATGCAGACGTTACAAGACACTTAGAACCGCTACAATTGCGGAGGGACATTGCCTCACTGAGCGTCTTGTACCGTCTGTATCACGGTGAATGCTCCGAAGAATTGTTTGACCTTATCCCATCCTCGCCTTTCCTTAACAGAACCACGCGTGCTAGCTTGCGGAGCCACAGCTTCGTGGTCTCCTCCATCTCGGCTCGAACTAAAAAGTTCGCAAATTCGTACTTCTGCCGGACCATTAAGCTGTGGAATAGTTTGCCGGCACACGTGTTCCCTCCTTCCTATAATATTGGGTCCTTTAAACGGAGTGTGAAGAAGCAGTTAGGCAGGCCGGCATGATTGTGCCGACCAACGCTAGACACACTGTTTGTCTTTGGTCGACACTATTCCTGGATTGCGTTACACTTACCATCAGGTGTGGCGTAGTCATTTTGCCGAGCCAGGATAAAAAAAAAAAAAAAAAAAAAAATATCATAGTTTCGTTTATGTCTGACGGTGTAAATCCGGTGGGTGCATCGTTGTAATTTTGTTTGTAAGTGGTATGCTATTATATGGTTGGTTAGGGAGTGGAGAATGTGAAATAAAGATGTATTCCGAGTTTGAATAGAGATGAGTATCTAATGGGAGTGTTGGCGGGAATTCTGACTGTGCCGTTCATCACTTATTTTAATTTATTTCAAAAACTAGTTTAAAGTTATGTTTGCTGTATAAAAGTGCTGTCGCTAGTTACTAGTCGCCTCCCAATATTATGGTGTAAATGCATTACTCGACTAAAACGAACATTTAATGAGTGTGGTTTGCACCATCCGCCGTATGACGAAACGAGCAAAGCGCTCGGCTGATGGTAAGCGGTACGCCTGCCCATAGTCAGAAGCAACACCACACAGAACTTTGAATTACAAAGCACTGCATGGCACTGAACTGCGCTCGTCACCCCGAGATATGAGGTGTTAAGTCTCATAATGCCGAGTAATTGCACCGGCTTCAATGTCCTTCAAACCGAAACACAACAGTGCTTACACACTGTTGTTTGGCGGCAGAAGTAGACAAAGCGGTGGTACCAACCAAGACGGCCTATCGCATACGAGAGACCTACCTTGTGAATAGAAGAGTGATTTGTCAGTTCTGATGTGTATACAGTAATTTATGAGCCTTGTTAAATATCTTAATTCAAAAATATTTTAATTTCTTAACAATTGTTTGGACTTTAAAAGGTTTAAATTCCTGTTATTTTTTTCAATCAAAGGCTTATTAAGGAGATTAGATAAATCTAAATTTCCAACAACCATTCTGTAAAGTTCAGTTTTTTTATAATGTCAATCATCAAATCAATGTGCGATTACAAACTTCAAATAACGTGAACCATTGCTTGTTATAACAACTTTAACCGAAAGATGGTGCAACCCGCACTTGGATGTGTGTTGTTAATTCTCATACGCCGGCCGGTACGTCCTTAACAAATTCCATCTGTGAGAATTTAAAAGCAACTCATTTAGTTAACGACATACTAGTAACAAAATGGTCTTACGGTCGTGCAACGACGCCGACGTCCAAACATGATCATTCAATCAGCGCCCGGCGCGCATTCTACTCGATGATAAAAAAAATCTAATAAGCGTTCATAAAACCATTAAAAAAACTATTAAGTAACTATACATCTATCAGTACGTCTGTTCGTAACGTTGGATGAAAGATTCAATCACGACCCGCTCGCTTCCGAGAAGACGCTCCCGACGCGACCGTTTTTTTTTTTTCGCCAAAGTTCAATAGTTTTCGGGGGCCCCGCGGGACCAGTCTGGAACCGTACCCTAATTGACTTGTTACTTCGGCCGTGCGTGTGTTGTTCTTTTTTTGAAATCAATAAATAGGCTATTTTAAGTATGAACGTGTTGTTTTTTTTTCTTTTCGTTCTACGTGTCATGTGTGTAAATGAATTTAAAATCCCTTTTAAAGAGTTTTTCGTGATTAAGCAGTTTTAACGTGTTATTTTCTTCATAAAGTACTAAGGGGAATTGAGTTGTATAAACGTATTAGCTGTTACCCGCGGATTTGTCCGCGTGGTTATTGTTCAGTTCGCAGAGTTTACTTTTAAGTTTTTTTTTTTCGTGAGATCTTATTGGAACGAAGTTCCTTACGGCAGGCTTGGAGGGGATAGGGATTTCGCTGCGTGACCGAACTGAAAAAAATGTGATAGTAAAACCGTAAGAAAAATGCGTGGAAAAAATGCGTGGAAAACATGCGTGGAATAAAAGCGTTAAATGAGAAGTGCGCAGGCGCGACAGTCGCATAAACAGCCAGCGTTAGTTCCTTTTTTAAAATGAAATTCATTCAGCCAGTTATAGTTGAAGTATTTTTATATCTCCTTCGATTTTTAAAAGATTATTACATAAGTTGATAAAAAATGCTATACAATAGCTTTACCGCGGCAGTCTCCGAGTGCCACACGTCTTTTTTTTATTTCTATTTTTCTATTCTATTTCTATGTAATGTTATGTTGTCAAACAAAAATAAAGAGACATATTTTGTTATTTTAGTTGATAATTTGAATTTTTTGCAATTTGTGTCGATTTACATTAGCCGAAGGAACTTCGTTCCTACCTGGTGTCCCACGACACACAACAATTTTTTTTTGTTTCTAAAACTTTTTTTTTTCTAAAATAAAAATAGCCTAAGTCACTCCTTGTTACATTAGCTATCAGTCAGTGAAGGTCCCGTCAAAAACCGTCCAGCCAATTCAGAGATTAGCCGAAATAAACAGACAGACAAAAATGGTAAAAAAAAAACCGACGAAAATTAGCGGCTTGTTGCTGCGTTTCGTACGATGAGTGAGATATCTGAAGGCCTAAATCCCCCTCCCCTTCCCAATCCCTAATTATCCCTTCCCTTTAAGGTTGGCAAAGCGCCCATGATTCTTCTGGTATTGTGGGCGTTAATGGGCAGTGGAGATCACTTACCATCAGGTGACCCACTTGCTCGTTTGCCGATCTATACTATTAAAAAAAAAGGTGACCCACATGCTCGTTTGCCGTCCTACGCTATAAAAACAAAAAAGGAAATATTTCGTTTCACATACTTTACATATCTTAAAAGGGTCCGTAATATCTATTTATAAATTCAATATTATCTCGTGTGAAACAAGGAACCAGGTGACCAAGTTAAAAATTCCTTGTGCTCATGAAACAATGTATAGTTTTTATTAATTAACTTGTCACATGTCGGAAGGGATTTCTGCTATGTGTCGTGAAACTGTCGCACCATGTTAGTGTTAAAAATAAATGTGCGCCACGTTGACACATAATCCGCAACAAAGAGTAGAGTAAACGACATATACCTATCCATATTGTTTTACACATTTTCTATGGATTAATGTATAAGTTACGACTTTCGGAACCTTCAAGAAGAGAGCATAATATTCTTTCCTGAAAGGCCGGCAACGCATTTGCAAGCCCTCCGGTGTTGCAGGTGTTCATGGGCGGCGGTGATCACTTTCCATCAGGTGAGCCTCCTGCCCGTTTGCCATTTTTCTGTAAAAAAAAATAAAAAAAAATAAGTTGTATAGAAATTGACTACGGAACCACAAACATATTCACAGTTTGTTAATGCCACATTTTTTCTCCACCACCAATCACTCGGGAGTCGTGAGATGCGTTTTTTACACAAGACCCGTTACTGACCCGCACCTTATACTCATTTCGAACAAAAATAACGATTATGAACATTTTTACATACATGTCTGTTTTAGTATTGAAACAAATTAATCATTGCGTACATGAACCGCATTGTACATCAACGTGTTTTTTAAACTCGTTTTTTGTGATTCATCATACCGATGTATTTTTATGAATGTATAAAGTGCTAAGTGGGAGTTTTTTTTGTAACGTAGAGTGGAGAGATTTATTACGTTTTTTCTCAAAGACCACCTTGCACACGAAGTGACGAGCGAGAAGATCGCATATGTCCTTAATGAATGACGGTTTTATTTATAAAATACTTTTTGGTGGGAAAAATTTGTTTGTGACTATGGTGTTTGGATTTTTATGTTGAAAAAAAAGACGTAAGACACTTTGTTGTCAGTATTGGAGACTTTGCTACCATTACTGATGATCATGGTGCCGGTAACGACTTAATATCAGGTGTGCCTTCAACTCTTCTGCCTATGAAGGACAATAATAAAGATGATCCTTGAGCTTACTTTGCAAGAGTCAGAACAGCATGAATTTATCCCATAAATAGTTCAAGAAGTTACGAATCTTTATCTTGAAATATCGTTAGGACCGAAAAGAAGAATAATATCAGCGCTTAACATTGTTGTAAAAAAACTTTTCTTTTGTGTACTTTAATCTAAATATATTTCGGCATCGTTTTGATCATACTCCTGGTGACGTAATTCGGCTCTGCCAAAGCAGGATTTATCTATCACCTTGTTATTTATTGCTAATGTTAAAATTTAGACTCGCACAGTTTCTAGATCGTACATTCTAGATAAACCGTTATATTGAGATCATTTATCCGTTAGCCATGTTCGGTTAATGGTGCCTGTTAAATTGCTGACCTTTATTACAATGTTGCGTATCACGAAGCAACAAATCAATCGCAACATTTGTGTGATGATGATATACATGTATGGCAACATTGTCAGCGCGTGAGCTACCCAGAGTCGTCGGCCATACATTCAGCAAGATATCCTGCTTCAATTCTTGAATTATTGATTGCTACACTGCTAAAAGAATACTAACGCAATCTCTGATTTTTTTATAAGTCTAGCTTAAATTCTATGGTGTAGCTGTAGGCTATATAGGTTGTCTGGCATTTGGTGAACTGCGTTGGATATTTTCGTTGCCAATACCCCGAAGCCCGAAAAGTCTTCAACTAATGCGTCCTACCAGTCATGACATATGGAACCTAAATGTGGACACTCACGATTCGACTGTTCCATAAATTTAAACTCCAGTATATTATAGAGATCTAGAGAAGAAAGCCAAGAGTAAAGCGATTCGAAACATAACCGAATTCATCGATATAACTCAGAATTAGCTAGCTGAATTTGCAGTGGGCCGAGTATACTAGCAGTAGAACCGACAGTCATTAGAGTAGGTGCGTTCTTGAGTGGAGAACCACGCCTCTAAAGATGTAATGTGGGAAGTCTCGTAGGTAACGAGATCGATGTAATCGGTGGTAGCTTTTAGAATGAATAGAGTTGACGATCCGGCTCAATGGAGTCCTTTAGGAGACACCAATGTACGGCAGTGAACTAACACAGGGTGATAATCATAACGGTGATGATGAATATATTTCCGTCCAAATCAATACATAAATGGTGGTAAATTAAATTCCATTAAATACTTTACGCCATTCAGTATGGACGCAAGAACGTATTGATATTTATTATCTTGATTTATTACCTTTTTTGACAAGACTTTCGCGCTCCAACCGGCTCCGTTTAACGTGATGTTTCACTGAACGTTTTATCGTACCGTATTTAAATTTGTCGAAACAGTTTATGCACGCAATGAAATTCGCGCGGTTGTTTTCACAATGTAACCTGATGCTACATGAACAGTATTAACACAGTATTCTGTAAACGGCGTGGCGCAGTGCAACGCAGATTTTGTAACGTCTATACAGGCCGCGTATATAACAAACAAAATATTATGTTGGCAGGCCTGAAGTTACTATCTCCAAACGCCCTCTACACTTCCAGATTCTATAGTTTTTGAAAAACGACAACACTCGTGAATAACTTCAGCCTAGTTTGCCATATTGTATGCTCCAATTCAGGCGCAAATAATTGTAGAAGAATTGCGTTTCAAGAGGCGCTGTGCAGCTACATACATGCGTGATTGAATTGGCACGTTTTGTTATTGCTATGTGATCCATAGCTCTAGTAATGTATAGTAGTAAATTGCAATAAGAACTACATAAGTGGAATGGACTTTGCGTTTCGGCGTGTAAAGGTTTTCGTCTAATGCTTTGTGCAAATAACATTTGATATCTGTGTAACGCAGTACTGCGTTGTCTACGCCTCATCGTACACTCAGCTGCAATATTGAGTTGCGCAATCTCTTATCTTTGATGATCTCCTGGTAAGAAATTCCTTAACAGTTCAGGTTTTTGGACATTTTTCCTTATGTTGTAAAATTTTATAAGGTTTCATTTAATGCAATCTCTTAAATATTCTGCGAAAGCGGGTATGAATATGATTAACAGTTTTCCGGTGAGTATGTCAGTTTATTGTGTAACATAAAACGCTTAATGACGATGTAATACCATCTCAAAAATCTCTCTAAAATCTCTTCAAAAATCCTATAGTAGTAGGGCAATCTATCTAAATATATAAAACTCAAAGATGACTGACTGACATAGTGATCTATCAACGCACAGCCCAAACCACTCGAGGGATCGGGCTGAAATTTGGCATGCAGGTAGACGTTATGACGTAGGCATCCGCTAAGAAAGGATTTTGATAAATTCTACCCTCAAGGGGATAAAATAGGGGTGAAAGTTTGTATGCAACTTAGTCAATTTTAAACGTTCACGCGGGCGGAGCCGCGAGCAAAAGCTAGTACTATATATATAAATTTAATATAATATTAATTTTTCTAAAAAGAATTAAAGAAAAGACTGTTGTCAATGTTACTTTACTTATCAAATAAAAGACAGCAAAATAAAAAAAAAATTGGTGTGTGTCGTGGGACACCAGGTAGGAACGAAGTTCCTTCGGCTAATTTAGAATCGACACAAATTGTAAAAAATACAAATTATCAACTAAAATAACAAAATATGTCTCTTTATTTTTGTTTGACAACAAAAATTACATAGAAATAGAATAGAAAAATAGAAATAAAAAAAGACGTGTAGCACTCGGAGACTGCCGCGGTAAAGCTATTGTATAGCATTTTTTATCAACTTATGTAATTATAAATAAAAACTTATTAATTTAGACTTAGACTGGCTACTAAACGGTGGACGGCCGTGTTCTATAATCAAAAATTCAAATTCAAATTTCAAACCGCGTCTACATTTCCAAATGTCATAAGTTTCACACCTATCTGTTTTATTAACGGAATTTCGACTTTAACTTTGTGTGCTAGATATCAAATTAAGTTAAAAAAAGTCTCATTTAACGGTTTTATTCCACGCATTTTTTCCACGCATTTTTCTTACGGTTTTACTATCACATTTTTTTCAGTTCGGTCACGCAGCGAAATCCCTATCCCCTCCAAGCCTGCCGTAAGGAACTTCGTTCCAAAAACATGCTTATATAATACGTCAAATTGGTCCTTCGTTTAAGTGCTATGTAATTTATTTTATTTGGAAAACAAACAGTACTTATCATAACTTAATTAAATAACGTTATAAGTATCTAATAACCATTTTATAAGTTTTCGCATGTTTGTATTAAGTACATAAGATGTAGAAAGTGAAAGCAAATTAGTATTACAATGAATAATAATAGATTTAATAATGAACCGATTCAAACCACTCGTTAGATAGTTTGCGCTTAAATAAGTTTGAAATCGAATTGAACATGTCTATATAATAATGTGTAACATACTTATAATCTAATTACACATTGTGGAACGGGTCCTATTAAGTTAATATGGTTTGGTTAGTCTAGTTGGTTTTTAGTTAATCTGGCCATCTAAGGTAGGTAAGTAAACACGCTTAGGTAATACCCCTTTGTTTTACCTCGGTAGCATTTAAATCAAAACGTACTTCTACGATTACCCCATTACTACCCCATGCTTGTTTGTGTGCCTTTTCCTGCCAGCCTATAGCGCGGCGGTTATTCCAAAGTTCTCATAATTTTAAGTTAGTCCTATTAATGACAAATGTTCTGTACTTGACCTGTCATAAGCGCTTTCTTAGCCTACATGATGAATAAAGATTTTGATTTTAGCAGAAGCACGGAGTGCCCACTGACAATATTTACAAACCATCACACTAATACAGTCATTATTACGTCACGGGAGTCAATCGTAGATTAGTCGTCCTAATGCTATGGTATCTGTAAAATTGGATCGTTACAATGTAAAGAGGTACATTCTTATCATCCGCCATCTGACATTATCCCGGGCACGGCGCCGTGACGGCAGCGTGGTAAACGCGTAACCATAGGTTTGGACGTGATAAAAAATGATTGTTTCACCACTGGCGCCCATGTTTATGCCCTGTCATTGTTCTGAGTGGTTTTACTCTCCGAAGCCCCTATTTCAACACCTCTGAGTAAATGCTACTTGTGAAATAAAATGACAGCGGCAACTAGTGAGTAGCCGGCTACGAAACGGGAGGTCGTAGATTCAATTCCCGGACCGAGACAAATGTTTGTGCAATCCACTGATATTGGTTTCGGGTCTGGGTGTTGTGGGACCGCAAGTCCCTCGTAGTTCCTGATAACCCAGTGTGGAGTCAGTACTATGTGTGTTACTATTGGGCGTATTTATTTATTTATTTAAAATATGACACGTTAAAATACAAAATAAAGTAGATTTACATCCATTGTTACAATAAATTAAAAACAAATAATCTTAAAGTACTTTTTTTATTTTCTTTTGAAACTTGTTATCTCCTTTTGATGCAGGGTCCTCAATTTTTGTTCGAATTTTCGATCCGAATAATCATATGACTTGCCTGGGATTTAAATGTCCGATATGGCGATAGGCGTACCATCTATCACATCACGGACGGTAGTGATCTCTGCAAACTATGTATGAAGTAGTTTTTTCAAATCAAATCAAATCAAATCAAAATATTTTTATTTTGTAGGCCCAAAAAGGCTCTTAAAATCGTCAACACAATAAAATTCAAATAAAAATAATACAAATTACAAATGTCAAATTTAAGTTAATTAATTAATTACAAATTGTAAGAATTATCAATAATAAATTTTAATTATATTAAAATAATTAAAATTAAATAAAAATAAATAATTAAACAATACAATATTTATTATAACTTATAACTTTTTATTTTAAAAATTTGAAAAGTCCTGTATGGGGCAAGCAAGGTCTATTTCCAAGCTTCTTTATCATTTAAATACTCATTTATTGTATAATACCCTCTCCGTACATCTGCCTAACCCTTTCGGGTATTCAGGCGTGAGTTTATTTTATAATTCCCTTCTACTATGACATGTATGTATTTACAAGGTGGTAGGTCCCTCGTATGCGAGAGGTCGTTTGGGTTGGTAGCACCGCTTTATTTATTTCTGCCGCCAAGCAACAGTGTCTAAGCACTGTTATGTTTCGATTTGAAGGACATTGAAGCCAGTGAAAATACTGGGCATTATGAAACTTAACATCTTATGTCTCAAGGTGACGAGCGCAGTTCAATGCCATGCAGTGCTTTGTAATTCAAAGTCATGTGTGGTGTTGCTTCTGTTTATGGGCAGGCGTGGCGTTTATCATCAAGCGAGCGCCTTGCTAGTCTCGTCATTCTATCGAATAAAATAAAAATGTAGATGTCAATGTACGTCTCTATAAGGTGTCCTCGGTAATAATTTAATCAGTGCATAGTTGCGATGACGCCGCGCCGCGCCGGCACGCCGTGGCGTCGGGCCGGATCTAGTCTCAGAAATAGGGGGTTATAAGATACTTTTCATGCCCATAAATCTTTATACGGAGTCAACACACAGTTAAAAATACCTTTCGTATTTCTGAAATCGGGAATGTAAGACTTAAACTTCGACCTACTTCGAAAACTTCGACATTTATGCACCGGTTTTGATGATTCTTTCATAAAACCTTGAAAAATCAATTAAACCGAGTCAAATTAATTGAAAGATTCAAAATAATTAAACAATGGGTGATATTAAAAAATTACTATAACGTCGACTCAAACTTGCAAATTTTCTGTAACAGCTCTTTAATTTTTTGAGGCGATTAATTTTTTTGTTGTTTAATGTCAGCATTGGTGCCCTTGTTTGATTCGCTGATGAGCTTTATTAAATAAACGACTATTGTTTCATACATCACGCTGCACTGTCTTAATCGAGGCCAGTTTTTTTCTATAAAGTGGCCAGTCTTAAACCAGGCTGGGGTCACAATGATTTTGTTTGTCTTTTCCATATTCAAATTCTTGGATACACTTGTTAAGGTGGTCATAACCTCAAATACTTTAACATAAATCCGCCCCTCTTTTAAACCAGGTGATGTAAGCTGCCAGCGCCCTTAATCTCTCGTTATCAACACTTGCGCCTGCATATGTGCAAATAGTCACACTATTGTGCTTTCACGGAATTTGTTTTATTTTATTTCTACTTCTCAAAGTTAGTGCCAATGATACAACTGATGTCTACTATAGACACATTTTAATATGCTAAAAGGCCATACTTTAGTGTTTTGTTTTTAGCCTGAGTGAAGAGACGTGCTGTCGCGTGATAGTAAGAAAGAAAGAAAGAAAACGCAACGCCTGCCTATAAACAGAACCAACACCACCCAGATCACAGTACACTGCCCTTGTCACTCTAAGAACTAAGACATAGGATGTGAAGCTTTATAATGCCCAGTAATTTTTATTTACAGACGCTTTTTATTATTTATGGGTATGTAAGATCCGCTCCCCTCTCTTTGACCAGGTATGCCTGGTAAATCACCCATGCTCTTTTTGATGTCCATAAAAGATGCCACTAAGGGTTGTCAAACGTCAGCATGCAATGGCGCCAACGTTTCTCAACATCGTTCGCTGCAGTCGGCACCGACGTGTAAACTGGGCCGTCGGCGTTTATTTTCGGCCGTGTTGCCATTGTGGGCGCAAATATTTGCCGAAGTTTGTCTAGCCGGGCGGAGTTATGAGTTCCTCCCGGGTTCTCTAGTGTTTACAAGATTTTTCAGCTCACCCGACTTGATTTGTTTCAGCGTGTCGAGTTTTGTGCGGAAACCTGGACGTTGTTGGTCTTACGTCATATCACCTTTTGAGAAATGCTTTTTTTTTGTAGATGTGACTTTGTATTTTTTAGTTGCATGATAATAGTTGAATTGAAAAAGTTTGTGTTATTGTTATGACCGTTTCTTTTTATTGTCTCTGTATTAAAAAAACGTTTTATTTTTTCCTGAATTTCCCTGAAATCGATTTTGTTTCGGGACATACATAATATACGGTGTAGCTTTATAAGATTTCCTAGATAACTCTATTCATTCTCCTAAATCCTTAGTCTTGCTCTCAGAAGCCCCGCATACAGAAATATGCCCTCAGCAGCGACTACTGCGCGCCCACGATCGTCGAAAATTGGGAACACATGCTTAGTAAGAATCTAAAACTTAACAACTGAACGAAATGTCTCTCGGGAGTACTAGCTAAATGTAGTGGTAGTATGGAAGACTCGCCGTGATTATCACTGGAGCAATGCATAAACAAACCAATTCAACTAAGTCGATAATCGATACCAACTTTACAACTGAATAAAATGTCACACGAGAGTACTAGGTAAATGTAGTGATAGTACACGAGACTTGCCGTCTCCATCACTGGAGCGATGCATAAACAAATCGATTAAATTCCACCCGAATTCTAATTCTAACAATCGATTCCACTCAGGCTACAATCGATGCCGACTTTACAACTGTTCTATAGTGCGATGGGGTGTGGCGTTAACCGCAGATCGTCGTCGATTAAGGCACGGACTTGTAGTGAATATTAAACAGTTCTATTTTCGATCCTCTGCTGGTCGTAAAAAGGAGGTCCTATTTTTTGTTAAGTAGAAAAAAAGGCTGGTTCTGAAACGGGCCACCTATACTTATTCGAAGTTAGAAACACCTTTTGCTATGCAGGCCTAATGCCGGTTGGTGGACTTCACATGCGTTCGAAATTATAATGGAGGACTCTAGGTATGCAGGTTTTCTCAAGATGATTTTCTACACGTTACGAGCGTTAATCAACAATGAACCAATGTTGTGTGCCCTTCAGTTCTGGGGACTAGTTTTGTACCCGCGACTTCTTTCTCAGCAGTACTTACAGTAGCCGTTATCCGCTAAGCTATCGCGACATCTGAATATAAGGTCTGCAATAATTAACGCCGACGGATCGTCAGCGAAACGGTGTAATTATTAATTAACAAAACCACACGCCCTCCTGGCCTTAATCACCGCTCTTGTATGCTATAAATAGAACAGGCTGCCTTCGTAGACATTTTTACACCGCGTCCATATCTCGAACGTCCTATAATCCGTTACGTCCCATTCAACATGCGACCTTATTATTCGAAGCTTGAATTCCAATTCACATCGCTGTCAGTTCATTCGCAATTTAAACTATACGCCAACGGATTACGAACATTATCACCAGCAGAATAGAGTTGATTTTACGTTGCATTGTGATTTATAGGTTGTAAAAGTTAGGTCGGAAATCGTAGCTACGCTGCGAGTACTATCGTAGTATTCGGTTCGTGTGTGCGTGTGTAGTAAGTACGCTGTGCAAGTGCAGCGCGATGCATCTGTGTGAGTGCAGACGGTGAATGGGATTGTAGTGCTCTTCGTCTGAGGTCGTTGGGTTATTGATTTTTTTTTTTCATTACGCGACGCCACACGAGTGCACGCGACGTAAACTCGGTGGGATGGGAGGCTGGATGCAACTCGGTGTCGGTTACTTACTGTGCGGTTCGTTTCCGTCCGCCCGCCAACGATGGTTCTATTAAATGCGAGTTTAGTTTGTATACGCTATTTGTGATGATAATATTATAATAGACTTTTAACCGACTTCAATAAAGACGGTGCTTCTCAATTCGACTGTAAGTCGTTATTTTCGTCGAATGTGGGATGACTTTCATGATCCTTTTTGTGTACGGTAGGATTTATCCAGAGGTTATTCCTATATACAGTGAAACTTGGATAAGTGGCATCCGAAGGGCCCTACATTTTTTATCACTTATACAGGCATTTCATTTATCCAGTTTCCCAAATAGGCGAGTTAACATGACATTTGTCTTATTTATAGAGGGTCCCACCATGAGTCTAATTCCTTCTCAAAACAAACGCGTCATAATTTGTCTACACCTGATAAATAGTCTCACTTATACGGGCTATTGAGATATAAAGTTCAAATTATAGAGGTAAACATCGAAAAAATCTAAGAAATCAAGTCTCAATTACAAAGCTTTGAAAATTCCCAGTAACCGAGGTATTTTAAGGCAAAAGTAATTAATTTCTCCCATATCCAGGGCCCACTTATCCAGGGTTCACTGTAATAAGATCTGATGACGGGAATGTGAAGTAAAAATGGAAAACACCTTATCCGATATCAGCAAACGCATCTGTGTTGTATATTATGCTGTAGACTAAACTGTTTACAGCATGCATCTACCGTTTAAAAATGTACTAGCGATGGACTAAATATTGTCAGTGTTTTAGTCCTATGCTCTACGTCTATAGATGACTATTTCTGCCGTCGAGCAGCAGTGTGTAAGGACTGTTGTATTCTAGTCCGAAAGACACTGAAGTCAATTAAAATTTCGTACTACTCCTCAATTCGAAGTTAAGCCGGCGTGACGATTACCATCAGACGAATGACCTGCTCGTCTCGTCGTGAACGCTAATAAAAATGAACTATGGGCCGGGTCGACCGTATCGCCATTGCTCACGCGGCAATGCACCCATGATCCTTCTGGTATGATGGGTGTGCATGGGCATTGGAGAACACTTATTATCACTTGATTAACCAGCTCGTTTGTCAGCCTCTGCTATGAAAAAGTTGCTATTAGAAATATTTGCATCAAATATAATTATTAGGTATTAGCTTTTCCTCGGGGCTCCGCCGGCTTGATCTGCTTTTTCCGGGATAAAAAGTAGCCTATGTTTATCAGAGATAATGTAGTATTCTAATGGTGAAAGATTTTTTCAAATCGGGCCAGTAGTTTTTAAGTTTATTCGTTGTAACGACGTTTTTTGTGTGTACACAAAAATACAAATCTTTCCTCTTTATAATATTACTGTAGATTAATTAATTTTATAAGTTGTAGAACCTCGCTGTAAGCAGTCTTGTCTACAGCATGAATGGGCCGGCTCCACTGGGTCGTTACCATTGTCTCACAGAAAACCGGCGTAAAGTGATTTATTTTATTCAATTGAATGACGAGACGAGCAAGTCGCTCGCCTGATGGTAAGCGCCACGCCTGCGTTTAAACAAAAGCAACACCACACAGAACTTTGAATTATAAAGCACTGCATAGTACTGAACTGCGTCCGTCATCCCGAGACATAAGATGTTAAGTCTCATAATGCAGTAATTTTACTTCAATGTCCTAAAACCGAAACACAACAATACATACACACTGTGACTTGAAAATAGTCATCAAATTATTAAAAAATTTCATGATATTTTAATATTGTTTTTTTTTTCACAGATATTATTACGGCGTGCTACCACTTACAGCAATGGTAAGTTAATATTACATAATAGTATTTGGAATTGAATCTAATTTAAATGGATTTTATCGCGGTTTTTTATTTTATTTTGGTACCGATGTTTCGAAGGCTTTTCAGCTTCATGGTTACGGGGTAGACTCAAGTCCGAAAACTCCAACTCCACTCCGAAACGTAGGGACCAAAATAAAATAAAACCCGCCTTTAAATTAGTTTTATTTCCATGTATAACATTCGCGTCAATGTAAGAAATCACTATAAAAGTATTTATTTTTATTAACACTCCGACGAATAATATGGTACCGAAAAATAGTGATTGGTAAATTTTTTTTGTCCATCGATTCATTTGTTAAAATAATTAAACACGATATAATACGAAGTTCATTCAATTTTTCAATAATTTGTAATGTTATACGATCAATTAGTTAAAATTAACATAAATTACAATTAAGCTAAAAATAGTACATGTACCTTTAGTTATAATTTTTCTGTATGTTTCCCAAATAAATAAATAAACAAATTACTATATTATACGTCGGGATGAAAATGTGTTTAATTAATTAAGATTATTCTAACGTAGCCGTACATTTGTATTAATCAGTGTGTGAACTTTTTTGACAAGACGGTCGTGTTTATTTCCCATAAATATGGAAAATGTTAATACATATTTACGTATCTCATATAGTTATCCGGTTTCATACGGTTCGGTAATGGGTTCGAATTTATGTGATTTGTTCTGTCCATCTATTAAGATATTGTAATGGAATTATGTCGTGTGGAGTTTGGTTAATTTATGTCTGTATATTTTATACAAATTGATCAGTTTTTTGATTTGATTATACATTAAATAAATTGCATAACAAATTTTATGTAAGCGGGCATCTTTGTCTATCTCGCTGTCCCACTGCTGGGTGAACGTTTCCCTGGTTTATTTTTTGCAATACGTTTCTGTGGGTCACCACTGCCTCGTTAGTTTTAAATTTAACAGGCGAACTTTCCATAAGAGTGACTAAGGGTGGCTAGATATTAGGGTGGCCAAGCACGTAACGATAAACGATGTGGACGTCGAAGGTAATTTTAAAGCAGGCTTTAGGTCTCCTGTGACGGAATCTTGGTTCGAAGCAAGGAATCGCCGACCTTGCGATTTTTTTATTTACGACTCTGACATTAATTTTAATGACATGTATATGTATTGATATGATATGTGAATAATAATAAATATAATACGGAATTGAAACCTTAAATGACACATGATGAACTGATCAGGATTTACGTTACCACATTAATTACAATAATCTATGGTAAATAAATTAGGTTATTATTTTTTTTTGACAGCCAAGGTTGGCAAACGAGGAAGTGGGTCAGCTAATGGTAAGTAATCGCTATCGCCCATGAACATACATAGTACCTGTAGAATGGTAGGCGCTTTGTCGACCTTAAAAGAAAGGATGATCAAGGGATTGGGATGGGAAAGGGGATTTGGGCCTCCATGGCCCAGTGGGTTACTAACCAGCTGCGAGGCGAGAAGCGGTGGATTCGATTCCCGCACCGAGACAAATGTTTGTGCGATCTACAAATATTTGTTTCGGGTTTGGGTGTTGTGGGACCGCAAGTACCTCGAAGTACCTGTTACCCATGATAAAGGTTAACCTATATGTGTGACTGTTGGGTGTATTTATATATTATCTTTACATAGTATAAAAAGAAGTCGCTTCCGTTGTCTGTTCGCTGAGATCTTTTAAACTGTTCAACGGATTTTAATGCAGTTTTCAGCAATAGATAGACTGATTCATGAGAAAGGTTTATATGTATATCACGCTATGACCCATGGGAGCAGGGCAGTAACATGCAGGTGAAGCTGCGAGGGACAGCTAGTTATTTAATAAAAAAACAAACTTAATGACTGTTTCTGAGTACGGTTGTTAATAATCATTATTTCCAACTATGACAATATTAACCGATACATTATAATTCATTAACCGTACGTATATTGTGATCAAGTAATGTAAGCCGCGATAGCTCAGCGGGGAGTGGTATGGACTGTCGAGACGAAAGTCGCAGGTTCGAAACCAGACCCAAGAGCATGCACCTGGCTTCTCAAGTTACGTGTATATTAATTGTTAATTATCCCTTGCTTTAACGTTAAAGAAACATCGTTAGGAAACCTGCATACCTGAGAAGTCATAAGAATTGCGTAGGCATGTGAAGTCAGTAAATAGAAGCAACACCACATAGAACTTTGAATTAACAAGCACTGCATGGCACTGAACTGCGCTCGTCACCCCGATACGTAAGGTGTTAGTTTCATAATGTCCAGTAATTTCACTGGCTTCAATTTCCTTCAAACAAAAACACAACAATGCTTACACACTGTTACTTGGTGGCAGAAATAGACAAATACAATAAACAAATAATAAATAAAAATTGGTGTGTGTCGTGGGACACCAGGTAGGAACGAAGTTCCTTCGGCTAATGTACAATCGACACAAATTGCAAAAAATTCAAATTATCAACTAAAATAACAAAATATGTCTCTTTATTTTTGTTTGACAACATAAAATTACATAGAAATAGAATAGAAAAATAGAAATAAAAAAAAGACGTGTGGCGCTCGGAGACTGCCGCGGTAAAGCTATTGTATAGCATTTTTTATCATCTTATGTAATTATAAATAATAACGAGCTAGCGTAATCTTTTAAAAATCGAAGGAGTATTTTTATATACTTCAATTATAACTGGCTGAATGAATTTCATTTTAAATATGTCTCTTTATTTTTGTTTGACAACATAAAATTACATAGAAATGACTGACATTAAAATTGACACATTGACTGTCGCGCCTGCGCACGTCTCATTTAACGCTTTTATTCCACGCATTTTTTCCACGCAATTTTTCCACGCATTTTTTCCACGCATTTTTCTTACGGTTTTACTTACGGTTTTACTATCACATTTTTTTCAGTTCGGTCACGCAGCGAAATCCCTATCCCCTCCAAGCCTGCCGTAAGGAACTTCGTTCCAATAATAAAATAAACAAACATAGACTCGCATACGAGAGACCTACCGCCATGAGGTATGATCTATGATCGTAACCCAAAGAACGTAAAGCATTGCCACCTGTCGGATCGGTACATAACATTCATTATCAGATATCACTTAAATGCACCACTCGCATTTGTACGATCAAATATCCGACTAATGTATAACCTCGCCGCGTCTTTAATTTATGTGTGAACTGTGAAACTGAACATGGAAATGGGGAATACTCTCACGGTAATTTAGAAGTAAAGATATACCTTTTAACCACTACGATGGTAAACAGGTATACGGCCCGCTTACGGCAGGCTCCGTGGCGTGGCGCGCGAGTAGGAGCCGGCTGTGAAACGAAAGGACACGGGTTTGTGTCAGCGATGAGTTATTTGTTTCGTCGGGTCTTGGCGTTGTGGGACCGCAAGTCCTTCGTAGTTGCTGATACCTACGATTCAAGTTAATATGGACCGACCAGAGAGCGAGGTGGACTGAGGATTAACCCCTCATATTAGTAGGGGAAGTCGTCAGCCAGCAGTGGGACGGTATAATACTCTTGTATATTATACTGCTATTTTATTTATGTGTCAATAGCAGGCAACACTATCGATATTTTGTATTCCACAATACGTTGTAAATTAGTGCTGTGACCCTATTATGTAGTCGTTGTTCGAAATTCGAATAAAATACGCGCCGCGTTGCCCGAACAGGTGTTGGCCACAACACTGAGTAATAGCACAATGAGTTAACGCTGCTCTAACACACTTCAATTTTTATCTCCGTTAAACCGCGTCGAGTGATTCATTGTTATTTGTTTATGAATACGATGTGTCGACATCATTTCATCGTAAAGAAAAAAGAAAAAATTGAGTTTTACCCACCGCACGTTTCATATCTTATAAGCGATGCAATAAAAAGTATTAATAAGAAGGATTAATAGGAAATCAATTATACTTTTTTTATTATTTAACACAAACCTGCCAGTGTTATTTTTTATCTTAATGATGGCATAAATCTCTCTAATACTTGGTGTAATCACCCAACGAGGTTTTCGGCGCACGTGAGGATCCATCGATATCGGCCGCCCTTCGTTATATTGATGTGGTAAAATTTATCGATAGATAATTTCGATAAGTGGGGCCCGCACAGTAGCGCGTTAAAAGAGACGCTGGCTTGCATTGTGCAGTAGTTTATTGTATAATGTTGTTTTATTGAAGTGATAACTTCTTATGGGAGGGTGAACCGAAACGTTCCGTAACGCGAGCGGCCCATCGACCAGCCAGCGTTAGCCGACCTCCCTGAAACATCAATTATTTCGAAGTCCCAGGTGGTGTCACACAGTGACCAGTCCAGCTTGGACCGGACTTTGACCGGACATCAACCGGACTTTGACCGGACTTCAACCGGGCTTTGACCGGACTTCAACCGGACTTTAACCGGACTTTGACCGGGCTATGACCGGGGTTTGACCGGACTTTGACAGGTCTTTGGCCGGACTTAGACCGGACTTTGACCGGTATTTGACCGGACTTCGACCGGACTTTGACCGGACTTTAACCGGACTTCGACCGGACTTTGAGAGGACTTTGACCGGGCTATGACCGGATTTTGACAAGACTGACATTACTTTGACTGGACTTTAACCGGATTTTGGCAGGACTTTGACCGGACTTTGACAGGGCTTTGACTGGACTTTGACCGGATTTTGACAGGACTGTGACCGGATTTTGACAGGTTTTTGACAGGTATTTGACCGGATTTCGACTGGACTTTAACCGGACTTTGATAGGACTTTGACCGGGCTTTGACCGGATTTTGACAAGACTGACATTACTTTGACTGGTCCTTTACCGGATTTTGACCGGTATTTGACCGGACTTTGACCGGTATTTGACTGGACTTTGACCGGTATTTGACCGGATTTCGACTAGACTTTAGCCGGACTTCGACCGGACTTTGATAGGACTTTGACCGGGCTATGACCGGATTTTGACAAGACTGACATTACTTTGACTGGACTTTAACCGGATTTTGACAGGACTTTGACCGGACTTTGACAGGGCTTTGACTGGACTTTGACCGGATTTTGACAGGACTTTGACTGGTATTTGACCGGACTTCGACCGGACTTTGACCGGATTTCGACTGGACTTTAATCGGACTTCGACCGGACTTTGACCGGGCTTTGGCCGGATTTTGACAAGACTGACATTACTTTGACTGGACTTTAACCGGATTTTGGCAGGACTTTGACCGGACTTTGACAGGGCTTTGACTGGGCTTTGAGCGGATATTGACAGGACTTTGACTGGTATTTGACCGGACTTTGACCGGATTTCGAATAGACTTTAGCCGGACTTCGACCGGACTTTGATAGGACTTTGACCGGGCTATGACCGGATTTTGACAAGACTGACATTACTTTGACTGGACTTTAACCGGATTTTGACAGGACTTTGACCGGACTTTGACAGGGCTTTGACTGGACTTTGACCGGATTTTGACAAGACTTTGACTGGTATTTGACCAGACTTCGACCGGACTTTGACCGGATTTCGACTGGACTTTAATCGGACTTCGACCGGACTTTGACCGGACTTTGGCCGGATTTTGACAAGACTGACATTACTTTGACTGGACTTTAACCGGATTTTGGCAGGACTTTGACCGGACTTTGACTGGGCTTTGAGCGGATATTGACAGGACTTTGACTGGTATTTGACCGGACTTTGACCGGATTTCGACTAGACTTTAGCCGGACTTCGACCGGACTTTGATAGGACTTTGACCGGGCTATGACCGGATTTTGACAAGACTGACATTACTTTGACTGGACTTTAACCGGATTTTGGCAGGACTTTGACCGGACTTTGACAGTGCTTTGACTGGACTTTGACCGGATTTTGACAGGACTTTGACTGATATTTGACCGGGCTTCGACCGGACTTTGACCGGACTTTGACTGGACTTTGACTGGATTTCGACTGGACTTTAATCGGACTTCGACCGGACTTTGATAGGACTTTAACCGGGCTTTGACCGGATTTTGACAAGATTGACATTACTTTGACTGGATTTTAACCGGATTTTGGCAGGACTTTGACAGGGCTTTAACTGGACTTTGACCGGATTTTGACAGGACTTTGACTGGTATTTGACCGGACTTTGACCGGACTTTGACCGGACTTTGACTGGACTTTGACCGGATTTCGACTGGACTTTAATCGGACTTCGACCGGACTTTGATTGGACTTTGACCGGATTTTGACAAGATTGACATAACTTTGACTGGACTTTAACCGGATTTTGGCAGGACTTTGACAGGGCTTTGACTGGACTTGGACCGGATTTTGACAGGACTTTGACTGGTATTTGACCGGACTTCGACCGGACTTTGACTGGACTTTGACCGGATTTTAACAGGACTTTGACCGATATTTGACCGGACCTTTACCGGACTTCGACCGGACTTTGACAGGACTTTGACCAGACTTTGCTTTGACAAGACTTTGACCGGACTTCGTAATGTAACGCGTTACGGCGCCACTCTGGCTTCCATCTCTCTCACGCATACGCTAGTAGTAGGCAGGCTCCTCCGCTCTCACTTTAACCCACCTTAGTTTAAGTTATCACTTCTGTCGAGCGTCCCGAGACGCACACTGTTTTTTTTTTTTTTTTTATAGGTAGTATAGTTGTTCGTCTCTAGGTATTAAACGTCAATCTAGCTATCGTAAGTAGTCATGGATTGGTTATAAAAGTATTAGGAATTATCCGGCATACTCCTTATCCAGATATTTTGAGGCCTAGCAAATTGCGACTAATTGCTACCTAACCGTAACTCGTTCATCGTCTCGTTTCAGAACTCAACAGGGCATTAATACTGAATGACAATTAAGATATAGAGCATATTAGCGTACTGATGATCACTTGTCAAGCGTCTGAGGCCAAAATCCTGCCTGACGTGAGTGGCGAATTCCTTGCTTCGAAACCGTGCGGATTTCGCACGGATTCCAATATAGAATTGAAGACCACGTTGAACTATGTATTATTATATGTTATGCTACCTTGGTCCCATATCTATACGATGCTAATTTGACCCGCTCACTATAAATAATATCGACAAAAACTAGGACCTACGTGTAATATTATTAAATAGGTCGGTTGCAATCAAACCGTCAACACTTGCACTCGCCCAGTTTGTGTTGTTCGTTTCCGACACGAGGGAAAATAATACCGCGGGCAAATATTTAATTTGAAACGTCAGTTATGCGATAGCACGCCTTTGAAATGTTACAACTAGACTTGTCAGCGGTGGAACGCGTTTCCGGCATTTGTTAAGGAATCATGCGATTGTTTATGTAATAAGGACTTTTTTTTAATAGAAGAGGTAGACGGGTAAGTGTGTTACTTGATGGTAACTGATCGCCGATGTCAATTATGACCCACAATTCCATTATCGTGATTTTGCTCACATTTGGTGGTGGTAGGATATTCATATCCGTCCGGATAGCGACCACCGTACACATGGTGTTAAAACCTGCCATATTGATCCACATGCTTTGTGTGGATCGCGTTTCAGGATCAGCCAGTGTATATCCGGTTCTCGCGAGGGGCTTGCGACATAACTTGATGGTTGGTTGGGGCGGGTATAGGTATTACTGTGCCTGCATCGGTCATCTGCCTGTCCCGTCGCAGGTCCCTCGATTTGCTTCTTCCCTCTCCAGTCTAGTAACCACCGATAAACTCATTGTTTGTCGGTGTTTTTTGGACTGCACTACGCTTACCATCAGGTGTAGTCACTTTGCTGTGCTCTGATAAAAAAAAATCAATTCACCCATGCTATGGTGGTAGGTACATTGTAGACGCCATAGCGCAGCGGATGGGTGAAAATGCAGATAACAAACATTTTGTCTCGATGTGGGGATCGAATCCGCGGCCTTAGTTCTCAGCTTGCTAATCGCACAGAAGCTGTCCTTGAAATTATATCATGAATATAAATTGGCTTAAAAGTTTATCCAATCATCGATAAAGACCGATTATATCAAAACGGCATAATTACGTATATGATAATAGTAGCCACTTCCTTATTTCATCTATTTAAGTGTGAGATTATGGTTCGAACGATGCGACGATATTACTAGCTAGCTCCGTGGAAGTGAATCCATTTATTTTTCTACAAAAACGGTCGTATTCAATATAACTTATATTTTAATTCGATTGTATGACGAAATGAGCACGGCGGTCCCCTGATGGTAACGCCACGCCTGCCCATAAACAGAAGCAACACCACACAGAACTTTGAATTATAATGCACTGCATGGCACTGGACTGCGCTCCTCACTCTGAGCCATAAGATGTTACGTCTCATAATACTCAGTAAATTCACTGACTTCAATGTCCCTCAAACCGGAACACTACAGTGCTTACACACTGTTGCTTGGTGACAGAAATGGACAAAACGGTTGTACCAAGCTAGACCGCCTCTCACACATGAGGGACCTACCACCTAGTGTCATATGTTTATTATAGTTTCATTTAAAACAACAATGAAAAAACTCGATGTTTTATTAGTTATGTACGTATGTTGGCAACCCTGACTGTAACCCTGTGTTGCCATCATTAGATTAGTTATCTAGTGACGTGGCCAACATGGCGGCGTCGCGCGACGTGCGGCATCGTTGTTTGATAACATATACATAAACATAAAAAACATGACCTTGGATTTTTATTATAAAATAAACCCCATAAAATATTCAGAATACTGGAATATTAAATATCAAGAATGTCCCAACTAATGTCAATACCACGCACTTGAACACACTGGAATAAAATCCCTGTTTAACCGACTTCAAAAAAAAGTTGAATTTCTTAATACAATGAATATTTCTTATAATAATAATAATAATATCATTTATTTCAACCAACATGGATCATAATAATTACATTACACATACAGTCATTCCGGGTAACTTTGGACCAGATATCAGACAGTTGTCTAAATTTTATGATTAATTTGTATGAATCATTATGCAATACATTGTAATTTTCGTGATCTTTTGTTCTTGTAAATACCACTTACATCGAAAAATACATGCATTATGTGCAAATCCTGAGAAAAAGGCAGAAATAGTGATGGTCCAAAGTTAACCGGACTTTGGGGTAACATTGGACCATTATTTATTTTCCTCGTAAAAATCCATTTTATTGCGTTTTTCTTGTAACATTAAGCCATATTAAATGAAATTATAATTTAGAATAAAATAAATATATCAATATTTTATGTAGAAAAATATATATTTTTATGGCTTTATAACAATATCAGTTTTATCACTTACAAACTTAACATAGGAACAGACATATTGAGATCAATTAGGTACAAATCACTACAAATATTCGGTAACAGGAATTAATTCTCATACAAAGATATTAAAAATAATAAAATAAGCAATTACTCCCCCCACTCTAGGCATAGAAAGTCATCTTGTATATATAACGTTTCCGTGTCGAGTGATATTTTCATCCGCTATCGGCTTCTTCAACATCTTCGAATCGGTAATTTAAGTCACACATAAATTTGTTAGCCACGTCCAGCCTCCTTCATACCTTTTATTCAGAGTACTCACCCACACTGAATATGGTGATTGGAAGATTTTCGTGATGCGCCCTGGAAAAAAACTTCCTTCTTCTTGAAAAAGCAATGAGAAAAATATATGTAGATGGTATTATAACATTATTATCGAGTATTAATTCATTGTACAAAGATACCCATATTTATTTATGCACTTTTATACATAATGTAGGATTAATATAGAATTGGACCGGTCCAATGTTACCCCAAATTTCTAACTATTTTGGATGCAACAATTATTTGAGTAATTACGAAATAACTAAGTGTGAAACAGTTAAAACAAATCTTTCAAATAAAAAAAACAAACACTTTAGATCATAAAAATACTATCACTTACCGGTTTTTATCGTAAAACACAAAATTATTGCAAATTGAATACTGCACTTTTTCATCAGTCAACTGCAAGGCGGGAAAGAATCGGTTGTTTCTTTTGACACTTGACATCATGTAACTGTCAATATTCTTATTTTTAGTCTTTGGACCAATAAGTTCACGTTCGCATACACAGATTTACCAAATTTATGTTCGGTATTTAAATAAAAAAATTAGAATTGTTTCAGCAGGGTGTGGTCCAATGTTACACAAGTGGTCTAAAGTTACCCGGAATGACTGTATTAGAATAAAATTATTTAACATATTACGTATACTATTTAATTACAAATTCTATCACAAAAATATATGTTAAAACAATACTTTAACACCAGTCAGTACATGAATCATACTGCAATGGTTCAAATACTGACAGTCAAACCGATTAGCAAATGCGTTCAGAATAGAGTTCAGTCTTATGTATATAAAATAAAATATATCTATTGTTCCGACGCAGTGTAAATTTTTTGTTGAGATCGGTTTTTAAGTTTCATTTAAACTTAGTGTTTATTTTAATTCTTCAATGTTAAATATTTATTTTTTCTCGGTCTGATTAAGATATTATAGAGCTTTTTCACTTTAATTTTCTTCGGTTCTCTGTTATATATTTGTAGTTACTATACTTGTGGTATAGACAAAAGTGTCTTCAGCGTAGTTCTACCATTTCGATTTACGTCAAAACTAATTTTGGCAACAGCATGAAGATTTAGAGTACTTATGGACAGTATCCGAATCGTATCCGAGACACCTAGAGCCAAATCATCAAGTAGTATATCCGAATTCCGTGATCCGGAGTCGAGAATATCTCCAGTTCCGATCCGGATTGGATGCAGTATGCAAAACACTCTCAGCAATAATAATTTAATGTCGCCGAATCGGTATATCTCTACTAAAACCTCCGTTTAAGACGATATTTTTATAAATGAACTCTAGTTCCCGTATTACACATGTAATACATTATTACAACACTAACAATAGATGCTCTACAATGATGCGAGAGTTTCCACGTACAATAAGTTGACCCAACTGTTTCTACCACTTGGATTAGCTCCCCCCTCTCGCCCCAATCTTCCTACCGCGTCCCCTCACGGCAGCCATATTTACGTCACATGTAGGGTTGCCACACTGTTAGGTACTTTTTTTGTAATTCTTCCAACTTTCATTCTAATAGTATTATATAGTAGCCGGCAATGGATTAGGTAAACGTAGACACACAAACTACTTATTCTTTTGTTAAGATGAAAAAGTAGAAGTTCAAGTAGTGGTTGAAAGATACATCTATTCGTCATCATCAGTCACAAGACGTCCACTGCTGAACATAGGCCTCCCCCAAAGATTTATTATAACCATAAAAATATGAAAATAAAAAAATATATGAGAGAGACCCATAAAGAGCAGCGATAGCGTAGCCGCTATTTACCTATAAAATCTTCATTAACTTACCACTTATGTTGGTAGCCCTATACACAATGCCACCGTTTAATTCTAAAAGGGCTCTTAAAGCATTGTCGGCAATTTGTTCAGGTGAACGGGGCGCGGGCAGTCGTCGGCCGGTCCATTGTGTGCCGAGCTGATGTATATGTGTCATCGGGTCGGCTTGTACGTATCAATCAAGATATTGTTTAATGAAGTCAGAATTTGGACGTGGGCGATAATGTCGCTGCTGAAAGTAGATCGGTATGTTGGGACCGGTTAATTGGCGCGAAATGTACTGGGGAAATTCTGAGTGTATCGCCATTGAGTGTACGATCGCCAGAGTTAAAAATGATTGTGGGATCATGAAGGCATTAATCTGAATGTCCGCGTCCGCATATTAATAGGCAAAATTTATCTTTCCCGCTTTTAGGCGATGGCCTCTTTAAAGAAGATTTCCGATCGTAATCCCACCAACATGGTGCAATCAAAATTGGTCAACATTGCTTCGTCTACTAATTGGCAGGGTGTATCACGAGTCCATCAGGTTGGCTTGGAATCATAGACTTTTAGGAGAATAGGTAAACATAACAAATCAATAGAATTACATACAGTAATAATATATTTATTTATAATCTCATTGAATACAATCGATAGATAATAAATAACACATGCACAGCATAATTGAGACACGATCGTAACTAAACGAACATAAAGATGTGTATGATAATAAAATGTTGTGAAAATCACATAAACACGACGTAAAATCAACTGGAAGCAGTTAACTAGCACACCATGGCGATGGATAAACTGCTGTGTGAAAATGATTTATGTTGATACAAAGTTAATATTGGTAAATGTGAACCATAGGTTTGAAGATCTTTAAATAGAAGTTTGACTAATGACAGATGGTAACTATCGAATGCCTGCGGATTTCGACGATGATTAATGATAATGATAAGTTAAAAACTTCAAAAACGAATTTCAAAAGCCCAATTGCAGTACGGTTGGAGTTAAATGTTGAGAAGTTGTTGACTCCGTGATCACAATTATATGGGATCACATTGGAGTAAAACCTGTCAAATACATATAGAAACATAAAAAAAATATGAACCACCTTTGGCGGAGTTATGCATTCATAAAAAATAATAATATATAAACGAATTGTGATCCTCTACCATAAAGTACTATTATTAAAAATGCGCACGATACATTCTTATTTTTGTTTAGGATTTAGTGAGAATATGCAAACAATGATTGGATTTCCAGGCCACGTCAAGTATTTAAAGGGAAAAGAAATACATAAACAGCGTAAACTGCTTGATGTATGTTCGATCATCATCATCATCATCACCCTTCGTTAGCGTATAACTTCCGTAGTACCTACTTTTGACTGATTCCAAATATGACCTGAGGAAGCGAGTCATTTGACAGACGGACTTGGATTAATTGAATCTCTTAAGCCCCATTTAGACGGAGGGAGACAATTATTATCATATGACAACTGTAACTGTATAATCCTGTAACTGTATTTGGAAAGTTTATGTTAGTTAGAAAACTGAAACCGAAGAGACCATACTATTTCGGCTGAGGCTGAAGCTCCGTCTATGATGATTGATAATTGATTTGATAAATTCATGGCTGTATCGTCAGAAAATCTCTTTTCATCCCGATTTGGTTTCATTTGCACTGAATTAGTTAGTGATATCACTAGTTACATGCATAGTGCAACAGACAATAAAAGATATTCACACAAACTAACTGATCCCAAACTTCAACGATCTTTACAACACCTCCCTACCTATTTTATTAATTTCGATGTGGGATAAAGATAAATTCGCATTCCCTGACACTCGCCGAGCTTCAATGCTCGGAATCAAAATATGCGTGCAACTGTCGATCCTGGCTCACAGGAGTTACAGTGGCGGGTGTAGGGCCGGGATAGTCTCTGGATAGACCTTCACCTAGCAACGGATTATGTAGCAAGGAATGAAGAATTAATGAATCTAGTGAAGGCGAGGATCTTATACAAATAAACACAGATAATTTAAGATAAAATAATTGCAATGTTTTTAAAACAGGAGTAGTAATGATATGGATATCGCGGAACATGCTTCAAGGTGACTCTGATAGCCTTTATGGAACTCATTACAATGATGTAATTCAAAAGATAATATCATTTGACCAAAGTTTACCAAGAAATAAGGGCAGTTACAACGGGTCCAGCGACTTCAATGTTCTACATACATACATACATATGCACTCACGCCTGTAATGCTCGAATGGATAGGCAAGGTGTAGCTAGTTCACCCACATTTCGCTGAGCTTATTTCCGTCCCAAGATGTGATAAGGGGCGAGCCTATCGCCATACCGGGCACAATTCCCAAGTAAACGAAATTATCTTAAATAAGATACTTTAATATCTTATGTCTCGGCATTATGAATATAGTGTAGTAATTCAAAGTTCAGAGTGGTATTGCTGCTGCTTATAGGCCTGCCTCAGCTGCCTAGCTGAGCTTTTGTATCACTCCAACATTATTCTCGCTCACACACACCACTTATATTATAGGGATGTGATCGATCTTAGCGTTCTTAATAAAAGAGTGATTAAAATTATTATAAATTTTTTGTATTTGATAAGATCCTGTACATAAACATTTACAGTCAGTTGCACGTAACAAGTCTTAAATATGACTACACCTCTCTGTTACCCTTTATATATAAATGTTAATGGTATAAAAATTTAATGGCTCTTTCATAGTTGTATTCGTTTCTCTAAGTGCTAAGTGGGTCTCTTGCATGCGAGGGATGGTCTGGGTTGATACCACTGGCTTGTCTATTTCTACCGCCAAACAGCAGTGTGTAAGCACAGTTGGGTTTCGGTTTTAAGGTCAGTGAAGCCAGTGAAATTTTTGGGTATTATGAGACTTAACATCTTATGTATTGTGTGACGAGCGCAGTCCAATGCCATTAAATGCTTTATTATTCAAGATTTTGTGTGATGTTGCTTCTTTTTAGGGGTTGGTGTGGCGCTTACCATCAGGCGAGCGACCTGATAGTGGCCGACCGTTGTTCCGTCAATCAGGCTAATAAAAAAGTATGATCGAACGACTACATAAATATTCAATACGTTACTAATCAACCGTATTATCTTATATGATAAGATATCAACATAATCTGAACGAAATAATCGAAAATGTGTAGTAGTTGACACATTTTGGAAATTTATTTTTAATAAATTATTATCATTTAATCGAATTCCGTAAAGCACCTACACCAACTCGGCCTACATACAGTGACATAATAAGCCAATATTATACTAAAGATAAGATTAAATGCCAAAGTCTTAGATATTCTTTATAAAAATTCGCAATTAGGTGACCTGGTAACGAATTAAAGTCTCAAGGTCACGTACCAGTTCAATAATAAAAAAACTTTCAGAATAAAAATCAAATTAGGATCGTGATAAGAGAGAAATTGTCAGAGACACAATGTAGCTGAATGCTTATTAAAGTACAATAGCCCTAGGAGGTAGATTAGGAAACGTTATTACGTAAATGGAATTACAAAGGATTACTGGATAAGCAACCTTGGCAATTGTAAGGGATCTTTTAGATTTGCTAAGTCCCCGATTCTTTGATAGCAAAATAATTAAGCTAGTATTAGATTAATATGTATAGGTTTTTGTTAAGGTGCTAATTGCGACACAACACAACACATACGATATTTTAGCAGCTAAAATGTCCGATTTACATACAGCTATCGAATGCAGTAAGTTGCCAGATGCAGCATCGATTTAGCAACAAATTTATTGATCGTCAATGATTGTACCTTTGCTCTTACTGACGTTAATGAGCTGATATACATAAGTTTGCTCTCAAGATATTATGAAATGACGATATAATTTAAGAAAATATATTCCATGTAGTTGCCGTAGCGATAACATTAAAATATTTAAACACGGCATCGGCAGTAAAGTTTATAAAAACGACATTACGTATCGAGGGCAGTCAAGAAAATATCAAAGTCGAACTGAATGGAAGTCATAATCAGGAAAAAGGGATATTCTTGGCATGATTTTGTGTGTATCAACCATCAACGAAAAGCTCTCGAATCGTATTGATAGCGAGTAATCATGGTTCTGTTCAGAATGGCGTCGGCGGCAAATTAGTTAGAGCTCATGTGCCGTTGTTCCACTCGCCGCCTGGAGCTCTTGTTAGTTTGGAGGCAATATAGGATTAAGAAATGGGGTAAATAGTCAAGATTACCGCCGGGCGTGGGCGGAATCGAGGCCATGACGAAACTCTGATTGATAACGCACCACTATGTGTATTCTGATAACCGTTCTTTGTTGCTATGCGCCATGTAATTGTGTTATGTGCCTACGATTTTTCTTTCTTTGTTTTATTTTGCCAGTATATTTTAAATGTATAAATTATAGCATGACGATGGTTGGAGAACTATTTGCGAATACAGAGTCGCGTCATTTTTTTCTTCTAAAAGTTTTAATAAAAAATGGAGTAAACGTATTTATAACAATTTTCTTACATAATGCCATGGGATTGACGTCGCCACGTGAGATAATAAATTTTATTACGATTATACATAATCACTCACGCCTGTAATCCCTGAAGGGCTAGGCAGAGGTATAACCAGTACACCCACATTTCGCCGGGGTTATTTCCGTCCCATGATGTAATAGGGGGCGATCCTATCGCCATAGACAATTCCAGACTCGGGGCTGATACCCGACCCGGGTCGAACCCGAGACATCAGCACAGCAGTCTCACCGCGTACGCATTACAACTACGCCACTGAGGCAGTCAGTGTGATTATATAGATAAGAAGAACTAATATTATCGAATCGTTTGATAATGACGTTAAATTCAATGTTGAAAAGGCTAATGAGATGTAGACAGTGTGCAACAACAACGACGCTGTATACTGATAGAATAATAATAACTGCATATTCATGTAAAGTTGTGCATGTGGAGACTGATGTATAACCTTAGTTAAGATCTTCTGCCGCAGCGCCACGTCTATTGTCAGTTCCTTTGCAACATAGCTCGATAATCCGTCGCAGGGCCTGTAAATACAAACAATGTAAGCAATTCATTCCATAATATTGGAGTAAGCTCTAATGACGTAAGCGTCAGAAGTCGCGTCGTAAGCATCTGAATGCTTGCTTGAAATGTATTTTATATTTGGACTTAGTTTCGCAAAATCTATTACCCTTACCAGTGTATGAACCATGGCTACCCACACATGAAGCAATGACTCAAACTTTAGCATTCATGCTGAAATATGTGGCGTTTAATTACATACGCTTTATATTAAATCGTTTAAATGACGCATTTGGTCATCCCCTCGTTGTCTATCCCGCATTTATTGATCCAGTGTGTTGTGTAAAAAGCTGAATCATTCTCGCCATATTAATCTTGGTGGAGGCCGCCACCCTCCTCGATTTATTACCGGATTCGTCACAGCCTAACTCAGCCAATTTGGTAATAGAAGTGCATTTCGTAGTTTCGCGAAAGTTTTGTTGACTGACTACAATGGGTGTTGCATTATTAATAATTTTAAGTCTACGGCGCGTCATCGGATTGGTTTTCAAGTACTGTCATAGTCGAGTCGAGATACTTTTGGATGACTATACGGTTTTGCATCTCCGCTTTGTTTGATGCTGCTTTGAAATTCCGAAGCAGATGTTAGGCAGAATAATTCGGCGCAGTCTCTAGGGGCTTCATTTACGAGTGTATTGTCGATGTTTGATTGTATTGTGAGGTCTATATTTAGTACGGTTAATACAGCACCATTTTTGAATACTTATTGATGTTCTATTTTTTGTCAGTCATTTTATGTGAAACGCCAATGTTATAATATTTTATTGTTACGCTTCCATCATCCCCATTTCCTCTCTCCTTGATCTTGATTACTGCGATAAATAGAACATTGTTTCCTATTAGCTGCATTAACATTCATAACTACGTTTTTATTTTATATCTTTCGTCATGTACATTTACAATGCCAGTATCTTTTTGTTCCCCATTTTTTTACGAGCGGCTTGACCCCATTAATTTAGGTGATTATTATCAAGGATTAATTTTAAATTAGAACAAAATTATTGTTACAGATTCAACGCAGCACGTCTGACGCGGAATTGGTTTCTAGTAACACCTAGCTATCGCTGTATGCAGTTATCCTCATCCACCGCCACTTAGTTAAGAAGTTTAAGTTACAAATATGTTGATTATACTTATGTCCTAGAAACACTTGGAATGTAACGAAATGTGCAGTCAACGCTTATCATCGTACTTGCCATGTATTTATTCCAACTTACCACGTGATAGTGCTTAACTGCGATTTCGTTTGTTCTTAGGAAGCGTTAATTTGTAACGCATAGTCCAGTGTTGTCATAATGTTACCGTCCACTTTGGTAAGATCTCGGTGGAAACAGAAAAAATGCTACTTTAGTTAGTATATAAGTTTTGTGACTTTGAAACAAAAAATGTGATCTTATCTACGTTTTTCCAGTTTCCATCGCGATGTTCACACTTTCACGCATTTGTTTAGTTTTATTATTTAAGCTTTTATGTTGTACTTTCATGTTTTGAATACCATTGACTAACAAACACTAAACATTTCTAACGCATGACCTTTTATTTTACAATATCAACTCGCGAGTGTGCATGACGTCAACAGATTCGTTTTATATTTATCATTGTTGTTTTACATTTGTTATGATATTTAGACAATCCGCTATTCTGACATGGTATTTTTTTTATTATAATACGATTGTTTATTTACATTGCATTGATTATATAAATGTTTACTTCAACAATTTGTTCTCGCACAAATTTTGAGATCATTATGCGAACACGTCGTACGCCTTGCTCCATAAAACTTGATTTTAGGTGTATAGAAGAGGTTACTTAAATTCGAGTTTTAGTCAATGCATGGCATCACCCGGGTGATTGCTTTCTAGTTTTTTGTCAGATGAAAAATTTGATTATGCAATCTGTTTGATTTAATGATGATTATGTTTAATTTAATTATTTTAATTCAATAAACGTTTCGGCATGATTGTTGGTTTCATTGGCCGGGTCTCGGCGCGGTTCCCAGTTCCCACAGCAGTTTCGCATGGTACCGGCGTTCGTGGATCAGTTTGCCAGAGGTCGAAAGTAAAGTCATTTTTCAATTAATTCAATGACATCAGGACGTCTCGACCTCAGCTCCAGTCGACCAAGACCTTTGTACAATGAGCGTGCTCGCCACTCGACACTAAGCTTTATCCACGTCACATTAACGTTTAACTTCTATTCGTCTAGCTTATAAGACAAAATAAACATTACGTAAATTTGAACACTTGACTTTATAGGAGGCCTTTTTCCTTAAGGTTGCTGATGGACGTTAGGTTACAGAAAGGTTATCTGAATCTATGATGCTATTTAATATAATATATTCAGAGCATATCCAGTAACTGTTGGGTATATGTCATTATTTTTTCATACATTAAAATCCTGTGTTCTACCGCAAGTATTTTAGTACTAAATAGGTCGCAAGGTTGTCAGTGTTGCGAGTGACTTATGAACGAAGTCTGAGTTGCTAAAAATTCAGCGGAAGGCTCCAAACATTATCTTAGTTTTGACAAACCAAAAATTCTTGCCAAAAAACACAAATTCCTACCTAGGACGATTCGAGGCTGTAATTAAAAATTATCCAAATTTCAAATTTGAAACATTTGGAAGCTAGCAAAAACCTGGGATCCGATTATAAATTAAAGTAAATCGGAAACCAAAAGACCAATAGCCAGACCTCAAGATAACTGTGAGCTCTTTCTGCGTTGATCGGAAATTTAATTTTAACAGTAATTATAAACTGAAGATAGGCAATGTAACATTGACTTTTATGGACAACCTACTCCTCAGTCTACCCCGTGACCACGAAGGCTGAGAGCTTTCGAAACGTCAGGAACAAAATTAAAATAATGAACCACGATAAAATCCGTTTAAATTAGTTTAATTTCAATGTGTAATATTCGCGTAAACATAAGAAATCATTATGATTTACTAACAGCTGTTTATGATACAGTAAATAAATCGTCTTATAAATAAATATTTAAAATATAGATGTTTTATCTCATTATCAGCGGATGCAGGTTGACAGTGGGCCGGAGTTTCCTCGTTTCGTAGTTGCAGATATATGGTAAGAGAGGTTGAAAAATTAGTTTATTTTATTTAGCTAATCCTGTACTAACGTATTTTTTTTCCATTACATTGAATGACGATAGGAGCAGGTCGCTTGCCTGATGGAAAGCGCCACCCTGATCATAAAAAATACCAACAACGCTTAGAACATTGAATTACAAACAGCATGGCACGGGTCTGGGCTCGTCACTTAGATAAATAAGATGTGAAGCCACATAATGTCTAATAAATTTACTGGCATTGATATCCTTCAAACCGGAACACAATAGTGTTTACACACTGCAAGATGGCCGCAGAATAAACAATCCTAACTCTCCCTCGCCTCAGATTTCTATCACAATCATTTTTGACCTCTTTGCTACGACATTAACCGCCTCTTTAATTTGCTTTGTCTTTTTCCTTCTGATCCCCCTCTCAATATTTATTGTTTGTAATATATGGGTTGACATCCAAGCGTTCGTTCTTCAAGCCTTCAGTACCAAGTAAATAAAACACTGCGACTGATTCACCTCGAAAAACACCTGCCTCTTCTGTAAAGAAATCATAATGATAACGTTTTAATAACCGCACTAATGCTGGGTTGCACCAACTTACTTTTGCAATGACAAACATGTTAAAGTTCCGGTTAAGCAAAACATGAGTTGCAGTTGTTGAAAAATGTTAGATGACGTCATTACTTTAGCCGTTAACCGTAACCGCCTAAGATTCGCTAGTTAAAGCTATTGTTTAAGTTAAAGATCTGTCAGATGGTACAATTATAACCTGCAAATAGATATATCTCCTAAAGCGTCCGTGCTCCAAAATAATATCATGTCCCTGCTTCTAGAATTAATCGAGGAATCTAGTAGTATCGGAATACGATGGTGCAACACATTCCGCAGTCAATGTTAAAGTCAGCATTACTGTTATCGTGACATTTGACATAAACCTTAACTATAACTGCTATAATGGTGCAATACAGCCTAAGTATAAACTCGTGGATTACATCAAAACATTACTTTTCAAACAACATTTAATTATGAACACATTTTAACAACGCACGTTCTGCCTATAGACCGGTGATTATCCATTTTGAAACATAAATAAATTATAGTGGGATTAAACCCATTGTAAAAGGAAGAGAATACAACAAAATTGATAGGAAAAATAAATTAACGGCGATCTGAGGTCGGGAAGTGGGAAGGGGGGGGCTTTTAAGGGTAAAAAACGGTTTATCTCGATTTCCGGAAAAACTACAAGTCCTATGGAAAAAAATTAAATCGCAAAAGTTGTAGGTAATAAAAAGATCTACAACTTTTGTATACATACTTTTTTCACATAACCTCAAAATTTATGTTAAAAATTCAAAAAACCAAGTTTTTAGTTTTTTATTTTTATCTTTTAGAAAACATATTTTTTTTCACGAAATTCCGTGAAAACTTACCTTTTTATATCCCAAATACACTGTAATTTTTTTGATCTAAAATATTCATTGTTTCACCTTATTTTGACTTAATATCGAAAAAGCAGCCTAATTTTCAAACGAAAAATCTCACGTCAAAATATCAGCTTATTTAAAAAAGTCTATTGGTTTCTTGTTCATTGAATTCTCTACTTTCTGATGGTGTAAAAAAATATATACATTACTGTAAATGTGCTCAGAAAATGTAAAGTTATAAGTTAATATTTAATAAGACATATCTACAATATTTTGAGAAAGTTGTAGAATCTTCTTTAAATTATATGCGTAGATGCCTCTTTATTGTTATTTTAATATAACTTATATACCTGAGTGATCTACGGAAAATTTTAGCCCATCGTAAAGAAGTGGGGAAGGGGCTAGGTGGGTCTGGACCTTACTACCTGTTATTTAGTAGTTCGTTTCTTTGCATTTTCTGAGCACATTTACCATAGTAATGTATATATTTTTTTACACCATCAGAAAGTAGAGAATTCAATGAACAAGAAACCAACAGACTTTTTTAAAAAAGCTCATATTTTGTCGAGAGAATTTTCGTTTGAAAATTAGGCTGCTTTTTCGATATTAAGTCAAAATAAGGTGCAAAAATAAATATTTTAAATCAAAAAAATTACAGTGTATTTGGGATACAAAAAGGTAAGTTTTCACCAAATTTCGTGAAAAAAAAATGATTTATTATAATAGATAAAAATAAAAACAAAAAACTTGGTTATTTGAATTTTTCACATATATTTTGAGGTTATGTGAAGAGAGTGTGTATACAAAAGTTGTAGATCTTTTTATTACCTACAACTTTGCGATTTAAATTTTTTCCATAGGACTTGTAGTTTTTCCGGAAATCGAGATAAACCGTTTTTTACCCTTAAAAGCCCCCCCCTTCCCACTTCCCGACCTCAGATCGCCGTTAATTTATTTTTCCTATCAGTTTTGTTGTATTCTCTTCCTTTTACAATGGGTTTGATTCTACTATAAATTTGTTTCTATTTTCACCATTTTCAACCGGATAATCACCGGTCTACTAGCGTAATTAATACTCGCGGATTTTTCCAGGTGTGTATCTAGGAGAGGACTCACGGGTGAATTACTTTATACCACGGCTGGCAAACGAGAAAGTGGGTTGTTTGAGTGAGTGATCTTCACTGCCCATAATTCCAGACGAATAATACTTTGCGGCTATTAAAGGATAGGCATGGGGATTAGGAGGAATTTCGGTCCTCGGAAAACTCACCAAACGAAACGCAATAGCAAGCCGCTTCACGTTGAGTTTCTGTGATAAAGTTACTCTAATCTAGTTGAACCGACCTATTCTCATGCAGTAGACAACATTGTCTACAACTTATGTATATTATGGTATGTTTATTTATATTAACCCTCCCCGAGTGGTTACTATGTGGTAAAACAGGTAAATTAATGATTCATCACAGAATGTCGTGGAAATTACTTTATAGAGCAAAAATTAATCCCCCTCATCAAAATCCTGGATGCGGCCCTGATGGTTATCTTATCAGTGATCATACGGTCACTGACCGGACTTGATTAGAGGTGATTTTTTTGTATGACCGAACACAGCTAGCATATGTCGTTCTAGACGTAATAAAAAGATGTATTATGGCAAGGAAACTTGTTTGCCATATGACTGCTATTATTTTAAAAGTTTTAGGTACAACTGGAGGCAGTAAAATTATGTCTTATTCCAGTATTAGATCAGTGATCACTGATCGATGTTTCGAGTCATCACAACCACATCAGGGTACGGAAATAACCTCAGCCAACCGTTTTTTTTTTTAATTAGATGACGAGACGAGCAACACCCTCGCCTGATGGACGCCTGGCCATAAACAGAAGCAACACCACACAGAACTTTGAATTGCAAAGCACTGCATGGCACTGAACTGCGCTCTTCACCCCGAGGCATAAGATGTTAAGTCTCATAATACCCAGTAATTTCACTGGCTTCAATGTCCTTCAAACCGAAACACAACAGTGCTTACACACTGTTGCTTGGCGGAAATAGACAAAGCGGTGGTACCAACCCAGACGGCCTTTCTACGAGGAACCTACCACCTAGTGGTGTCAACCGTGGATGCACTAGTTGCTCTTCTGTCTACCCCTTCAGGATACAGGCGTGAGTATATGTATGTTAAAAAATGTTGGTACGTTCAAGTGCACGGCTGTGTGCAGTGGAAAGTGTCGCCGTATAAAAGTTGTCGCGCCGGTAACTTTCGTGCGCTTACGAAATTTGGCGACTTAATTGGGTTGCTGTCAATTCGAGCATTAACCTTGCGCTATATGCAATGCTACGCTTATATAGCTTTGAGTATTACAATATTTATGTAATGCATGGCTATTGTCACAGTGACAGCCTTCGTGGCGCAGTAGGCGAGTAGACGACTGTCAAGCAGGACTCAGGAGGCCGCGGGTTCCATTACTGCAACGAGAGCAAATGTTTGTTTGATCCATATATATTTCTTTCGGGTCTGACTGTTTTCTTCCCAGAGGGTTTGACGTCAAGCAGGCGTCCGGTCGTAAAACTGCAAGCCAAATCTTTCTGTAAATTGTGTTAAATATGCCTGCCGAATAAATGCTTCTTCACACCCGAAGAGGGAAGAAGCAAATCCAGGAGCCCGCAATTGGACGGGCGGATGGCCGATGCAGGCATAGGGATACAGGGATGTTCTATTGTTCACTATACTCTATACTCGTCCCACCCAACCATCAAGTCCTGTCGCAAGCCCCTCGGGGGAACCGGATATATACTGGCTGATCCTGTAACGCGATCCTCACAAGGTGTTTGGGTCACTATGGTAGGTTTTAACACCATGTGTACGGTGGTCGCCATCCGGGCGGCTATGTCCTACTACCAGCAAAAAGCTCTTGCTTTTGGTATAGTGAATACACAACAAGAATGATCAGATAGTATGACTCATTCTTGCACATCTTGCTATGCGCAAGCTTGATACAACAACTATGTGCCTATTACCAGTGAGGTAAATGTATGACGACTGATGTCACACATAACATAAATCATACATAATATATACAAATAGACGCAAACTTATATATTAACAAGTGTATGTTATTTAAATATGAAATTCCTAATATCATCGTGTAGAGAATTTATTAACATCACCTGCAGACAGTATTAGTAGAAATGTTATTTAATATTTTCCCATGATCTTTTTACATTATACGTTTAATCCATTTGTATTTTAAAGCTTTACACATTTATCCAAACAATTACGTAATCTATGGGTAATTCATAAATGTATTATATCGGCTTCTTAACAGTGTCTGCCAGTTCTACAGAAAAATATATTTATCCACCTGAATGCGGAGTCGAGCAGTTCGCCTGCCTGATGGCAAGCAGCGCTTCGAGAACATCACGAATTTTGAATTAAAAGCACTACTTGGCACTGTACTGCGCACATCATCCTGTGAAATAAGATGTTAAGTTTTAAATATCCAGTAATCTGGGTCGAGTAATGTGATTTCAAGTTCCTTTAAATCAGAACACAACGGTGATTTTACACTGCAGCTAGGCGCCATAGATAAAGTGGTGGTACATATCTAGACGGGCTCTAGCAGGATAGACCATCCACTTGATACCCTGCAGTTCAGATAACTCGCTCTAGAGATGATAAGCTGATAAGAGCTGATGTTATCCTATTTAATATCATAAATGTGAAGGTTTGGGTGTTTTTGAGTGGTGAATTTGGAAGTTTATTAACTAATCACGCCTTAACGGCTGAATGAATTTCGATAAATTTTGGCACAAATATAGTACATTACCTGGATTAGGATATAGGCTGCTTTTTATCCCGGAGAGAGACGTTAATGTTGACGGAGCCCCGAGCAAAAGCTATTACGGTATCATCATCATCATCAGCCACAGGACGTCCACTGCTGAACATAGGCCTCCCCCAAAGATTACCAGACCGACCTGTTGGAAGCGGCCTGCATCCAGCGACTTCCTGCGACCTTTATTAGGTCTTCTGTCCACCTTGTAGGCGGACGTATACGTAGTACGGTATATTCAAATATAATTTTCCTATCGAGTGACAGAAATAGGAACATGGTGCCTGGCCTCCATCGACACATAAATTTTTAAATAACTGTTCAAGTGTCAGAATATTTACCGTTTCACAGATTAACCAAAGTATTTTCGGGCTGCCCAGTAGCTAGTTTGTGGTAAGCTATTTTGAGAAATTCAGAGCGAGCTTAAGTTACTGGGTTGTTTAAATATATAATGCTAATTTAGCCCAGCTAATTATTAGTGAACGGTCTTCTTAGAAATAGACTGATTATTGCAAAAGCTAGATATTAATATAGACAAAAATGTGTCAGTACAGCTGTAGTAATTTTTTATTAAACAATGTCTTATGCCTTTTTAAAATAAGTTATGGAGAGACCGCGCTATGTCTCACCATGTAATTATATCAACCTGAGTTGAGGTTCGCCTCATTGGTTTAGTGGCAGCCTACTGAGGTATAGAAACCTTGGGGTCCTGAGTTCGAATCTCACGTTGGGCAACCATAATTTGTGTTTGGGGTTTCGCTTCAATATATTACACATATGTTGCTCGGGATTGGAAATTGTGCCCGGTATGGCGATAGCTCTCTACCAGTCATGAGATGGAAATAAGCTCGGAGAACCGTGGGCGCACCTCTGCCTAGCCCTTCAATGATACAGACGTGAATTTTAGTTGTGTTATGTAATATAAGAATGGGTGATGAATTACTATGAAAGATTTTCAAGAAGATTCGGTTCTTGTATTGCACTGCGCTTACCATCAGGTGCAGTACAGTCACTTTGCCGTGCTCGGATAAAAAATAAACTACAGAATGCAGAAGCGAAAAGGCGCTATAGAAAGACTAGCTGTCCATCACAAATCTTTCAGTGGACGACATACTTTGATCGTAAGTATTCGATGCTGATTTCTGTATGACACTTGTACGTATTCTTAAATATACGTAGGCCGCGTTTACGGTATAATAATCTGGATTCTTTTGGTATGATTTGGGGGGCCGCCATTTCGGGCCTTCTTAATTGAAAGTACATGACCTTCTTATTTTGCAATGCGGTGAATTTATTTAGTGCTTTTTTTATTAACGTATTAACCGATGAATTTAGTGTAAGTATGCGGATCTACTTCGTGAGGCAAGTTGTTACTGGAAACTTAGATTTTACTTACTACTGGCATTAAATCTTAAGTTTACAGCGTCAGTTTTGCAGCGTACTAGTAGCCGGCTACGAAACGAGAGGCCGTGGGTTCGATTCCCGCATCAGGACAAGTGTTTGTGTGACAAATATTGTTTTCGGATCTGGGTGTTGTGGGACCGCAAGTTCCTACGATAGTACCTAGTACCTACGCTACAGGTTTAACCTAGTGTGGGGTTAGGACTATGTGTATCAGGAAGGCCGCATGCACGTCTGTCTACCTGGGCTATAAAAAATGCGAGTGGTAGAGCCACGGTGTAGACTGTTTTGTCTACAACATGAATGGGCCAATCGACCGGTTATTACCACTGTCTCAGACAAAACCGACGTAAAGTAGCAGCTTTCGTTTCATACGGTGAGTGATATCCGGAGGCCCGGCCTATGCTGTTACAATAAGAATATGTATATAATAAAAATTTAAATAAATTAAAATACACATTTTCTCAGACCACTCTATAATTATTATTTTATCTATCTTCACGTCGCCTGCAGGCTGCAGCAAGGATCCATCCTTGACTTGATTCTATTTAATCCTGACGCATTGCAAGTGAAAGTGTTTACTAACATGTAGCATGCAACATAATGCATTACATAAATTAATTATAATATCACTTGATGTCCTCGTCTGTACGCCTACATTTTTGGACTATTTAACTGGCTAAAAATAATCTATACTAATAATAAAGCTGTAGAGTTTGATTGTTTGTTTGTTTGTTTGTTTGAACGCGCTAATCTCAGGAACTACTGGTTCGAATTGAAAAATTCTTTTTGTGTTGGATAGTTCATTTATCGAGGAAGGCTTTAGGATATATAACATTACGCTGCGACCATTAGAAGCGAAGCATCAGTGAAAAATGTTGCAAAAACGGGGAAAATTATTCATTTTGAAGGCTTCCGTTGCTAAGCTACCCAAATAATATTATTTGAAGGCTTCCGTTGCTAAGCTACCCAAATCTATACTAATATTATGTAGAGTTTGATTGTTTGTTTGTTTGTTTGATCACGCGGGCGGAGCCGCGAGCAAAAGCTAGTCGCTAATAAAACTGTAGTTCAGCTGTGAAACCGGTTTGATCTTTAAGCTGGACATTCGATAGTTTTTTCTATTCGTAATAATCACTTGAGTTTCTCGGTATGAGACTCAGTGCCGGATGTTGCATTAGGCTTTTTTGTTAAAGCATAGACCGGCAAACAAGCAAGTGTGTCACCTGATGGTAATTGATCTCCACCTCCCATGTAGACCCACAATACTAGAAGAATCATAGGCGCATTGCCGACCTTAAAGGGAAGGGATAATTAAGGGATTGTATAGGCAAGGGGGATTTAGGCCTCGGGATATCTCTCTCACCGTACAAAAATCCGCTACTTTACGTCGGTTTTCTGTAAGACGGTGGTCGAGTGTGTGAGTCTGGTAATCATCCTTTCCCTTTAAGGTCGGCAACGCACCTATGATTTCTAGTATTGTAGGCTGTATAAAACTAAAAAGAGGAAAAAAGAAAAAAAAACAATTTCAAGTCGGTGCTCTCTACCAATAATTAAATTTATTGCAATGGCACCGACAAAAAATTGTTAATAATATTTTTACCTTTTTAGTTTTGTTGTGTTAGTCGCATAGTTTAACTTAGGTTAGTTGGTTACAACGAGGAAGATAGTTTTGGCTCGTGCGGACTGCGCCTTATATTTATGGATCATGCAATCGTAAGTGGTGGCGAACTTCTTATCGTGGAGCGGATGCGATTTCTTCGCCTCCGGTGGCGATTCCGGCACATGTGACATGTTTATTTATTCAACTATGTTGCCAGAATAAGAAGCGACAGCTGAGCAGTGGTACGGATGATGTGACGGACTTTGCAGGTTCGTAACCAACGCCAAGAACATGCACATATGATTTTTCTAAATTACTTGTGTCTTCCTCCACCTGAAAAAAAAAAATAACTTTGATCTAAATCTACACATCGATATCTTACTACTATTATAAATGTGAAGGTTGGGATTTTTGAGAGTTCCTGAGTTTGTGAATTTGGATGATTGTCAATCAGTCACGCTTTAACGACTCGGATGAAATTTGGCGAAATTTGGCAATGAAATTTGGCACACAAGAAGGCCATGACCTGGATTAGGTTAGGACATAGGCTACTATTTATCCAAAAGACCGTTCACGCAGGTGGAGCCGCAAGCCAAAGCTTTTCTGAAGTAAATCAAACACAATTCGTAGTATAAATATTTCGTTGCAAATAAATAGATAATTATAATATTACATTATGTATATTATATATTATTCTATAGAATAACTTTAGAAGGCGCCAATTTCCGTTACACCATAATAAGACAGTTACTAGGAATTCCAATCAAATAGCTCGTGCGAAATGCCTTTGATATTACTAAGACAGCCTTGAAAACGCAGACTGGGCTTGAAAGTCTAGATCGGACGCTTCTGAGAAACCTCTACCTAAGCAGGTTTTACGAGGAAGGTCGCGGCGTTAATCTTTGTGATACGTCATGTCAAAATATGATAAGGGTGGATTATTTTAATTTAATTTATTATATCGTCAGTGGGAAGGCAAAAATACTAAAGCGCCAATATGTGACCTTTATAGTAGAAAAATGTATAGTGTTTTTTACGATAACAATTCGTAATATTTATATTTGGAAAAAAATAAGCGTCTATTAAATATAAGTTTAACCGAAAATGATCCAGCACGTAAATTTATATGATTTTTTATCGTAAAAAAACAACATTACAACACTGAAAGAATGCAATTCAAAATGTGTTCTAACCAATATTATGGCGACTGGCACAACTACTATTAGCTTGTTAGAACCATAAGAATGAAGCTTTGGTAAAGTACCAAGGGAGTTATTAAAAATAAAATAAAAAAAAACAGCTGATGAATTAGTTGATATGACATAGTATATTTATACACCTAGTCTTTGTCAATGAACAGTGTGATAATCCGATAAAAAAAAATTAGAACATTATCAGCTCACGTAGCGCATTAGAATTATCGATAGCATTAGATATAGACACAAAGAAAAGGATAGAACAAAGAGTTATATACCTAATTGTTATATCTACAGAAATGATTAGACCAACTTATGACATAGCAACCCTGTTTACAGTACGCATGCGCCGACTCTACCGAGATAAGTGCCACAGTCCCACAAAAAACTACCTTGAAATGGCAGCCTCTGCTATTGCCTTTCGTACGACTAGTAAGGAGTGGCCCAAAAATTTCGCCCCCGAATTCTGACTCCTTTCCATAAAGGCCGGTCATGCATCACCGTTTTGCCTAGCGTAGTAGATGTGTATGGGCGTTGGTGATAACATTTGGTGACCTATTTTCTTGATTTTATAATTTCTGTTCATTAGGCTAAGTAAGGATAGGATCGCTTGCCTTTTTTTATTCTAGCACGTTAAAGTGACTGCACTACATCTGATGGTAAGCGCAGTGCAGTCCAAAAAACCAGCGACCACCAAATAAAGAATGAGTTTAATTGAATGGGTCACCAGATTTATGACAGCCTGTATAAATGCTTCCTCACACTCATGAAAAAGAAAGAAAAAAAAAATGGGTGCGTGTACTTATGTACGCGCGTGAGAAGTTATACTTCTTTGTTATTTATTCAATTTAATAGCAAATATTAAAAATTAATATTATTATTTGATGTTCAATTTTAATTTTTATCACAAACTTTTTATTCAATGTTTTATTAAATTTATTTCTTTATTTTGTGAATATTAAATAACCAATAATAAGTATTTAACATTAATAATTTAATAATATTTAGTGTTAATTATATTAAATAAAAGTATTTTAATTTATATCAGTAAATAATACATACGGATAGTTAACCTCAATTATATTGGAGCACTTGAAAAAGTATATAAGCACAATTTTTTTCACTAATATTCACAAATAGTAAGTAATATCAATCAAAATATTCAATTTAAATCACTACTGAATATAATAATACATACGGATAGTTAACCTCAATTATATTGGAGCACTTGAAAAAGTATATAAGCACAATTTTTTTCACTAATATTCACAAATAGTAAGTAATATCAATCAAAATATTCAATTTAAATCACTACTGAATATAATTTATTAGCACATATATAAATTATAAAGGACATTGTCAAAAATGGCCTATGAATCAACACGCATGAAACATTTACTATAATAATAATTATTATTTATAATGTACATTATAATTATTATTATAGTAAATGTTTCATGCGTGTTGATTCATAGTTTCAATAGAACGGACACTTATTAATTTCGAAAACAATTTAAAAAGTATTCACTTCCGTCATAGTCCTCGGTATTATAATTTTTGGTTCAAATTCGGGTTTTTAATAGGCAAAGGTATTGTAGCTCATACAGCCAAGTCTTTGTAACAACACTCTTAAGCTTCGCATTGTTATGCATTTCGCCAAAGACAAGTGTAATTTATTCTCAAGTCTTCACAACAACGATGAAATATCGTAACATTAATAATTTAATAATATTTAGTGTTAATTATATTAAATAAAAGTATTTTAATTTATATCAACATATCCACTCGACATGATAGAAGTACATTCTACTCTCTTCGCGTTTATGCGAGCCTGGTACTTTTTACGGCAACATGTTCCGAATAAGAAAAAACCTAAAGAGTTTTTCTTTGTCCAAATCGTCATTTGTTTATTAATTACGGCTACTTTCACTCTCATCATTTTTTCTTAACGCGCCTAACTTCATACTGTTAATTTTTTGTGTCACAGGTGCGCGCGCATCTTAAAATTTCACTCTCATCATTTTTTCATAACGCGCCTAAAGAAGTATAACTTCAAAAATCGAGGCGGATGACTGTTACAGGCACATAGATACAAGGATGTATCTCTATACCAGCCCCAACCAACCATCAAGTCATGTCGTGAACCGGATATATTCTGGCTGATCCTGGAATGCGATGCACACAAGGTGCGTGGGTCAATATGGCAAATTTAGCACCATGTGTATTGTGTACGGTGTTCGCTATCCGGGCGGATATCATCATCCCAATCCTTTAATTATCCCTTCCTTTATGATCGATACGTATCCATGATTCCGTAGGTATTGTGGATGTACAAGGACGGCGGAGATGACTTACCATTAGGTGACCCACTTGCTCGTTTACCGGCTTCTGCTATGATTTTTTTTACTGGTCCTGTATTATATACGTCCCACTGCTGGGCACGGGCCTCCTCTATTGAATGAGATGATTTCTTCTGCTATGAATGAAGTAATTAATATTACACTACGCTCGTCACTCCAAAACGTAAATAATCATCATCAGCCACAGGACGTCCACAGCTGAACATAGGCCTCCCCCAAAGATTTCCAGACCGACCTGTTGGAAGCGGCCTGTAAATGTCAAGGGTCAATTTCATTGGTTTTTAAACTGTGAACATATGGTCGTCTTAAACAAGTTCGTAACCAGAATGCGGTATATGGTCATCCCACGCTATTGGACACGGGACATGACGCTGCATAATGTCCGACATTTCGTTCCCTAATTGTCATAATTGGTACAGTTTAATGAGCCCCTATGTATCATGCACTGGACAAACTTAACGTTAATTATACGGGACAAGACGTGAATTTATTTATTTATTTACAGTGTATAGAGGCGGGATTATAATCCCAAAAGCGTTGGGCGTGTTCGTACGAACTATTTTCTGAGTAATCCGACTTAGACTCTCAAAATATATTTTTGAGCACTAGGTTAGTATCAGCTGTTCATGATACATCAGACACAAAACTAGTATCTGAGGGCTTTTTAATTTGATTGAATGATAAGACGAGTAAGGCGCTCGCCTGATGGTAAGCGCCACGCCTGCCTATAAACAGAAGCAACCCCACACAGAACTTTAAATTACCATACTGCACCAAAGCACTGTATGGGATTGAATTACATTCATGACCCCGAGACATAAGATGTTAAGTCTCTTAATGTCCAGTAATTTCAATGTCTTTCAAAAACAATAATGCTTACACACTGTTGCTTGGCGGTAGAAATAGACAAAGCGGTTGTACCAACCCAGACGGCCTCTCGCATACCACCTTGTAGTGTGTGCTCAGGAATAACCATGTGTCTAGCAATAAGTTGGTAGATGTTGGGGATGTTTAAAACACTATTTTTTTAAATAATCACAACCAGGGAAACTGCTTATCTTAAAATATTTCGTTCTCCAAAAATAAAACCCGTTACCCCACATTTCTCCTCCAACTGCTACAAGCAAAGAGCTAAAAAATATATTACTAAAACATTAAGTAATGACAACTCAAATAATTTGGTAACGCATACAAACACCGTCTCCGACGGTGAAATGTATGGTAATCAATCTGCATGGTGGAAGAATGCCGACGCATTCCGTTTGCCGGCCATTGACCCCAACCCAAATACTAACAAGTGCCACATCCCGATCAAAATGTTTGACAAAAACTGCATTCGAATCTGTGACGTGGAGGAATGTACTTTGCCAAAGATACAGGCCGGCATAGCGAATACGATCGATTGTTAAACGTATAGCTTTTTATGCTAAATTTGATCCTATTTTTAAATTCTTTGTTGACTGATTGAAAAGGATAGACGCCGAATTTATATCAGGAGTGACGGGTACCGCTGCTAATTAATTTCTTATGAGCGGTACGTTAAAACGATTTTCTGATAGGTGGCTAAAGGTGGCTTAAGCCAACTAAAAATAATAAATACACCCAACAGTCACACACATAGTCCTGACCCCACACTAAGTTAAACCTGTAAGAGGGACTTGCGGTCCCACAACCCCCAAACTGACACCAATATTTGTGGATCACACAAACATTTGTCTCGTTCGGGAATCTAACCCACAGCCTCCCGTTCCATAGCTACTCGCCCGCTGCGCCACGCAGGCTGTCAATACGAAAGTACGGTACATACATAATTATTTCAATGCTAATTAGCTATGCGGTACATTAACAACTTAGAAAAAAAAAATGTATCGACTTTGGCCCACTGCGTTCTTACCATTATTGCCGGTCAAACTTTATAAAACCGAGTAAAATAGATTCACAATGCAAAATATTGGCCCTCATGTAAATCGAACACAGTCCCCCACAATTCACATTCAACATGCACTAAAGCAAGCATACAAGTCCGGTATGCAACGACCCAAATAAACACAAGATTATATAAAAAGGAAAACTTGAGTTAAACATTATCACTGTAGGAAAAACCCTGGGCAAAATACCTTTGCCGTACGAGGATAAAATGAGCTATATACTAGCGACTGGAATGGAATGCCGAGACCATGATCACGTGTTCAATTGGGTAATTGGGCAATTTGGGCTTGATTTATTAAATTATTTAATTCAATAACCTACGTTACTTAAAATCTATTGCAGAAATTAATCTATCAACAAAAAAATAAATCAGAAGCAATCAAACCTGGTGGGGCACTTGTCAAATATCAAACGATGCAAACTTTGACGTCACTGTGTAAAATAGTCATTACTGTGCATGCGTGCGAGCGAGATAGTGAGATGTCCCCACTACGTGCCCACATTTGCTCATATCAATATTTAAAATCATAATTGCAGACTCGGTGTTGAACCGATTTTGAATGTGTTTTAACAAAAGCGTTTCTTTTTCGTATTATTTTCTGTTGCGTATAAAATCACTGGCTTCAATGTCCTTCAAACCGAAACACAACAGTGCTTACACACAGTACTTGGCGGCAAAAATAGACAAAGCGGCGGTACCAACCCAGACGGCCTCTCGCATACGAGAGACCACTTGTTAAGTTGGTGTAATTCTGACCTCGCTTTTCTAGATTCCAATTTGATTGGAGGAAACAAAAGGTACTTAATAACTAAAATTAAACGTACTAGGAAAAAAAGTTTGTATGAACATATTCATGAATAAGATATGCGATTCTTCGAAACATAAGCCAAGTGACCGATCAACTATTGAGTCATAATGCAGACTCCACAACATCTAGAGATTTACTTTCACTAGATATGGCTTAGACATATCTGGGTTATGGTTGGGTGGGTCGTGCTATGGCTTTGCCAATGTCTACTGCGATCACTTAACATCAGGTGGGCTGTCAGATAAACTAGCTTGTAGGACACTTAATTCGTGTGTGTAATATTAATAAATAATTGACAGCCTCCGTGGCGCAGCGGGCGAGTAGCCGGCTGTAAAGCGAGAGGCCGCTGGTTCGATCCCCACACCGAGACAAATGTTTGTGTGATCCTCAAATGTTTGTTTCGGAGTCTGGGTCTTGTGAGACCGAAAGTCTCTCGTAGTTCCTGATACCCACTACACAAGACTCGTATCTTAATGTGGGATCAGGACTATGTGTGTCACTATTGGGTGTATTTATTTATTTATTTTTTTGGAATATCTGCGTGTGATTTCGTAATTTGGCTTATTACAAGAGCTGCTTTCTGAAAATTCAAACACAGATTGTGATTGTCCGATCTGGGAATTGAACTCAAGACCTCACGACTCTCAGTATTGTCCGCTGCGGGCTGCCACTATCAATAAAGCGATATTTTGCCGACATCATAAAAACAATGAACTATAACCCCTAATTAAACAATGACCCCTATATTATTATTTTCTTGTAGTGACATTGGGTTTTTCTATCACGAAATGCTCAGTTTCTGCTCGGGGTCTTTAATTGTGCCCGGTATGGCGATAGGCTCGCCCCCTATCACACCATGGGACGGAAATACGCGCGGCTAAATGTGGGTGACTGTGAGCCGTCTTATACGGCCCATATTCAGAGGCCACGTCTCAGTGCCATATGCTACCACTGGTACACACAACACACATTGATCGAAGACTTTGGTCGTCAGATCGCAGGAAGTCGCTGGATGCAGGGCGCTTCCAACAGGTCGTTCTGAAAATAATTGGGGGAGGCCTATGTTCAGCAGTGGACGTCCTGTGGCTGATGATGATGATGAAAATGTGGGTGTACTGGTTACATCTCTGCCTACCCCATGGGGATTACAGGCGTGAGTGCGTACAAGAATCATTGTGCAAGTCGCTCTATACTGTCAAGTCTATACTAGTTAAATCACTCGTGTCGCTCTAATTGGCCGGACCAATGGATGCGTGGTCCAAACAATGAACCAGAATTACGTTCAATACATTGAATACAATGTTACAATACAGAGAATGTATCCACCCACACCGCTACTGATATAGGTCTTTGGCTTTGAACCTTCTATTTATAGGACTGACTGCATATAAATGCGTTTACATTGTCATGTCTACAGTAGAAAGCAAATTTTTACAAGGTGGTAGGTCCCCCGTATGTGAAAGGCCATGTGGGTTGGTACCACCGCCTTGTCTATTTCTGCCGCCAAGTAAGAACTTTTGTGTTTCGGTTTGAAGGACATTAAAGCCAGTGAAATTACTGGGCATTATGAGACAACATCTTATGTCTCGGAGTGACGAGCGCAGTTCAGTGCCATGCAGTGATTTGTAATTCAACGTTCTGTGTGGTGATGCTTCTGTTTGTGGGCAGGCGTGGCGCTGACCATCAGGCGAGGGCCTTGCTCCTCTCGTCATTCAATAAAAACCCTTTAAACACTACTTTTCTGTTTACTAAAAGGCCACCATGTGAATAAACCTTATTTTTAGTGGTGTTAAATAATGTCATTAAAAATTTATTGCCCACTCTGTTATATTCCCACAAAAATATATCATTAAAATACAGTTTAAGGGATATTATTTCCCACGTTTTTTTACCACTACTCAAAATAAGGTTTATTCACGTAACGGCCTTTTAATAAACGGACGGAAGTATTATTGAGCCTACTCGTTGTATTCCTGACGAGTTTTTTTTTGTTTTAGTTTAGTATGTGCATCGAACCGACTTCAAAAAAAGAGGTGGTTCTCGATTCCATGAGTTTTTATTTTGGTGTTTTTTTTTGTATGTGCAAAAATTGCTCCGCTAATTATTTATACCTTTAAAGAGCTGTATCTTGTGAACTGTAGCCAGTAACCAGATAATGAGTATGTGTTAGTATTGTGTTTCTTTAACTGACTTTAAAAAGAGACAATATTCTCACTTTGGCGCGGCGTGCCTGTACCACTGCCAGCGAATTAAAATTGCACCGAATCCATATATATCTAATATAGAAATGATTATTTTTGAATTTACAGTATTCATTTTTCAAGGTCGGTTTTTTAGTTTTGTTAAAACTTATTTTACTTTATATGTTTTTTTTGGTAGGTACAGCTTTGGCATGTTAATTCCAAACAAGCATAACGACTGTGCCATTATCATTATTTCTCATAATGAAAGAAAATATAACCTAACCCTTGCGACACACCGCTTTGTGAGTCATTAAAAGATGTATATAATAGAATGTTGGTGAGAGGTGATCGCCTACGGGCGTTGTGCATTATTTACAATAAATCACTTTCGATACCTAGTGTGTGGGCTCTGCGAACATTGTCATTTATGTCATATCACAACAGATGGGCGGCATTCGGTTCTACGAAAGACTGAAACGGATCGTATGGGAGTGATAGGACTCCGCTGTGACATTTCCGTGGATGAGCCGGCTCAGCTTACCACTTTCTCACGGAAAATAATAAATACACCCAACAGTCACACACATAGTCCTGACCTCGCAGTAAGATATGGGTCTTGTGTCGTGGGTATCAGGAACTACGAGAGACTTTCCGTCTCACAACACCCAGACCCCGAAAGGCCGTCATGTGACAACAGATGGACGGCATTTGTTTCTACAAAAGACGGAAAGGGATCGCATGGGAGTGACGGGAGTCCAGTGTGCCATGTTCTGTGGATGAGCTGGCCCTACTGGGTATTTAGCAATGTCTCACGGAAAACCGACTTACTTCGGCTTGCCGTCGCGTTCCGTACGGTAAAATATTCAAATCCCCATGCGCTCGTCACCCCGAGACATGAGATGTTAAGGCTCACAAGCAAGGCTGTGCTTACACACTGTTGCTTGGCGGCAGAAAAATAATAAAAATAATCATAGAAAAATGATAAAAATTCGTGATTTATTATTTCTATATAATTATTTTTAACAATTAAATACAATAATACGATACTTCACAAATTTTATTTCGAAAAGAAGTCAAATAATCTATACCTGTATGTAAACAAACGACAGGTATGTGCATGATAAACGCTTCAAATTATAGAGTAACGATTTGACTTCAAATTATCGTATGTTGGAGAGCAAGATACTATTCCTTCAACTTCAAATTACCGAGGGGGACAATTAACACTGATTTTATTCAATTTATCGAGAGATTCAAATTCAAAACGAGTGTCAAATTAAAAGTCGACTGTATTTAGAATAACGTTACTGTAGGCCAGACAAAAGATCCATTGTTAATATAATGATTATGTACTGTGTGATATATTCATTTATGTTTAGCAGCCGCATCGATCAAATCTGTCGGTTTATAGATTGTTGCTAGAAAAATAACTTTCGCCTCTTCCCAACACACTGGGCGTAGGTGCGCCCGCGCCTCGTATTGAAACTATGGAATTAGGGCTGCCAAAACCGGTAATTCGGGACTATTAATTCACTATTGACATGGCAACTAAAATCTGTTACAAAGCAAGTTATATATTATAAGTTTGAGCTCATTGTAGTGCTCTGCCTGTGCCTGGTAGAAAAGTAGCTCCTAAACAAATTTACCGATTTGATTGATTATTTGAACACAACATAAGCTAACGCCCGTACCCTCGAAGGTGTAGGCAGAGGTGTAAATAGTGTTGTTCAAGTCACATATCGCCAGCCATTCCAACAATATATCTATTTCATGATGTGACACGACTATGAATTCAATTTAAAAAAAGTCACATTTCTCTATACAAAGACAGGATATACCAAATGTCAAATGGTTCACAGCCATACTTAAGATAACCGACGAGTTTTCCGGAAAAGAATATAAATCCATAAATATTTTTTTCCGGACCGAGTTTTCCGGTCCCGTCAACCCTGCTGCTCCGTAATGTAGTTTTGATCAGTGGGCGTCGTGGTTTATAACATATTGTTGATTGACGTTCGTTATTCGCACTAGAGGCCAACGACACGGTCTTTGGCAAGTATTTTGGAAAATTTCTATCTCACGTGGAAATGTGTGTGAAAGTTTATTTGTATTTTAATGAGTACAAGCGCTCGTAATGAACTTGTGTTGCTATTTATAATCGTTATAAAACCCCAGCAAATGTTTGGAAATGTTATGATGAGTAATTTATTTAAATTGGTCATTCGTACGAAGTATGGAACGGCTTGAAAGTCTTGCCACTGTTTTATTAACAGACCTTTAGACTTTTAAGGGAAATTAATACGTGAATATCGTATTTTAGGGAACTATTTAAACATTGCTACCAATATTTTTAATATTGTTTCTTCATAACTTTCACCTTAATGCAAGCAACGAATGGTCGGTGAAAAAGGGAGTAAGCGGCAAAACAACGTCGCTGTCATATCAAAATGTCGTATGTTTAAGGAAACACATTTTTTTTAAAGTACTATGTAAAAAGTTATTTTTTTTCGGAAAAGGCATAATTTGACTTTTTTTGTCTATTCAACCATAATATCCTTAAAAACAGATTGTAACTAGTACATGGAAATTTGCAAACATATGATCTTTGAAAAAAAATACGATATTTTGATATCCAGCTACGTAAAATGACACCCGATAATTTGATATCAAAGACACAAAAAATCCTGATTTTACTGCAAATGTCGCAATGCGAGAGAATCCGAGTCACTCCAGTTCAAAGCCACAAGAATCGTAAACACAACACAGCATTCCTAATTACATAGATGTTATCACAACCCTTGGATTCCGTTATCAGGCATTTGTGAAAAGCTCTTTGTAGGCGGCGCTTTGATCACATCACATCACTTTCAGGGACCCTTGTATTAAATACCTAATCTGAATAATAGACAGAGGTGCAGCGCCGAAGGTATTTCCGGTTTTCCGGTAATTTGGTAGGCCATATTTATTGTATAATTTTTTTTGCAATTTTTTTTCTGTAATACGTAATATAAAGACATAGTCGGTATTTCCGTCTGTCTGTTTGTTTGTATAATTGTCCTAAACTATGCAACTGATTTTGATGCTGTTTTTACTATAATTTATAGAATACTAGCTTTTGCTCGCGGCTCCGCCCGCGTGATCTGATTTTTCCGGGATAAAAGTAGCCTATGTCTTATTCTGATGTATAAGCTATATTATTGTAAACTTTCATTAAATCAATTCATTAGTTTTTACGTGAAGGAGTAACAAACATCCATCCATCCATCCATACTTACAAACTTTCGCGTTTATAATTATAATAATAATATTAGTAGGACATTTCGGTCAGTTTTTATGTATATCACGCTATAACCCATGAGTGCAGGGCAGTATCATGCCTGCGGTGAAGCCGCAAGGGACCAGGTTGTGTTTGATAAATGTTAGGGCCACGCTGAGATACTTTTGTCTTGGTTTTTGGTAATTTTCATTAATTTTCGATTTTATCCGAAATCGTTGGGCTATAAAGTATTTGTGTTTGAGCAGACAGTATATTATAATTACCATTATTCCAATTAATAAATGGAAGGTTAAAATCCCCTATAAGTATGAATAAAACTATTTATCCTTTTCAAAGACCCCCAGGGGCGTTTTTATAAACCAAACAATGATTACAAAATAGTTTATAAATCACTACCGTTACATCCTGGAGGCTGATTTAAAGAAAAAGTCTTACAAAATATTATTATCACAATCTATTGAAAATACCGTATATCGTTCGAATTGAATAACTTAAACACATTGAAATACATTCAATTGTCCAATGTGGTCCCAGGTATTGGCCGGCGGAACTCTAAAAAAGAAAATAAACTAGCCGTAACAGTGTGGGAGTGTCGTGCTTTGAACTGGTACGTTGACAAAAATCTTTCTAAAACAAAACGAGTGTTGTCAACCTTATTTCGTATGTCGTAAACTTCAAATTCGTTTAGCAATTAACACCTGTGTCATTCATTCTAGATTCGACACAATTTGTTAATTTCCTTTCCACTTGTAATACGGTTTTCTCCTTTTATCTGTCAGTCAAAGATTATACGGTTATTTATTATGGGGAGGCGTAATTAACGCTACCACTTTAAAATTATACACTGAACACTCGCCTTCCGGCCGGCATAATTCTGCCAACAGTCGAGCGACGCAATGTCTCTTGATGGTCAACATTATATTTGAACTGTTCTGAACATAACAGCAGGTTCGTTCGTTGTTAATGTGTCACAATCTTTCTCTCTTAATAATATTGTGTAAATGCTTATTTATGCATATTTTTGCGATGTCAACCACAGATAGCATCACTCCAAACCTTGGTGGTTTATAGATGCTGTTTATTAACCATGTTTATTGTAACTTTTTTGAATACGGTAATATATAAAAAAAAGTTACTTTACCCTGCCAAGAGAGAGAAACCTAGATCTGTAGGTCCCTCATATGCGAGAGGCCGTCTGGGTTGGTACCACAACTCCAGACACGATTCCAGACTCCGGGTTGATACTGAACATATTGTCGTAGAAAAATATCATTTTTACCCGACCCGGGGATCGAACCCGAGAACACAGTACAGCAACCGTACTGCATAGGCAATACTAATAAGCGAAGAAAAATAATAAAATAAGTTTTAACAAAACTTATAAACCGACATAAAAAAAATAACAATTCTATAGGTCTCAGAGTCGGTGTCTGTATCGCTGCCAGTCAACTGAAGTATCGACTTCAAAGAGACTACGAGTTTTTATACATTTTCAGGGTTTTTTTTAAGTTGATCTTTAAGTTATAACAAAATTATTATATTTTTCAATTTTCGGTATGTAAGTATGGCTACGGTATATAAATTTCAACTCTATAACACAATCGCGACGTCAGAGTTGTTGTCCGTTGAGAAGTTTCATTTTTTTGCTCCGTACTCCATCATTAGATCTTAACCAAATTTATATGAGACCTCATCGCAGAAACTCTATCGAATGATTTTTTTCTGACAAAATCCACAATCGGCGGAAAAATCGATGTACATACAAAAAAAAAAAAAAAACTCACTGAATTGAGAACCTACTCCTTTTTAAAGTCGTTTAAAAATACCATTTCTTTGCCGCCATGATTGTTGAAATCTTTAAGTTTTGAATTTCGAACAGCGTTCAAACATGGAGATCGTTGTACTTTAATTCACATTGGTCTGAAAGTATTGTATGTTGGTTTTTGCCCAATCCTAGACAATGATATCTATAAGACTATCTATTAAATCTCTCACGTTTCGTAGTTACGTCTAGACCGTTTTTGTGTCTAGCAATGTAGTCTAGAATAGCGTGACTGTACGGAAAATTGAGTTACATTTCATTAAAACAGAATACAAGTAAGAGAGAAAATGTTAAAATCCAAAAATTAAAAATAATTGATGACTTTATTGTAACTTAGCTGCATAACTTTCTTCGCACAGTTAATTGATCTTACAAATTCTGATTCTACATTTTTCATTCGCCTAAATAGCGTGACGTAGGTATAGCATTTTTAGGAGCACGTGTAGTAAGCGCCTGTGTATAAACAGAAGAAACACTCAGAATTTTGAACTGTAACAATTTCAACTGCAACTCAGAATTTTAACAGCATGGCACGGTACTGCACTAACATCCCGACTGATGTTAAATCTAATAATCATTTTTTTTCAGTGTCCTTCAAATCCGACCACAACAATGCTTACACACTGCTGCTCAGCGTTAGAAATATATGGATCATCGGTATTTACCCAAAAAGGCTCGGGCGGGTAGAAGCATAATAAACGAGAGCTTAGTAGGGATCTACCATCCAGTGAAGAATATTTTGTATATGTGAGAAGATTGTCTCGAGTATAATTTAAAAAAAATATTAATAAAACGCTCAAAACTGAATCAAAAGTGGTTATTTTTTTCATTTTTAGCTTTTAAATTTTCACGAGTTGGTTATTTTACTAATCGCGACACCGAAGTAATTTTTTACAGCCCTAATTTCCTACTCTTAGGCGTGAAAATTCTTCATAAAGTTTAAAGGGGACCAATATGGACATTATACTCTTTTAGATAAAAATCATCAAAATCGGAGAATTATGAAAAGTTGTACATACAATAAAATAAACAGAGTGGTAGAGCCACGTTGTAGACAGTTTTGTCTACAGCATGAATGGACCGGCTCGGCCGGGTCGTTACCACTGTTTCACAGAAAACCGACGTAAAGTAGCGGCTTGCTGCTGCGTTTCGTACGGTGAGTGAGACATCCGGAGTCCCAAATCCTTTCCTAATCCCTTTCCTTTAAGGTCGGCAACGCCTATGATTCTTCTAGTATTGTAGGCGTACATGGGCGGTAGAGATCACTTATAATAATAAAAAAAAGACATACACTATAACCATTCTTATCGTCGATTAGAATATACCGGAATCCATCAAAGACACGCTCTTATTGTTTGCACTGACTCAAGAAGCATAACGGGCCACTAACAGATCTAATCTAAATCGAATCATGCCGCAAAAAACACTAGCGGATCGTACATGGGAGTGGTCTCGGAGAATCATGGTGGACAGCTAATGACGTTTGATTAAAATTAGCATCCGCGAAATGAAAGTAGGTACCCACTGCCCGATGATATTCGGTTCCAACCGGTCACTGAGATGGCGCGCGCGCTCAGCCACGCTGCGATTTATACAGTCATTGTTCGGATCAGTTTTATACGGGTAGAAATACTGTACGCTGGTAAACTGGTAAGCTATGCTGTGGACAGTTTTGTTTACAGCATGAATGGGCCGGCCTTCGACCGGGTCGTTACTCGTTACCACTGTCTCGCAGAAAACCGACGTAAAGTAGCGGCTTGCTGCTGCGTTTCGTACGGTGAGTGAGATATCTGCAGGGCCAAATCCCCCTCCCCTTCGAGGTCGGCAACGTATGATGCTTCTAGTATTGTGGGCATACATGGGCGGTGTAAATCACCTACCATCAGGTAACTTAGTTGCTCGTTTGCCTGTACGGCAGTAGAATAAAATTAAAGTGAGAGAAGAAGAAGCCTGCCTACTACTGCGTGTATGCGTGAGAGAAAGGGAAGCCAGACAGTGTGGCGCCGTTACGCGTTACGTTACGAAGCGGTTTACCTCCCATAAGAGGGTATTACTTCAAAAATGCCTTTAACGGTGATTGAATCTCACTCAAGTATTATGAAACATGCCTATAATAAAATAAATTATCTTCACTTATAATATTATAAAGAGGAAAGATTTGTATTAACGAATAAACTTAAAAACTAGGGGACCAATTTCAAACATTCTTTTGCCGTTAGAAAGCTATATTATCACTGAGTAATATAGGCTACTTTTTAGCCCGGCAAAGGCAGATCACGCGGGTAGTTATAAAACACAATTTATTTCGTTTTTATCGGCATAGTTGACTAATATTTACGTTTTACGTGTCATAACATAAACATAACGTTAGATTTAAATGAATAACGTCGCATTATAGAATAAAATCACTTTATTACATTTTACTAATAACTACCGGATGAATAAAAATTAATTGGTTCTATGATCTCGTTTTTCTGCATTATATGGGTTTAAGTTTCTTATCTGTTTATGCTAAAAAGTTTTTTTATCAGAACATAAATAAATACACAAGTCGATGACTTCCATACGGTGTGATATGCTAATTCGTATATTGTTTTGAGTTTTTTTATTTGATTAAATGGCGAGACGAACAAGGTGCTCGCTCGCCTGATGGTAAGCGTCACGCCTGCCCATAAACAGAAGCAACACCACACAGAACTTTGATTTACAAAGCACTGCATGGCACTGAAATGCGCTCGTCACCCCGATTCTCTCGCAGGCTAAATCCTATTTATGAATATGGTCGTCTCTTTGTCGTGACGCATTTTCGTTTCATTAAGTTTCGAAGCACAACGATTATAAAGAAGTTTCACATCGAAAATACACAGTGACGAGGCCACCGTATTTACACCGTTTATTAAATATATCGACTTTACACTTACATTCTTTGGTGCGTGAAAAAATTCATGTTTTTTTTTTCAGGATGAGATGTCGCTAATTAGTAGATCCCTCATAATTAAGAGGCCGTCTAGATTATACCTTCGCTTTGGCTATTTTTACCGTCATGCAGCAGTGTGTAAGCACTATTGTGTTTCGGTTTGCAGGACATAGAAGCCAGTGAAATCAGGACATTACTTTGGGCATTATGAGACTCATAATCTTGTCCCTGGGGGTAACGAGCGCAGTTGAGTGTCTTCAGTCATTCTCAATAAATTCAGTGACTTACATTAATTATTGTATGTTTAAGTCATCTTTTAAAGCCTAAATAAAATTATACACATAACGAAGACAAGGATAGACTTCCCCTTTAACACGGAAGCAGTTTCTAACAGACAGACAGCTTACAAACCAAATTATAACAAACATCAAGATATTCTCATGTCATATAAAACTGTATGTTTCGCGTATTCACACTAATTGAAACACAAAAGGTCTCAAGGGCTGAAACATCTTAGCCAACGTTTTGTTGAATAAACTATCTAGTTTATAGTGATCGTTCGAATGACGGACAAACGGTGGTCGACATGGCCCAGTTACCCGACATATGTTTTGGTGTTTTGCAATATTAAAACGAAAAGCATTTGATATGTGAGTACACACGCTAATGGATTTATGCAAGTTCGTGTAGGATTAAATATATTATAAACAGTTGTATTTTTATGGTAATGTTCAATTAATGGGTTATTTATGTTTAAACACAGACGCACGATTATGTATGTGTGAAAATTCCGGGAGATAGAAGGTTTTAAATATTTTTTAAAGGACGGCAAATGAGAAAGTATGTCACTTGATGGTAAGTGATCTCTACGGACCATGTACGGCCACAATACCAGAAGAATCATGGGCGCGTTGCCGACCTTAATGGAAAGGGACAATTAAGAGATTGGTAAGGGGAGGGGATGTTGGCTTCTGGATATCTCACTCACCGTACGAAACGCAGCAGCAAGCAGCTTTACGTCGATTTTCTGTGAGACCGTGGTAACGATTCGGTCGAGCCGGCCTATTCATGCTGTAGACAGTCTACAGTGTGACTCTACCACACAAAAAAGGTCAAAGTTCATTAGTTTTAAGTTTATCTTCCTAATTTATGATTTTTTTTGTATCCGAGCACGGCAAAGTGACTGCACTACACCTGATGTTAAGCGTAGTGCAATCAAAAAAAACTAACGACCACCAACAAACAATGAGATGAGGTCACCAGAATCATGCCGGCCTGCATAAATGCTTCTTCCCTCTTCGGAGATGATGATGGCTTTTACTATTTTATGAAGCTGTTAAGGCTTATTTGAATTTATGCAACTGATATCTACTTCTTCTTTGTTATTTATGGCTTTCGCATTATTATGCATTTTGCCAGTGTCAAGTATTAATTTATTATCAAGTTATTTTTACAAGAACGATGAAACACGGGTGCGGTCGATTTCAAGTCTCGCCGGAGTTTAGGTGTTAACTCCTTTCAGTACGATGCTTAATTCACTTATTTCAATGTTTCCATACACTGTTGATCACCGTTAATGTTTATTGAACAAATCCACACCACCTTTATACAACAAACACAACCCTAACCTAGTTTATGAAATAAAATAAGCGATGAACTGCACTGTCAGAATTCCCGCCAAAACTACAACTGATATCTAGAAGGCTAGTTTTGTTGGCATATTGGAATATGCCTAGGATGGGTCATATATTAAGCATAAGTGTTACTTTTCCATGCTATTAATATACCAATTTAAATTTTAATAAAAATATTTATCAATATATAATCGAAAATTAATTCTAAAACATCAAGATGTTGTTTTAAATAAACATTATTACAACTATTTATAGAGTCGTTCACGGTGACAGTGAAATATGTCCGATAGCGTTATAATTTAGAGTATTGCGATTTTTTTTTTAATTTATTTTATATAATGATGAGACGAGCAACGCGCTCGCCTGATGGTAAGCGGCACGCCTGCCCATACACAGCAGCAACACCACACAGAACTTTGAATTACAAAGCACTGCATGACACTGAACTGCGCTCGTCACCTCGAGACATAAGATGTTAAGTCTCAGAATGCCCAGTCATTTCACTGGCTTCAATGTTCGAAACCGAAACACAACAATGCTTACACACTGTTGCATGGCAGCAGAAATAGAGAAAGCGGCGGTACCAACCCAGACGGCCTCTCGCATACGAGGGACCTACCACCTTGTATTTATTATGTTTGACGTTTGGGTTTTTAAACCATTTAAACCATTTATTTGCCACAATACATAAAAAACAACTCATTATTAACAGTCAGTACTACATTATATGATATTTTAATTGCATATATTTTATTATGTATGTGGCGAGGAGCCAGCTCAATGTATACACTGGTTTTCAGCTGGTTCTTCCCAATTTAGTACAAAAAAACGTGATTTTTTAACACTCAAACGTCTAATGTGTTGCTATGCGTCATTTGTCGCACCGTCATTCGTCGTGCGCGAAAGGTCAAGCAACGCCCGCGCACCTACCACGCACAGTCGTATGTACTACGTATAGTGCATCGCCGAAATACCTGCTCCGGTTATTGACCCCACCATGGGCCATTGCAGAACCCGTATCCCTTGCGTTACCGTGCGAACTCTACGCCCCGATTTCTTTCGACCAGTTTGGGACCAAACCCGGCCCCAACTTTTTCTGGTAAGGACAAATTGCTTGTCAAAATGCACATGTTTTTATTTGGGAAAGTAAGAATCGTGTTATTAAAGAGAAAATATCTGGATCATTTAAGCTTGTCAATAATTTACTGCAGCGGGTGTAGAAAAAATCAGTGGTGAAATTTTAATTTTTAAAAATATGCTCCGAATCTTTTAAGTTTTATCTAATAAATATATCACAGTGAATATAAAAAAAAACCAGATTAAATGTCAGTAAAATGTGAAATTCCATTTTGTGCTCCTATTGCTTCTACAACATAATAAATCTTTTTTTTTTAATTCTACCTGCAAAACACTAGTCTTTAATATGTTAATGTGAAATATATATGATATTCAATTATTTATTTCTTATTCGAGCACGACAAAGTGACTGCACTACACCTGATGGTAAGTGTAGTGCAGTCCGAAAAAACAGCGACCCCTGACAAACCATGAGTTTATCGGTGGTCACCAGAGTTATGCCGGCCTGTATACAGGGTTATTTTTAAAACACCAGCAACCTCGCAGGGGTAGATTCCTAAGGTTATAAGCTACTACTTTTGTTCTACGACTTTTGATAATTTGTTAGATTTTATTTTCATACAAAAATAAGTATTCATTTAATTTCCGTCTTGATTGTTACAACGCGCATCGCAGATTACGTAAACAAATACGCGAAGCGTGGGGAACCGGGCTAGCTCCTTTGAAGGTCAACGCGCCGCTCAGCTGAGCGGCGCGTTTGATGTCGCGCGCGCACGCCGCGCCGCGCCGCATACTACGAAGAAAAACACGACACAACATAAACTTGTAAAATCATTTTTTTTTAAATATATTGAGATATATCCAAACTCGTAGAACAAAAGTTGTTCCGTATGGGGACAGCTATCTACCCCTGCGAGGTTGCTGGTGTTTTAAAAATAACCCTGTATATGCTGTATAAATCGAGAGGCCTTCGACAGGACAGGTGGATGACCGATGCAGGTACAGTGATACAAGGATGTACCCCTATACCCGCCCCAACCAACCATGAAATCATGTCGCAAGCCCCTCGGGGGAACCGGATATACACTAGCTGATGATCCTAGAACGCATCCACTCAAGGTGTGTGGGTCACTATGACAGTTTTTAGCACCATGTGTGCAGTGGTCGCTACCCGGGAGGATATGAATATCCTACCACCAGCAAAGCTCCGACTAAAGCGAAACGGTGATATACGTTTGACCTCTCTGTCTGTATCCTCAATACAGGTTAACTTAGTGTGAGGTCAGGACTATGTGTGTGACTGTTGGGTGTATATATTTATCATATGTAGTACTTTTGCAGTGCAGGTTGGTCGTCACATAGCAAGCGCCACGCCTGCCCATAAATACCACACAGAACTTTGTATTACAAAGCACTGCACGGCACTGGACTGCGCTCGTCACCGCGAGATATATGTATATATATTTTTTAATTTGAATGAATGACGAGACGAGCAAGGCGCTCGCCTGATGGTCAGCGCCACGCCTGCCCATAAACAGAAGCAACACCACACAGAACTTTGAATTACAAAGCACTGTATAGCACTAAACTGCTCTCATCACCATGAGACATAAGATGTTAAGTGTCATAATGCCCAGTAATTTAACTGGCTTCAATGTCCTTCAAACCGAAACACAACAGTGCTTACACACCATTGCTTGGCGGCAGAAAGCGCTGGTACCAACCCAGACGGCCTCTAGCATAGTAGGGACCTACCACCTTGTAAAGTTATACTATAAGATGTTAAGTCCCGTAAATATTGTGATCATACCACTGTCTTAATGTTCCTTAAAACTGAAATCAGCCGTGCTTAGACACTACTGCTTGGTAGCCGAAATAGACGAATCGGTTATGCTAACCAAGACGGTCTCGCACATACGTGGGATATCCCTCCTGGGTCGTGGGTCTTCGTTGGCACCATATATCATTGGTATATACCAGTTATTATAATAGTATATTTAATATGCGGTTTGACGCTGGATGCAGGCCGCTTCCAACAGGTCGGTCTGGAAATCTTTGGGAGAGGCCTATGTTCAGCAGTGGTCGTCTTGTGGCTGATGATGATGATGATGATTGACTGCGTGGTGCGCATAGACTTTATACTGCACATGTGCACGTTACGCTTAATCGCGCCACGCGAAGTACACATACAAAGACTATATGTTATCCTTGATCCATGATTCACCCATAAGATTATATTCAGTAGCAGTTGCGAATACCACTCTGCCTACCCAAGATCTCAATACGCGTGGTGGCGCCGCAACTAAAGTAGCAACCACCCACGGGCGGGTGCAAAGAACTCAAACGATAATTCCACGAGCCGCAACTTTTGATCTCGCAGGATTTGCGGCTATTTACGCCACAAGATTTGGTGGTAAATCGTTAAAACATGTTTCCAGAATAACTGAATCATATGCAAATTTATCAAGGAAGACGAATGCGAAATATGATTGAATCCTAACTGATATACAGTGTTACCAAACCAAATTAATCTGTCGGAACGAGACCGAAAAAATATTTAGAAATTGGTAGATTTCAAATCGTAACTAAAAGAAAGTTGATAAATAATAGTTTAAAAAAAATACGTATTTATAGAAAATTCAACAAAAAAATAATAGTTTAAAAAAACTAAAAACACGCTTTTATAGAAAGTCTAACTAAAAAAATAGAAAATAAATTTGAAGAAAACAATGTATTTTATTGTAAAAAAACGCGTGGGGTGCATGGTGTCAATAGTTATATATTTTATTGTATTGACAGATATGAGTAGAAGGATTATCATTTAGATAGTATCTTAAAAAGCACCCCACGCTTTTTTTTTACAATAAAATACATTGTTTTCTTCAAATTTATTTTCTATTTTTTAATTAGACTTTCTATAAAAGCGTGTTTTTAGTTTTTTTAAACTATTATTTATTTTTATTTTTTTAGTTAAAATAAAAATATATTGTAGCAGAGAGTATAATTTTAAACCCGAATATCAAAAAAGCGCCATCTATTGACGCTCTTAGATACTACGATATTCCCTATAATTAACGAAGATCCAGAGAGTACAATTTTAATTCCCAACCCGAATATCAATAATTAATTAAATTAAATTATTATTATTTTATTATTATTAATAATTTATTTATTTTTTTATTAAATTAGTGTATTGTTATCGGTCCTCGATAAATCTACAAAGTTTGAATGAAATCTGGCCGTTTAAAGTGGGTCAAAATCGCGCCCAAAGGAGTCGGTTACAAACATACAAACAAATATACAAACAAACATACAAACAAACATACAAACATACATACAAACAAACATACAGGTGAAGTTAATAAAAAGCGTGTAAAAATAGAAAATAATTTTTAGTAAATTTGGAGAAAAATATGTATTTTACTGTAAAAAAAGCGTGGGCTGCTTTTTAAGATTTTAACAAAATGATAATCCTTCTACTCATATATGTCAATTAAAATACTTATAACTATTGATACCATGCACCTCACACTTCTTTTTATAATTAAATACATTTTTTCTTCAAATTTATTAAAAATTATTTTATATTTTTTAGTTCAACTTTCTATAAAAGTGTGTTTTTTAGTTCTTTAACTATTATTGATTTTTTTTAAAAATTGATTTGTCATCGGTCCTTAATAAGTATGATTAATTTCGATTTACGTTTTTAAGGACGTCAAAATCATGTTCAAAGTTTCCGTTACATAAGTATGAAGCTAATAAAAGCGTGGTAATTAAAACTTCTGTAAACTGTAGCTTAGGACGATAATATCAGTATTCGTACTTATTGTAAGTTTTTGGTGTTTTCGAATCAGATTTAATACTTGTGATTAATTCTTGCAGAGTTACAACATTTCGGTCATCATTTTTTTTATTTGTTTGAAAGACGAGACAAGCAAGGCGCTCGCCAGATGGTAAGCGTCACGCCTGCCCATTAACAGAAGCACAGAACTTTGAATTACAAAGCACTGCATGGCACTGACCTGAGCTCGTCACCCTGAGACATAAGATGTGAAGTATTAAAATGCCCAGTAATTTCCATGGCTTCAATGTTCTTCAAACCGAAACACAACAGTGCTTATACACTGTTGCTTGGCGGCAGAAATAAACAAAGCGGTGGTACCAACCCAGACGGCCTCTCGTATACGTGGGACCTATCACAATCTAAGGAAGTTAAAAAAAATCGGTATAATGTGCTAACATTTCGGTATTTCAGTAGAATGATATTCCTAAATCCAAAAAATGATATGGTAATGAGTGTTGCCGACATGTCTAGTGGGCAGTGGCAGAGCATTTACCGGAGACCGTAGCACGTGAGATACTTGGCTCGATTCCCACGGCGGCCATTCCCATATTTTTTTCGTTTCGGAACCAGAATAATTTTAGTTTAATTTTTAGAATGATAATAATACTAATACAGGGTATATATAAACAGTATATATATACAGGGCTAACCCTGTCCCGCTGCTGAGTACGGATCTCTATGAATGAGTGGAGTTAGATCATACTCCCACACACTGGCCATGCAGGTTGGCAGACTTCATACATCTTAGAAATTCTCATGAGAATTCTGAGGCGTGCAGGTTTCCTTCATCGTTAAAGCAAGCGATAATTAACAATGAATACACACGTGTCTTAGAACAGGCAGAGGTGTGTGCTCTTGGGGCTGGCTTCGAACCAAACCCTTTTTGCGCTTGTCCGACTCGCCCTTGACCGGTTTTTTGTTTTGACTGTAACCACTCCCACTGAGCTATAACTGCTGCTCTGCTTAATATGATTTTCAATACGTTTTTTTATTTCTCTTATCTATGTACTCATTGAACCAATAAAAGTCTAAATTATGCAATTACTCAAAAACGTAATCTATTGCGATTGAATAATTAAATCCGATTAACATTTTATTATTATACACGAAAGTTGATTAGAAATCGCGAACACTCCTGCAGACTAGATAAAAAACGTTCGAAAACCAAATCCGACTGCAACAGACAGAGAGAGACGATATATAAATAAATGTAGTTTTTGCTCAATAGTGACCGGAGGCAAAGGAATGCAGCGTTCGAGATAATAAAAAACACCCGAGGAACAGTTCGGGCGATCGTATCGGGTCGTTCGGCCAATTATGCCGCGATCGGTCGCCATGGCAACGGCTTGTTTTGCCGCCATCGATTTTTCGCTCATTAAAATTATTTTCGTTCCTAAGGCTTTCGACCTGCGCCGTAAAATTTGTAATGGCTTTTGCTCTCACCGGATGGACATGTGTGATCAATTTGGTATAGATAGAATTGTTAATGGATTAATAATGAATTTGATAGAACTTTCCCAAGATTGGGCGAAGTGGAAGCATCTAATTAGCGAGGTGGACCATGCCAATTAGGCAGAAAGCAATCTCTTTTTTTGAATGGTAGAGCCACACTGTGGACAGTTTTGTCTACTGTATGAATGGACCGGTTTGACCGGACTGTTACCACTGTCTCACAGAAAACCGACGTGACGTAGCAGCTAGCTGTGGCGTTACCGTGAATGAGATATCCGGAGGCCCAAATCCTGCCTCTACAATTCCCTAATTACCATCTTTTAAAGTCGGCAACGCATTCATGATCTGGTATTATGGGCCACGTTCATGGGCGGTGGAGATCACTAACCATCACGCATGGCATGTTTGTCGGCCTATGCCACAATAAAACTTAATTAACATATAAAAAATATTATTTTATTATAGTTTGCCCGTGACCGTTGGGTTTATCATTTACGATGCAAATATGGTGTAAAAAGGTGTATTTTACGAGCATCGGTGATGAACCGTGGTGAAAGCGTGGCAGGCGCGGGCGTGAAACTAACAAGTACGGTCAGTATAAAACTACAAAAAAATGTGTGATCCATTACTCAGTGTGATGGTGTACGGTTCGCAAAAAACATTTACTTACGGAAACAAATGGTTTAATTTATTTACAGTATTACGATTTAAATCTGAGGATCTGAGAGTTTTTTTTCATAGGTCGCTTTCAAAATTTTGCTGGTTCCAGTGGACCATCACCACCACCACCAGGACTACAATATTCCCAAAACTCTACAAAAAATGTGAGCTGAGCTTCTTAAAATATTATCTGCCTACATTGATAGGTGAAGTCAAGCCAACATTTTAGTTCTTCGCTATCGATAGCAGATAAATTTGGAAATCATTCTCTATCAGGTGACCCGCTTGCTCGTATGCCTATGCCATGATAAAGATAATGTGATCGTGGCCTATCCGACATTGAAATACTATAATATATTACCGTATCAACTATGCGTCTTTGGGATTGAAAGAGTATATTATATTAAAAATTTAAAGTTAATTAAAAAATGAATGTATAAAAATATTTATTGCTGACCATACAAGATAAGCGGTCAGCGAAGCATAGCGCGAGTGTAGTCCTTTTTAACAGGAAGTAAATAATTCTACGATATATATAAATAACTATACTTTATTAAATTGAATAACTTTCTTTTATACATTCCAATGCCGACGAGGCGCGCCAAAATTATGGTCTTGATAATATTATAGTTATTAAGGAAATAGAACTCTAATTAATAACATTAGACTAGAGACATTCAAACCTTTTTAACCACCGACAAAAAGAGAGTTGTTTTAAGTTTAACCACAATGCGTGTCGGTTGGTGTGTATGTCTGTCTGTTGCATCGTTGCGCCTGAACCAATTTTAATGCAGTTTTTATCAGACTGTCTCATCTCGGCCCTCTCAGTAATTACTTGAGTCGACGTTGTCAGAGCGAGACAAATATAATTTGTTTTTGACGTGGCTTAGAATGTTAAGAATCATATCTAGTTATTCTGTTTAATATGTATTTCTAATACTATTTTTTCTTATATGTATGTTGGTAGAATAATAAATTTATTGTACCATCCTGTCCCGAGAAAGTAGATCCTAGAGATTTTTTTATCCGAGCATGGCAAAGTAACTGCAATTCACTTGAGCTAATCGGTGGTCACCAGAATCATGCCAGTCGGTATAAATGCTTTTTCACATTACGAAGAGGTTAAAGCAAATAGAGGGACCTGCGTCAGAATAGGCGGATGACCGATGCAGGCACAGGGATACAAGGATGTACCCCAATACCTGCCCCAACCAACCACCAAATTATGTCGCAAGACCCTCGGAAGAACCTGATCACTTGATGATACTGGAACGCGATCCTCACAAGGTGGATCACTATGGCAGGTATTAACGCCATGTGTATGCTGGTCGCTATCCGGGCGGATATGAATATCCTACCACCAACAGATTATATGGTCTCTTGTAATACCGCTTTGATTACAATCCCAATCGATTTAACATAATATTATGCACACAAAATCGTCAATACTTAGGTCCTACTTAAGGTCTAGCACTTACAACATTCTTAAACGACCTATAAAGCCTACTTATCAAGAAAAAATCAATGAAAGTCTGCAAAGTTTATATCCTAAGGGTACAAAATAAACTTAAACTTTCAACAGGTAAGAGCCGCCCTCAGGCACAAAAGTTTTATTAGAAAGTTCAAAGCTCAAATGACATTCAAAAAAAGTCTCGCGGCATTTGATAACATCGCCATGTCTTTTCTGTCCGATCAAATTGACTCAGTGAGCGCGAGAACGGACTAAGTAAATGTATTTACGTTTTATGGTGCGCGACAGAGACAAAACACCGCTGTGAGCGACAACATTGAATGTCCTATACAATTATAGGAAGTTTTTAATTTATGTGTCTTTCACCATCAGAAGTGACCATTAGGTCAGCGCCACGTCTGCCCATAAACATAAGTAACACCACATAGAACTGTGTACGGTGGTTGCTATCCGGGCGGATATGAATATCCTACCACCACATACTTTCATAACTGGAGATGAAAAATAACGTGATCACATTGTTTAAATGTGTTTACCGCACCTATTATATTCCGAATTGAAAGTTTTTATTTTATCGTCGTGTCGTATCTATAGACTACTAGCGACCTGCGTCGGCTTCACACGGGTGAAAATATGTTACGACATAACATTATAAATCTTTGAATTTTTCGACTTTTCTGTAATATAATATGTATGTATTATACATATAAACCTTCCTCATGAATCGCTCTATATATTGCTGAAAACTGCATTAAAATCCGTTGAATAGTTTAAAAGATCTAAGCGAACAGACAGCGGAAGCGACTTCATTTTATACTATGTAAAGAAAGATACATTTTCGGTAAAAACGTGACTGAATTTTTATGATCTTAACATAGGCCACGTACATTTAATTTGCAATATTGTTTTCTATATATGTCGCTTTCTTTGTAACATATGCTAATGTACGCGTTCACGACTGTTACAGTATAACAATGATTCAGGACAAAATGAAATACAACTGCTTCGGTGGCGCTGTTGTATTTAGCGGTCAGACTGCTGTGCTGACGTCTCTGGTTTGATCCCCGGTTCGGGTAAAGTGATATTAGGTTTCTATAACGATAACTTCAGTGTCAGATTGAAGTCTGGAATTGTGCCCGGTAGGCGGTAGGCTCTCCCCTTATCAAATCATGGGACGTAAATACGCTATGCGAATGGGTGTACTGGTTAAACCTCTGCTTACCCCTTCAAGGGTCACAGGCGTGAATGCGTACTTAAAATGACGGATAATATAATATGATACATAACATGTTCTTACGTGCTGGTGCTGTTTACGTTTTTGCTGGTGGGAGGATACTTGTATCGGAACGGATAGCGACCACCGTACACTGGTGCTAAAACCTGCCATAGTGGCCCACCTTGCGTGGGTCGCGTTCCAGGGTCAGCCAGTGTATATCCGGTTCTCCCCAGGGGGCTTGCCCCCTGATCCTCACCCTTTTCCCATTCCTTTTTCCTTTCCCTCCCCCTTGGCCCTTTGACAGGCCGGCATGATCTTGCCGACCAACGATGGACACATTGTTTATCGTTGGTCGACAATATTCTTGGATTACGCTACACTTACCATCAGGTGTAGCGTAGTCACTTTGCCGAGCCAGGATAAAAAAAAAAAAAAAAAAACTTCGATCTGTATAGGAATCAAGCGATTTTAACAAGTAAAGTTTACTTGGACATAACAAGACCTTTTCGTGTTTTCCCATTCTTTATACATTGTTCGTAACATATATATATGCTAATATGAACACATTACAATATGTTTTACAATCGATGCCAACCTTTCGGATGGGTTAACATTGTAGTTTGTTATACATGCTACTACCATTTTTTGTTAACCTTACCGAGTATTTAATAAACAACGTAATGGTCTAGTTAAACTTAACAGATTTTTTTTATTTTATTGTATGACGAGACGAGCAAGGCGCTCGCCTGACGGTAAGCGTCACGCCTGCCCATAAACAGAAGCAACACCACACATAACTTTGAATTACAAACCACTGCACGGCACTGAACTGCGCTCGTCACTCTGAGACATAAGATGCATACTACCACCTTGTATTATTTTCTGTTGCGTATAAATAATGTGTTAATAGCCTAGATACATTAGCCCTCTTATATAATGGAGACGGTCTACGCTGCTTTGAACACCGTAGGTCACAAGTACAACGACTTTGTAGAATTTTAATATAAAACAACATTATCGTAACATTCCTATGCATAATAAAAACAAAAATTAAAATCCGTATTAACCTTTAAGTCAACCGTTCCGGTCAGTGTGTTTTGACTTTAGATTATGAAATTAATATGCCATGTACATGCCGGAACGTCTGGCATCGCCGCTGCTTAATGGATCGTTCACACACGACGGTTGCGGGACCGGGACGTGGCGAGACCGTGCGGTTTTTATCCAGAGCGTCGGTTGACAATTGACGAACTGTTTAAAAATCTCCGACATCGAGAGGCGAGAGAGAGAAGCCGTGGGTTCGATTACCGTACCGAGAAATATTTGTGTGATTCACGAATGTTGGTTTCGGATCTGGGTGTTGTGGGACCGCAATTCCCTCGTAGTTTCTGATACCCACGATACAGGTTAAGCCTAGTGTGGGGTCAGGAATATGTATGTGACTGTTGGATGTATTAATTTATAAACTAGGTATTACGTTGCTCAGCTATATGAAAAAAATATCAAAAGTTTTGCCTTGATGGTGAAAAATAACGTGCGTAACGTCAATATGCGTCCACGTTCCGGCCACGCTACGGATAGATGTGGATAGGCCTTTATTTAATACAGGAAATTACGGAGCGTTATCAACACGGCACATCCCTTTTAAAACTCCCCTCTTATGTTTTTGAATTATATTTTTTTAATTTTCAACCGAGTCAAAAAAGGCGGAGGTTTTAACATCGTCTGTATTTGTATGTATGTTACGTGATACCTTTTATTTGTCTCGATTAGGATGATTATTTTTGTATTCGATAGGATTTATCTTGAGGGTTGTCTTTTTTATAGTATAAGCCGGCCAACGAGCAAGTGGGTCACCTAATGGTAAGTTATCTCCACCGCCCATGTACGCCCACAATACCAGAAGAGTCATGGGCGCGTTGTCGACCTTAAAGGAAAGGGATGATTAGGGATTGCCTGATGGTAAGTGATTTACACCGCCCATTTACGCCCACAATACTAGAAGAATCCTGTGCGCGTTGCCGACCTTAAAGGGGAAGGGGATTTTGGCCTCCGGATATCTCACTCCCCGTACGAAACGCAGCAGCCGCTACTTTACGTCGGTTTTCTGTGAGACAACGGTAACGACCCGCTCGAGCCAGCCCATTCATGCTGTAGACAAAACTGTCTACCACTCAAAGTGACATATGTGTACATATACATACCTCTATCTATTAGTGCCACAGCCCTCGATAGTCTCTGTCTACCCTATGGTATACATGCGTGAGTATCTATGTATGTAATTAATCAGAAACTAGTTGCTAATAAGTTTGGCTCATAACAATGGCCGCAATAATCATTACGTACAATGATTAACACAAGCCGACATCAATAAATATTTGTCCATGTATTAAAGTGATTGTGAAGCTTTCGCTTCTATAAATCAAAACTTGTTCCATATTGACCGAACAAGCGTTTAGTGTAGTTTAGACTGGTTATTGCGCATGGGTTCGTTTGGTTTTTTAACCGACGCAGAATAAGGTGGAGGCTTCAATTATTTTGTTCGTTAATTTATAAATCTGTTCTATGATTTAATTATGTTGGACCTTTTTTAATTGTGTCTTAAAACTAGACTGAAATTTTAATAATCATTAATTACTAAGGGGTTGAAATATGGGGTATAAAAGACTTCGGTATTTAAGCATTGATTTAAATAATTATTTTTTTACTAGCAGATGTAAATTAAATATTTTTCAACTAATTAATAAAAAAAACGGCTTCTAATATATATGATTTTCTTGGCAGCCCTACTTTAAAAAAAAAATGTGTGCGTGTACTAGTGTACACACGTAGGAAGTGAAACTTCTTTATGACCTTATTTTTCAAAAAATGATCTACTATATTATGAAACTTTACAGAAATTGGTCTAATAAAATTAAATTAGATAAAGTTTAAACAAAAGGCTTTTATCATGGACATGAATAGAAAAAAAAGTGTGTGTCTCGGGACGCTCGACAGAAGAAGTCCGGTCAAAATCCGGTCAAAGTCCGATCAAAGTCCGGTCAAAGCCCTGTCAAAGTCCGTCAAAGTCCGGTCAAAGTCCGGTCTAAATCCGGTCAATGTCCGGTCTATATCCGGTCAAAGTCGGGGCAACGTCCGGTCAAAGTCCGGTCAGCCCGGTTAAAGTCCGGTCAGAGTCTGGTCAAAGCCCGGTCAAAGTCGGGTCAAAGTCCGGTCAAAGCCCGGTTAAAGTCCGGTCAAAGTCGGGTCAACGTCCGGTCAAAGTCCGGTCAGCACGGTTAAAGTCCGGTCAGAGTCTGGTCAGAGCCCGGTCAAAGTCGGGTCAAAGTCCGGTCAAAGCCCGGTCAAAGTCCGGTCAAAATCCGGTCAATATCCAGTAAAAGTCCGGTCTATATCCGGTCAAAGTCGGGGCAAAGTCGGGTCAAAGTCCGATCAGCCCGGTTAAAGTCCGGTCAGAGTCTGGTCAAAGTCCGGTCAGAGTCTGGACAAGGCCCGGTCAAAGTCCGGTCAAAGCCCGGTCAAAGTCCGGTCAAAGCCCGGTCAAAGTCCTGTTCCAGTCAAAATCCGGTCAAGGCCCGGTTAAAGTCCGGTCAGAGTCTGGTCAAAGCTCAGTCAAAGTTAGGTCAAAGCCCGGTTAAAGTCCGGTCAAAGTCGGGTCAACGTCCGGTCAAAGTCCGGTCAGCACGATCAAAGTCCGGTCAGAGTCTGGTCAAAGCCCGGTCAAAGTCGGGACAAAGTCCGGTCAAAGCCCGGTTAAAGTCCGGTCTGTGTCCGTTCTATGGCCGGTCTATGGCCGGTCTGTGTCCGGTATATGTCCGGTTAAATTTGAGTCAAAGTCCGGTCAAAATCCGGTCTATATCCGCTCAAAGTCGGGTCAACGTCCGGTCAAAATCCGGTCGAAGTCCGATGAAAGTCCTGTCAAGTCCAGTGAAAGTCTGGTCAAAATACAGTCAAAAACGTGACGCGTGCCGCGTAACGGAAAAATGTGACGATTTTATTTTTCTAACGCCGATAAAGAAGTTTCACTTCAAAAATATTTCATCGCTTTCATACAGATCAATTACATTGAAAATGGTTTTTACGCACAGACATGACATTTGCATTTACAAGCGTCGCTCACTGTATGAACGCTATCACAACGCACTAAGGTTTAAATTCGCTTGTATATTCAATGAAAGGTAGTCCATCAAACTGGCAATCAATATTGCAATACCATCTAGACACCCGTTAGTATTTACAAGAACAGGTTCCACGGAATCTGGCGCTCGCCGGAAACACATTTCGTGACTGACACACACTTCGGCTCATTGTGCTGATAGATTGGCGGAGATAATTACTGGCCAGCCGGATTTAGCCGGACACGCCCTGGCCACAGATGGCTCCTTTACTGATATGAATGAAAGTTTTAATAAGTATATTGCAAAAAAGTACAAGGTTTGCTGGTGGGAGGATACTTGTATTCGACCGGATAGCGACCACCGTACACTGGTGCTAAAACCTGCCATAGTGGCCCACCTTGTGTGGGTCGCGTTCCAGGGTCAGCCAGTGTATATCCGGTTCTCTCCAGGGGGCTTGCCCCCTGATCCTAACCCTTTTCCCATCCCTTTTTCCTTCCCCTCCCCTTTGGCCCTTTGGCAGGCCGGAATGATCTTGCCGACCTACGTTGGACACGTTGTTTATCGTTGGTCGACACTATTCTTGGATTGCGCTATGGTAGGTCCCTCGTATGCGAGAGCGTCTGGGTTGGTACCACCGCTTTGTCTATTTCTGTCGCCAAGCAACAGTGTGTAAGCACTGTTGTGTTTCGGTTTGAAAGACGTTGAAGCCAGTGAAATTACTGGTAATTATGACACTTAACATCTTATGTCTCATAGTGACGAGCGCAGTTCAGTGTTATATAGTGCTTTGTAATTCAAAGTTCTGTATGGTGTTGAATCTGTTTATGGACAGGCGTGGCGCTTACCATCAGACGAGTGCTTTGCTCGTCTCGTCAGTCAATCAAATAAAAAAATACCCGCCTCAACCAGCCATCAAGTCACGTCGCAAGTTCTTCGGGAGAACCGAATATACACTGGCTGATCCTGGAACGCGATCAACACAAGGTATATGGGTAATTATCGCAGGTTTTAACACCATGTGTACGGTGGTCGCTATCTAAGCGGATATGAATATTCTACAACCAGCAGTAACCAAAGCGGTGGAAACTATCCACACGGATCTACCATCATCAAGTCTACCATCATCATCATCATCATCATCATCATCATCAGCCACAAGACGTCCACTGCTGAACAAAGGCATCTCCCAAACATTTCCAGACCGACCTGTTGGAAGCGGCCTGCATCCAAAGACTTCCTGCGATTTTTATCAGGTCGTCTGTCCACCTTGTAGGTGGACGTCCAACAAGAAGTATACCACCGTGTAAAAATTCTTAAAACTAGAACAGCACTACATAGCATTGGTCGGCAGTCTTTACGATTGACACAACTTGTACGGTACTGAGAAATGTTTGAATCAGAAGATGAAAGGCGTTTGTAGTAACTAGGGTGACGGTGGCCGAAGATCCGGGTCAATGCACTCAACTTGATTGTGTTGTAGTTTCGACTATTAAAGGACTCGTGCGAATGTACTTCGTTGATGTGGGTCCGGAACTTAAATGGGAAAGTTGAATTAGGTCATTTCGGGTTTTAAGTGGTAGAACTACAATTAGAGTTTTGTCTACACCGTGAATGGGCCGGCTTGAAAAATCATTTTTGAGTGGTAGAGTCACGCTGTATATTGAGTGGTAGAGCTCGTTAATGGGACGGCTCGACCGGGTCGTTACCACCGTACCGGTACCGAAAAAGTAGTGGCTTGTAAAATCATAATTGGGTGGATTTACTATTATATTTTCACCAGCATCAAAGGGGTGTGCAAGAATTCACCTAAGACGGTTGGGTGGAATTGGTTTAAAATTCAGTATATTTCAACGATTTGGATGCGTGGTAAAGATTATCTAATATAGACGACGTTAGACACGGTAGATCCCTCGTATGCAAGAGTCCATCCGCTTTGGTACCACCGCTTTGACTATTTATGCCGCCAAGAAGCAGTGTGTCAGCATAGTTGCGTTTCGGTTTGAAGGAGATTGAAGCTATTAAAATAACTGGGAATTATGAGACTTGACTTCGGGCTGGCGAGTCCAATGCCATGCAGTCCTCTGTATGTATTACAAAGTTCTACTAGTTCTAGTTACTAAGTACTGTGTCGTGTTGCTTCTGCCCGCCCAAAACATCTCATGACTCCAATTTCATGTATAAAATATTTTACGGAATTTATGCTGTCCAGAGAATCCAGCAAGCCAGCGAGCTAGCTTATTATTAGCAGAGTTTTTCAATGCCTTTAGATATTCGTTCACGTTGGTGCAACGTGTACGTTTGATAGACTATTTCCCCAAGATACTACTAGTAATATCGCTTGCTGGTGCCGTGGGGAAATGCCCGCCATTTTTACATTTGCTATGTTTGAGAGTAAATATTAGATACTAGAAGTTACCCGCGGCACCGCCCGCGTGTATGTCTTTATGGGAAAAAAGTAGCTAACGTTTTAATTAATGTCATGGTCTAATTGTATGCCAAATTTTATTCAAATATATGCAGCCGTTAAGGTGTGATTGATCTACAAATATACAAACTTTCATATTTATAAAACACAATTTTCAACCCCTCCCTCCTCCTCCTTCTTTCGAGTGATAATTCTCAAAAAATTGAATCACGTGTATGAATCACGTATTTTCAGTGTGAAATATCTGTTCTCATTGACATACTGTTTGTCGTAGGTCGACACTATTCTTGGATTGCGCTACACTTACCATCAGGTGTGGCGTAGTCACTTTGCCGAGCCAGGACAAAAAAGTAGTTTATAATATTTCAAAAACATACACTTGTATATCATTTTAAATAGCCTAATGGCACTAACGGAGGCTACTTTCACCAAATGTGACTTGAGAGTCGGTAGCAGAATTTTTGATAACTTTAAGGTTCTGTACCTCAATAGGAAAAATCCATATAGTATGATTATATTATTTTGTTTCTCTGTGAAGACCCATTTTGTCAGGACTGCTAGAGGTGTCGAGTTGAAATTAATATTGAATACTTGAGTTCTATGGTTCCTTGAAGATGTAAATTTTCTATTGAAGCAATAAAAAACTCGACTGAGCTAAAGTTGATAAATAAATTGCATTTTAATGGTTAATGATTCACACCATTACGTCGCGCTGGGTCAATTTTTAAATTTAATATTTAGCTTTTTGTTTTTCTTTTATAGCATAAATCGGCAAACGAGCAAGTGAGTCACCTGATGGTAAGTGATCTCCACCGCCCATGTACGCCCACGATACTAGAAGAATCATAGGCGCGTTGCCGACTTTAAGGGAAGGGATAACTAAGGGATTGGGACGGGGATTTGGGCTTCCGGATATCTCACTCGCCGTACAAAACGCAGCAGCAAGCCGTTACTTTACGTCGGTTTTCTGTGAAACATTGGTAACGATTCAGTCGAGCCGGCCCATTCATGCCTACAAAACTGTCTACAGCGTAGCTCTACCAATATGAAATTCCATATACATATCATCACCATCATCATCATCATCAGCCACAGGACGTCCACTACTGAACATAGGCCTCCCCCCAAAGATTTCCAGACCGACCTGTTGGAAGCGGCCTGCATCCAGCGTCTTCCTGCGACTTTTATCAGGTCGTCTGTCCACCTTGTACATATACATATATAATATCATAATGTATATTTCTATTGGAACCTTCGGTGAGACAGTTCGTTTCGCGCTTTACCGGATTTTTCTATATAATAAAAATTTGTAACACGTTTGTGTTTTATTTATTGTCTTGTTTTTCGACATAACAAGGACAGCATTCGTTAAATTGTATATGTACATTTTAGTGAGAGTAATACCTAGCACCGAGTGTAACATTTTAAATTAATACATACGTAACAACGATAAGGTATTTAGCCAGATTATTTTTATTATTTAAATTACAAGGCGGTAGGTCCCTCGTATGTGAGAGGTCGTCTGGGTTGGTACCACCGCTTTCTCTGTTTCTGCCGCCAAGCAACAGTGTGTAACCACTATTGTGTTTCGGTTTGAAGCCGTTGAAGCCAGTGAAATTACTGGGCATTATGAGACTTAACATCTTATGTCTCGGGGTGACGAGCGCAGTTCAGTGCCATGCAGTGCTTTGTAATTCAAAGTTCTGTGTGGTGTTGCTTCTGTTTATGGACAGGCGTGGCGCTTATCATCAGGCGAGCGCCTTGCTCGTCTCGTCGTTCAATCAAATAAAAAAAAATTGGCTTCCCCAAATTTTTTCCCCAAAAAGGGGAGGGGATTTGGGCCTCTGGACATCTCACTCACCGTACGAAACGCAACCGCAAGTTGCTACTTCACGTCGATTTTCTGTGATACAGTAGTAAAAATCCTGTTGAGCCGACCCATTCATACTGCAGACAAAACTGTCTACAGCGTGGCTCTACCACTCGACATTATTATATTTATTTACATTAGTCTGCCTCGGTGGCGCAGTTGTGTGTACGCTACACAACTGTCCGACTGCTTGGCTCTACCACTCGACATTATTATATTTATTTACATTAGTCTGCCTCGGTGGCGCAGATGTATTGCGTACGCGGTCCGACTGCTTTGCTGAGGTCTCGGGTTCGGTCCCCGGGTCGGATAAAGTGATATTGGGTTTATATATCACGAAATGTTCAGTATCAGCCCGGAGTCTGTAATTGTGCCCGCTATGGCGATAGACTCGCCCCCTATCACATCATGGGACTGAAATACGCTCGGCGAAATGGGTATGTACTGGTTACACCTCTGCCTACCCATTCGGGGATTACAGGCGTGAGTGCGTATTTTCGTACAGCCTCCGTGGAGAGTAGCCGGTAGTGAAGCGAGAGGCCGCGGGTTCGATCCCCGCACCGAGACAAATGCTTGTGTGATCCACAAATGTTTGTTTCGGTGTCTAGGTGTTGTGAGACCGAAAGTCTCTCGTAGTTCCTGATACCCACGACACAAGACTCGTATCTTACTGTGGGGTCAGGACTATGTATGTGACTGTTGGGTGTATTTCTTTTTATTTATTTACAGTATTAACCTATCCTAACCTGTTTGAGCTATCGTTAAAAATTTATTTATGTAACCACTAAACTGAGTGAGATTACTAAGCGAAACCAGTTTTGTTAAATTATATTAAATTAGTTATAATCGGAAATTAATTCTGACTGCACCATCTAGCTAGCAACTGTACCGTCGTTTTTTGTTTTTTTTTATTGCATAACCCGACAAACGAGCAAGTAGGTCATTCAGTAATTTTTTTTCATGTATTGAGTTATGTCCAAACTCGTAGAACAAAAGTTGTTCCTTATGGGGTCAGCTATTTAGTCCTGCGAGGTTGTTGGTGATTCAAAAGTAACCCTGTATATTGCTAGTAGCTGTCGCTAGTAGCTTAATAATATACTCGGTGAAAAGATATTGTGTATACACATAAAAAATACACGCGTCGAATTAAGCACCTCCTTCGATTTTTTCGTCGGGTAAAAATACAGTTACGTTAAAAAAACTACATAGTGCATGCAGGCCAGTTATGGTACTCTGTATTAAAGTGGCTGAGGCAAAAACTCGACATCCCGAAGTAAACTCATTAACTTAATATAAATGCCGAAAGCCGCCTCCCTTCCCGGAATCGCACAGTACAATGCGCAGTGGTGAAAAAATTGATTGCACTGTGTAAGTATAGTATTTTGTAATGGTAAAAAGCCATGAATTAATGATAAATATTGTAAAAAATATACATTTTTATTTTTTTCAAGTCATTGAACACACTGAAAAGTGGCAACTAAATATTTATTTGACAATATTTGTTTAGTATGTTAGTTCGATGACATAGACAGAATTTAACAATGTTAAAAATCAAACAGTTTAATCTTCTACGTTAACAAACATTAAGTTTAAAATGCCGAAAGACTGAATCGCGTTGCATTTGCAGTTTTCCGTTAAGGAGTTACAATCATTTTACTTCTTACTTCATCACCATAGTATCTTAACCAAATTTACGTGGCACCACCATCAGAGTAAATTCTATCACAAACCAAAAGAATCATCAAGATCGGCCCATATTTGGTGGAGGTTCAAGAAACATATAAAAAAAATAAGACGAAGTCGCTTGGTTATGCAAAATTAAATAACTTTAATATGCAACAAAAAACATCATCTCAATCATTAGTATTAAATGAGAAGAAATTGGTGTTTATATTACAAATATTACGCGATTAAGAAGAATTATCAATTATAATACTATTTAATGAGTCATTGGTTCTCACTGTGGACTTTATTTACTGTTTACCGTTCCACTATGCGCGAGCCGTCGAACATTTATAACTCGACAAAATTAAATAAACACATAACGTATGGTGTGTCTGTAACTCAATTGACCGACGCGTTTCGGCGGCGTACAAATTGACAAGTTTATCCCGCCAAATCGCGGTGGACATGAAAACGCAATCGCTTGATAAACGATCAGCACTATTTGATTTATTCGTGTTATAATCGGATACCTGTTTTTTGGAGTTCCATCGTAACGAAAAGCATTTTGAAATATTACGATTCCAATGTGTAATGTTTTTAGATTAATTTCTGCATATTTATACAGATAGATAACACACGATTTATATATCACCGAGATTTTATGTTTGTTATTTATGACTTTATGTTTCTTTACAGTGTTCGGTATTTGTGATATTTTTTTATTTAATTTTTATCTTATTAAATGATGAGAATTAATTGACTGGCAGTGGGCAGGCCATATAGGTCGCAGAACTGATAACCGATCGGGCAGAAAGGTTCTGGAATGGAGGCCACGTACTGGTAAGCGCAGCGTTGGACGTCCGCCTAGAAGGTGGACAGACGACCTGATAACGGTCGCAGGAAGTCGCTGGATGCAGGCCGCTTCCAACAGGTCGGTCTGGAAATCTTTGGGGGAGGCTTATGTTCAGCAGTGGACGTCCTGTGGCTGATGATGATGATGATGAAATGAAAAAAATAAATAATAATAAAATCAAATTAAATAAAAAAAAACAAATGAAAAGCTTCAGCTTCGTTAACGCTTACACCTCCATTAAATCTTCAAGCATCACATACTATAAAACCAGTCATCAGCCAAGCAAAACACCACCAATAATGACAACACAACAAAAAACATTTATACGGAACATAAAAGTCTGGTTCACACTTGACGATCCCTTAACGATCTCCTTCATTGGGCAGCGCAGTGATCCAATTAATAATAATAAAGGGCCGGGCAAAAACAACGATGCAACGTGCGATGTTTCGGGGCCGAAATCAGCGCAAATTCCTGCCAGCGGGTGGGTCAACGTACCGACCAACTGGTTCCTACTTATTTGGCCAAAAAAGCCCTTGATAGCGCGCGCAGGGTTAAGTCTCACGGTAGGATATTTTTCAATCGTTCGCGTTATATAAATTGGGAAGTCGTGGACCGGTTGCATTGCCTGTTGGCTTGAGTTCCGATTTTTCATGGAGATTGTGTGTGACCGGCATTTTTTGCCTTTACACAACATTAATCTGATGTGTGTTTTATTTTTGAATATATTTCAGCGTGGGATGATCCATTTACTAGACAATCAACACTTGCATACTTTTGACAGCCTCCGAAGCGAGAGGACGCTGCTTCGATCCCCGCACGGAGACAAATATTTGTCTGATCCACAAAAATTTGTTTCGGGTCTGGGTGTTATGAGACCGAAAGTCTCTCGTAGCTCCTGTTACCCACGAAACAAGACTCGTATTTTACTGTGGGGTCAGGACTATATGTGTGACTGTTAGGTGTCTTTATTATTTATTTACTTTGTATTGAGGCTTAACATCTTATGTCTTGAGGCGACCGATGCAGTCTAGTGTCCATGCAGTTTGTAATACAGAGTTCTGTGCTTGCTTCTGTTTATAGCGTTACTTTGTTCAAGTTCACAATATCAGGTACCCTACTCCTCCAGGTGCCAGCATTATTTTTACTTCACAATTAATATATCCCAATCTCTATATAGACACCATGTCATCCAAGATATAGTAACTAAACAATTATGCGCAAGCTTATTATAGAGTGAGCATTCTAAGGGTCCAGCCAGACAGAAGAGAAGTAAGTAGTAAGTAAACGAATATTACACATTGAAATAAAACTAATTTAAATGGATTTTATCGCGGTTTTTTATTAATATTGATCCCGACGTTTTGAAAGCTTTTCAGTCTTCGTGGTCACGGGGTGGACTGAGGTGTAGGTTGTCCAAAAAACAGTCCAGTTACAGTGCCTACCTTCAGTTTACATTTATAGGTTTTTTTTTTATTTGTTAGTGGTCCGATCTACGCAGAAAGACCTCACAGTGTCTTAAGGTCTGGCAATTAGTCTTTTCGGTTCCATCAAAATTAATTAATAACCATAAAATCCGTTTAAATTAGTTTTATTTCAATGATTAATTAAGGTTTTGATTGTATTTAGAAAATTATGAATGTGAATGTTGCTGTTGCCGATTTATTTGATTGCTTCATGACGTGACGCTACATATAACTGTGTGTGTGTGATAAATGGGAAAATTGCGTGGATTGTTTCAAATTGTCAGTAATGGTTAAAAACGACTGCTCGTCTCGTCATTCAGTTCTGTAAGAAGTAATAATAAAACACGTTTTCGCAACGCAACAACTCACTGAAGCCGCGACGTCAAACTGTGTAAATTATAGTTATTGGGGATCCCCTTAAATTAAGCAAAGGTTTATGAAAGAGGGTATATGTTTACAAAACTTGAAAAAAATGACCAAAGAAAAGCGATATGATGTGAATAAACATAAGAATGAAGTTAAGGCCATTTTTTGAATATTTATCAAGCAATTTAATTAAAATTCAAGCTGTAAATGACAAACATTAAACTTCATAATAATACCCGGAGGCCCAAATCCCCCTCGCATTCCCAATCCCTTAATTATCCCTTCCCTATATGGTCGGCCACGCGCTTATGATTTTTCTAGTATTCTGAGCGTACATGGGCGGTGGAGATCACTCACTATCAGGTGGCCCACTTGTTCGTTTACCGGCCTATTCTATAAAAAAGATATAACTAAAAATATATTCTTTGAAACGAAATTATTTTACTTAGGTAAATTAATAATAACATTTGAGTAATATTTAATCAGTTATTTGTTTCTATATATGAAATAAATAATATCAGATTCAAACAAAGTTTCACATTATCGGTAACACCGAGGGCTCTGCAAATGATCCGGGTAGGTACCAGGTAGCTCAGTATGCGCGTTCCCACGAGCACGGCTGCGGTCGCAGACCACAGTTTACACGCCGTGATAAGTTTCATTATAACAAATAGTTGCGCTATTGATATCCTGCGGTACAGGGTTGTAATGCTCTACAATATTTTGGTTTTATAATTATCTAGCTTTTGCACGCGGCTCCGGCGTGTGCGGCTTTTTGCGGGATATGAAGTAGCCTAAGTCCTAATAAAGATCATGGTCTATCAGTGTGCCAAATTTCATTCAAAACCGTTCAGCTGATACGGGATTGACTTACCAACAACCAAATTTACAAACTCACAAACTTCCAACCTTTCATATTTATAGTGGTAGTAAGGTAACAATCTCCACCGCCCATGTACGCTCACAATACTAGAAGAATAATAGGCGCATTGTCGACCTTAAAGGGAAGGGATAATTGAGGGATTGGGCAGGGAAGGGAAAGATTTGGGCTTATATATCTCACTCACCGTACGAATGTACGAATGTGTAGTTTTTCTTTTATGTACCCTACCCTTTCTGACTCCTTCTTTTATCTCCATCCCATGGTTGCCTGGAAGAGATTGCCTTGAGCGATAAGGCCGCCAATTGTACTTTGATTTCGTTAACTATTTTACATGTATTTTTATTTCCATTGTACAATAAAGAATTATAAAATAAAAAAAATAAAAAAAAAGAAACGCAGCAGCAAGCCGCTTAAGTCGGTTTTTTATGAGATAGTGGTAACGACCCGGTTGAACCGGCCAATTCATGCTTTAGATAAAACTGTCTACATCGTGGCTCTACCACTCAAAATGAGATAAGTTTGAGAAATAATAATGTTTGCTTACTCACAACACTGTCCAGAGTAGGGCAAGTGACCCACTCTGCCCCACCGAGGCTTCTCCCACGTCCCTCAACATGACGAGTGTAATGAACCCCTCGGGGTCGCTTGCACGAAACATCTTAACATAATTTGGGTGCAAATAAAATTACACGAAAGCATCAAACAACGCCGAAACGGACAGACAGCAACGCAATTTGCAAATCTATATCGACGTGTAAAATAAACAAGTTTTTGGAGGGCCCGACTGAGAATAAAAATAGGGGTACAAAAATATTGAGCTCCAAATTTCACCTGTCTCGCTCATGTCATGGCGCGGGATAATGACCACGTGAAACTTCGGAGCTTGTTGTGTGCAGGGGCGGACTCAGTGATTGATTGGCTCATCAAGTAATGTCTTTAATTGGGGGCGCTGACCCCCCAATTAAAGACATTACTTGATGAGGCTTCGTTTTAAAGACAATGCTATTGCAATGCAAGCAGTATATACATAAACTTTTTATGTGATTATTGTTACATTCAAAATAAAGCGGGAGAAACTTGAGTGGTAGAGCCAGGCTGTAGACAGTTTTGTCTATCTCAAGAATGGGCTGGCTCAATCGGGTCGTTACCACTGTCTCACAGAAAACCGACGTAAATAGCGGCTTGCTGCTGTGTTTCGTGCGGTTAGTGAGATATCCGTAAGCCCAAATGCCCTCCTCTTCCCAATCCCTAATTATTCCTTTCCTTTACGATCGGCAACGCGCCCATTACTCATCTGGTGGTGGGCGTACATGGGCGGTGGAGATCACTTACCATCAGGTGACCCACATGATCGTTTGCTGGCCTAGGCTATAAAAAAAAAACTTAGCACACCCATGTTAGAATATCCATTAATTGTCTCACTTCTAATGATCAAATATTTGTAGATCACCCAAATATATGCCTCGGTGCGGGAATTGAACCTCTGCCGATCTCACAGCCGGCTCACCACGAGGTTGTGGTTGATAACAAAATTAAGACCGTCTCAAAAAACTCTGGTCGGCGAAGGTACAGCCTTATTACATGTCAAGTACATGTTTTTAACTGGCTGCAAGTGTGTGATCTCGCATCAATGGCCGGTACGGGCGGCTCAGTGTCTCGGCAGTTTCGGGAATTTTGCATTAAACATGTTATTAAAACAGGCACAGAGTAATGAGTAGTTGTTACTTCAGGTTTTATGGTCAGTGTGGGGAATAATAAGGGTTTTAAATCTGTACATAGTATTAGCTTTTCCTAGCGGTTCTGCCCGCGTGATCTGCTTTTTCCGGGATAAAAAGTAGCCTATGTTCATCAGGGATAATGTAGGATTCTAATGATGAAAGAATTTTTTAAATAGGTCCAGTGGTTTTTCGTTACATACATAAATACAAATACTTCCTCTTTTTAATATTAGTCTTTACATCGTATAAAACGAAGTCGCTTCCGCTGTCTGTTCGCTTAGATCTTTTAAACTATTCAACGGATTTTAATACCGTTTTCACTTCAACAAGTCAGACTTACTTGTCCAGTGATGTTGATTTCGAAACTACTACCTCCATCTCGACAGACTATTCCACGTCCCGCTAAGCCGTCATCGCTCGTGCCCTAACGCACGTATAAAAACTAACATGAAGCAAATTCTATTTTGGCGTAGCGAAATATTTTTTTTTATTTTGTTGAATGACGAGACGAGCAAGGCGCTCGCCTGATCATAAGCGCCACGCCAGCCCATAAACAGAAACAACACCACACAGAACGTTGAATTACAAATTGTAAAGTAATGCTCAATAATTTCAATGGCTTCAATGTCCTTCAAACCGAAATACAACAGTGCTTAAGTTGCTTGGCGGCAGAAATAGACAAAGCGGTGGTACCAACCCAAACGGCCTCTCGCATACGAGGGACCTACCACCTTGTAATAAGTTCTCAAAAGAGTAATTTTCTTTGCTTTATTAATAATAATTACACAAGTTATTATATTCCGTGTTCCACATTACTCTGCGTGCCCGCAGGACCATCTCATTTGATCTGGAGCGGCGGCCATTTTGTTTTTTTTTTTTCGCATTTCGTACGAGTTTCGGCAGCCACTTGCCGCGTGGGTAGGTCCGATATTACCAAGGATGCAGAGTTACTAGAAGAGACCTGAATATTTTTTTATATAACATAGGCATACGAGCAAGTCGGGCACCTGGTCGTAAGTGATCTCTTCCGCCCAAGATTTCAATTCTTTGCCGACTTTAAAGAAAATGTATGATTAAGGGATTGGGAAGAAACATTTATGAAAAACTCCGAAAGATTTTTCTCCGGAGATTAAAATCGTTTCCAGCGCAAAGCTCTATTCGGTACACAGAATTCGGATCTAGTAGGAAATTATATAAATAATACTATGCCTACTTAGGGCAAATTTCTCGGATTCGAATCGCATGCAGCGCGGAATTTCTCTCCTTCCTTCCCCTATCCCACTCGCAATGGGGTCGGGGCAAAACGTTTTTAACACATGGTACAGAAATATTTGGCTTATAGTTTTTATGAATGGCCGACTGCCTGATGTCAATCCCTCTGGGGAGACACACATAGACCAGAAACAAATATCTATGGGTCACAAAAACATTTTATCTTAGTGCGGGAAACGGACCCGCGGCCTCTGGCTTCACAGCCGGCTATTCGTCCACTGCGCCACGTAGGCTCTCAGTGCGGAAACACTCTAAAAAGTCAAAGTAATTAAGGCATTGTGATCTGCCTAATTGTTTATCCGATTTTGATAAACACATAGGTAGTAGGTCTTTTGTATGCTAGAGGCCGTCTGGGTTGGTATCACCGCTTTGTTTATTTCTGTCACCAAACAACAGTGTGTAGGCACTGTTGTGTTTCGGTTTGGACATTGAAGCCAGTCAAATTATTGGTCATTATAAGACTTAACATCTTACGTCTCGGGGTGACAAGCGCAGTTCAGTGCCATGCAGTACTTTGTAATTCAAAGTTCTGTGTGGTGTTGCTTCTGTTTATAGGTAGGCGTGGCGCTTACCATCAGACGAGCGCCTCGCTCGTCTCGTCATTCAATCTGTTAAAAAAATACATCTAGTTACTTTAGTTCTCGGTTCTCATCCAGCCTGCATTATGCAGTTGGCAATTATGTACCGAACGTAATTACGTAACTTTGTCGACAAAAAAAACTTATGTTAAACAGTTAAATATTTTCTTAAAATAATGAGTAGGTGCCCGTAATTGGACGAAATAAGGGAAATCGCCATTTTTTATCGCGGAACATTACGTGCCGGCATTTTGAAGTTTTTCGCGCCGGTTGCCGAGCCCTGTTTGTGGCAAGTAGATTAACTGCCGATTCGAATATACAGTTTTAGTTTAAGTCTCGAAAAATCGATCGATTCCGAAAAACAAACTCGAGTAATTAGTACGCGTGACTTTCGTATATACTTTACTCATTCTAGGGATCGATCGAAAAAATCAAGTAAAACTTAACTGTAAGTAAGCTATTGTCAATCGTATTCAATGATAATTTATTACTGTGGTCGTGCAACACTGGGTAAAACGAATGAATAGAGCTGGGATTACCAAAGTGGTCAATATTGACCCCTTGGGGTTTAAATAGGTTTCTCAGGGGTCGTAATAAACGATAACCGCGAAGTTTTTAAATTGGTAAGTATTTTGTAAAAACTAGAGTTAGGATTTTTAAAGTAATTTGACTATGGGGGTCTAAGGTATAAGTTCATTTTGGAAAAGGGGTTTTTTCTCCAAAATAGTTTGGGAATCCCTGGAATAGTCCGGTAGCGTAGAGTCCGGTTTTTAGAACTTTTATCTCAGTATTCAAGATACGACCAACATTTTCAATTAGAAAGTTGAGACCATTAAATAAAAATTAATGATAAATTTACTACATACATATTACATAATGAATATTATTATAAAATGTATATTATTTTTTAATTATAATTATTTTTGGATAGTAAATCTTAGCGTTTTTAAAAGTGCATTGCCATCAAAAAAGATGGTAAATTTGTGTGTTGGTTTCTACCTTGGTGACGCAGTAATATTGCGTACGCAGTACGACTGCTGTGCTGAGGTCTCGAGTTCGTTCGCCATGTCGGGTAAAATGATATTGGGGTTTTCTATCACGAAATGCTCAACATCAGCCCAGAGTCTGGAATTGTGTGTATGACGATAGGCTCGCCTCCTATCACATCATGGGACGGAAATACACTAGGTGAAATGTGGGTGTACAAGCTACACCTCTGGCTACCCTTTCGGGGATTACAGTCGTGAGTGCGTATTTGTAAATCATGTTAACAACACAAATGGTGTCAACTTTCATTTGGTAGAGTCTCAATTTAAGGGCAACAGTTATTTATACATATATTCTATAAAAGTAAAAAAAAAACTGGTTCTAAACTAGCCATCAATCAATTATAACAAGATAAGTATTCTGCAAAGACCACGAAGATAATCATTAATGCTATAAATAACACGTTACATAGATATTATATCATTGAAATGAAACCGGTATTATAACGTTATAACAAAATAACACGTTCCATACAATGACATATCAATGAATTAACCCGTTATTATTGACAACTTTATATGCCAACTACACGAGACCTTATAACTATGTCAAACTTTTTTGCCGCTCTCCAATTGCCGTAGGGTTATAAATCGTATTAATTGTCTTAAAAATGTACTCGATCGTCCTTCTGTATAATTATCGAAACCGGTAATGTTGGTCGTTAGCCCGTCGAGATTTTATTGGACTTTTATTATAGGTTATTTTGTTTTTAATAAATATCACTTACGTTAATTTTTTAGCAGTTATTCGTTGCAAAATTGTGTCACAGTTTATAGTTCCCTTGGAGGTGGTTTCTGATTTTTTAAATCGCTTTATACAGAAGGAGGTTCTAGGCATATTGAAAGTATTGCAATTATTTATATCGTATATTTTAATAAAGTATGTATCAATATCCATTTTGATAAATTGAGAAAAAATATCGATATATTTACTCGATATTTGGACGACCTATTTTTGGCATCTTATAAAGAAATATTTAACATTAATTAACAAAACCACGCGTACTGGCTTGCGTTTTCACAGCATCGTGATCTCGTCCATCTCAGCTCGAACTAAAAAGTTCGCTAAATCGTACTTCTGCCGGACCATTAATCTGTGGAATAGTTTGCCAGCACACGTGTTCCCTCCTTCCTATAATATGGAGTCCTTTAAATGGAGTGTAAAGAAGCAGTTAGGTAGGCCGGCATGATCTTGCTGACCTACAATAGACACACTGTTTGTCGTTGGTCAACAGTATTCTTTAATTGCGCTACACTTACCATCAGGTGTGGCGTAGTCACTTTGCCGAGCCAGGATAAAAAAAATAAATTTATTTAGTAATTACAATTAAAATATGACTAAATAAACTAAGTAATTGTGATGCAATTATATTGATGCTTTTATTTGAAAATAAAATATATATATCTTTTTTTATTTTAAATAGAGAATATCAAGTACATGCTGTTTCAATTCATCTACTGCGTCACAATATAATATTTTGTTATTTTGTTTGAAAGATTTTAAGTGATTGTTTTATGTTAAAATTCCGCGGAGGTTAAATACTTCTTATGCATTTTTAATATTAATGCGACAAGTTTTATGCAGACTTTAAAACTATATAATTTTTGTAGCCGTCGTAAAGTAATTTTCCACTGCAGTCTAGATTAAAATGGATTTATACTACTGTACTTTTATTATCTAGTTTTTACTGGCGATCAGGTTTTAAACATTGTAGAGTTATTTTATTTTGGAATAAAACGGTGATTATTATAAGATTGATCTAAAATTAAACATTTTATGGTGAGGGGTATTTTTACGGCTCCATCAGTTTTGTTATTTTTTTCATTTCGCAACAAGTTGGAATTCCATCCTCACCATTTGGATGGCTGGGTCAACGTTGTTAATTAAGTATTAATGAATGAGTTCACAAGATAATGTTTAATATAATTAAGCTGATTGCCAAAATTAAATTGGGATAACGCTTCCAAATTGATAATTTCATTTTTAAAAAAAATCTTAAGCATTTTTTTTCATTATCTGAAGATTGTAACTACGTGGGAAATGAACCTAAAACGCTTACATTACGATTCACACATTGCCGTTAGACCGATGAGTTCAAATTATTGAATTAAGATAAATATATTCATTTGAATCAAATTATTGATTCAAATAAGTGTTTGCAGGTGTTTATATAAATTTTGAATGATGCGAGGTATCGTGTGAGTGATTTTCGGTGGGATGCTGATTATGTAATTTGGAAGTTAATTTTCTCACGCTTTTGTATAATACGAGCCCTATATGATATGTACATATTCCATTACTAGACACGGGCCTCCGCTTCTGATGTTTTTAATAGCATAGGCCGGCTAACGAGCAAGTGGGTCACCTGATGGTAAGTGATCTCCACCGCTCATATACGCCCACAATATTAGAAGAATCATGGGCGCGTTGCCGACCTTAAAGGAAAGTGATCATTACTGATTGGGTAAGGGATTTGGGCCTTCGGATATCTCTCTCACCGTACGAAATGCAGCAGCAAACCGCTACTTTACGTCGGTTTTCTGTGAGCGTTGGTTTTCAGCGGTAACGACCCGGTCGAGCCGGCCCAGCACAGCGTGGCTCTACCGCTCATCAAATAACTTAACCGTTATCTTATTACTTAGATTAGATACATTGTTCATAGATTATCCTGTGCTATACTCCATGGGATATAGGTATGTGCGTACGTGCATTTTACGGTAGAGCATTTTAAGTTTGTTCTTGACGATAAAAAATCATATTAATTTACCTATTGGATAATTTTCAGTAAAACTTATATTTTATATTTTAGTCAAATATGTTTTTTATTTTTATTGTTTACAACGGTCAACCGTAAAGTGCACATATTGGCAGTATTGTTACCTTTCCACTGACGATATGTATTTTTTGTCAATCTAACGACTATTTTGTACTATGCTTGGTGTGGTTTTTTTTTTGTAAAAAAAATGCACAGTACAAATGTGTAGACACAGCATCACTGACTCGCTGGCGTCTGACGCTTGACGCGACCTTCCGAAGTCTGCCATTAATATTATCATCGAGTCCCATATTCTGGCAACACCGAGCACTTTAAATTCCTGAACCGCTAATAACAGCTACAAAAACATGAAAGATTTTATCTCGATCGTTATTACAAAAAAAGTGTAAATTCGAACGAAACTCGACTCCGAATCGAGATGTTAATTCGACAAAACATTATACTGCATAATAACACAATAATCGATAAAGTTTTATCACATTAGCGGATTTGACGCGTGTTGCGGGAAATGGCGGGAGTTTCATGCGATTCGTACATGGAATGTTGTTAGTACAGTTTTTTATTTATTTTATGTCAAGGAGAAATGTGGGAATTGTTATTTTTAACACAAGCCACAGGCCGGTAAAGGAATGAGTGAGTCACTTAATGGTAAGTGATTTTCACCGACCATAAACAACCACTATACTAGAGGCACTATACTTTTTCTGCCGCCAAGGAACAGTGTGTAAGCACTGTTGTGTTTCAGTTTGAAGGACATTGAAGCAAGTGAAATTACTGGGAATTATGAAACTTAACATCTTACGTCTGGGGGTGTAAAGCGCAGTTCAGTGTCATGCAGTGCTTTGTAATTCAAAGTTTTGTATGGTATTAGTTGTTTCTGTTTATGGACAGGCGTGGCGCTCATCATCAGGCGAGCACCTTGCCCGTCTTGTCATTCAATCAATAAAAAGAAAAAATTACTACACTGAATTTATCAGATCTTTTTATACTTTGCCATTCCAGTATAGAAAGCATACAATACAATACAAAACCCTTTATTGCATACCATTAAACTAAAACTAGAGGTTTTGGCGGGAATTCTGACAGCGCAGTTCATCGCTTATTTTAATTTATTTAATAAACTAGTTTAGAGTTGTGTTTGTTGTATAAAAGTGGTATGGATTTGTTCAATAAACATTGACGGTGATAAACAGTGTATGGAAACATTGAAAATAAGTGAATTAAGAATCGTACTGAAAGGAGTTAACACCAAAACTCCGACAAGACCTTGAAATCGACCGCACCCGTGTTTCATCGTTCTTGTAAAAATAACTTGAGAATGAATAATAATTGTACTTGACACTGGCTAAATGCATAGTACTGCAAGAGCCATAATTAAATAAATAATAAATAACTAAAACTAAAAAGCCAGTGCTCAACCTGATGCAAGACAATGGACGGTCTTTATGCTAGAACCAATCACTTCCAGACAACCTCGTGATATTAATTTAATTATTTATTACAGGATTTTAAATAACAGTTGCTGTCGTAAAAAATATTTATGAGTGTGTGCAATATGTTTACGGCTGTGTGCGTGTGTGTGTGGCACAATAATATATTCGCTACATTCTTGCCCTGAATAGGTCACGGCTAAAATCTAGTGCTCTAAATAAAGGTACAATCACTTACAATATGGTTATTGACTTGATGTTTTTTTATAATGATTTGTTATGGTTACGCGGATATTACACATCGAAATAAAATTAATTTAAACTGATTTTATCGTGTTTTTTTTTAATTAATTTTGGCCTCCTGTCTCCTGTCGGGATCAAAATAAATAAAAAACCGCGAAATAATCCGTTTGTAATTAGTTTTATTTCAATTAATATTTTTATTATTTATTTTACCAACAATTAACCAATTGACCAAAATAAATTAGTCAGACAAAAATAATTTTATAAATTCGCTTAAAAGAAATAAGTTACAGTTAAAAATTACATATTACAGAAAAGGCATGTACTTAGCGTAAGTATGACGTCATCGCCGTTACGTGCGAATGTGCTAAGCTAATATGTTTTATTTTGTTATTGTGTATAATGTATGAATAAACTCGAGAAAAAATAAGCATATCATCAAAAAACACGTTTCATTTATTTTACTTACTCATTAAAATGCATCCACTATTTCTTTGAAATTGCTGTGAATGTAACTTCGATTTATTTTTTTAAGATTTTATAGGTTTATTAATTAATTTATTTATTAGCATATGTTAATTAAATATTATTAAGAGCGGGGCAGGTTGATTTATGCTATTGAGTTTCTGATCACAAATATTTAGTAATAAACCGGAATAATGGTCAAGGTGCTTAGTTGGTGATATATGGGCTCTCCAAGTCATTGAAGAACTCGAGATTTGTTTCAAATAAACAATGTCCCCGCTGGATGTCAATCCATATTTTTCCATTCTAACATTTTTATAGCATAGACCGGCAAACGAGTGGGTCACCTGATGGTAAGTGATCTCTACCGCCCATGTACGCCCAAAATACCAGAAGAATCATGGGCGCGTTGCCGACCTTAAAGGAAAGGGATAATTAGGTTGGAGGGATTTGGGCTTCCGGATATTCGCACACCGTACGAAACGCAGCAGCAAGCCGCTAATTTCTGCGAGACAGTAGTAACGACCCGGTCGAGCCAGCCCATTCGTGCTGTAGACATTACTGTCTACAGCGTGGCTCTACCACTTAAAAATTTCACTCAAAATTTATGAATAAATTTAGTCGATCTTCATTTCTTATCCACTTTTGAATACATTGCGTGTTACCAACTGCAAACAAGGTAAATGGTCTTTTGGTGTAAAAAATTCACGTCTGAGCCACACCTTTAACGTTCACGACCGCAAGAATAAAACCGATATGATTAATTCCAATTATTTCGGATCAGGCAGGTATTATCACTTATAATCCTGAAATATCTTGATCCTTCAATCCATTGCTTACGTATTTACTAAGAGCTCTTTCAATTTAGTTAATGATTGGCTACATTTCTCGGGGTATGTAAGTTAAAACAGATCTTATTTCTATTGTTTTAAGATCTATTTTAGCTGTATAATGCCAATGATTACAGCGTTTGCCAGTTTTCGCTCCAGGCGATCCTAATTTCCAATCTGTCAAAAATGTATCATTTGCTTGAAATTAATGTTCATTGTTGCAAAAAATACTCAACTAGAAGCTAAATAATGTAGACAATCGAACAATTTGTCAGTACTCTCGGTGTTTGTCTTTCTGTCAGTTTATTTCCGATTTTCTGGGTTATTTTAATCACCTGTAAAGAAGATTTGGCGGTTTACGTTATTGAAAGGTTATTTCATTTGTTAACAGCCTCCGTGGCGCAGTGGGCGAGTGCCTCGCGATGGAGCGAGAGGCCACGAATCGATTCCCGCACCGAGACTAAAATTTCTGTATGATCCACAAATATTTGTTTTCGAGTCTGGGTATTTCTCGCCAGAAAGGATGTCAGACAGGCGGTCTGCTCCAGGTGACCCCACTGCGAGTGGGATAAAGGTAGATGGAAGATTTGATTTGTTCTTAGTATATACCCGCCAAAACAAGTTTTTATTGTTGCTTCAAACAACGCATTCAATTACTAAACCGATCTCTTTCGCATTTTCAGTTTTTTTTTTATCCCGGCTCGGCAAAGTGACTACTTTACACCTGATGGTAAGTGTAGCGCAATCCAAGGATAGTGTCGACCAACGATAAACAATGTGTCCATCGTAGGTCGGCAAGATCATGCCGGCCTGCCGAAGGGCCAAGAAGGAGGGGAAGGAAAAAGCGATGGGAAAAGGGTTAGGATCAGGGGGCAAGCCCCCGGGGAGAACCGGATATACGCTGGCTGACCCTGGAACGCGACCCACACAAGGTAGGTCACTATGGCAGGTTTTAGCACCAGTGTACGGTGGTCGCTATCCGGTCGGATACAAGTATCCTCCCACCAGCAAGTAATGGATCGGTTGTTTTACGAAGTATAGGTGTTGCAACTTTGACCCCTTTGTTTATGTGTATGTGTATGTGTTTGGTACTGTAGCACCTAAACGATTCGATTTGGTTAAATTTAAAAGATAAGGCATCTCAAATTAAGATATATTTTTCTAATTCAAGGTTTTTAATGGCTATTTTATTACAGGTAAAGCCCAGGTGTAACAATTAGTACTGTTATGTGATAACACACACGCAATTTTTTTTTATATCAACTAAGAGCACTTAACTATAGGTTCTAATACATTGCGTGTACTCAGTAATTATTCAAAAACAATAATATCTTTTAGTTTTTATGCGAACCACTCTTGTATATGATTGTACCCAAGTATACTATTAGACTAGGCTTTTTCGAGCACTAGATTTTGTAACGGTTCTTAATTTAAAACAAGCCTGTGTAATTCTGCTGATACGATCTAGAATGGAATGTAGTTGATTTTTCAGATATATTTGAATAGCTTTTGATAATAAAATTATATTCTAACCTCATTTACGTGATTAGTTAGTGTAGCCATTAACTATGTATTGATCCAGTGGCCAATTATGGTCTAATGAAAGTGGTCAGGTTAAGATCTGATATATATAATAACCAGGGTTCGATCGTCTAGTACTTTGAATTACAAAACACTGCATGGCACTGAACTGCGCTCGTCACCCTGAGACAATGACGTGATATGACGTTAAGTCTCATAATGCACAGTAATTTCACTGGCTTCAATGTCCTTTAAAACGAAACACCACATTGCTTACACACTGTTGCTTGGGGGCAGAAGTAGACAAAGCAGTGGTACCACCCCAGACGGCCTGGGACCTATCACCTTGTTGATTTTAACGGTACAAATACATAATATCATAAAAAAAAAAATAAAAATATAAAAAAAAAAGTTTTAAATCAAATCCAAAACCTCAAAAATCACGCCGATAGACTGACTAGAACATTGAAGTAATGTGCGATATGAACAACTCGCCTGTTAACGAACATCAAGACAATACATTCACCTTTACACCTTAATTACGTATTACAACTTATATATCACGCGCAAGTCTTGTCACGAATAAGGATTGCGCCAACCTAAGAGTAGTAGAGCCACGCTGTAGGCAGTTGTGTCTACGGCATGAATGATCCGGCTCGATCTTTACCACAGTCTCATAGAGAACCGACGTAAAGTAGCGGCTTGCTGCTGCTGTCGTGCGGGTGAGTGAGATATCCGGAGACCCAAATCCCACTCCCCTTCCCAATCCCTAATTATCCCTTTCCTTTAAGGTCGGCAACGCGGCTATGATCCTTCTGGTATTGAGGGTGTACATTTATTTATTTATTTATTTATTTACATGGGCGGTGGAGATCACTTACCATCAGATGGTCCACTTACTCGTTTGCCTGCCTATGTTATAAAAAAAGCTATGACGACACGCTGGAGACGACTCATTTTCAAATTTTAGTAGTCAGGCGCAAGACTTAGCCATTTTAATACATGTCATAATTTAAATTGTTATTTTGAGTGCCTTTTTACATTAGCGCCTGTTTCGCCAACGTTTCCATAACTTAAGAAGATCTCTAATGTCTAATACATAATAAAAGGTGTTAGTTATAGTATAAATAGGCCAAGGTCTCACTTTCTACACAAGTGTTGGTTCTAATCACGTTAGGTTTGGTCAAAGAATGAAAGAAAGAATCACAGTAAATTGAGTCCTGTCCTCTACACAGTCAGTATTCCTCTCCTGGTGGGAAACGCATCAATAATTCTTCTTGTATTGAAAGTGTCCAGCTTCAGTACAGTGCACGGTAAAAACTGCCCACAAGTGACACTAGCTCGTTTCCTGCAGTGACAAAAAAATGAGAAATTAATATTATAGTGACAAAGCATGACCCTAATCCGTAGCAGCTTAGTCCCGATCCCTTGTGTTAACCGCGAGTAATCCACTAGGTTCATACATAATTGAGGCCCAGGTGATAAAAGTGTAATGGACCGTTTGACGCCTCAACTCCGATGACGTCACATTCCCAGAACAGACCGCCGGGTGCCAATTGGCAGTTGTTCTTTTAACACTTTCCATAGTTACTATGTCACGCACCTCATGCTGTGACGTCATATCGCCATTGTTTCCAAATGGTAATTTTCAACGGTTGTCTAAGCGACGTATTAGTGGTGTAGCATTAGACATGAGCTGTGAAGGTTTTCGCTTTGATTTCCAAGTTGGGTATTTTTATAGTTCTATAAGTATTTTTATGTGTGCCGGCTCATGATTATGTTACGATGATAATTTAACAACTTGTGAAAAAAGTAACAATTCCTCTCAATTCACTTCTAAATAACATTGCAAGTTAGTGGACGGAGGTTTCTTCGGCTTCCGGAAATCTCACTGGTCGAAACGATCCATTTCTGTTATAGACGGAACTGGTTACTGATATTAAGATAATTTCTTCACAATTAATCAAATATTCTACATGTAATGTTTTTGAGTGGTAGAGCCAAGCTGTAGACAAAACTGTCTTGCATGCATGTGCCGGCTCGACGGGCTCATTACCACTGTCACACTGAAAACCGACGTAAAGTAGCGGGTTGCTGCTGCGTTTCGTACGGTGAGTAAGATATCCGGAGACCCAACCCCCTCCCCTTCCCAATCTTTAATTATTCCTTTTCTTTAAGGTCGGCAATGCGCCCATGATTCTTCTGGTATTGTGAGCGTACATGGGCGGTGGAGATTACTTACAGTGACAGTGAAATTATTTTCGGAGAAGCACATTGATGAACAAGTCGTAACACGTCTAAATACTTGATTTGTAGCAAATATTTCGCAAATGTATCGACATTACGAAATATAATAAACATTGCCATGGACTTTGCCCGTAACATAACGCTCGGTGTCATTGACGTCGACAGTAAGGTATCCAGTCTGTTGGATGGGGGATGGATTGTAAAATTATTCAATCGGCATGAAGCTGATTGGTAACAAGTTAATCACGTAATAGGTAATAAAATATTGATATTATTTGAAAAATTGCAAACGCTAGCGCTAAACTTTAAGGTATTGGACGCCTATAAGATTCCATTTAAAAAAGATTTATAGGAGAATTTTATGACTTTGTTAATAAAACATCGGCGTCACGTTGTAGTAAAGAGAAACCCAAACAGTAGAGCAGTTAGTTACTGTATCAATAATTCAGATTATGTCAGTCTCCTCATTAATAACTTAACTTGGGCTCCCGGCTGTGTCTTTTGCTGATACACGCCAACAAAGACACTTGAAAAATTATCATGAGGGTGGTCATAACCACAAAGAAGTCGCCGGATCCGGCACTGGGCTGCGCGCGGAATTTCCCAACACAGCTAGAAAAGGAAAAATTGATATTAGAAACCGCAAAATTGTTAAACATGCTAGTACATATTATATAAATTGTGAATATACAGATATAGATGAATTATTAAATGAAACTGACTCTAAAGTAACTAAAAAGGTAATTAAAAATAATCAAATTTGTGTCTAAAACATAATTATATTTACTGATGTTAAGCGTCGTGCCTGCCTACAAACAGAAGCGACACCGAACAGAACTTCGAATTATTTAATACCGCATGGCACAGGACTGACTTTAAGTCTCATAACGCCCAGTGATTTCACTGGATTGAATGTCCGAACTGGAACACAGCACTGCTTACACACAGCAGTGTCACTGTATACTTTTGATCGTTTACTGTGTTCAGCTAAACATTATCATATCACGTATGATATGGAATTTCAAAATGAAGTTTCATTTACAGAAGTAATCTAGCAAAATATACATTTTCTCAGAACACAATACCAGCTGTAGTTACTAGCTTGTTGCTCTGTCAGCATGAAAGATCCGGTTCAATGGAAAGTTAATAAATTTATATTATATCTTTTGATAGCCTTCGTGGCGCAGTAGACATTGGGTGGCACGGCTATGAAACGCATTTAATGTTCATACCGAGTCAGATTTATTCTGTCGTCAGCAGAATAATGCCGGTCTTATGTTATTGGATATTCTCTGGCTGACCATGGAGCGCGACTCCCCTGAACGGGCTGAAATGACGGGTTTTTGGGTACGATGGTAGTCATCAGTCGAACACATAAACGCATCAGATATGTCTCACAAGCAAATCCTACGGAAGTCTAGGTACATCTACTTCTGCTAACCTGATTTCCTCTAGAACTTTCTAAAGATATATAAACTAGTGATAATATAAAAAAAATATGAAAAAAATACCATTATCTATGCTATAAACATAGCATAAACATGCAATAAAAAAAACATACTACATGGTGAGGTTTTTTGAGTAAAGCCACGCTGTAGACAGTTTTGTCTTCAGAATGAATGGATCGGCTCGACCGGATCATTGCTCCCCTTCCCAATCCTTTCCTTTTAATATCGGCAACGCGGGCGTGTGGGCGTACATGGGCGGTGGAGACAACTTACCATCAAGTGACCCACTTGCACGCTTGGCGGTCTATGTTATAAAAAAATATTTATACTTTTTCTACATTCCATAGATTTTCCTCATGACAAATAGTTTATTAGATAATTTCCACGCGTTTTCCTTAATCATAAAATTCTGATTTGAATACTGCTCTGTTGCAATAAATTCTTGTTTAGTACGTACAGTTGTGATCCTTTGTGAATGTAAATGGACAGACTTTATCCTTAAAGCTTCAGTCTTTTGAGGGTAAAACTGTAGACGAGATGTAACCTCGCCCAATTGGTCTAGTGGCAGCGTATTTGAAATGAAATTGTTTATTAATTATGTGGCAATTAAAACAGCGCTTATGTCAAGTCAGTATAAAAGAAACTTATGTATAGAGATCAATATCAACTAATGTATACATAGCTGACATAGCATCATCAAAATACACTAAGTATTTACATTAAACTCCATTTATTTATCTATTTATTTTTATAATAATACTATGGAAAAGTTCAGAATTGTTAAATATTAGGGGGTGTGGGGTGTATGGACCATAAGTATTATCGAAACAGCATGGGTTTTACCAACAAATCTAAAACGACACATCTTGAGAAGACCAGGCGAAACAAACTCAATGGGCTTTCAACGCGACACAACCCTGAGAAGATCCAGCTAGCCAAACTCTGTGGGCTGCTGCTTAGTGGTTGGTGAGTTATGCTGTTGACAGTTTTGTCTACAGCATGAATGGGCCGGCTGGACCGGGTTGTTATCACTGTCTCGCACTAAATCGACGTGTAGTAACAGCGTGCTGTTTGTACGGTGAGTGAGACATCCGGAGGCCCAAATCCCCCTCCCCTTCTCAATTCCTTAATTATCTCTTTCCTTTATGGTCATAGATGCATCTATGATTCCGCTCGTAATGTTCATGGGCGGTGGAGATCACTTACCATCAGGTGACTTACGAGCTTGTTTGCCAGCCTTTGCTATAGAAAAAAAAACACAAACTGCAGCAACATCGATGTAATTTCTCTAAGATCATTATTTGTTTGTTTACCGAAAGTGAAAACCTTGGAGACGCTCCACCGCGCACAAATTTAACCATTGTTAGTTAACCCGATCGTTATCGGTTCATACTTCGGTAGAGATTGCATCTAAATATGGTTGAAGTTTTGACAGCCTTCATGGGTTAGCGGTTTTGTATTTTTAACTGACTCCAAAAAAGGAAGAGGTTTTCAATTATTTCTTTAAGCGAAACGTTATGTGACAACATACAACATGACGTGAACAAAAGCTATGTTTTTTTTTATTTAATTAAATGACGAGACAAGCAAGGCGCTCGCCTGATGGTAAGCGCCGCGCTTGCCCATAAACAGAAGTTATACCACACATAACTTTGAATTACAAAGCACTGCATGCCACTGAACTGCGCTCGTCACCCCGAGACATGTTAAGTCTCATAACGCCAAGTAATTTCACTGGCGTCAATGTCCTTCAAACCGAAACACAACAGTGCTTACACTGTTGCTTGGCTTCAGAAATAGACAAAGGGGTGGTACCAACCCAGACGGCCTCTCGCATACGAGGGACCTACCACCATGTAAATGATGTACGTTGCGATGAGACAGTGGATTATTAATTTAAACTTCAATATTGACATCATATTGACAGCCTCCGTGGCGCAGTGGGCGAGTAGCTGAATGTGAAACGTGAGGCCGTGGGTTCGATTCCCGCACCGAGCAAATGTTTGTCTGATCCACAAATATTTGTTTCGGGTCTGGGTGTTGAGAGACCAAAAAGTTTCTCGTAGTTTCTGATACCCACGACACAAGACTCGTATCTTACTGTGGGGTCAGGGCTATGTGTGTGACTGTTGGGTGTTATTTATTTATTTATTTATATTTCAAAGGTTCATAGCGAATTGCTACGCGAAATTTTCATTACTTAACAGACAATATATTCAACAATGTGATGACGACTTCTTAGCCGGTTTCGGCCACAGCGACTGTTTCAGGCTCTAATTAGTTACAGTAGAATTATCTATATATTAAGACTAGCTTTTGCTCGCGGCTCCGCCCGCGTGATCTGCTTTTCCCGGGATAAAAAGTAGCCTATGTCTTATTCTGATGTATAAGCTATATTATTGTAAAGTTTCATTAAAATCCATCCAGTAGTTTTTACGTGAAAGAGTAACAAACATACATCCATCCATCCATCCATCCATCCATTCTTACAAACTTTCCCGTTTATAATATTAGTAGGATGACGCCGAGGATTGTTGGTCAGCCCTCCGATGGTGTGCTCGTATGTGACTAAGGTACCCGATTTTTTCAGAAAATGTTCTGCTACAATTTGGGCAAGTCAAGACACCGTTTACAAAATTATAAGGTATTAGCGTTTGCTCGCGGCTCCGCCCGCGTGATCTGCTTTTTCCGGGATAAAAGTAGCCTATGTCCTATTCTGATGTATAAGCTATATTATTGTAAAGTTTCATTAAAATCCATCCAGTAGTTTTTACGTGAAAGAGTAACAAACATACATCCATTCTTACAAACTTTCGCGTTTATAATATTAGTAGGATGATCGTAGGTCTGGCTTTTTTAGCGTCTCGTTTTTTGGTCTATAGCGACACATCTAGCTGTTTCAATATTCAACAATGTATATATGTGTGAGCATTATATCACCCCAACCCCTCATACGTGAGAATTAGGCCAGTGGAGGGATGAAACGAAGTGGCGAAAGTACTATCCCATTATACAATTTTGGAGTAGTGGTCATCGACCTCCAGTAAGGGTGACTACAATATATGCTAGTGTCCGATTTCAGTTCTTAACGAGAATTGATGGAATTTAACGCGCTAAAAATAGGGGTGTTATAAATGGGAGGGGTTGTGAGTGTAAAGTACCTATTTTAGTTCTTAATTTGAAGCGTTTTGAAGAAGGTTTTTCTAATAAAAAAGTCGATGTCCTTAAAAAAAAATTAGTTTATTATTATCAGTTTGTATTGCAAGTGCGTTACTGACATTTGAACCTAAGACCTCACTGGTTTGTTAATCTTGTAATACGTTGCCACCAACTTTTAGGCCTACTAACACCACAATTAGGCGGTCAGACATCAAATACGTTTTTTTAAACATTATTTTATTTTTCAATTTTCAGTGTCACAATAATACAATACCAGAAGAATCATGGGCGCGTTGCCGACCTTAAAGGTAAGGGATAATTAGGAATTGGGAAGACGAGGGGGATTGGGCCTCCGGATATCTCATTCACCGTACGAAACGCAGCAGCAAGCCGCTACTTTACGTCGGTTTCCTATGAGATAGTGGTAACAACCCGTTCGAGCCCTTACTCTACACACACAGCGTCTACCACTCGAATTGAGAACCTTCTACTTTTTTGAACTCGGTTAAAATTCATAGTAAAATGCGAACTAGACGACCCGTTATCCACTGGCAGACCCGCACCATGCAAATGAACATTTCACGATACACGCACCGGCTTTCACACATCACTTTCTCATCACGATTTGTACCCTTTAGATACGCCACTTCCTGCATTTATAGTATGCTATTATAATTTTTTCAGCCTAGTTATTGTCTCGTTAAACTAGTGGCAGAGTAAGGCATGTCATGCTGTTTTGTTTCGGTTTAAAGGACATTGAAACCAGTGAAATTACTGGGCATTATGAGACATAACATCTTATGTCTTGGGGTGACGAGCGCAGTTCAGTGACATACAGTGCTTTTTAATTCAAAGTTCTGTGTGGTGTTGCTTCTGTTTATGGACATTGGACAGGCGTGGCGCTTACCATCAGGCAAGCGCCTTGCTCGTCTCATTATTTATTTGTCTCTAAGATTAATACATACATAATTATAAGCTTACGCCTATATTCCCCGTAGGGATAGGCAAAGAAACACCTTTGTTTGTCTACTAGAATCCCTTGTATCCCTTGTGATATCGCCATACTTGTCACAATGCGAAATAAAGTGTGATTTCCACACACAATCTTACTGAATGAGAGGGGTTAGGCTTTAGGTCACGCTGTCCTAATGCGGGTTGGCAGACTTCACATACCTTAGAAATTATTATGGAGTACTTTTCAGGTACGCAGGTTTCCTCGCGATGTTTCCTTCACCGTTAAAGCAAGTCATCATTAACAATAACATGTGACATAGAAAAGTCATGCTCTTGAGACTGGTTTCGAACCTGCGACTCTCATCTCGACATTCAGTACCACTCGCCGCTGAGCTATTGCTGCTTGCTAAACATAATTACAAAACACATTAATACACGACATTTCACATAATCTATTTCAAACCGTAACATTACGTGAAGCCAAGTCTCATATTTCCGGTAAGAAAAAAATTCAGAAATTTCGTCACAGTTTAAAACAGAAGGAAGCCGCTGACTTCTAATCTCACGCGTGAGTTCAACGACCTGAAAATGGAAAAAAAATATTTGGCACCCGTTCGGAGTTCGTGACGTCCCTTTAATGTTTTAGGGTTCAATTGAAGAGTATCAGGTGTCCCGAAATGCGATATTTGTGTTAAAAAGTATTTAAAATCATTTATTCAGATAAATCAGAGTGATTTTAAAGGAACTTGGAAATTTGAGCAAAACTCCTAATCTTCGTTCAGGTCAAACCATAATCTCATGTAGTTCTGTCATAGATCAAAGAAGACTTATATTGAACATAACCTCATGCCTGAATTTCCGAAAAGGTAGGCAGAGGTGAATCCCGGCATACACGATTGTCCAAATTTATTTCCGTTTCATACTGAGGGGACGCGATCGAATTCCAATCCCGAGAAACTTAGTATGCTAAATAATGCTTAGATGTGGATATTTTTGTTAATAATTCTAAACAAGTTAAAAATATATATAAAGAATTACTGGAAAATCCACCTCATTTAACTTTAAATTTATTACTACATTATGAGTCGACTAACTGCTTGCAATATTAAAAAAAAAAAACAAATTATACACATTCCTTGATTATTTTAAACAAATTCTGTTACAACTGTTTGTTGTCCCATCATTATAAATAAACTCACACAGAAATTATGTTTGCGCGACAAGGGTTTTGAACTCATGATCTCACGGTTTCTCAAAATACGCTGCCACAAGACCAACGAGGCGAATCATCAAATAAATCTTACTACTATTATTATAAATGTGAAAGTTTGTGAATTTGTCAATCACGCCTTAACGTCTGAACGGTTTTGGATGAAATTTGGCACACAGGTATTCCATGACCTGGATTAGGACATAGGCTACTTTTATCCCGCAAAAGCCCGCTCATGCAGACGGAGCCGTGGGCAAAAGCTAGGTATAAAACAATTAATCAAATGTACTTATCAAACGAAAATTTACATTTTTACAAAATGTATTCTCGCATTGGCATCGGCATAACATAAAAAAAATATATTATACGAACAAATTGAGAGCCTCTTTAGTTTTTGCGTGGACTAAAAATACAGTAAAATGACGGGACAACACCCTTTTTGTGGGACGGTTGTAACATATATATGTGTGTTTGTACACATATAACAGTAAACAAGACTGATTCATGTACAAGTGGACACGTGATGACTGGTCATTAACGAAATGATTTACAAACCAACAATCGTAAGGCATAGAGGCTAAAGGGCCAAAATTTAAACTTTACAAGAAAGGTTTATGGTTTTTTTTACTAAATAAAATCATATTTAATGGATAATTTTCAGTAAAACGCATGTCCTTGTTAATCATATTTTAGTCTATCATAAATATATCATAAGTATTATGTATATATTTATTATACGCACACATGCCTCACTTGACAGCCTCTATGGCGCATCGGGCGAGTAGCCGGTGAAGCGAGAGACCACGGGTTTGGTCCCGATACAAATGTTTGTGTGATCCACAAATATTTGTTTCGAAGTCTGGGTGTAGCGAAACCAAAAGTCTCTCGTAGATCCTGATACCCACAACAACCACTCAGTATCGTACTGTGGGGTCAGGACTATGTGTGTGACTGTTGGGTGTTTAAAAAAATGCCCTTTTCATAGTAATATTCTCAAAGAAATGAGGAAACTTCGTGATTTTTGAATATTGTAAAAATATCTGGAATGCCAGAGGCTGTAGTATCGTTGAATATAGAATTTCTCAATGGTTGGGATCTGTGAGTGAATATTTGTCGACGGCACGGATAGCAAACGAGCGGTTGTTCATTAAACACTCACATTTTTACTTTTATTTGCGAGTACTTACTGAGAAATAACATCCTGTCGATACTTTGTAGCGTCGGCAGAATATCTCAACTGTATTATTTTTATTAGCCGATGCCGAGACGAGCAGGCCGCTCGCCGAGTAGCACCTAAGGCAGTCTTTCTCAAAGTAGGCGATAATGATACCTTGGGATACGGAAAAGGGTCTAGGGTTTAAGGTTTAACTCCAAAAAGTATAATTCATACGACACACTAGGTATTTTTAAAATAAAGAAATTTCGGAGGGCTTTCTACGTCGCTAGAAAAGAATTGATTCTCAGAGTGGGAAGCAGACGAAGTAAGTTTGAGAACTATGACCTATTTGATAGAGTTTTTTTAATGATTCCTAGCTAGGTTTGAACAAAATCTGTTAATCCATTTAGAAATTACAGATATTTTTCTAATATACGTCGAGGTTTTTAATTAACAAAAAAAGTAACAATTCCACAAAAACACATATTCCTTTGAGAACGTAATTTGTCCTCGAAGTTTCGTACACAGTTACGTTAAGATATCTATATTTTACAAACCTCGTTGAAAGGTAAAACATACGCAGAATCCTCTTATCCTGAAATTCATTTCTTTTCTAAAACTTTCTCAAAGGTTGGCGAAATTCGGTAGTACGTTCTCGTAACACATTGCCAAAGGCTTTGACAAAAAATCTCCTTTACAAGACCTTAATTGGATTCGACATGACTTATAATTTTATTGGTTTGGCAGTTTTTCTTTGCGGCTTTACTAATAATAATGGAATTACCTGCTGATTTTTACCAGCGTTAAAAAAAGATCATTAACATTAAAGAAAGAATATTTTTGTTTTTTTTCTGAGTATTGTCAGGGTATTATTGGGTCATGAGTGTCTAAAGTAGAGTTGGATACATTTAAATAATGCTGCAAAATAGTAGTAGAGGGGTAGATCGTATAAAAGAAGTCGCCGTCCCAATTGTTGCAGTGGCGGCCCATAGTTCTAAGTCTTCAGTCCGCAGTGTTGAAGATATTGTATGCGGTTACGCTGATCCCAGTAGTCCGTCAGTACTCAGGCTAACATTACGCTGTAACTCTGCTATATAAGATTTGTTTGTTGTTTTAGTTCGGACTTAGTGCAGAAGTTGAGTTTGACGAGGACATTATATCCGTGTGTTATAATTAATTAGGCATTCCCGACCGTAAAAAAAAGCGAATTATTAAGAGATCAGGAAGGGTAAAGGGATCTGAGCCTTCGGATATATCACACATCACACACAAGGTGGTAGGTTCCTCGTATGCGAGAGGCCATCTGGTTTGGTAACACCGCTTTGTCTATTTCTGACGCCAAGTAACATTGTGTAAGCACTGTTATGTTTTGGTTTCAGACATTGAAGCCAGTGAAATTATTTGGCATTGTGAGACTGAACATCTTATGTCTTGGGGTGACGAGCGCAGTTCAGTGCCATGCAGTACTTTGTAATTCAAAGTTCTATGTCGTGTTGCATCTGTTTATGGGCAGGCGTGGCGCTACCATCAGGCGAGCAACTTGCCCGTTTCAAAATTTCAATTAAATAAAAATCGCAGTAGCAAGGTAGTACTTCAGGTCTGTTTTCTGTGAAACAGTCGTAAGAAACCTGCCGATTCGTGTAGACAATACTGTCTATAACGTAGTACTTTAGAAAACGGATTTATTTAATCATTCCTGAATAATTAATGTATATTTTCTTTGCTATCGCTCCACGAATGCTGCGTGTGGGAAACCGGTGCGGTCGTCGATGCTTTAGTGCAAACACATATGCAAAACGCGATTTTTTTGTGTTGCCCAGTTTGAGTACACTTGTGTATTATGTAACTTACGTCCGGCCACACACTTAGTAATTCAGTAACTTCAGGCCGGCATAATTATGGCGACCGTCGAGTGTCGCATACGATGTTCAACATTATATTTAGACTATTTAACGTCAGAATAAGTGTAGTCACTTTGCCGTGCCTGATTTAAAAAAACTTGAGGATTGCACACTGAAAACACTGCTCGCTAAACAAGAATTTTTTTCGTCTAGGTTTGTCTGGTTTTCTATATATTATGTCTATTGAAGCTAACATGCCCGATATTGATGCGATGAGAAATTGGTAATGTCGTTTTCTCATACAGTCTCTATGGCTATATTACGTTCTCTACGTGGTGATGTGGGCTCAAACGAATATCTAGTCTATGCGCGCGAATTATCGACTGGTATATAATGCCTTTGGCATTGTTCAATAATTAAAAAATAAATTGTGGGCTCGTCCTGAAAATGAAAATTTGAAGACTAGACTAGAAACTAATAAAATACGGTTAAATGTTTGTACTTGTTTGATTAAACAGATTTTATGAGTGGTAGAGCCACGCTGTAGACACTTTTGTCTACAGCATGATTGGGCCGGCTCAACCGGGTTATTACCACTGTCTCACAGAAAACCGACGTAAAGTAGCGGCTTGCTGCTGCGTTTCGTACGGTGAGTGAGATATCCGGAGGCCCAAATACCCCTCCCCTTCCCAATCCCTAATTATCCCTTTCTTTTAAGATCGGCAACGCGCCCATAATACTTCTGATATTGTGGGCATACATGGGCGGTGGAGATCACTTACCATCAGGTGACCCACTTGCTCGTTTGCCGATCTATGCCATAAAAAAAAAATTAAAAGCTTATGTCGGTATAAGTAGCGTTAATATCTTTCGTGTACGGATTATGTGACAGCTATCGAAAAATTCGCAAAAACTTGCGCTACGGACACTAAATTACTAAAAGACATTCTAAGTTACGTCAATATATAAAATATAACCTTTTATAAGCAAATAGCCCCTTATATGCACTTAATAAATATTTCATCATAAATGTATGACTTATTAATACTCAAGCATTTACTGATGCAAGACCAAGAGAGTCATGTATCGACAACCGTAGGTACACAATCTAAAAAAAGCAAACAATGAGAACCTACCTTTTAGAATATTTTTATTGCCTCTTATGCTTACCAGTATTTAAATTGCTAAAAACATATTAAAAATATTTAAGCCCGATTTCTGAAAGGCTGATCAATGTAAAAACTAACTTATAATGTGTCAAATCTCATGTCAAGTCATAATAGGGTTGCTAGAAGCGTGGCCCACAAATATTTGTTTCGGGGTCTGGGTGTTGTGAGACCGAAAGTCTCTCGTAGTTCCTGAAACGCGCGACACAAGACTCGTATCTTATCGTGGGGTCAGGACTATGTGTGTGACTTTTGGGTTATTTAAAAAATGTTTACCACACCTACAACAAAACATAACATGGCTAGTTTATAACAGGCTGGCATTTATTCCCCATACTTGCATCAAAATATTGCTCATGTAGTCTAATTAACTAGTCGATTACTGCATAGCGGTTAAAACTTTACCACTATACTCTCTTACATGTTAGCGAAACTGAGGGTTGGTGAATCCACTATAATTTATACATTTTAACCTACCTACTATTATCTTATCCCACTTTGTGTGTGTGTGTGAAATCTACTTCAATTGTTTTTTTATCCCGGCACGGCACACTTGATGGTAACAACCAGCGACCATCGAAAAACAATGACTATCAGTGGTCACCAGAGTCATGCAGGTCTGTACAAATGCTTCCTCACACTGCAAAGCGGGAAGAAGCTAAGAGAGGGGGCTGCGACAGTACACGCGGATGATCGATGCAGGCACAGGGATACAAAGATGTACCGCAATACCCGCCCCAACCAATCATCAAGTCATGTCGCAAGCGCCTCGAGAGAACAGGATATACATTGGCTGATCCTGGAACGCGATCTACACAAGGTGTGGGTCACTATGGCAGGTTTTAACACAATGTGTTCGGTGCTCATAATCTGGGCGGATATGAATATCACTAGCTAGCTCTTTATTTGTACTAAGTACTTTACTTGTACTAGGGTTATTTTTAAAACACCAGCAACCTCGCAGGGGTAGATTCCTAAGGTTATAAGCTACTACTTTTGTTCTACGACTTTTGATAATTTGTTAGATTTTATTTTCATACAAAAATAAGTATTCATTTAATTTCCGTCTTGATTGTTACAACGCGCATCGCACTTTACGTAAACAAATACGCGAAGCGTGGGGAACCGGACTAGCTCCTTTGAAGGTCAACGCGCCGCTCAGCTGAGCGGCGCCTTTGAGTCGCGCCCGCACGCCGCATACTACGAAGAAAAATACGACACAACAAAAACTTGTAAAATCATTTTTTTTAAATATATTGAGTTATATCCAAACTCGTAGAACAAAAGTTGTTCCGTATGGGGACAGCTATCTACCCCTGCGAGGTTGCTGGTGTTTTAAAAATAACCCTGTATAAGTAATAGGAAATAACAAATGTCATTGAATACACACTGACAGCTTTATTTTTAAGGAAGTGTCGAGTTTTAATCACATAAATGTGAGCAAACATCATACGTAATTACAACTCATTAACCGCTTCACCATTTATGGTTGTCACGCTTGTAAAAATCTGAAAATTACACTACTTCCATGAAATTGATAACCCTAATGACAGAATTAGAATAAGTTTAATATGAAACTCTTTTTTTATCGCTCCGATTATATATTGATAAATGGCAAATGCCACGAACTTGTAATTAGATAAAGAGATTAGTAATTCCCATTAAAATTATTCATGTGTTTGATAGCAACCCTAACTTTGTGTATTGAGGTTATTCATGTATATATATATATAATTAAATAGTAGAAGGCAGCCTGTATGTCTGTTAGTTTCTTAGCCGCATAACGGCTGAACGGATTTCGATGTAGGTTTCACCATTACGATAAACTCTTGTAATAAAGACTATAAAAATTAAATAAACAATACGGAGGTCATCAGCCGCTTTTTAACCAACAAAAACAATGGAGGAGGCTCTCAATATGACTGAATATATATTTTTCTATGTATAACCACGTATACATTTTTACTAGTGGTAGAACCACGCTGTAGACAGTTTTGTCTATAGCATAGCGGGTCGTTACCACTGTCTCACAGAAAACCGACGTAAAGTAGTGGCTTGCTGTTGCGTTTCGTACGGTGAATGAGATATCTGGAGGCACAAATCCCCCTCCCCTTCCCAATCCCCAATTATCCCTTTCCTTTAAGGTCGGCATCGCGCCCATGATTCCTTTGGTATTGTGGGCGTACATGGGCAGTCGAGATCACTTACCATCAGGTGACCCACATGCTAGTTTGCCGGCCTATGCTATTAAAAAAAGGAAACAAAGTGATTTAATTTTAATAATTATACTTCATTCGATTAGGTATAGTCCACATTAAATTGTTCCAGGAAAAAACTTTATCATGAGTAGAGCCGCGAGCAAAATTTTGTATTATTAGTTAATTTACTGCAAGCTAGAAATAAGCTAAATCATGTTCCGTTAATTAAATAGGACACATGCGGAAATCGTTAAAGATTTATGCAACTTTAACCAATTATTGTAAACATCTCTATGGGACTGTTTGAACCATTAACTTGTTTATGGATATTAGTTGCTTGATGAATGAATGTACTAATATCTTCCTAGAAATCCAGACTTTTAACTACTGATGTATCTATAATGAACTCTATACCATCTTCGCACATTTTTTTTATTTAATTGAATGATGAGACGAGCAAGGCGCTCGCCTGATAGTAAGCGCAATGCCTAGCCATAAACAGAAGCAACACCACACAGAACTTTGAATTATAAGCATTGCATGGCACTGAACTACGCTCGTCACCCCGAGACATAGGATGTTAAGTTTCATAATGCACAGTAATTTCACTGGCTTCAATGACCTTCAAACCGAAACACAATAGTACTTACACACTGTTACTTGTCGGCAAAAATAGACGAAAGTGGTTGTATTCACCCAGAAAGAACTAACTAATTTTATCTCGTAGTTTTGTGACTTTAAAAAATTACCGATGCTTCAGAAATGTCCGCTGGAAAAACAAAACAAGAAGAAGCACCAAGATATTAAGCTGTAGAAGGTCTTTGTCTTTATTGCTATATTTAAAAATAGATCACAATTAAATTAAGATAATTATACATAACTAGATGACCCGGTGAACTTCGTATCACCTACATATTATATTTCTGTAAAATGTGGTCAAAACTTAATACAAATGTTTCATTTACATTAAATGCAATTAAGTGAAGTACTGCACCATTGCACGTGAGGTAGCCCGTCGCACATTTAATTGACTTCGACGACCTAAGTCAGGTCGTCTTCCACCTCCCCCCGGTGGGACAGTCCTGTCCCTGTCCTGTCCCTGCCCTGTCCCTGTCCTGTCCTGTCCTGTCCTGTCCTGTCCCTGTCCTGTCCTGTCCTGTCCTTGTCCCTGTCCTGTCCTGTCCTGTCCTGTCCTGTCCTGTCCCTGTCCTGTCCTGTCCTGTCCTGTCCTGTCCTGTCCTGTCGTGTCCCGTCCCTGTCCTGTCCTGTCCCTGTCCTGTCCTGTCCTGTCCTGTCCTGTCCTGTCCTGTCCCTGTCCTGTCCTGTCCTGTCCCTGTCCTGTCCTGTCCTGTCCTGTCCTGTCCTGTCCTGTCCTGTCCTGTCCTGTCCTGTCCTGTCCTGTCCTGTCCTGTCCTGTCCTGTCCCTGTCCCTGTCCCTGTCCTGTCCTGTCCTGTCCTTGTCTGGTCCTGTCCTGTCCCTGTCTGGTCCTGTCCCTGTCCTGTCCCGTCCCTGTCCTGTCCCTGTCTTGTCCCTGTCTTGTCCTGTCCCTGTCCCTGTCTGGTCCTGTCCCTGTCCCTGTCCCTGTCCCTGTCCCTGTCCCTGTCCCTGTCCCTGTCCCTGTCCCTGTCCCTGTCCCTGTCCCTGTCCCTGTCCCTGTCCCTGTCCCTGTCCCTGTCCCTGTCCCTGTCCCTGTCCCTGTCCCTGTCCCTGTCCCTGTCCCTGTCCCTGTCCCTGTCCCTGTCCCTGTCCCTGTCCCTGTCCCTGTCCCTGTCCCTGTCCCTGTCCCTGTCCCTGTCCCTGTCCCTGTCCCTGTCCCTGTCCCTGTCCCTGTCCCTGTCCCTGTCCCTGTCCCTGTCCCTGTCCCTGTCCCTGTCCCTGTCCCTGTCCCTGTCCCTGTCCCTGTCCCTGTCCCTGTCCCTGTCCCTGTCCCTGTCCCTGTCCCTGTCCCTGTCCCTGTCCCTGTCCCTGTCCCTGTCCCTGTCCCTGTCCCTGTCCCTGTCCCTGTCCCTGTCCCTGTCCCTGTCCCTGTCCCTGTCCCTGTCCCTGTCCCTGTCCCTGTCCCTGTCCCTGTCCCTGTCCCTGTCCCTGTCCCTGTCCCTGTCCCTGTCCCTGTCCCTGTCCCTGTCCCTGTCCCTGTCCCTGTCCCTGTCCCTGTCCCTGTCCCTGTCCCTGTCCCTGTCCCTGTCCCTGTCCCTGTCCCTGTCCCTGTCCCTGTCCCTGTCCCTGTCCCTGTCCCTGTCCCTGTCCCTGTCCCTGTCCCTGTCCCTGTCCCTGTCCCTGTCCCTGTCCCTGTCCCTGTCCCTGTCCCTGTCCCTGTCCCTGTCCCTGTCCCTGTCCCTGTCCCTGTCCCTGTCCCTGTCCCTGTCCCTGTCCCTGTCCCTGTCCCTGTCCCTGTCCCTGTCCCTGTCCCTGTCCCTGTCCCTGTCCCTGTCCCTGTCCCTGTCCCTGTCCCTGTCCCTGTCCCTGTCCCTGTCCCTGTCCCTGTCCCTGTCCCTGTCCCTGTCCCTGTCCCTGTCCCTGTCCCTGTCCCTGTCCCTGTCCCTGTCCCTGTCCCTGTCCCTGTCCCTGTCCCTGTCCCTGTCCCTGTCCCTGTCCCTGTCCCTGTCCCTGTCCCTGTCCCTGTCCCTGTCCCTGTCCCTGTCCCTGTCCCTGTCCCTGTCCCTGTCCCTGTCCCTGTCCCTGTCCCTGTCCCTGTCCCTGTCCCTGTCCCTGTCCCTGTCCCTGTCCCTGTCCCTGTCCCTGTCCCTGTCCCTGTCCCTGTCCCTGTCCCTGTCCCTGTCCCTGTCCCTGTCCTGTCATCAAAAAGACATTAAGTGTTTCATACCCAGGAACAGTTTGTACTGGAAAATTATGTTGTCGTTTTTAGTGTTTTCCTTTACTTTATTATCATACCCAGGAACAGTTTGTACTGGAAAATTAAGTTGTCGTTTTTAGTGTTTTCCTTTACTTATTATTTATGTTACTCATTTTTTCTCACCGGGTAAACCTTCCCTGAACTTCCACAAATATTTCAAGATCAGAATTAGCCAAATCGGTACAGCCAGTCTCGAGTTATTGCGAGACACACGCACAGCGATTCATTTTTATATATATAGATTATAACAATCGCTAAAACATTCATTGATAAAGTTATATTTATAAATGATACACGTATCCGTTCTAATGATCGAGTAGTAATCAAAGTCTAAGCAAACCAGTCATTTATCGTATTACTAATTAGTATTACTTGTGACTTTTATGTGTTAATTGGAACCATTCTATGTTTTATCTAAAAATAATAAAAGTATGTCATACTTATTTAGTCTCCCCATCAGTGTATAGAATCCAATTTTTGGGTCAGCAAATAACATAAAATTAATAAACGTTTACTGGAAAAAATAAATTGAGAGTTAGGTTGACTGGTAGAGAATGCCTCCAGAATTAAGTCCGCCTATACATTTATGTATGAAGTGTGTAAAAAACATAATAGTCGCTTTGTAGACAGTTTTGTCTACATCATGAATGGCTCGACCGGGGGATCTACCAATTTTTCATAAAAACCTTGCGTGATGTGGCAATTGGCTGTTGTATTTCGTATGAGTCGTAGAGCCATGCTGTAGACAGTTTTGGCTACAGCATGAATGGCCAACTCCACCGGGTCGTTACCACTGTCTCATAGAAAACCGACGTAAATTAGCGGCTTACTGTTGAGTTTAGTACGATGAGTGAGATATCCGATGGCCCAAATCCCGCTCCCCTTCCCAATCCCTTAATTATCCCTTCCCTTTAAGGTCGGCAACGCGCCTATGATTCTTCTAGTGTTTTGGGCGTGCATGGACGGTGGAGATCACTTACCATCAGGTGACCCACTTATTGGTGCAGTCCAAACACAATGTCAACAGATTGCAGAATTATGCCGGCCTGAATTTACTGGATATACAAAGACTGATCCCGAAACGCGACTTGGAACGAGCTACTATGGCGAGTTTTTCACCAATATCAGGTACCCACTAGCAAATTACCATAAGTTCCATAATTACAACCGTTTCCATATCTAAGGAAACAACAAAACCAGATATATACTAGTTTTTAAATTGTTTACAACACAAACACTCGTGTAGATACGGGTTATCGCTTTATTGGTAAGGTCATGATTCAGGAAATTGCGTTACATTATCTATGTATATTACGCCTAATTTGTTTCGGGTCGGATGAGACGCGTGGCGCGAGGTGTTCCGGATTTGTTATTGTTTATTAATAGAGCATTTGAATAATAATTTTTTTATTATTTTAACCAATAAAAATTATAATAATTAAGTCAAAAATAAATAAGTTAGAAGACATTTCATTCTGCTGGAAGGGGTAGTTGTCAAATGACAAGGATGAAAGAAAGAAAAGGATGCACGACATGGTACGTTACGTAACAAGACAGTGGCAAACAATGAGTTTATCCAGCATTTTACTACGGAATGGATTTGTGCCAGTTAAAGCTTTAAGGGGTTTGTAGTGTTTCTTCTGGAGGTCCCATAGCGCAGATGTAGTCACCTTAAGGGCTTAAGCCGTTAAAAAACCGACATGCCCCGTCTATCTCTTAATGATAACCGGGAATCCAAGAGAATTTTTCCCATGTAATAAAAGGCACGGCTTCTACTACATAAGGGACGAAAATGTCGTTGGTATGTGAATGCACTTATTGCAGACCTGCCCACGCCCAAAAAAGGCCGGCATGATTCTCGTGACCACCGATAAATTAATTGTTTGTCGGTGGTCGTTGGTTTTTGGACTGCACTGCGCTTACCATCAGGTGTATAGTGCAGTCGCTTTGCGGTGCTCGGATAAAAAAAAACTACAATCTTTTAATACATCATTTATAATGCTTTAAAAATTACATAATACCTAACAGCGAAACTTATTCAATTTTTTTGTATTCATGCAAAGTACTTGTGGTACATTGATTGAACCGTTACTGGAAAGCCGTAGTAAGGTAAATGACCAAGTAGTGAGCAAAAACTGTATCATTACCGAATAGCGTGATACTTGATCGAAATATCTGGAACTGTGACGATAAGACGGATGACTTGTAAAAGTGTCGTTCGATCATTAATTGGGCACATGATGTGTGTAACAAAGACATTTCATGGTACACCCAATAGTCACACACATAATACACATACGGCAATATCCGGCCTGCCAAAGGGCCAAGGGGGAGGGGAAGGAAAAAGGGATGGGAAAAGGATTGGATCAGGGGGCAAGCCCCCTGGGGAGAATCAGATATACACTGGCTGACCCTGAAGTGCGACCCACACAAGGTGGGCCACTATGGCAGGTTTTAGCACCAGTGTACGGTGGTCGCTATCCGGTCGGATACAAGTATCCTCCCACTAGCAAATACCACCATACCACTTCTTACAAAATATGGCTGTCATGGTCCGAGTACGACTCCTATGTATGTCGGGTATACTCAGGGCTATTTCCTCAAAAGGCCAATCCAGGAATGTCTGTACATTACAGTCGCCAAATTATGAAAAATTAATCTCTGGATATTAAGAAAGGCCATAGCCCGTGAGTTTGTTTCAGCATTTCTTCTCCTTTCCACGAAATGCCGATAAAAGATCAAAATATAAATAAAAATATAATCTAATATATAAAAAATGTTGAATGAGTAGAGTCGAAGATTGGGTTCAATGGCGTGCTTTAAGAGAGAGAGGCCTATGTCCAGCAGTGGACTAACACGAGCTGATAATGATGATGATGATAAAAAAATGATATGTAAAAGTGATATTTATGATCCAATTTACAGAATAAATGATTTGATTTAATTTGAACCTTAATTTTTTTCGTTGGGTAAAAACAACTTTCCTTTTCGCACGTGAGCCATTCTTCATTTTCATATTTGCCTCTACTCGTTCATACATGACTTAGCGTAATAAACTTAGCTTACATTCTAAAATCAATGCTATCCCTGTAGACATAAGATCGAAATTGATTTGGTCGAATGTATTATCGTTCATTATCTTATCACGAAATGTGATTAACCTAGTTAGGGAATGTGTATAGAAATGTTTGTTTGTAAAGGAATCATTCAAAAAACTGTAAACCATGTCGTGATTTTTTGGTATGTAAATTAGAACGGCGCGTTACACAATGATTTTGAAATTGTACGGAACTCTTAAATATGTGTTGTAATACTTTAAAGTGGACGTTGTAGACACATTTTTCTTCAGTATGAATGGGTCGGCTGGACTGGGTCATTACCACTGTCCCTCAGAAAGCAGAGGTGCAGTTACAGCTCTATGTTGCGCTTCGTTTGTTCAGTGAGATTATCAGAGACCTTCCCAATCTCCATTCCTGTCCTTTAAGGTCAGCATAGTAGCCATGATACTTCTGGTATACTGGGCATTTATGGACTATGATCATTTACCATCACGCGGTCGACTTGCTTATTTGCCGACCTTAGCAATAAAAAAGACATAAAAGCTTTATCCCTGCAGGTATACGCAGAGGTGCACAACTATTGTACCCAGAGTTCGCCGATGTTTTTTCCGTCCCATGATGTGATAGGGGCGAGCCTATCGTCACACTGGTCACACTTCACTTATCGGATTGCAAATTCAAAGACTAATGGATATGGAGAATCCAGGACCGCGCGGCTTAGCCAATGAGGTGATTAAAAAATACTTCAAGTTAGTTTCCCATAGGAGTATGCAGAGACAACAGACTTCCACCTGCTACGATCCCCACACACGTCTTTGGCCTCATTCACTCTCATTATATTCACGACGGTATAGGGTGGCAGGTCCCTCGTATGCGAGAGGCCGTCTGGGTTGGTACCACCATTTTGTCTATATCAGCCGCCAAGCAACAGTATGCAAGCATTGTTATGTTTCGGTTTGAAGGTAATTGAAGCCAGTAAAATTACTGGGCATTATGATACTTAACATCTTACGTCTTGGGGTGACGAGCGCAGTTCAGTGCCATGCAGTGCTTTGCATTTCAAAGATCTGTGTGGTGTTGCTTCTGTTTATGGACAGTCGTGGCGCTTACCATTAGGCGAGCGCCTTGGTTGTCTCGTCATTCAATCAAATAAAAAAAGGGTACTTCAGACCTGGCAAAAAAAAAACCAACAATTTTATAAAAATATCAACAAAGCATTGCACAACTATAAATCATACACAAAGACATGCGAACATTTCGCGTTTTCGTTGATAATATTGATAAGGTAACACAAATGATAAGGACAACGCGTGTGTTCTTATTGCGTTGAGGTCTCGTGTTCGAAACGTGATCTCTTATGAGGTTTTTTATCATGTCATAGACAAGAAATAGGTCATCCATTGAGTGGTAGAGCCACGCTGTAGACAGTTTTCTTTACAGCATGAATGGGCTGGCTCGACCGGGTCGTTACCACTGTCTCACAGAAAACCGACGTAAAGTAGCCGCTTGCTGCTGCGTTTCGTACGGTGAGTGAGATATCCGGAAGCCCAAATCCCCTCCCCTCCCCAATCCCTAATTATTTCTTTCCTTTAAGGTCGGTAACGCGCCCATCATTCTTTTGGTGTTGGGCGTACATGGGCGGTGGAGATCACTTACCAACAGGTGATCTACTTGCTCGTTTGCCGGCCTATGCTATAAAAAAAGTCTTTTTTTATCATGTCATAGACAACAAAAGGGTCACCCGACGGTAAAGTGATCTTCAACGGTCATAACTATCCGTATTGCTAGAAATCTCCTGGATGCGTAGCTGATCTCAATGGTAAGGCATAGGGATTGGCATGGGTACGAGGATTTGGACCTCCTGAAATCTCTCACCGTACGTAACTTATAACTTATATCCTTGTATTACTGTGCCTACATCGGTCATCCGCTTGTCCTGACGCAGGCCCCTCGATTTGCTTCTTCCCTCTCCGAAGCAACAAGCATTTATACAGGCCGGCATGACTCTGGTGAACACCGATAAACTCATTATTTGTCGGTGGTCGACTTTTTTAGACTGCACTGCGCTTACCATCAGGTGTAGTGCAGTCACTGACTTGCCCGGAAAAAAAAACCACTCAAAAATAATTTTATGTTTCCGTCATCGGCTTTGAATTAAAGAAGGATTAGGTGTACAGTATGTGACATTATCAGGCGCCAGTGCGAGGCGCCGCGCTCTTATCACAAGCTGTTTGTTATCACACACTGCCTAGTGATTGCAGTAGGTCAGGTTTTATTTTCATATTTCTAGGGTTGGCTAATATTAAAGATTTTACGAGTTCCCTCATGTTGGCAAGACGTTACTGACATAAATATTTTTTTTTGTATTATAAATTGGAACTAGTTATGCAATAAGGAACCAACCTATAGCAAGTCCAAATCGAGATACTGAATTTGTTTTACTAAATTTAATAATTTAAACTAAATTTATCTCGTAGTTTTTGGAAAATCAGGCATGAAATATATTTCATGTACTTACAGGAGTGTAAGTGGACCAACCACCACCTTAGGCCCAAAGCCAACCCTACCTGCGCACGTGTTCCCTCCTTTCTATAATATAGGGTCCTATAAACGGAGCGTGAGGAAGCAATTAGGCAGGCCAAAATCACAAATGAGTTGCCAGGTATTGAAATTTGTGGAATTTGGCGAAAGGCTCGACCCTATCACATCATGGGTTGGGATTACGCTCGTTCCACGATGGGTTTTAAGTCACTGTAACATGACACAGTGCATGTCACGATACCCGTCTACATTAGCGTAATAAGTATGTGTGACAGTCACGCCTCTCGGTGCGGCGACATGTCACAGAGGTATTAACGCACTTGTACATAAAAATACTGCGAATTTTGAATCTCCACTTTTTTTAAATCGGTTGAAATTTACCTAACACAAAGTTGACCTACTGCCACAGCTTTAACGTATACCGGCAATGCAATCGCTTATCACAAGCGCTGATAACACAGTGACATAATAAACAGAAGTGTTGCACTGCTTTGTCTGTTTGCAAACAAATTCTATATACGAGTTTTATCATTACTGTCTTCATTTGTCACTGGAAATTTGGTGACGGATATATTTTTGCGAATCATTTTTTTTAGTAAACGAGCAATTGTTTTTAATATGGAACATGATAATGGCTCATATATTATTATATTCTTCTACACTAATATTATAAAGAGGAAAGATTTGTATTTTTGTATATAATGAATAAACTTAAAAACTACTGGACGGATTTCAAAAATTCTTTTGCCGTTAGAAAGCTGCCAAAGCCATTATCACTGAGTAACCTAGGCTACTTTTTATCGCGGAAAAAGCAGATCACGCGGGCGGCGGAGCCGCGAGGTAAAGCTAGTTAGATATTAAAAGAAATACTCACTGATCAACGCACAACCGAAACCACTGATTCTAGAAACACGATTTTTTTACGAAGGTTCTTTTGATGACGTAAGTGTCTAAGCAAGCAATTTTGAAAATTCATCGCCTAAAGGGGTACAATAGGGGATGAAAGTTTTTAAGGAGAAACTATGTAAAATAGCCGTTTCAGTCCGAAATTTCGAACAAGTACTCCTAAAACCAAATTAGCATATACATTCGCCATTTTTCGAACTCTAGTAATAACAACAAGTGCATTTGAAGTCAGTTTTCACGTTGTATATTTTATCAGTCCTTGTGCTGTTCATTGTATAAAGTTACTAGCTGATCCTCGCGGTCACCTGCACGTTACTGCCCTGCTCCCATGGGTCATAGCGTGATATACATATAAACCTTCCTCATGAATCACTCTATCTGTTGCTAAAAACTGCGTTAAAATCCGTTGAATAGTTTAAAAGATCTAAGCGCACAGACAGCGGAAGCGACTTCATTTTATACTATGTTAAGAAGTAAAAAATTGTCTAGCCATTGCCGACAAAAAACAAACAAACATAAATTTTACAGTCCGAGTAAGCAATTAATGCTATTGCACAATGTTATAATAGAAACATTTTTTTTTTCATACTAAAGAATGCAATAAGTTCTAATGAATACACATTTTATAATACATAGCACAATAACTGTGGAGTCAGTAAATATTTTCATGATGTACAGAAATTCAATAATTCCATAACAAAAGCATTTTGTATTGTACAACAATATCGTACAGCAAGGAATTTGCGTAGAAGCGATTTTCTGTATCTAGCCCGATTTTTAACATGTGTAAGAAATTTATGTTTGTTGATGATGTTTTTATCATTGTTTTTTTTTTATAGCATAGGCTGACAAACGAGCAAGTAGGTCACCTGATGATAAGTGATCGCCACCGCCCATGTACGACCACCACCAGAAGAATCATGGGCGCGTTGCTGACCTTAAAGGAAAGGGATAATTAGGGATTGGGAAGGGGAGGGGATTTGGGCTTCCGGATATCTCACTCATCGTACGAAACGCAGCAGTAAGCCGCTACTTTACGTCGTTTTTCTGTGAGACAGTGGTAACGACCCGGTCGACCCAGCCCATTCATGCTGCAGACAAAACTGTCTACAGCGTGGCTCTACCACTCAAAAACTTGAACTCATTGACTTGGCGTTTTAATCCGTACGCGGTACGAATGCTGTACCGAAGTCTCAGGTTCGATTCCCAAGTCTGGTAAAAGTGATATTGGGTTTTCCTATCACGAAATGTATCAGCCCGGTGTCTGGAATTGTGCCCGGTATGGTGATAGGCTCGTGTATCACATCATGGGACGGAAATAAGCTCCGCGAAATGTGGGTGTACTAGTTACATCTTTACTGTCCCCATTTAGGGATTATAAGCGTGATTGCGTCTGGTTTTATAAGTTCTCGCAATTCTAACATAATTAAACTGATTGCAAATACATGGCGTCTAGTAACATTAGCAATTATTTACATATTTGTTTTCCTGTATAGTTGTAAAACATATTAATAGTATCCTTAAAGCTGCGATAGCCTAGCGGGGTGCGGTATGGACTATCAGGTAGATAGTCGCAGGTTCAAAAACAAGGCTACTTTTACTATGATTTTACGAACTTATAGATTCACATGAGGCCATAAGCGTTATTACTACAAGGCGGAAGGTCCGTCGTACGGGAGAGGCCGGTTGAGTTGGTACCACCGCATTGTCTATTTCTGCCGCCAAGCAACAGTGTGTCCAATGTATCAAATAGCGAGTCCCCACTCTCCACCGGTTAGCTCACCCCCACATACACGCATTACACCATACAGTGACTCCTTTCACACATATCAAAACAAAACACAGGAGAAAAAAAAGCAACAGTGTGTAAACACTGTAGTGTTTCGGTTTGAAGGACATTGAAATCAGTGAATTTACTTGGCATTATGAGACTTAACATCTTATGTCTCAGGATGACGAGCGCGGTCCAGTACCATGCAGTGCTTTGTAATTCAAAGTTCTGTGTGGTGTTGCTTCTGTCTATGGGCAGGCGTGGCGGTTACCATCAGGCGAGCTCCTTGCTCATCTCCTCATTAAATAAAATAAAAAAATAATAATAAAAAAACAGTACATACTCTCCGAAATATTCATTCGTACATAAGTATTTTTGTATGGAGTTTCGAACCTTGATCAAACCGTCACGCGGCACACAAACCACATGTTCAAACAACGGAACAAATTGACGCGAAGGAAGATAATTACGAATGTAATTTATTCTCCACGTCATCCGCGTCGTCATGGCAACTGAAATATCGTGTGATATTATCTTAAATAAGTTGCGAACTGACGACTGTTGTTAAGAGACTAAAGTGGGAGTGTAGAGGGCTTGCTGATAGGATTCATATCCGCCCGGATAGCAACCACCGTACATATGGTGTTAATACCTGCCATAGTGATCCACACACCTTGTGTATCGCCTTCCAGGATTAGGCTGTGTACAGTTCTCCCGAGGGGCTTGCGACAGGATTTCATGGTTGGATGAGGCGACTATAGGAGTATATCCTTGTTTTCCTGTGCCTGCATTGGACATCCGCCTATCCTGTCGCAGGCTCCTCGATTTGCTTCTTTCTTCTTCGGAGTGTGAAGAATATATGCCGGTATGATTCTGGTGACCATTGATAAACTCATTGTTTGTCGGTGGTCGCTGCTTTTTATGGAGTGCACTGCGCTTAACATCAAGTGTAGTGTTACATCATCAACAGTGGGGTTTGTATAATACAGGGCTAGAATTATTTCATCTAAACATATAAAACTCAAAGCTGACTGACTGACATAGTGATCTATCAACGCACAGCCCAAACCACTGGAGGGATAGGGCTGAAATTTGGCATGCATGTAGATGTTATGACGTAGGCATCCGCTAAGAAAGGATTTAGATAAATTCTATCCCCAAGGGGATAATATAGGGGATGAAAGTTTGTATGAAACTTTAAATTTTAAACCTTCACGCGGGCGGAATCGCGAGCAAAAGCTAGTTATCACAATAAGAATCTAAAGCGAAAAACATATTTGATAACAAGTAGCGTATTTTCAACGCACTATCAAGTTGACTCATGGTATTTATAAGAATATGTATAAAACTTGGCGAAAGGTAACAAGCAGTCGTCAGGCGTAAACATTTCGTGGAAATGCTTTAATATAAAGCGAAGGTACGTGGAATGTTGATATTTGATAAAGGGAAGATAATTCTATTTACTATTAAATTATAGAGGTACCAGGGTTACTTTTTGAAGAATTCACTGACATATTTCATCTTTACAAGGTGGTAGGTCCCTCGTATGTCTAAGTAAATTATAAATACCGCCATAAACGCAGTGATGTTTTTACAAATCCCGATATAACGTCAACATAGTAGTTTTATTTTATTTTATTGAATGACGAGACGAGCAAGGCGTTCGCCTGATGGTAAGCGCCACGCCTGACCATAAACAGAAGCAACACCATACAGAACTTTGAATTACAAAGTTCGAGACATAAGATGTTAAGTCTCATAATGCTCAGTAATTTCAGAGGCTTCAATGTCCTTCAAATCGAATACAATAGTGCTTACACACTGTTGCTTGGCGGCAGAAACAGACAAAACGGTGGTACCAACCCAGACGGCCTCTCGCATACGAGGGACCTACCACCTTGTAAAATAAATATAACTTAAAATATAAGTACTCGTCTGAGTTAACTACGATATACGAGCTACTTGATGTATGGAGAGTAAACGAAAACTGATATCGTTTTAGAAAACTATTATAATAATAATATAATAATAATAACACCAAACAGTAACATAAATAGTCCTGACCCCACAGTAAAATACAAGTCTTGTGTCGTGGGTATCAGGAACTACGAGAGAATTTCGGTCTCACAACACCCAGATCCCGAAACAAATATTTGTAGATCACACACATTTGATAGATTCATTAGATCACATAGATTTGTCTTGGTGCGGGGATCGAACCCGCGGCCTCTCGCTTCACAGCCGGCTACTCGCCCGCTGCGTCACGGAGGCTGTCAAACTTTAAAACTTGTTATTAAAACTTCTACAAGGCCTACATGTCTTAAACAGTGATAAAGTAATACTTAAACATAATGATGACATGTGAAATTCCACATTATCGATAGATAGTTGCAGATCAAGCACGGATAGTCACGAACCGGCTGCACGTGACGCTGTGTTACACGTGACACTTCATTGTCAGTTTGTCAACGAAAAAAACGCGTATATTTAGAAATACAAGTTATAGCGTGGTTAAAAAGTTTTTTATTTTTATTTAATTGAATGACGAGACTTATAGTGGCAGTGGGCAGGCCACATAGCTCGTAGAACCGATAACCGATGGGGCAGAAAGGTTCTGGAATGGAGGCCACGTACTGGCAAGCGCAGCGTTGGACATCCGCCTACAAGGTGGACAGACGACCTGATAAAGGTCGCAGGAAGTCGCTGGATGTAGGCCGCTTCCAACAGGTCGGTCTGGAAATCTTTGGGGGAGGCCTATGTTCAGTAGTGGACGTCTTATGGCTGATGATGATGATGAATGACGAGACGAGCAAGGCGCTCGCCTGATGGTAAGCACCACGCTTGCCCATAAACAGATGCAATACCACAGAGAACTTTGAATTACAAAGCACTGCATGGCACTGAACTGCGCTCGTCGCCCCGAAACATAAGATGTTAAGTCTCATAATGCTGTAATGTAATATTAATGTTGGTGACTTAGTTTCCGTTTATCCTTCCTTCCACCTGCCCTAATCCCACTCGCAGTGGGGTCGGCGCTACATGGCTGTCTTAACAAACGTTGCAAAAGGATTTGCCTTATAGTTTTTATGACCGGCCGCCTGTCTGAAGTCAACCCCTTTGGGGAGAAACACCCAGACTCGGAAGAAATATTTGCGGATCACACAATATTTTTTCCTTAGTGCAGAAATCGAACCCGCGGCATCTCGCTTCAGAGCCGTCTTTTACCCGACCCGGGGACCGAACCCGAGACCTCAGCACGGAAGTCGTACCGCGTTCGCAAAACAACTACGCCACCGAGGCAGTTATAAAATATATTTCGGAAAACACCTACATATATTATAAATTGCGACTTACGAGCGAGTTTGCGACTGAATTATTTTTATTAACTGAACAAAACTACCTGGTGACATACTTTTTAATATTTCTGTAAATATTTCAACAGATGTAAAGTATTGCAGATCTGAATATTAATTACCAAGGTTATGGAAAATAAGTATTGTTTGCCAAAGTTAAGCATGCGCACAGTACACGGACTAAGATGATATGAATGACGGAAAATTGCAATATACGGATTTTTTTGTACCAGGATGAAAGTAAGTATAGGCCGGCAAACGAGCATGTGGGTCACCTGGTATGTGATCTTCACCCCCAATGTACGCCCACAATATCAGAAGAATCATGGATAATTAGGGATTGGGAACGGGAGGAAGATTTGGGCCTCCGGATATCTCACTCACCGTACGAAACACAGCAACAAGCCGGTAATTTATGTCGGTATTCTGCGAGACAGTGGTAACAACCCGGTCGAGCCGGCCCATTCATGCTGTAGACAAAACTGTCTACCACAAAAAAATGTATGTAATCCTATATCTGCCAAATGTAGGTACATTTTGATGTATAAGATGTAGTCTTTATGACCAATATAAAAGCTTAATATTGAATATGACGAAAATATAAAACGGCTTACATCGTGTATGTCACCGTGAAATTACGACTTAAACTTAGTATTTTATAGTTTTTATCGTAAAAAACCATTTTCTTGGAACGGTTTTGGCAAACGCCGGCCCGGCAGTGCGTACAGAGCATGTGATATTTTTAATTCATGAATCGACTGCAAGGCGGGAAATATATAAAAGAAGAGGGAAAAAATGCCCGTTTCCGGACGCTAAACAAATTTTTGCGACTGAGACGTGACGGGAATGAGAGAGTTTTGTATTTTTATTTATTGCAATTTGCAAATATACGACGCGTTTTCGCCTTGTCTCCTCCAATTTGGAATTGAATGCTTGTGTTTTCTTATATCTCTATGTAATAGGATTGTATGTTTTTTTTATATATTTTTCCAGTTAATTCCAGGGATTATTGACAGTAAGACTTTTTATTGACATTTCATTTCACACAATAAAATAATAATTGGCATTATTTTGCGAAGTAAATGCATCTTTTAACTATAACATTTTTATTTTGAGAAAATATTAATCTATATAGTCTGATAATTGAACTTAGTTAATTCGCCAGTTTTTAACGAATATAAAAACGAAGTCGCTACGAAGCGATAAGTCGCCACTTCTCTAGAGTCGCAAGATCGATAGTCTACGTTCGTGACACTTATGTGATAATGAAAAATCGAAAGGAGATATTATATTTCGAATCAAGTCAACACGCGGCTACGTAAAACTATGTAAATGATATCAAGGCTGTGTCTTATTAATATAATTGGGCAAGCATCACCTGGTTGAATACATTCGTGTACATAAGAAAATTCTCGCAGTACTGCAAATTAAATGCGTGACCTTAATTTTACGTTAAATATTTAATACTAGTGTTCGTGTAGTGATCGAAATTCAGTCGTAATTAATTATTTATAATCATATAATATATTCTTTTTTATTTTGTTCTATTATGTCCGCTGCGAGACTTGACATTCACAGATTTTATGTTTTTGACATTGGCGATAACAATTAGTGTTTTATTTAATTTAATGTATTTTGTAACACATAAGTATCATATATTATAAATGTTAGTATTTTTTATTCGAACACGGCAAAGTGAATGCCCTACACCCGACAATAAGCGCCGTCCAAAAAAAATCCAGCCACCAATGTCAAACAATGAGTTTATCGGTGGTCACCGAAATCATGCCGGTCTGTCAGGCTTCTTCACACTCCGAAGAGGGAAGAAGCGAATCAAAGGGGCCTGCGAGAGGACAGGCGGTTGATTGATGCAGGAACAGCGATAGACACTGGCTGATTCTGGAACGCGATCTACACAAGGTGTGTGGGTCGCTATTGCAGTTTTAAACACCATGTATACGGTGGTTGCTATCAGGTCGAATATGAATATCCTACCATCAGCGTTTTATTCAGAGCTGATAATAAATAATCCATATCATAAGTTAAAAGACAAATCTAAACAACATGACTCCTCAGAAATTACAAAACATTATAACCCTCAAAGTACACGTACCAAGGGGAGCCATAAAGCAATGACAAAAGCTCAAAGCTTGTATGACGCAGTGTAAGCTTGTAACAATGCCTGATCTAATATTCATGTGCGGATTGGCGGATTTCCTCTGGGCTTGAGACGGTGCAATGACCAATACACATCGCATTTTATGTCTTTACGGCTTGGTGAATGTCGAGGGGTCGGGGTTCGGTGATTTTTTGACTTGAGGTGAACGTGGAAAATTGGAACCCTTTTGAAAATGGATGCAGTATTTGTATATCCACACTAATATTATAAAGAGGAAAGATTTGTATTTTTGTATATAACGAATAAACTTCAAATCTACTGGACCGATTTGAAAAATTCTTTCACCACTAGAATCCTACATTATCCCTGATGAACATAGGCTACTTTTTATCCTGGAAAAAGCAGATCACGCGAGCGGAGCCGTGAGGAAAAGCTAGTGCTTGATATAAAGCAAATGTTGAGTCTAGTACAATCGTTACAGAACTATTGTATTCTTCTATTTTGATTCTATTGTGATCTTTAAGTATAAACTCGCATCGGGGGCCCGAAGTGGTAAATCTAATTGATGCCCCCGGTGTGCTTTTTTCCTTTTTTGGCAATGACATATGCAATAAATAAACATGGCGGCGTTTGTTGGTAATTTGAGTATGTTTAGGTTTGACACTGTATGAGATTTCATTTGATATTGATGTTTCGAGTTGACTGTCATTTACTGATCATACTTTGGCTTTGCTTTGAATTAGAGCCGTTCCTTGGGACTTTGGTGGCCCCGAGGACTAGAGACTGGGGTGGACCACCTCCTTCTATCCGCTATTACTACAACTACAACAATGATCCTTTCAGTTTCCTTTTATAAAAATGTAAAAAATATATTTATTATTAGAATATGAATTACTGTACCCTATTATTTTATTATACGTGTTATTGACGTAATTTAGTGAAAAATAACTATCTTCATTAAAAAATATTTATAGCGATGCGTAATACAAAAATTGAAAAATTATTGTAATGTTTGTAATTAATTTACTTCGGCTTCCCTTTTCAATATTTTTACCCTTCACCACTGTTGTGAACCCAAACATGAAAGAAATGTTCTGAGAGAATTTTTATGAATCAGTGTAATTTGGGCAGGATTGTGTACGCGATAAAGTCTTGGGAACGTTTATCTCCATTTTGGGATGCAGTTGCATATTTTTGTAGGGGAAATGTACAATGTTTGGGTCCTAACTTGAATTTTACCGATAAGAGATTTTTATTCGAAGCAAAAGACAGAAGGAGATCTCAGTTCGTCTATATTAAAGATGTGTTAATAATAATACTTCGTGGTAGGTCCTTCGTATGCGAGAGACTGTCTGGGTTGGTCACAGCTTTGTCTATTTTAGCTAATTAATGTTCTGGAGATTATGAGATTTAACATCTTATGTCTCGGGATGATGAAAATCCTCCAATACCATACACTGCTTTGTAATTCAAAATTTTATTTGGTGTTGTGTCTGTTTATGGACAGGCGTGAGGCCATCAGGCGAACGACCCGTTTCGTCATTCAGGCAAATAAAAAAAAAATATTAATGATGATTTTTTTTGTATTCGATAGGGTTTCCCTCAATGGCGGTCTCATATAAATTTTGTTAAGTTTTAATGTCAAGTCATACCCACCGCCCATGAACTTCCACAATACCAGAAGACGGATGCGTTGCTGACCTTGAAGGACGGGGATTATTAAGTGATTAATAAGGTAAGGATGTATGAGCCTCGGGATATCTAACTCAGCAAAACGCAAAAGTAAGTTGTTACTTCACATCGATTTCCTATAGCGGCGAAAGCTTCAGACAACACGAATCCTTCTGGCTTCACTTTATGACCTTGTAATAAAACAAACACTGTGTATACTGTTGGATATAAGACTGCCTCAGTGGCCCAGTTGTATTGGGAACGCGCTACAACTGCTGTGCTGAGGTCTTGGGTTCGATCCCCGGGCGATATTAGTTTTTCTATCTAGAATTGCTCAGTATCAGTCCAGAGCGTGGAATTGTGCCCGGTATGGCCATAGGCTCGCCTCCTATCACATCATGGGACGGAAATACGCTCGGGGAAATGTGGGTACACTTGTTACACCACCGTGTGTGTAACAAGTGTACCCACATTTCCCCGAGCGTATTTCCGTCCCATGATGTGATAGGAGGCGAGCCTATGGCCATACCGGGCACAATTCCACGCTCTGGACTGATACTGATATGTATTTCATGTACTGTTGGCTTAATTTATTATTTTTTTAAAAGTGACGAAAACGCGTTCCTTCTCCTCACATTTATAAAATTCATTAGTGCAGTCCGGCGTACTCGTATAGTGCAAATTCACAAATATTCCGAAGCTCGTTACGGAGGTTTAAAAAGAACCCGTTTAAGGTATGCAAAATGATAGGAAAATATAAGAGAGTTTTCTGCGAAAAAATTGTATGGACCTTTTAAATAAACGCCTCGGGATAATGTTTAACAACGCCATATTTATATTACCCAAGGTTTCCTTTGTTCATTAAAGTAATGAAAGGTATTACAGTGTAATATAATGATTATATCTGTAAACGAGGAACCGGGCACGTGTGTCACCTGGTGGTAAGCGGTTACCAAAGCCCATAAACACTCACAAGAACAAAGGAACCATGAGTGCGTTGCCAGCTTAAAGAAATTGGACAGAGGGAGGGGTAAATTCAAATTCAAGCTGAAACGTTACGGCATGGACCATAAACATACAGATCGCAAGTTATTTTGTCATCGGCTGACGCAATAGAAAAGTCTAGTCCGATATACTCGTATAATTATGTAAGAGTTGCGGCGGGCGCGACAAATCTCACGTCGTCCATTGAAAAATTCGGGCCCGTATATTTAAAGTGGTACCCTGGTGGGCTAAATGGGACATAGTATTTTTACTAACTCCATGACGTATTTTTAACTGTTGTTTTTTCACGCTTTTCCTCATACCTGTTATTTTTTTAAATGTTAATAATAGTTTTTTGTGAAAGTTTTATACAGTTTAATGAGTGGTAGAGCCACGCTGTAGATAGTTTTTCGTACAGCATGAATGGGCCGGCTCGACTGGGTCCTTACCGTAAAACCGACGTAAAGTAGCGGCTGCTGCGTTTTGTACGGTGAGTGTGATATCCGGAGGCCCAAATCCCCCTCCCTTACGCACGCACTATTACACCCACGCTACGCCGAGGATCCTATTTCTCTAACTTATCGCCATATCGGGCGCACATTCCAGCTTCGAGTTATTCTAATTTCCAATCGAAAACTCATATATAAAACTATGGCTTCCCAATCTAGGATATTAATATCATGGTCTTCCAGCTTAAGTACACTGACTGTCTCTAGACTAATTAGGTAATATTTTACTTAATTTAAGTGAATTATTACTAGTCTTGTATTATATAGCTCTTGGGGCTGGTTTTGAACCTGCGACTTTCGTCTCGACAGGGCCTACCACTCCCCTCTTAGCTATCGTTGCTATTATTCGCTATTATATCGCTATTATTGTATGATCATAAAAATATCGAACAGTCTAATGAGTAAAAGCTCTGAGAACCGGAAACACTTCAGTACAGTCGTATCTAGGTGTTTCACACCAAGTTGCCGTAATTATGCCGATTTTCAAATTTATATCTTCAAAGTCCTTAAATAAAATGAGTTTCTGAAATACAAACCATTATGTTAAGTATGTTTATTAATAATGATACTTTATTTTACAACGTTCTTATATTTGCAACCACCCAAGATTTCCGACTAACGGCTATCTTAGCAATCACCTCTTTACATTATTTAATGACTGCAGTTCCAATCAGGCCATAAAAAATCTTTTATATATCATAAAATTATTTTGGGAGTTTACATCAGTAACACTGAGTCAATACGATGACCTGCGTTACGGAGACACCGTGTAAATCTCCATAAACAAAATGGCCGCCGACCGCCATCTTGAATTAAGTGTCACTTAAGAGGCTAATTTAATGAAATAAGTACTTTTATGAACTATTAGGCGAGTCTTGTGTTGAAAAGGACGTGTCGAAATATCGTTTATTCGACCCTTCGGCTTAATAAAGGAGATATTGTTGGAATTCAAGCATAACACCGCATTCGAGTTCACAGTTCGCTTTATTTAATTCTTTTACGATTAGTGTGCGACAACGGGTAAATGAGCAGCGATAAAAAAACTGCAGGTAGCCTTCGGTTAATATATTGTGGCCGGTGTAAAATGTCGGATTTAGAGATATCAAAATATTTTTGTCAGCTTAATAAAACAGGTCGTAAAATAAGTAGAGCTGTAATCAATTGGTGAATATTATTTGTAAAGTTTTAAACTTAATGATTTTGTTGTTTGATAATACATATGTGCAACACCATATGAGTATATAACGCAGCCGTTAAAACTCCGGGTCTCAATCCGAAAAACATCTGTATTTTTTAAACGGTTGAACGTTTTTTTTTATTGCTCACGCACACAGACGAGCCGGCAGCCCCCGCCTTATGGTAAGCCGCCTATGGACTTCAGCAATGCCATAGCATAGCCAAGCAGTTGCCGTGCCATATTACCGCAAATTCGCAATAATATTTCAGCTCACATCGAGTAAAAATTGATATAATAATTTTATATTACTAAATTCATTAACTTAAATCAATAATTTAAAGTTCTATGTTGTTTAATTGTACATGGGATCTCACTTACCGTACTGAACATAATAACAAGTTAGAACAAGGTGGTAGGTCCCTAGTATGCGAGAGACCATCTGGGTTGGTACCACCGCTTTGTCTATTTCTGCCGCCAAGCAACAGTGTGTAAGCACTGATTTGTTTCGGTTTGAAGGACATTGAAACCAATGAAATTACTGGGCATTATGAGACTTAACAACCTACGTCTCGGGGTGACGAACGTAGTTCAGTGGCGTGCAGTGCTTTGTAATTCAAAGTTCTTTGTGGTGTTGCTTCTATTTATGGGCAGGCGTGGCGTTTACCATCAGGGGAAAGACCTGCTCGTCGAGCCCACCCATTCATAATGTAGAGAAAGTTGTCCACGGCATGGCTCTATTTCAACGTGGTTAAATTAACCAAAATTCAATTCACCGAACCATTACCCCAACACAAGTAATATTAGATGCGAAACAATTGTTATGAGATTCCCATGGCGCGGTCGCACGGCCCCCGCTCGAAGGTTATCCTGCTGACACACTGCCTTCTCTCATTACAGTCAAACGTTTGATTGTCTGTTCCGTGGGATGCTGTATCGATCAGGAAGTATCTGTTACCGAAATATCTTGCAGTGTTGGCGTCCTTATCCGCCCTGTAGCTGATGGATGCGGGCTGCTTAAATCCGAGATGGTTTTCGATCACCTGGGCCATGCTACGCCGAACAGTGGACGGTAATACGCTGAGATAGTGGTGTAATTTAGAAAGGTTAAAAGGTAGGTCTTGGCTCTGGTTTCTAACCCACAACTTACATCTTCAGACATTACCACTCCCCGCTGAGTTATCGCTGCACTTTTTTTATCCGAGCGCGGCAAAATGACGGCGCTACACCTAATGGAAAGCGTAGTGCAATCCAAAGAAGCAGCGACCACTGATAAACAACGAATTTATCGGTAGTCACCAGAGTCATGCCAGGCTGTATAAATGCTTCGCTAGAAATGCTCCTCTACAAAGAGGGAAGAAGCAAGTCGAGGGGCCTGTGACCAGACAGATGGATGACCGATGCACGCACAGGGGCAGAACAGACAAAACCGGATATATACTGGCTAATGGAACTGAACTGATGGAACGCGATCCACATAAGCTGTGTGGATCACTACGCATGTTTTAACACCATGTGTACGGTGGTCGCTATCCGGGTGGATATGAACATCCTACCACCAGCAAAAGTGAAGTGTAATTAACTTCGATTCCTTCAAGTGTTCGTGTGAAGACCTTACACATTTCGATCCCTCCAGATTTGTCTCAAAGCGATTAGAAGGGAACCAAGAACAGTAACGATCTATTAATATTTATTTACACTTGGAATACTAGTCATTTCACAATTAGATTATACTTCAATTTTATAATTAAAATTATTTCTTACGTTTACGCGAATGTTACACATTGAAATAAAACTAATTTAAACGGATTTTATCGCGGTTTTTAATTCGAAGTTTCGAAAGCTTTCGATCACGTCGATAAACGTCGGGATCAAAATTATAATAAATTATAGAAAGTCTAACTAAAAAATTTAAAATAAATTTGAAGAAAACAATGTATTTTATTGTAAAAAAAGCGTGTGGTGCATGGTGTCAATAGTAATCAATATTACATTGACTACATATGAGTAGAAGGATTATCATTTAGATAGTATCTTAAAAAGCACCCCACGCTTTTTTTACAATAAAATACATTGTTTTCTTCAAATTTATTTTAAATTTTTTAGTTAGACTTTCTATAAAAGCGTGTTTTTTAGTTTTTTTAAAACTATTATTTATTTTTCATTTTTTAGTTAAAATATAAATATATTGTAGCAGAGAGTATAATTTTAATTTTAAACCCGAACATCAAAAAAGCGCCATCTATTGACACTATTAGATACTACGATATTCCCTATAATTAACGAAGATCCAGAGAGTACAATTTTAATTCCTAACCCGAATATCAATAATTAATTAAATTAAATTATTATTATTTTTTTTATCAAATTATTGTATTGTCATCGGTCCTCGATAAATCTACAAAGTTTGAACGAAATCGGGCCGTTTAAAGTGGGTCAAAATCGCGCCCAAAGGAGTCGGTTACAAACATACAAACATACAGGTGAAGTTAATAAAAAGCGTGTAAAAAAAAAAAAAGAAGTGTGTGTGTGCATTTCACACACGGCATAAGTGAAACTTCAGAAAAGTAGCCTACAAAAGAATGAGATAAAAATAGAGTATCAGTGGTATTACGATAATTAAAATGTTTATTATTTTTATAATACATTTACCAAGCTTAAAAATTATTTAAAACTTTAATGCGAAATATCACATTTCATATATTTACATACTTAAGATCTTGTTTCTTTCCAACCTCTTTAGTAACGCCTTTTTCGTCATCAACATCAAATTTTGAAATCACAACGATTCTAAAGAAGTTTCACTTCAATATCTCGATAAAATCCGTTTAAGTTAGTTTTATTTCAATAGAATTAACCTTTTACAATTAATCATATGATTCATGACAGAGTACTCGTGTATCGAGGAAGCGCTTGTTAGCGATCGGATGTCCTTTAATTGCGTGTATGACATAACTAAGGGCCGGTAGTGGCCATTGCCATTGGCCATTACTCATTATATTCTCACGTACACGTGATTTGGACATGTCCTAAATCTATATTATCATCATCCTATTTATAATATTAACCAAGTATGATGCTGTGTGAGAATATACTCTACTTATCAGAGAAGTTGTCTTATCCATGCATGCTGGCTTAATGTCGATTGATAGATTTCACATACCATCGAAATATATTTTTTTAAGTTTACAGAAAGCTTACAAACTAATGACGTAGAATGAATAAAGGATATAAATGAAAATACAGTTGCTCATTAAAATGTACCGTATGTTACGTTTAGTAGTAAGAATTTTTTGTTGTCTTAAAAATAATTCTGTATCTATAGAATTTTTGCATTATTCATAAAGAACTATCAGGTGTAGTATTTGAGTGGTATCGCGTGGTTTAACGGTGAAAGAAAACAACATGACAAAAACTGAACACTTTTTTTTCTTAATAGCATACACCAGCAAACGAGCAATTGGGTCACCTGATGGTAAGTGATCTCCTCCGCCTATGCTCGCCCACAACACTAGTAAAATCATAGGTGCGTTGCCGAGCTCAAACGGAAGGTATAATTAAGGGATTGGGAAGGGGAGCAGGATTTGTGCCTCCGGATATCTCACTCACCTTACAAAACGCAGCAGCAAGCCGCTATTTTACGCCTTTTTTCTGTGAGACAGTGGTGACGACCCGGTCGAGCCGGACCCATTCATGCAGTAGACAAAACTGTCTAAGCCTATCTCGACTGCTGGAAAAAATACGGATTAAAATCCACGATTGGATTTTAAATAGGATTTGTACTGCACAATGATTTAATTTATAAATTCGCCATAGCTTAATGGCGTCACAATACTAAAACAAAACATGTTCAGTTATTGAAAGTAGCAATTCACATTGCCATGAACCATGTACTATGATCAGGAACTGTACAAAATGTCACGGAATAAATCTGACAACAGTTAAACACTTCCTCTAAATTATAGCCATTTATTTTAATTTGTTTGTATTCAAACCAAATTATATAAATTCATAATTACAAAAATAAGAAAACGACTTAAAAACCAACAAGCTTAATGTAATAATATTAGCATATTTGTAGTTGTTTACTAACGGAAAAAATAACAAACAATAAAGAAGATTCTATAGATCGATTCAATAAGTAGGTACACTTACAGCGTCTATTATAGAATCCGAGGTCTGAGTATGTCTTTATATTAAGACTACAAAATTTAACTCATGTGTGGTAAGCAATAATTCCTATTCTATTATATTCTATCCTCTTCTGTCTTATTCTACAGGCTCAAGAAAAATCTGAAAGAAAGTAAAATTAAAAAAAAGTGTATAATAATTTATAGATTCTATCAAAAATGGTATAAGGATATAACTACTGTGTAGAATATATTATAATATTAATACATATTGCCATATGAAGACAGTGGTTATTTAAACAGTATAAAGGTATATATTATTTTCTTTCTGGACCTAGATACTTTATATTGCTGCTAAATTTACCTATTATAATTGGACGCAACACACATTAAGTAAAAAATAAGATATTGATTATATTTAGCCAATTCATTAGAAATAAAATCATAAATGTAAAATTTCTCATATAAGACTATATACAAAATTACAACTTTAAATTATTGACTTCTTACGTTTTCGCGAATGTTACACATAGAAATAAACGGATTCTATCGCGGTTTTTTATTTTAATTTCAAGAGAGAAGATGGTTGGTAGATAGCACAAGCCTGGGATCCGATCATACACTTAATAAAATCGGAACCCAAAAGAACAACTGACCTCAACACACTGTGAGCTCTTTCTGCATAGATTGGACCATCAACAAACCTTAATAATTTTATACTGAAGGTAGATAATGTAACATTAACATTTCGGGACAACCTACACCTCAGTCCACCATGACCATAAAAGCTGAAAAGTGTTCGAAACGTCGTCGTCGTCGCGTCGGGACCAAAATTAAAACAAAAAAACGCGATAAAATACGTTTCAATTAATTAATTAATTTAAATTGAAATAAAACTATATTTCAATTTAAATTAATTAATTCAGCATAATAAAATTAATAGTTCTACTTTTACTTGATGTGGTTTGAAATGCTATTGCATGTTTGCATTCAATTATTGTGAATTTATATCGTAAAAAAACAACTTTATATTTATCTATTGATTTATTTATTACTCTACTGTAAAGGTCACATATTGCCGCTGCAGTATTTTTGCCTTTCGATGACGAATTGCTATAAAGGGGTACAAAGTTTTCTCTTCACGTATTTATATATATACACGAACGGTTGATGAATAACCTTAAAGACCCCCATAAAGACGTACATACCTTTTGTAAATTTAAGTCAAAGCCTTGAAACAGAATTACGACTGATTATATATTTGCGGAAAATTTAATAACATGTATTTGAAACACACCTGTTCTAATAATATTTTCATGCATATTTACTTTTAATCGTAAATTCTATATTTATCTATCAGTCAAGCCTTGTGGCAGCGTATGTCGAATGTTATTAATAACGTACTGAACATACTACAAGATGGTAGGTACCTCGTATGCGAGAGGCCGTCTGGGTTGTACTGGGTCTGTGGTACCATCGCGCCGTCTCTTAACGCCGCCAAGCAACAGTGTGTAAGCACTGTTGTGTTTCAGTTTGAAGCCAGTGAAATTACTGGGCATTATGAGACTTAACATCTTATGTCTCGGGTGATGAACACAGGGTTAGCCCTTGATCCTATCCTTTTCCCTGCCTTCCCTTGTGGTAGGATATTCATATCCGCCCGGATAGCGACCACTTACACATGGTGTTAAAACCTGCCATAGTGACCCACCCATCTTGGTAGGTAACAATGTAGCGTGACGTAAGCAATCGTCACGAGATCGCCGGAAGGTCATCACATCCCATTGAGTTTGATTTACCTTTTAACTTAACACTTATCGTCGTGGGGTCACAGTTACACCATTAGTTTATGGGTGACAACATTGTTTCATGGTTTTTTATGGAAAGTTTTCGGGTATTGTTTATGAATTGTAGATAAGAGTTAAATAATTATATGATAATAAAATATTCATAGTATTGATGGTATTGGTGTACATTAATGCATCTAGCTCAATATATGACAATGTTATCTTGACTAATTTATATACCTCACCCTTCTTTATGGTTTGTAGATTAATAAAAAAAAACGATTCCATAAATAAATACACCCAACAGTCACATACATAGCCCTGACCCCACAGTAAGATACGAGTCTTGTTTTGTTGGTATCAGGAACTACGAGAGACTTTCGGTCTCACAACACCCAGACCCCGAAACAAATATTTGTGGATCAGACAAATATTTGCCTCGGTGGGGGATCGAACCCGCGGCCTCTCGCTTCACAGCCGGCTACTCGCCCGCTGCGCCACGGAGGCTGTCCACAAATTTTATCATACCTTTTACGAAAATCACAAACTTTGCATCCACGTCTAATAGCGGCTTGTTGCGTTTTGTACGGTGAGTGATATCCAGAAGAAATCTCTCTCCCATTCCCATTAATTATCCCTTTCCTTTAATGCCGGCATTACAAATCCATGATTCCTCGGGACGTTCATGTGCGGTGGAAATCACTTACCATCAGGTGACCCACTTGCTCGTTTATCTATGCTATTAATAAAACATCATATAAAGCGGACTTGTTATTACGCCTGTCTCGCAACACGCGTCGCGATTTTTAACCGACTTAAAAAAAGGAGGAGGTTTTCAATTAGGCGAGTATTTTTTGCTTCTTTTTCCTCAAAACAGACCGTAAGGTTATTATTATTTGCCATACAGACACTGCACCATCGTACATACAAATTTAGATCGCCACAACAAAAGGTCCATTCACATAAATTACTCGTACGAACAGTAAAAAAAGTTCAAAATCGCCATTGCCAAAAGCGACTTCCTCTACGTGTGTTGAATTAGACCCATTGTGTCGCAGGACGCAAAGGCGGTCTGGAATTGTGATGTCTACTTGAACCGAGCCGTTTGTACTACATTATATAATGAGATTCGATTCCAGGGCTGGTATTTATTTTGTTTTATTTAATTCGATGACGAGAACGTAACTCGCTTGCTTGATGGTAAGCGCCACGCTTGCTCATAGAAGCAACACCACACATAAATTTGAATTATAAAGCACTGCATGGCACTGGACTGCGCTCAACACCCCGAGGCATAAGATGTTAAGTCTCATAATGCCCAGTAATTTCACTGGCTTCAAACCGAAACACAACAGTGCTTACACACTGCTAGGCGGCAGAAATAGACAAAACGATGGTCCCAACCCCGACGGCCTCCCGCATACGGGGGACCTAACGCCTTGTAACATGGTACAATGATTTAAAATATAGTAAAGATTGATAAGTCACTGGTGGTAGGTCTCTCGTATGCGAGAGGCCGTCTGGTTCCTGCCGGTTGGGTTGCGTCAGCCTAGTCAGGAAGTGTCCTGTTTTCTAGTATCCTGAGTGTGGAATTGTGCGCGATATGGCGATAGGCTCGCCCCCTATTATATCATGGCAGGGAGATACGCTCGGCGAAATGTGGGTGTACTGGTTACACCGTTATTTAACAGGGATTACAGGTGTGAGAGCGTATGTATATGTGATACACAAATATTTGTTTCGGGTCTGAGTATCAGGGGACCCACTTGCACGTTTACCGACCTATGCTATAAAAAAGATAACCCTCAAGATAAACCCTATCGAATACAAAAATAATTATCCTAATCAAGACAAATAAAAGGTATTTCGTAACATACGTACAAATACAGACGAATAGCAGACTCAGTTACAGACAGCCTACGTGGCGCAGCGGGCGAGTAACCGGCTACGAAGCGAGAGGCCGTGGGTTCAATTCCGGCAGTGAGAGAAATGTTTGAGTGATCCACTAATATTGGTTTCGGGTCTGGGTGTTGTGGGAGCGCAAGTACCTCATAGTTCCTGATACCCACGATATAGGTTAACCGAGTGTGTTAGTACTATGTGTGTGACTGTTGGATGTGATAACTATTATTTGTTAATAAATTTATTAAAATAATATTGTTATCTAATCAAAATCAAATAATTAATTAAATTGACCTAGAAATTTATCTCGCGTGAAGAAGCCTCTCGCATTGGAGGTTGCCCGGCTTCAAAATGTTACCTAATAAGTTACTTGTAAATACGGAAGAAATATATTACTACCGCTTCCAGAGGCGGCAATTAATTTTAATCTTTAGTTAGTCATCTGATTAATTTCGTTGCGGGACAAAAATATTTAGACATTCCCAGAGACTCGCTGAGCTTCACTGCTCGGTGTCGACAAAAATGCGTGCCACTGTTGATCCTGGTGCACAGGAGTTACAGTGGTGGGTGTGTGGGCGGGATAGTCTCTCTTCAGTTAGTCATTCCTTAGAATTCGATTCTTTCCGATAATTGAAGCCTCTTCGTTACTGAGTATACAAATAATCTTAATTGATAGTTTTTATGGCACAGGCTATCGAAGGAACAAATGGGTCACCTAATGGTAAATGATCTCCACCGCCCATGAACCGTCACAAAATCAGAGAATCATGGACGGGTTGCTGACCTTATAGGAAAGGTAGGATTGGGAAAGAGAGAGATTTCTTATTTGGACATTTGAATATCTCAGTCATTGTACGAATCGTAGCAGCAACCCGCTACTTTACGTCGGTTTTCTGTGAGATAGTGGCAAAACCCCAGTTGAGCCGGTCCATTCATGCTATAGGAAAGACTGTCTACACCATGGCACTACCCCTCACAAACTGAGAACTAATAGGATTCAAAATAATCGCTAATTGGTAATTAAAGTTAATTCTTTAATTATCAATTATTAATTAATTATCAATTCTTTTCATCTGAATGAAATTAAATATGAATCAGCACCAAAGTAAAAGAATCTTATATAGAAAGCAGGATCAACTAATGTATACACAGCATCATAAAAAATAAACTCGGCAGCTACACTAAATCTATTTATTTATCTATTATTATTCCATATTTTTACTATGGAGAAGTGAAGTGAAGTGGCAGTGGGCAGGCCACATAGCTCGCAGAACCTATAACCGGTGGGGCAGAAAGGTCCTGGAATGGAGGCCACGTACTGGCAAGCGCAGCGTTGGACGTCCGCCTACAAGGTGGACAGACGACCTGATAAAGGTCGAAGGAAGTCGCTGGACGCAGGCCGCTTCCAACAGGTCGATCTGGAAATCTTTGGGAGAGGCCTATGTTCAGCAGTGGACGTCCTGTGGCTGATGAAGTCGAGAATTATTATATATTTGGAGGGGGGTCGATATGGACTGAAAACCGAAATGGCACGTGTTTTAAAACTACCACCGGATCCAAAAGGACCCATCTTGAGAAGACCCGGCGAAACAAACTCAAGTGGGCTTCCTTTATCGCTGGATTAAACGCGGCGCGACCCAGCCCTGAGAATATCCAGCTAGACAAACTCAGTGGGCTTGTCTTTGTTTCGGTCTTTCAATCCAAATTATTTGAGGAAATACAATGTCTTATATATAATTAACTAGATGACCCGGTGAACTTCGTATCACCTACATATATTTGTGTAAAATGTGGTCTAAACTTAATACAAATGTTTTATTTACATTAAATGCAACACAGTTATGCACTTAATGTAAATAAAAAAAAAGGTGTGCGTTTCGGGACGCTCGACAGAAGTGATAACTTAAACGAATGTGGGTTAAAGTGAGAGCGGAGGAGCCTGCCTGCTGCTGCCCTATGCGTGAGAGTAAGGGAAGCCAGAGTGGCGACGTAACGCGTTACGTTACGAAGTTCGGTCAAAGTCATGTCAAAACCCTGTCAAACTTCTGTCAAAGTCCTGTCAAAGTCCTGTGAAAGTCCGGTCAAAATCCGGTCAAAGTCCGGTCGAAGTTCGGTCAAAGTCCTGTAAAAGTCCGGTGAAAGTCCAGTCAAAGTCCAGTCAAAGTTCTGTCAAAGTCCGGTCAAGGTCCTGTCAAAGTCCGGTCAAAGTCCGGCCAAAGACCTGTCAAAGTCCTGTAAAAGTCCGGTCAAACCCCGGCCAAAGTCCGGTTGAAGTCCGGTCAAAGTCCAGTCGAAGTCTGGTTAAAGTCCGGTTAAAGTCTGGTCAAAGTACGGTCGAAGTCCGGTCAAATACCGGTCAAAGTCCTGTCAAAATCCGGTTAAAGTCCGGTTAAAGCCCTGTCAAAGTTTGTCAAAATCCGGTCAAAGCCCTATCAAAGTCCTGTCAAAGTCCGGTTAAAGTCCGGTTAAAGTCCGGTCAAAGTCCGTTTAAAGTCCGGTTAAAGTCCTGTCAAAGTTTGTCAAAATCCGGTCAAAGCCCTATCAAAGTCCTGTCAAAGTCCGGTTAAAGTCCGGTCAAAGCCCTATCAAAGTCCTGTCAAAGTCCGGTTAAAGTCCGGTCAAAGTCCGGTCGAAGTCCGTTTAAAGTCCGGTCAAAGTCCGGTCAGAGTCCTGCCAAAATCCGGTCAAAGCCCTATCAAAGTCCTGTCAAAGTCCGATCGAAGTCCGGTCAAATACTGGTCAGAGTCTTGCCAAAATCCGGTTAAAGTCCAGTCAAAGTCCGGTCAAAGTCCGGTCGAAGTCCGGTCAGAGTCCTGCCAAAATCCGGTCAAAGTCCAGTCAAAGTCCTGTCAGTCTTGTCAAAATCCGGTCAAAGCTTGGTCAAAGTCCTATCAAAGTCCTGTCAAAATCCGGTCGAAGTCCGGTTAAAGCCCTTCCAAAGTTTGTCAAAATCCGGTCAAAGCCCTATCAAAGTCCGGTCGAAGTCCGGTTAAAGTCCGGTCAAAGTCCGGTTAAAGTCCGGTCAAATACCGGTCGAAGTCCGGTCAAAGTCCAGTCTAAGTCCGGCCAAAGACCTGTCAAAGACCTGTCAAAGTCCAGTCAAACTCCGGTCATAGATCGGTCAAAGTCCGGTTAAAGTCCGGTCAAAGTCCGGTTGAAGTCCGGTCAAAGTCCGGTTGAAGTCCGTACAAAGTCCGGTCCAAGCTGACTGGTCGCCACCTGGGAAATCGAAATTATCGATGTGCCAGGGAGGTCGGCTAACGCTGGCTGGTCGATGGACCGCTCGCGTTACGGAACGTTTCGGTTCACCCTCGCATAAGAAGTTATCACTTAAAAAAAAAATTAAGTGAGGTACTGCACCATTGCATGTGAGGTAGTCCGTCGCACAATTAATTGACTTCGACGACCTAAGGCAGGTCGTCTTCTCCTTCGGTGCGCGGGGGCATCTGAGCCCCCCCTACATTTGGAGACGGGCCGCAAGGCGGCACCGCGCAGGGGCGGTTCCTGCTGAAGCCGGGGCACTTCTCGCCTCGGGAACCCGGGGCCGAATATGGCCACTGCGGGGTTTTTAGTTGATATTTGCCGTGCATAGGGTGTACATAGTGTTACAGACTCGGCCCAGCGGTCGCCCGGATGTTTTCCATCTCTCCCGGGTGGCTCAACGCTGGTTCGTAAGCCCAGTAGAGCCCAACATAACCGTTCCACCTCCCCCGGTGGGACGGTAACGACAAAACGCTTTTCCCCGCGACAAAAAAAATAAATAAAAGAAGTGTGGTTCTCGAGACGCTCGACAGAAGTGATAACTTAAACTAATGTGGGTTAAAGTGAGAGAGGAGAAGCCTGCCTACTGCTGCCGTATGCGTGAGAGAAAGGGAAGCCAGACAGAGTGGCGCCGTAACGCGTTACGTTACGAAGCGGTTTACCCTCCCATAAGAAGTTATCACTTCATTGGATTGCTCTGTACTGCACTGCACTCCAGTCCGGTCAAAGTTCTGTAAAAGTCCTTCAAAAGTCCGATCAAAGTCCGGTCACAGCGCGGTCACAGTCCAGTCAAAGTCTTGTCAAAGTCCGGTCAAAGTCCTATCAAAGTGCGGTCAAAGTCCGGTTGAAATACGGTCAAAGCCCCGTTAAAGACCTGTCAAAGTCCGGTGAAAGTCCTATCAAAATCCGGTCAAAGTCTTGTCAAAGTCCGGTCAGTCCTATCAAAGTCCAGTCAAAGGCGGTAAGAGTCCGGTCGAAGTCCGGTCAAAACCCGGTTAAAGACCTGTCACAGTCCGGTCAAAGTCCTGTCAAAGGCTGGTCAAAGCCCTGTCAAAGTACTGTCAAAGTCCGGTGAAAGTCCTTTCAAAGTCCGGTCAACGTCCTGTCAAAGTCCTAACAAAGTTCGATCAAAGTCGGTGACAGTCCGGTCAGTCAGTGAAAGTCCGGTCAAAGTCGGTCAAAGTCCTGTCAAAGTCTGGTCCAGGCAGGTCCAGTCCGGCCCAGTCCGGTCCAGTCCAGTCAAAGTCCGGTCCAGTTCGGTCCAGTCGGGTCCAGTCCGGTCCAGTCCGGTTAAAAGTCCGGTCAAAGCCCGTACCGTAAATAAAGTTCTCGGGCACTGACAAACTGATGATGAAAAAAAAACACTGACAAATTGTCTTGAAATTTATTTATTTATTTTCTTTTTTCGTCAACCAACTGATACTTTTACACTCTTTTTATTTCTGAAACAAAACTGTATTGTATTCCAACAAAACAGACCAAAGAGATCGGACCTCATACCATATATATCCATATTAGCTATGAAACAGACAAATTTCTGAACGCACCTATAAATATTTGACAACCAAGTGTCAATTTATTTCTAAAATGACAAAAGACATCAAATTTTTCATACCTAGGAACGGTTTGTATTGGAAAATTGAATTGTCGTTTTTGGTATTTTCCTTTACTTATTATTTATTTTTCTCACCGGGTAAACCTTCCCTGAACTTCCACAAATATTTCAAGATCAGAATTAGCCAAATCGGTACAGCCAGTCTCGAGTTTTTGCGAGACACACGCACAGCGATTCATTTTTATATATATAGATATAGATAATAAGGCAGATTGATACGGCTCATGAGTGTGGCAGTGATTGTATTGAAACTTACTTTTCTTTGTTTAACGCAATTTCTCTATTCATTGAATCCATGGATTTTCTATACTCAGTGATATAAACACATGCATAAGTGACCCACTATCACGTTTGCCACATTAGCAATAAAAAAAATTGCTGTAAAAACTATCAGGCCATTTACGACAGCAATATTTACGCGTTTTGTTTCAATATATAAATTGTATTGTCTATAACTTTAGTCATATTTTGCGTGCGTGCGTGCAGGTGTGCGTGTGTGCATACGTGCGTGCGCGCGCTCTTTCTGTGTGTGCGTATTTGCGTGTGCGGTGTGTTCAGACTCATCGTAAATGTTTTGTTAAGTATTTGACTCACAGATGGTGCTTAGGTTCTGACAGAGAAGTAAGAAAGTGGCAACAGGAACTCTGCTTAATCTTAATTCATATTCAATTACTACTTTGTATTTTTTATCAGATTAAATCTTCAATCCAACACAACTATTAAAATAGGTTGAGGTTTCGAGTTGAGAAAATAACACATGAATTGCACGGAATCCAAATATCACTAAGCGGTCACCCATCCATAGTTTGACCGCGGCAAGCGTTGCTTAACTCGGTAATCGTTTACTAATTATTGAGAGCATTCACTATGAGTATTAAATAGTTAAAATTGACAACCCTGACGGGAAAATACGCCATTAAAAAATCGCTATGTCTGGCCCGCGTCTGCTATGCGTATTCTGCGCGCACGCCGCGTTTCCGCCGCCTCCCCGCACCGTTCCCCACTTCCCCTCCCCCCCGACTGGGAGTCAACAACCGGGAGTGCAGCGATCAGTGCATTACACCACGGAATAGGATGTACCCATGTTAGACAGTTCCTCCGTGACGTCATCTACCTGTACAAGGACCTAATCATTGTCATTCATGTTGCTATGCCGCTACAATTTATTAAAATTAACTATAATATGTGTATAGAGTAAGATAGATAGGCAGGCCGGCATGATCGTGCCGACCAACTATAGACACACTGTTTGGCTTTGGTCGACACTATTCCTGGATTGCGCTACACTTACCATCAGGTGTGGCGTAGTCATTTTCCGAGCCAGGATAAAAAAAAATATGAGGATTAACGCATATTTTAGTATTACACGATCGAATGTCCTGGGTTTGATTCCCAGATTGGGTAAGATTTTGTGAGTTTTTTCGGCAGGGAATCGGCCGGTCGTATTAACTAAAACCAGTTCCTTTCACTACAACATGCGTTTGTTTTACATATATATGTAAAACAAACGCATGTTGTAGTCCATTACCGGATAAGAACTTGGAGTAGACATGTTTGTTTAATGCAATATGTCTAGTTAATTAGTTATTTCACAGCTCTCACCTCTCACCAATCGTTGCTTAGTAAGTAAGTCTATTAATTTTACGATCAGCGGTTACTCCACCATAATGCGCCAAGTAATCCTCCTTTTACAGCTATTATTTCAGGACAGCCTGAAAAACCGTATTTCAACGACGATGTCTTTTTATTTATTTGAGTGACGAGACGAGCAAGTCGCTCGCCTGATGGTAAGCGTCACACCTGCCCATAACAGAAGCAACACCACACAGAACTTTGAATTATAAAGCACTCCATGGCACTGGACTGCGCTAGTCACCTCGAGACATAAAATGTTAAGTCTCATAATGCCCAGTAATTTGACTGGCTTCAATGTCCATCAAACCGAAATATAACAGTGCTTATACACGGTTGATTGGTGGCAGAAATAGACAAAGCGGCGGTACTAACCCAGACGGCCTCTCGCATACGAAGGATCGACCACCTTGTACCAACCCAGACGGCCTTTAGCATAGGAGGGACCTACCATCTTGTAATTGTCTATTGTCTATACGCAATGATATTGTACCATTAACAACCTTTGTTGTTCTAACAGCACGCAGCTGCCCCGATCTTTTATGATCTTCAACAGAGGAAGTGTCGGTATATCTGTCGATAGTACGATGTACGATCTTACGAATGATACCAAGCTTAAAATATGTTGAATATGACCGATGGCTCCATACGCAATGTTTGCAAGGCAATCACTGCAATCCTATTTTCTTTAACACCCCATTCCATATTGTAAATTGATAATAAATACAAAAATGTATGTGAAATGGCGGAAAATCGAAAGAAGTTTTTGATATAATAAACGTGTTCCAAATTCAAAATAATTAAAGAGTTAAAATAGAAAACTCTTTATGTGACAGTATTTATGGCCAGACTATAATAAGAGAAATAAAGTTTAAGCTGTTTTTATCAAAAATAATCGATTAAACGCTGCTGTTCATATAGCAATCGCAAGGATCTACCCCATGCAATTATCGACAGCATGGTGGCCAACACATAATCCAAAAATGGTTGATATCGGACAGACTGCTCGTAAAACTGATGAAATCATTACATTTACCGTTATTAAAGCAGATGATATGTTCTCAATGCATCTGTCAATCAAGAGGGTTGACCCCCATGCTTTGGTAGGGTCACACGTAGGGTTGGCAGGCGTCATAAAGCCAGACATAGCTTATTGGACGTTGAGCCAGCAATGTTAAAACGATTTTGAAAAAAGAATTTCTTCATTCGATTGTACTTTATGTTATATAGACCACCAAACGAGCAAGTGGGTCAAGTGGTGGTAAGTGATCTCCGCCGCTCATGTTCGCCCACAATAACAAAATAATCTTGGGTGCGACTTTATAGAAAAGGGATAATTATAGGCCCACGAATATTTCATTCACCGTACGAAACATAGCAAGTCGCTACTTTAGATCGGTTTTCTGTGAGACAGTGGTATCGACCCGGTCGAACCGGCCCATTCATGCTATATACAAAATTGTTGCCAGCATGACTCTAGTACTCAAAAATTTATGTAGTCCTATATCTGCCAAATCTAGGTAGATTTGATAAATCCTTCAATCCACCTTGGATGGTTCCATGGGTTAAGATCTGGCGACGAGGCACCTGGGAACAATGGGTTACAACATATGTACGGGCATTCGTCATTCTCTGACGCATTAATAAAGGTGATAATGTCCTAATGTTTTCTAGACAACTGTCTTTAACTATGTCACCTACTTCATCATCATCATCAGCCACAGGACGTCCACTGCTGAAATAGGCCTCCCCCAAAGATTTCCAGACCGACATGTTGAAAGCGGCCTGCATCCAGCGACTTCCTGCAACCTTTATCAGGTCGTCTGTCCACCTTGTAGGCGGACGTCCAACGCTGCGCTTGCCAGTACGTGGCCTCCATTCCACATCACCTACTTACTTTGGTTCAAATATTTAGTTTGTTGTTTCAGAAAGAAAGAAAAACATTTATTCGGCACCTTTTTGAGGCACAAAGCTTTTTGTTCAAGCATACACTTGTGCAAATCTCATCGTGCTTAATTAATTATTTTATTTATAATAAATACACCCAACAGCCACACACATAGTCCTGACCCTGCACTAGGATTAACTGTGACGTGGGTACCAGGAACTATGCAGTATTTAGGGGTTAACCCAAACCCGAAACAAATAAATAAACAGCTAAATAAATAGATTTAGTCTAATTCCCGAGTATATTTTGATGATGCTATGTGTACATTAGTTGATATTGATTTCTATACAAAAGTTCATTTGTTTTTTTTACTGACTTGTTATACTCGCTATTTAAATTGCCTACATGATTAATAAACAATTTTTTTCAAATATTTGTCTGTCATACAAACATTTAATACATTTTAATACAAGATTCTTTTAGGTTTTGTCGAAAAGGTTGTTTGCAATGTTGCATATATCAGCGAATATTAAAATTATTGGTCTGCGTGAATATTAGTAAATCAATACAAAAAAATTAAATACCTTTTTAAAAAACGAAAAACGTTGGCGCGACACAAATTTACTTGTCGTTAGTTGTTTATTGTTTTATAAGCGTGATCTAGCTCATTGGTTATATAGATTCTATAGTAATTTTGTCTATAGATTCTAGAGTAATTTTGATTATTAATTCTAGAGTAATTTTGTTCTTAATAAATATTAAAATATTACTAGTACCTTTTTAGACACATGCTGTGACAGCCTTGAAAGGTGGCGCACTTAGTTTTTAGTTTTTTTATTTATATGTATTTATCCTAGATCCGTACTCACGACTGTAAACCCCGAAGGGGTAGACAGAGATGTGACCAGTACACCCACATTTCGCCGAGCGTATCGCCATAATTTAGTAATAATAATACATATAAGCCCTGTTTTATAGACACTCTACTTCTGAGCACAGGACTTCTCTACGGAAAGGCTATACGAGGCCTTATTCCACCACGCTGGTCTAATGCGCATTGGTAGACATCACATAACTCCGAAATTCTTATGGAGAACTTCTTTAATATACAGATTTCCTCAGAATGTTTCTTTCACTTAATTATTTGAATCGAACCTCAAACACAAATTGTGACTGCGCGACCTAAGAATTGAAGCCAGGACTTTACGGTTCTAAGCTACGCAGCCATTAAACTCATAATATGAACTAGTAGTGAGCACTACAACTCTGTAATAAATCCATAACATCCGGGCAACAAAAAATGATTCAAAAACTATGAATTAAGCGAGCGGCGCTGGTATATCGCCGGTTATGATCTTAATTAGGGCTCAGTCACGGGGTATTAATGCAATTAATGTAGTCTGTATGGAATCTGTTTCTTGGCTCGTTGGCTTCCCGATCCGGCGCCTCGTGTTAAGACGGTTCTACATCGTGGGCACTAACGGATTTTATATCTACCGTCTGAATTAACATGAGTTATGGCTGTTCCTTTTATTATATTTACAGATAGATTTACTTACTATTTGTAATATTTTGACAGATCTTCCATAAATAAATAAATACACCCAACAGTCCTGACCCCATACTTAGTTAAACCTGTATCGTGGGCATCAGGAACTACGACTTGCGGTCCCACAACACTCAGACGAAACCAATATTAATGGATCACACAAACATTTCAAACATTTGTCTCAGTGCGGGTATCACGACCTATTGCTTCGCAGCCGGCTATTCTCCCACTGCGCCACGGAGGCTGTCGCTATACAGGGTTATTTTTAAAACACCAGCAACCTCGCAGGGGTAGATACCTAAGGTTATAAGCTACTACTTTTGTTCTACGACTTTTGATAATTTGTTAGATTTTATTTTCATACAAAAATAAGTATTCATTTAATTTCCGTCTTAAATGTTACCTACACGCATCGCAGATTACGTAAGCAAACACGCGAAGCGTGGGGAACGGGGCTAGCGTTGAAGGTCATCGCCCGAGCCAGCTGAGCGGCTTCTTTGAGTCGCACGCGCACGCAGAACGCTACGAAGAAAAATACGACACAACAAAAACTTGTAAAATCATTTTTTTTTAAATATATTGAGTTATATACAAACTCGTAGAACAAAAGTTGTTCCGTATGGGGTCAGCTATCTGGTCCTGCGAGGTTGCTGGTGTTTTAAAATTAACCCTGTATAATTTTCTTCAAATCAAATCAAATCAAATCGTTTATTAATCATGTAGGCAATTGAAATAGCGCTTATGACAAGTCAGTACAAAAGTAAAAGAAACTTATATAAAGAAATCAGTATCAACTAGTTCTTTTTCTTCTAGTTGTCAGTATCATCTTTGTTCTAGATGCCCCTAGAAGGAGGCTAGAAACATTTAAGCGCTGCGAACTAAGTAACTAAGGCACCAACCCAGACGGCCTCGGCATACGAGGGACCTGCCACCTTGTATTTTAGTTCAAAAATAAATACAATGATAACATAAGAAATCAACAATGAGAAACCGCAGGCGGCTTACATATAAATATATTATGTAAATCTTAATGTCGGTGTTATGTATGTTTGTATCGCATTCTCAATATTAGGACGTAGCAACATATAATCAGACACGATAATATCGATTATAATAGTCTCCTGTGTGACCCGACCTTAACACCATTGCGCTGCGCACGCGCACGCGATCCGCCGGCCGACATAAAGAACCGCCCTTTGGAACAATAGTTATGAGTTATAAAATTATTTTTACGCTACACACGTAGGTATAGAAAATAATAAGCTGTACTACCGAGTACATAGGAATTATTAGTGGCATCTAGGAAAAGTATTACACTGTCAAAAACGTAATAACCTTTAAAAACATGCAATAAAAAACATATCGTCGATGAAGTACCAATACCTTCTAAGTGTTGAGAATCTAATTTTACACCAGACTGTTTAAAATAAGGTTTTATTTTACAAAAACTGTTTAAAATAAGGTTTTATTTATTTTGATCAACTATTGATAGTATATAGTTTCCAATACATTACCTTTTTATTAGTTACTAAGGGATTTGGTTTATATTTACGTCTATTGTAATAAAAAAATAATTTTGGACTAAATTGTCAGTTAGGAGGTATTGGTACTTCATCGACGATATGCAACTTGGCTGAACAGTTTTTCTTCAAACGTAGTTAAAAAAAATTATATCATAGACCGGCAAACGAGCAAATGGGTCACCTGAGGGTAAGTGATCTCCACCGCCCATGTACGCCCAAAATTCCAGCAGAATCGTAGGCGCGTTGCCGACCTTAAAGAGGAGGATAATTAAGGGATTGGGAAGCGGAGGCGGATTTGGACCGGATATCTCACTCTCCGTACGAAACGCAGCAGCAAACCGCTACTTTACGAGGCAGTGGTAATGACCCGGTCGAGCCGGCCCATTCCTGCTGTAGACAAAATTATCTACAGCGTGGCGCTACCACTATCTTGTAGCATATATAGGCCAGCAGACGAGCAAGTGGGCACCTGATGGTAAGTGATTTCCACCATCGATGTTTATTTTTATTTATTTATAGATCCGAATATTCCGAAAACTGTTTTCCGAAATCGAGTATATCTCGAATTCGAATCGGATTCGAAACCGATTCAGCCCGTAAACACTCTTGACTGTCCACTCTCAATTTCACAACAGCGGCAAGAAGGGAAATTCCCAAATATAAGTTCTAAAAATGCCACGGGTTCACTGAACGAAACCCCCAACTTTTCCCATGGGCGATAAATCATCTTGACGTATATACATGTCGTGCGCGCGCGCATACCTTTATTACGAAACAATTAGCGACTGTCCTATTTTCAAATAGTAGGAAACATTTAACGAGATCTTGCACAATTTTTAACAGACTAAACAATAGATACGTCTATTTATAATGTGGTGCGATAAAAAAATGTGGCGAATTTTCACTCTGTTTGCTGTACATTGACGCTTCATAACCAGTAATATATATATCATCAGTGGAAAGGCAAAAATGCTAAAGCACCAGTACGTTAATTTTACCGTAGAGCATTTTAATGTTGTTTTTTATGATAAAAAATCATATCACTCAATCACATTCTTTCGCTTTCTTTGAAGTTCTTATAAAAGTTGAACCCACAAATATTTTCATTACTTATAAAAATATCTTTCGAAATTAATTGTCTATGAGCTAATTATTAAAAAATTTGCAACACAATTTTGTATAAGTATCTTACGTTTTCTGGCAATCAGTTGAACAAATATATTTCATATAGTAAATATTACCTTGGCGCTTAAATTTTTATTTGTATTACTTAGTCACTAAAAATGTGGGTAGTTATTTTTTCAAGGCAGAAATCTGCAAACAAGCATGTAGGTCAGACGATGGTAAGTGATACGTACTACTGATGAACATCCACAATATTTGAAGAAGCAGGGAGCCTTTGACGACCTTAAAGGAAAGGTATGATTAAGGGATTGGGAAGGGATTTTGAATGTCTCTTTTTTAATTCGAATAAGTATAGTTATAAGTTAATCCCTTTTTAATTTCAAGAATCACCCCTAATGTGGTGAAATCGGGGATGAAAGATTCGAACTTCATCATTTATGCACCTATTTTTATGAGTTTCCACTAAATATGAAAATGACCCAAAAAACTAAAAAGCCAAAAAAATAAAACTAAACAATTTTGAGTCGGTGATATCAATCGTTGGCTATTAAATTGCAGTACCACTGACACAAAATCCCGTTTTGTTTTAATTTATTTAAACTATTTTGTTTTTTTGAATCTCTTATTTTTTGTCCGGTGTGGCGATAGGCTCGCCCCGGGGCGGAAATAAGATGGCGATCTGTTGGTGCAATAGTACCTCTATCTACTCCTTTGAGGCGTGAGCGTTATTAGCTGAAAAGTGAGAGTATAAATTCGTCTACAGAGCAATGTACATCAAACAAAGAAAACATTTAGTTGCATTGGTAGCTAGTTTTGGAGACATTATGGCCTAGTTGGCAACGTATTGACGCCCACGGCCGTCGCGAGGGAATCAAAGAAATTTTGTATTTGTCGCCAACTCGAATACATTAGCTATTTTAATATGTTCAACTCTCACATACAGGAACTGCAAACTACACACTCGCCCGATGCCAGATTCTAATTTACGGATGTTACGCGATCTATCGATATAAAAAACGTGGCCTTGATGCAGTCGCGGTTGTGTTGTTTAATTCCGTACTATCCGAATCCGTTCTATCCGTAATCGAAGTGTGAAATGGTGTTGGAACTATTTTCGTGACGTAGCAGCGACCCGGAATGTTGATGAGGATTAAATCGCGTGGAAATAAGTATTATTTTAAGATTTATAAGTATATATACATTATACAAGTTCACGTCTGTTTCTGATTGGACTGCTCAGAGAATATGGCCTACGATTAGACTATGGACTATGTTTATGACTCATTATTTGGCCTTTTCTCAGGAGGTCGCCAATTTGGTTCCTACACGTACTTCTAATATGTCCTCGGGCGACACTACCTACCGCAACATTCACTTTTGTAAATCTCCTTGATCCATCCTTTCAGAGTGTTCTACTAGGTGGTAAGTCCATGATAAGCGAGAGACCGTTTGGGCGCGTACCACCGCTTTTTCTATTCCTGCCGTCAAGCAGAAGTGCGTAAGCACTAAAGCCAGCGAAATTACTCGACATTATGAGACTCAACATCATGATGGGGCAACGAGCGCAGTCTAGTGCCATGCATCTGATGGTAGGATTTATATACGCCCGTATAGCGAAATGCCAGCTAATGAGTTAAGTGGGTCACCTGATAGTAAGTGATATCTACCACCCAAGAACCCACAATACCAGAAGAACCATGGACGCGTTGCCGGCCTTAAAGAAAGGGAAGATTAAGGAATTGGGAACGGGTGGGGATTTGCGCCTCCTAATATCTCACTCATAACAAAACATAGCAACGCTACTACACGTGAGTTTTCTGTGAGACCGTGGTAACAACTCGGTCGAGCCGGCCCATCCATGTTGTATACAAAATTTAAATTAATTTTAAAACATGATTAATAATGCGAAATACAGGTGCAAAACGAAGTAAATCAAGGAAATGTAACATTGGCTTTCTTTATTTTTCTAAAGAACTGGGCCACGCGTGCACGTGTCTCAATAAGTCGTTAAATATATGTACGAGTATATATAGAAAAACACGAAACTGCGCATAAATGCTGAGCAAATGAATGTTGCTATGTGAATTTTATATACACAGCTTTTTATTAAATAATTCTGATACTTTATTGTATTTTAACTAAGGTAAGCAAATACCATAAATGTTTACCTAAAATGAAGAATTTACACTGTTCAAAATTGTCTCGTCATTTAATGAGCAGTTTTTGAAATTGTAAATAAATAAATCCAACAGTCACATATCGGCCAGATTCATGACCCCTCACTGCGATAACCTGTATCATGGGTATCAGGAATTACGATCCCGCAACAGCGAAACATATATTTGTGGATCACAGACATTTGTCTCTGCGCCGGAATCGAACCCGCAGCCACACGTTTTACAGCCAGCTACTAGCCATGTGTGCCGATAATTTTTAATATCAGTTGCATAAATAGTTTTCATGCAAATAAGTGAGTGCGTCGATTGATGGTAAGAGTTTATCGTTAACCAACGAAGATGTAGGAAAAATAGGGGTGATGTATGGGCCTCCGGCTTTATATATTTGGTATAAAATGAATAGAACTGACCTTCAATCCCCTTCCTCAATATCTGTCATGACGTCAAGCCATTGTGTCATTTCTATAATAAACCCTACCGCGTTATATTCCCGTAATAAAAAAAAACTCACGTCTGGCTAAAATTACTAAAGTTGTGGGTGTATCAATAAAACTACCTCTCCCTATATATTTTAGTGTGGAACATAAAACTGTGGCTTGACGTGATTTGACGTTAACAATCGTTTTAGAAAGGACTAGACAATTATTTAAATAAAATTAAATTATTTATTAAACAGAACATTTGCCTAAAATACTAATAATATAAATAACACCCAACAGTCACACAAATAGCCCTCACCCCACAGTAAGATACGAGTCTTGTGTCGTAGGTATCAGGAACTACGAGAGACTTTTAGTCTTACAACACCCACACCCCGAAACAAATATTTGTGGATCAGACAAATATATTTGCTCGGTGCGGGAATCGAACCCACGGCCTCACGTTTCACAGTCTGCTACTCGCCCACTGCGCCACGGACGCTGTCTAATACTATAATGTTAAAGATTATTTGGAAGACAAAACAGCTTGGAATTGAGCCGCTCACTCCTTACAAAATATGGTTGTCCATGGTCCTCTAGTATTGTTATCATAATAAATTATTTTACTTGACTGCTCTATTGGCGCATACTTATTAGTATTTAATATAACCATGGTAATTCCGCTGGCATAAAAATAGAACAACAAATAAGGTACTAGCGATACAATGGACCCAGGTGTTTTGCTTTGCCTTGCAGCCTGCAGTGTGTAAGGATAGTCGTGTTTCGGTTTGAAGGACATTGCAGCCAGTAAATTACTGGGCATTATGGGACGTAACATCTTATGTCTGGAGGTGACGAATGCAGTGCGCTAACATGCAGTACTTTGTAATTCACATTTCTGCATGGTGTTTTACTTTTTTTTTATAGTATAGGTCAACAAACGAGCAAGTGGGTCACCTAGTAAGTGATCTCCACCGCCCATATACGACCACAATACTAGAAGAATCACAGGCGCGTTGCCCACCTTAAACGGGTGGGATTGGGAAGGGGAATTTGGGCCTCCGAATATCTCAGTCATCGTACGAAACGCAACAGCAAGCCGCTACTTTACGTCGGTTTTCTGTGAGACAGTGGTAACGACCCGATCGAGCCTATTCATGCTGTAGACAAAACTGTCTACAGTGTCCAGTGACCTGCTCTTCACTTATGTCAGCTGTCAAAAAATACCTACTAACATATCACTTACGACGTTCAAATTGTTATTGGAAAGATTAATTTCTTTTCTCTTTCAATCCCGGACAGGCAGCATCATGTTATCTCTCTCACATCGCATTACTAAGAAACCTTCAGTAAAGGTGATAAACATCGATCCAGTACGCCAGATAACTAGAATAGATACGATGAATTATTGACGATGCCGTCTGCGAGCAAATATAACTTCAAAATTGTGCTTTAGCTTCAGCGGCTTCCGAATATTTTATAACTGGAAGAGCCTCCTTATTTTAATAGCATAGGCCAGTAAACAAGCAAGTAGGTCACCTGATGGTGAGTGATCCACCGCCCAAGTACACTAACAATATAAAAAGAATTATGGACGCGTTGTTGACCTTAAGGGTAAAGGATATTGAGAGATTGGGAAGAAGAGGTTTGGGCATCCGGATACCGATATCCGGAAAGAAGAAAGTATTGTCCAGCTGCTGGATAAATCCGGTGAGCCAAAACCCATCTCCCCTTCTCAATACCTGTACTGTAAAGTGGGCGTCGGGTCCATGATTTTTGTGCGATTGTAGATGTTCAGGAGCGGTAAAGATCGTTTTTATTATTATTATAGTCGCTAACGGTACCGAACAGCAAGTTTCAATAAAACAATGTAAGAACATTATTCACGACGCATAAAAGACACACATTTCTACACTACTATTATAAAGAGGAAACATTAATATTTTTGTATGTAACGAATAAACTTAAAAACTACTGGACCGATTTGGAAAATTCTTTCACTATTATCCCTACATTATCCCTGATGAATATAGGCTACTTTTTATTCCGAAAAAAGCAGATCACGCGGGCGGAGCCGCGAGGAAAAGTTAGTATGAATATATTATTACGAGGAAGCGTACAATGTAAATAACCTAGATACAAATCTCAGGGCAACTGCGTCAACAGTTGCGTTTGTAATGAAGACATGCGTTTGTTGGCGCAACGTCGCTAAGGGACTGGCCATAGATTAAAGAGTAATAGATGCGCGTCTACTACCGAAAGACTTGTCTTAATATTTTTTTTAATTGATTGAATGACAAAATGAGCAAGACGCTCGCCTGATAGTTAGCGTCACGCCTGCCCATAAACAGAACAGCACCACACAGAACTTTGAATTACAAAGCACTGTATGGGACTGAACTGTGCTCGTCACCCCAAGACATAAGATGTTAAGTCTTATAATTCCCAGTAATTTCACGGTCTTCAATGCCCTTCAAACCGAAACACAACAGTGCTTACACACTGTTGCTTGGCGGTAAAAATAGACTAATAGAATAGAGTAATGTTTTTTTTGTGTATAACAATATATAACTTTAACAAATTGATCTGATTTTAATACTACTTTGTTCTATTTCGATTATCTTCTCAGAGGTTTCATCGTCTTAGGCAGTTATAGTAATATAGGTAAATTTTGCCTTTCCATTTAGTTTTTATTCTACAATTAATCGTATACACAACTGTTTTTTTTTTCAGTAGGACGTTTGTATAGTAGCTAGCATAAGTCAACATTAATTATCGTTTTATATTGAAAATATACCATACACTTGATATTTTAGGTCATGTTAATTTTAGGTAAGAAACTTCAAAAATCGACTTCTAAACGGTGCACGGTTGCGGCGGTGACTGTTGAGAGGTTACACATATTTCCTCGTTTGGGATATATGGGGTACATGGGATCACCACGAAAGAAAAACTTACAACAAAAAAATGTGTGTGTGCAATTCACACACGGCAGAAGTGAAACTTCAGAATAATTAAAATAATTATTAATTAACTAACGAATTTTAATACGCAAATGCTAAAAAGTCATCCCATGAAAGAAAAAAACTGAGAGAAGACGAAGATAGCAGAAAACACTGTATACTTGTAATATTTCTGAATATGTTTGTCGTTTTTTGGTTTAATAGAATTTTCATATCACAACGGTGCTAATGAGTTTTCACTTCCATAATCATCCATACGATGCATGTTTGGCCATGTTATGCATGAACATACATAAAAAATATATAGGGGCGAAGTGAGAGACTCCTTTTTTAAGTCGGTTAATATCGCTGTCAACAAACCCAATGTATCAGTGTCCAATCCGGTAATTTTATGCTCCATCTACGGTCATCCTGCGTACGTGACCCGTCCGGAGTATCCACTCGATTTCACTTCTTCTTCTTTTTATTTATGGCTTTCGCAGTATTATGCATTTAGCCAGTGTCAAGTATAATGTATTCTCAAGTTATTTTTACAAGAACGATGAAACACGGGTGCGGTCGATTTCAAGGTCTTGTCGGAGTTTTGGTGTTAACTCCTTTCAGTCTGATTCTTAATTCACTTATTTCAATGTTTCCATACACTGTTCATCATCGTCAATGTTTATTGAACAAATCCACACCACTTTTATACAACAAACACAACTGTAAACTAGTTTATGAAATAAATTAAAATAAGCGATGAACTGCACTGTCAGAATTCCCGCCAAAACTTCCACTCGATTTCACTTGTTTATTCCAAAAGCATCACTTTCACACTTTAGAGTGATCGATGAAGACGAATATTGTGACTATTATTCTTTTTATCAACTTCAATGTACTGATATTATACTGGTATTTCCTTTTTATTTCCTCTAGTGCTTACTTTTAGAAAGTTGAGCGATCTATAGTTTAATGCAGCGGTCGGCAACCTTTTACCGGGCTCGGGTAGTAATGAAACGATGACATTCTTTCTTCGACACTTCTTCTTCTTTTTATTTATGGCTTTCGCAGTATTATGCATTTAGCCAATGACAAATTTAAATTATTCTCAAGTCTTCATAAGAACGATAGAATATCGGTATCGACCTCTTCAAAGTCTTGTTGGAGTTTAGGTGTGAATTCCTTCCAGTACGATGCTTAGTTCACTTATTTCAATGTTTCCATACACTGTTCATCACCGTCAATGTTTATTACACAAATCGACACTACTTTTATATAATAAACACAACTTTAAACTAGTTTATGAAATAAATTAAAATAAGCGATGAACCGCACTGTCGGATTTCCCGCCTAAACTCTCCGATTTGTGCTTGTCTTTGCGTTGCTTTATTAGAATATAGAACGGCGCCTGAAACGATTTAATCGAATTTTGCTACATAATAGCTCTATTGAGTTAAAGAACCAAATGAAGAAAGCAGTTAAGTAAATAAATTTTTTATTACGTACATATTATGTATACTGCCATAAATTATTAAACTTCATCAAACCAAACCAAAAAATCATTCATATGTACTTCCACTCGAGAAGAGCATTTTGTCGATAGATCTATATGATACTATTGTTTTCAATCGATACCAGCTTCATTCAGTACTCAGTATCCAACATTGGTGTTGAAATTAATCGAATTTATACGGATTTTACCATGGTTTTTTATTACGTGCCGAGATTTCCCGGATTCGGACCAGATTCGGTTCATATGCAGTGCGCCAAAAATCTTATAGGTTAGTGTTTATTGGCGTTGGAAATAATTTACTAAAACCGGCCTTGCTAAGAAGTCTATAAAATACGGCACTCTGCTGCTTCCTATACAATATCGTATTCAATATCCACAGGCGTTATCACGTCGTTTTATTATATTTTATTATCATTATCAATAAATCACCTGGCTTAAAATTGGCGCCAGCCGTGATACGAAAGGTCGCGGATTGGATTCCCGACGCTATCTTTTTTATAACATGTGCGTCACCTCATGGTAAGTGATCTCCACCGCCCATGGACGCCCACAATACCAGAAGAATTAAGGGTGAGTTGCCGACCTTAAAGGGAAAGGATAATGTTAATGAATGCTGGAAACAACATACTTGTGACACACACAGTGACCCGAAGTCTCTCCGCAGAACTCTAAAGGAACTCTAAAAGGTCCTGATTGTCTGTGAGATCGGGGTCATCGACGATTGGAACTTCCCTTTGTAAGAAGTAAGTAGGTCCAAGTATTTCGGTTCTCCTGCCCAGAGATGAGAACAGTGCTCCATCTGGGGTCGTACTTGAGCTTTGTAGAGCATTGGTCTATGGCCCGACGTATAGAACCTGCAACTCCCACCTCGACGTTTATACTTATTCCCCATTGATGTATCGTTGATTTAACCCAATTAAATTATTATTATTATATCGATGAGATATCGAACGAGATTTCCGAACTAGGCCGATTTATATGCGCCGATAAACCGTGAAACGTGTCGGTAATTCAACTAATCGATAGTCCTCAAGGAAATCTATATCTTTTGATAATAATTTTGTACATTTCCCACTAATATGCTTGCTTTATCAAGATCTAATGTTGTTTTAATCTAGGATTAAACGTTATAAAAAATTAAGTAATTCTTGAACCTCTTGCTGTTGTTGTGTATTGAGACCACGACTGTGTCCGTAATTTTTTTTCTGATGCATTATCTGGGACTAGTGCCAGGGTCCGCCTTTCTAGTTAGTCGCTTCCCTTTCCATTCTGTAGACAAAATATCACAACTCTACTATAAGTAGCTTTTTCTAAGATATCACAATCAGCGAATACATAATCCGAGTATATTTTTCCCAATTACGATTCCTATTTATTCATTTTATGTTCAACTGAAGGCATTTACATAATCACTCAATATCCATAATTCATTACGTATATTGGGCTTAAGCGAATTGCCTGTCAAAGTATTTATGACACTTTTTTGCCCTCCAGTATTAAGGCTGTTTAGACAATTGACCTTGATTGAGTAAAATAATTTTCGGAGTTGCCAAGTGAAAAAGGAATCCGCCCGATATGAATCGGAGTGTTTCATACCATATTTGCCAGGCCGACTCACACTTTTTTTTTCCGAGCGCGGCAAAGTGACTGAACTGTACCATGGTACCATAGAGACATTGCGTCCCTCGACAGTCGGCAGAATTATGCCGGCTTGAAGTCACTGGATATCATTGGCTGACTGATGACTCGATGAATGAATGAATTCGATTCACCGGATCGAACAACTGTGGCGGGTTTTTTAGCATGCATAATAGGAACCAAATGTTTCAGGTACCGCCAACCCGGTTTTTATTATTTGTATTTTATTTTAGATAATTTTTTATAGTATAGGCCGGCAAACGTAGGTCACCTGTAGGTAAGTTATCTCCACCGCCTATTATCATTTTTACCAAAGAACAAAATCAAAAACATTGAAATAATAGAGATGTTTTCTACAACCCTGCTACTATAGTAAGGAACTGACAGAATTATTTGTAGCAGCAGCAGACATTGATAAAAACTAAGACACAACAAATACAATAGATTACTACGTGGTAGGTCCCTCGTCTGGGTTGGTACCACCGCTTTGTTGATTTCTTTTTTATCCGAGCACGGCAAAGTGACTGCACTACACCTGATGATGAGCGCTGTGCAGTCTAAAGAATCTAGCGACCACCGACAAACAATGAGTTTATCGGTAGTCACCAGAATCATGCGGTCCATTGTGAGACTAAACATCGTATGTCTCAGGGTAACCAGCTCAGTCCAGTGTCATGCAGTACCTTGTAATTCAAAGTTCTGTGTGGTGTTGTGTTTGTGATATAAATATAAAATTTATGGGCAGGCGGGCCGCTTACCATCAGGCGAGCGACCTGATCGTTTCGTCATACAAGCAATTAAAAAAGATAACCTTCTAGTTATGCGAATATTTTTTTAAAATACCAAAATATTTAATCAAGGAATGGAATCAAGATTAGGAAAACGTGAGATCTTTTAGATAAACCATCCACTATCTATTGAACCTGAAATACTAGTAGTCCACCATCCAGGTGACCCACATGCCCGTATGATGGCCTTATGTAAAAAAAATCCGTATCTAGAACTAGGCGCAGTTTTATTCGTGTAACTGATTGATTTCATGAGAAATATCCGCTTATCTTTATGTGGGGCGCCGGCGCATGATCTGTTTCCGTTTGAACGGTTTATTTACTTGCACGTTATCTGTCAGTCGCCTTCTTGATCTAATGGCGGCGTATACAGTAAATCGATAGGTCTAAGATTCAGTCCCAGGTTGTATAATTGTTCTTTTTTTTTAGTTTTAGAAATTTAATCTTCTATAAGACGCTGATAACATGTAATAATTCGAAAACCCAGTCCAAAGTGAGTCGAACTCGCGGACTGAGGGTTTTGCACCCTTTGAATTTTTACTTTTTCTTTTTTATTATTCGTTTTGACATCCGCCATAATAACATAAATTGTAAGTGGTACGCTGTAGACAGTTTTGTTTACAGCATGAATGTGCTGGATCGACCGGGTTGTTACAATTGTATTACAGAAAACCGACCTAAAGTAGCGGCTTGTCGCTAGGTTTCATACGGTTAGTAAGATATCCGGAGGCCCAATTCCTGTCGCGCTCCCCAATCCCTAATATCCCTTTCCTGTAAGGACGGCAACACGCCCATGATCCTTCTGGTTCGTTTGCCGGCCTATACCATAAAAAAAACAGAATAGCTTAATATATTTCTCTGTGAAACGTTATTAATAATTTATCTACAATAAATAGTATAAAATAAAGTCGCTATCCGCGGCTGACTGTATGTTTGCTAAGTCCATTTAAACTTTGCCATGCATGAGTTTTGACTTGATATGGGATTTGACAGATAATTAGTTATCCGGTTTATAGTTTATCCGGGCACGACAAAGTGACTGCACTATACCTAATGGTAAGCGCAGTGCAATACAAAAAACCAGTGACCACTAACAAACAATAAATTTATCGGTGGTCAACAGAGTCATGCCGGCCTATATAAATGCTTCTTCACACTCCAAAGACGGAAGAAGCAAATCGAGGGGTTGCGACGGGACAGGCGGATGACTGATGCAGGCACAGGGATACAAGAATGTACCCCTATACCCGCCCCAAGTAACCATCAAGTCATATCGCAAGCCCCACAGGTTGATCCTGGAACGCGATCCACACAAGATGTGTGGCTCACTATGGCAGGCTTTAACACCGGTTTTACGATTGTCCCTATCCGGGCGGATATGAATATACTACCACCAGTTATTAAAACAATGTGTACGGCCTTTCAGAAACCGGGTGTCAATTTTGCTAAACTTGTAGTCACGTGACGCGTTACAATTGTTACTTAGTGGATGCATGGCTTTACGTTTTTTATTTATACACGATAAGAAGTTCAAATGTTTGTATAAGCCGGAAATCGTAGGTGCGGCGCGAGGATTGAACCTTTGCCCGTGTTTGGATTATGAATGTATTGCTAATACGACGCTACTCGATAGATAACGGCCTGATAAGCGGTTTGTGAATGGCGTTGAAGGGACACGTGATATTCAGAGGCAATGAGACTTCTTCAGTGTTCAGGATTTTTTTTTATGAGTTACTTGAATTGTAATAAAACTAATTTAAACGGATTTTATCGCGGTTTTGGTCCCGTGAACGTTTCGAAAGCTTTTCAGCTTTCGTGGTCACGGGGTGGACTGAGGTGTAAGTTGTCCAGTAAAGTTAATGTTACAGTGTCTACCTTCAGTTTACAATTATTAATAAAATTTAATTTTTGGTCCGATCTATGCAGAAAGTTCTCACAGTGTCGAGGTCTGGCAATTGGTCTTTTCCAACCATCTTCTCTATTGAAATTCGTTTAAATTAGTTGTATTTCAATGAGTAACATTCGCGTAAACGTAAGAAATCATTATGAGTTACTTGAATAACATATAGCGAGGTAGAGCCACGCTGTAGACGGTTTTGTCTACCGCATGACGATTCGACCGAATTATTACCACTCTAACACCGACGTGAAGTTGCTTGCATTTTTATTGCCCAGATAGACACACGAAGAGGCTCAACTGATGGTAAACGGTTACAGCCGCCCATGGACTCCAGCAATGCCAGAGCATAGCTAAGCTGCTACCGCTGTACTTCTGAGTTGTTGCGTTTTGTACGGTGAGTGAATTATCCGGAGGCCCAACGTGTCCATCTTCGAATATTATGTGCGTTCATGCGCGATGATGATCACTAACTATCGACTGACCCACTTGCTCGTTTTTATAACGTGATTAGAATTTGTGTCCAACATTGGCAAAATAATAAATAATTATAGATTTCCCATCATAATACGAGTAAAATTATTATATAAAGGGGTTGACGTCAGGAAGCCCGGTCGTAAAAAACTACAAGTCAGATCTTTCTGTAACATGTGTAAAAAGTGTGTTGCGTCGACCCCACTGAGAGTGGGATAAAGGCAGGTCGAAGGAACGATTGAAGGATTTTATAAGAGTCCAAATAATTCATCATAAAACCAAATAGAAGAAAATTAAATAAGATTTTGAAACTTCGCTGAAATTATTTTACTTGGAAACTTTATAAAGTATAATCCTAATTAATAGAAGCCTGGAACAGTTAATAACAATTTACAATATATATGATCTCAAATAACATTTAATAAAAATCTTATTTTATCTGATATCTCAGGTTGTCCACGCAGGGACCAAAATCGGTATGAAAAATACCTGTATTTCTCGGTTACAACCTATAATAGTAGAGGATACCGGGTAACATCGACCTTCACCCATCTGTTTACCGGATGAAAAATATATTTTAGGGTATAAAATGTGTTGCTGAACACATACCAATAGGGTTGCCTAAAAAATGTGGTCAAGAATATGATTAATAAACATTTAAAAAAAATATATAATTTCCCTGACTTGCTTACCAAAAAAAATTAACCTTCAATGAAAAGTATATAATGTACGCAGGTATGTGTTCAGCATACATTTTATACCATAAAATATATTTTTCATTCGGTAAACAGATGGGTGAAGGTCGATGTTACCCAGGATCTTAGACCATAATTTTACCGGTATTTTTAAAGATAACCGTAATTTATTTATTATTAAATTACTCACCGCAAAAATTTAACGTATCCTAACCGGATTAATACCGGTTACCAAAATAATCATTAGCTCTATCTATATACGTGCCGTCGGCATAAGATAAAGGACGGGCAATAGCTCTGTGTGTATTAAGGTAATTTTAGATTACCGTTATTAAAATGGTAACCTAAAACAGTGGTAACATGTTTATTTATTTTGGTTTACCTAATAGTAACCTAAATCTTAAAAGTAAACCAAATTCTTCGATACCGGTACCAGAATTTATAGGGTTTGACCTAAGCTCAAGTTCATGGTCCATATAACAAATAACATTATTATGAATTCCCTAGCAACGAACAGGAAATATGATATAACTTAACCGAAACGGTAGATGAACTGGCGTTTGCAGTTGATAAGAGCGGAAGCGAGTGAAGGTCGGCACAAAGTTTGCGAGTTCAAGGACATCGAGGTTGGTCCACTGACTCATTTCAGGTCGATAATGGATTACTGAAGCTTTAATCCGATTTGTAACCGACTTAAAAATACATGTTTCTTAATATAACACACTAGCTTTTGCTCGCGGCTTCGCCCGCGCGATCTGCTTTTTCCGGGATAAAAAGTATCCTATGTCTTATTCTGATATATAAGCTATATTATTGTAAAGTTTCATCAAAATCCATTCAGTAGTTTTTACGTGAAAGAGTAACAAACATACATACATCCATCCATACTTACAAACTTTCGCGTTTATAATATTAGTAGGATATATTTTTGTTCCGTTTTTTCCTTTTAATTTACGGAGCCCTAAAAGACAGTAAAGTTTTATTTATTAACAATTAAAGGCAATATCGATTACTTCATTTATTATTTACACCAAAGGTAAAAGATTGAAGCTATCATTTGAGGTTTTTCATTACACGCGCCATTAACCTTAAAGTGGTACTCGAGTCCGCTTTTAAGTTTCTCGACAAATTAACCTTTTGTCGGAATGATTGCAAATTTTTCATGCACTTTATTTAGCCTTTTACGGGCAGTCAGGGACGCATACACTTATTTACTGTAATAAACTATTCTTCTGTTGTCTCTGCCTGCCCCCTATAACAAACAAAGAATCTATATAGGGTCGGTATATAAACAGTTTTCCTCGTTAAATAATAATGTCTTTTTTGGGTCATTTGGGTTTTACCGGGCAACTTTTACCTCGTTTATTATCAATATGAAAGTAAAAGATCGATTGAAATAGTTATACGCCTAGTCAAGTTCCATACTACAATTAGATAGGACGTCGAATTAAACTGAATGTGGATCCCTGCATCAGGTCAATTTGATTGCGCTGTGAGTCCTATTATGGTGGTCTTTCCATAACTTTTTGTATTATAGTAAGTTATTTTTCTGTTTTATGCACAAATTACCCTTTAATCTTTATTTGATTGAATGACGAGACGAGCAAGCCCTGCCCATAAACAGAAGCAACACCACACAGAACTTTGAGTTACAAAGCGCTGCATGGCACTGAACTGCGCTCGTCACCCCGAGACATAAGATGTTAAGTCTCATAATGCCCAGTAATTTCACTGGCTTCAAAGTCCTTCAAACCGAAACACAACAGTAAATGTTTTTTTATTGTGACATAACCGCTTTAAAATGCAATTTAAACAACAAATGTTCACTTTAGGAAAACGCAATTTCAAATCCAGTCCTGATATTTTAGTAGTAAAATGTAACTTAAACGCTCGCGTAATGTTATCGATATTAAGATATGCAGAATGTTAACTTGGTCTCTTGGACGATTATGTAAAACAAGTTATGTTCCACTGGATACAAGTAAGACTTTATTATGTAAACAAACTAGCTTTTACTTGCAACTGTTTTCTCATGGTTGCCAAAAGTATACGAGTATGGTCAGTAGCGGGGCGAGACCTTAATTTGATGTCGGCAAGGTACCCTTCGCCTTCTCTCCTCTCCGTACATGCATCGACTAACTAACAGCTACATTTTTTTATAGCATAGGCCGGCAAACGAGGAAATGAGTCACCTGATGGTAAGTGATCTCCACCGCCCATGTACGTCTACAATACAAGAAGTATCATGGGCGCGTTGCCGACCTTAAAGGAAAGGAATTAGGGATTGAGAAGAGGATGAGGATTTGGGCCTCCGGATATTAGGCATTAGGAAAGGATCCATTTTACATTAAATTTCGCAAGCACTTCGGGAGAAGCGGATATACACTGGCTGATATACACCTGGAACGCAATCCACACAAGGCGTGTGGATCACTATGGCAAGTTTTAACACCGGTGGTACGGTGGTCGCTATTCGGGCGGATATGAATATCCTACCACCAGCATGTAATTTCAATAATCCTCCATTCATATACGTTATGTATACAATGTTGTTTACTATTAAAAGGAAAACCAACAAAAGTCAGCCATTGTTCTGAAATAACCTAATGATTTTCCTGTGGTTAATTACCTTAGTGTTTATCCTGTTATGCGGTTTGCCTATTTTGAAATCATCTATATGTTTTTTTACATACATAAATAAATTATTACATACATAATTGCGACACGACTTGATGATTGGTTGGGGCGAGTATAGGGTACATCCTTGTATCCCTGTGCCTGCATCGATCATCCTCCTGTCCTAACGCAGGCCCCTCGTTTCGCTTCTTCCCTCTTCGGAGTGTGCAGAAGCATTTATGACTACTAGGTATGACTCTTGTGACCACCGATAAACTCATTGTTTGTCTCTAGTCTCACTCACTAGTTTTGTTGGACTGCACTGCACTTTTTTTTTAATTGCTTGAATGACGAGACGAGCAAGTCGCTCGCCTGATGGTAAGCGCCACGCCTGCCCATAAACAGAAGCAACACCACACAGAACTTTGAATTACAAAGCACTGCATGGCACTGGTCTGCGCTCGCCCTAAGACATAAGATGTTAAGTCTCACAATGCCCAGCAATTTCACTGGCTTTAATGGCCTTCTAACCCAAAAACAACAGTGCCTACACACTGTTGCTTGGCGGCAGAAATGGACAAAGTGGTGGTATTAACCCAGACGGCCTCTCGCTTACGAGGGACCTACCATCTTGTAGACTTACCTTCAGGTGCAATGAACTCATTTTGCCATTCTCGAATAAAAATAATCGACTTCATGTTTCATATAACCACAATATAGTCATACTAGGTATATAAAAACATAATTTCAATATGTGGCGTTTGTGAGGAAAATATTTTAATCAAATACTCATGTTTGTAGCCATATAGCTTAGGTATTACTGATATTACATGTGTGTAATACTATTATAAAAAATAATAACCAGAAGCTTCGTTCAGCCGGCAATCGAGCAAGTGGGTCACCTGATCATAAATGATCTCCATAGCCTTTGAACGTACACAATATCAGATGTATCGTTGACGCGTTGCCGACCTTAAAGGAAGGGCATTATTGAGTGATTGATAAAGGGGGGATTTGGGCCTCCGGATATTAAAAAAAGGAAAGAAAAAACTGTAAGAAACGCAACCGCAAGCTGCTACTTTACGTCGCAGTGCGACAGTGGTAACGACCCGGTCGAGTCGGCTCATTCATGCTGTAGAAAATTAGAGAACCGGATATACACTGGATGATCCTGGAATGCGCTCCACACAAGGTGTTTGGGTCACTATGGTAGGTTTTAACAACATTTATACGGTGGTCGCTAACTGGACGGATATGAATATTCTACCACCAATAAATTGTTATCATTGTACTCATACTGATCATACTGATACATACCGCGATCTGCGGTTCCAAGTTATCGGAACCGAATTCGGAACTGAGGTGTCCTATCGGAAGCTCCGACCTTTCGGAATCGGAGGCGAAGATCCGTAACATCAGTGGTTCGCAGGTGTGGTACCGGCGTGACGATCTATTGTATGCACCCAATAGTCTTGTCGTGAGAACCATGCAAGGTGTAAACGTAAAAGGGGTGGATTGTCGCTAGATTAGTTTATTTCCTTATAGTTAACCACCGTCTCAGAGACGACATTTAAGATTTTCTGTACCTAGTTACGGAGCATAAAACATTTTCTGTATTCAGTAATGGAGTGTGAACTGCATTTTGGTATGGACATAGTCACAGTCTAAGAAATTATTAACTTACTATTAAAATAAATCGTCTGATTGATTTTTAATGGTCAAGTATCTTTTGGAACTATTGTATTGTAGATCAAATAAACACCGCATATTATTGATAATTATTATTAGGAACCGCTATCCAAAATGAATGTACGTGTAGAATTTATTTTTACAACTCGAAAGGAAAAGGGAATTGGTACCAAATTTTAAAACAAAAGACGCGTAATTTACCGATAATTGAAGAATAGTTACCAAGTTTTATGCTAAATCTTTTCTTAGAAACGACACGTCAATAGTTCACACCGTTTCTTTTAAACTTACTTTTTTTTATAATCCCCAAACAATTGACTGTTAACACAGTTGTTACATTTTAAACAAATATAAAATAACGTTACGGAACCCTTAATTACAATAATCCCTTTCTATTGTGACGATGAAGTTGGGTAAGCGCGTGATTCGACTTATCACACTAGGGATGATACCTACGTGGTCGTTAGTTTTTTCTTACGTTTACGCGAATGTTACACATAGAATTATTTTTTTTACATTCGAGCATAGCACTGTGACGGCACTACACCTGATGGTAGGTGTAGTGCAGTCTAAAAAATTAGCAACCACCGACAAACAATGAGTTCATCGGCGGTCACCAAAATCATGTATAAATACAGGCTGGCATGACGCTTACTATCAAGCGAGCATCTTGTTCGTCTCATCATTCAATCAAATTAAAAAAAATGTAGAACTCAAAATAAAGAGCCGTTTAAAAGTAGGACAAACGGACAGACGGGCAGGCAATGGCTCTATTATAGGGTTCCGCTGGTACACTTTGGATACAAAACGAAAACTTTAAAATAGTTTGTTTTGACAGTCGAGACCAACATCGCAGACTCGCAACCAGCCCCAAGAGCACCTCTGACTTTTCTTAGGTACGTGTGAATTCATTGTTAAATATTTTCGCTTTAACGCTGAGAAAACCTACGTGAGAGGTGTCCACAAGAATTTCGAAGGTGTGATAAGTCTGCTAATCCACAAGAGACGGGAGACCGACATCGTTGACAAGGGCTGAATGGCAGTATGATATAGTTTTATGTAATTAAAACAACAAAAAAATACCATTTGCATTGTCTTTGCCATGTAATATAGATATTATCTTATTTTTAACTTCAAAAGAGGAGATTTTCTACTCGGCTAGTTTTTTGGTTTTATGTATGTTAATCGATTTCTCCGCATGTGGACCCATTTTGTCGAACAAAGTCATTCGATAGATGTGATGTAGTCCCATATAAATTTGATTAAGATCTGATGATGGAGTGGAGTAAAAAAAAATGAAAGTCATCAACGGACAACAGCTCAGTCGTCACAATTGTGTTATTGAGTTGGAATTTACATACCACAGCTGTACTTAACACTGAAAATTTAAAAATAATTATACATTCGCATACCATTGCCCTTCTTATTTCGCATCCATACATACCATAGTTAATCCATAAAAATAGACTTTTATAGACATATTGACACACCCTAAAATTTATGCATGTAAATTTAATAACTGTATTACTGTGGTTCAAACACTTAAACCGTCAAAATCATTTCGCTTGTCAAAATAATAAAGTGACGGCCAGTGGAAATGTCATTCGACCTAGACGACCCGGCAACCGGATTATGACGGCTTTTCAACTGTGAAATAAATTCCAAAACTCCATCCTCATTTGTTAAGTTCTTTATTCAAAAAGTCATAGAGTTTAGAATTGTGTTGTCAGGTAATTTTGAATGGTAGTAGTAATTTTGTTGTTTTTTACACTGACAACCCTTACTCGGAAGCACGTATTGTGCTTCCTGCTTATCTATTTTTTACAAAGGAAAGGGATGAATGTGAAATTAATAAAGGGCGTTTCAACGGATTAGTGTTACTGGGGCGAAATGTATTTTAAAGTTAAATAAAACGCTGGCTCGATCAGTTAGAGGTTCATGACTTTTAAACGAATATCCAGTTCATTACAGTTGGTTCAAACGAGAACTGATGATTACCGGAATCCAGAAAGGGACGATACTACGATATTACAGTAAATTCTGTTGCCACGAAATAAACCATTATTATAGATAAATCAAGAAAATATGTTATTGAGCTTTAATTAATTTAAGTAAATATACATAATATTAATAGCACATTACAGAAACTCCCATTCCACTTCTTTTCCATTCTGTAATACAGCCTAAACTGTACTATAGCGCTGATTTTTAACCGACGAAAAATTGGAGGCGGTTCTCAATTCGACGCGTATAAATACTTTTTTGTGAACACGTATCACTTGTCACCGAGTAATTCTAATTTGGTGAACATTTTTGTTTTCTATTTATAGCTTGTTTTTAGATGATTTTATTTTTGTTTAACATTTGATTACATCTGATGATAGTACAGTGCAACTGTAGGCGTTCATCGATGGTGGCGATTACTTCCCATCAGGTGACCCACTTGCTCGTTTGCCGCCCTCTGCTATAAAAATAACCAGACATTGCTTCCCCCAGTTCAGCCAGACTTTTGACGGCTGAAGTTACTGGATGTGGATAAACATTGGACCCAGAACGCGAACTCGGAACGCGGAACTCCACATACCAAGAAGACACTGTGGCGGGTTTTATATATTTTTTGTGTTTGTGACTGAATACTACTTATTATTAATTATAATAAAGCTTGACCACGAATCAAGTTTTACCGCATATGTAAGCGCAAATTTATAAAAAATGTACTAATATTGTAAGAGGAATAATCATAATATTACACAAATATTTAAATACACGTATTTTTCAAATATCTATAGGAATAAAAACAGAAAATTCAATATTTTATAGAATCATTTCTGCTAGCAACGCCATCTATTGGTGCGTTGTGAACACTACAAAAATATCGCCTCTGCGAAATATTTCTTCCGAGTCTATCCTAACGTCATTAATAAAACAAAATTGATAAGCATATTTATTTACTGTTACTAACAGAAATAGCTTCGTTGTGTTTTTGAATTCATTTTCGCTTGAACATCATTTACTGTTTCGAAACATGATTTCTTGCTGACGAACACTCGTACTGGGTCCGAGTAATGTCCATAAAAAGGTCGAAATAAATGTTCCACGCGTTTTATGTTGGAAATTAATGAAATGGTAAAGAATGACTTTTATCAGCACGGATCGCAAGTCGCAGAAATTTTATTCGTACGGGAATGCAACGCGCGGAATGCGGGGTCATTGAACTGTGCGGCGGGAAAGTAGGGTTGGTTAATGTGGGATTACCTATTTGTTCCCAACACGGCATATGCTCGCTCGCACAACAATAAAACCAAAACATTATTCCACAACCCTTATATTCCGCATTCAAAGGTCCGTCCAATGTGGGGAACATTTTTTAAATATTTAATACGTACCTACTTAGGTCCGTGCAACCTAGTTTAGTGCTGTTAAATCTGTGTTTGGAATATATACCTATTTACCCGTATCAAAAGGCATGTGTGTAGGCATACTTAACATTGTTATTTTACTCTGTGTGTAAATTGTAGAATGGGAAGACTAAATTATGTGTCCGTATTTGTATTTATATTAGTTGGTTAAGCGCATTCGATTATCGGCTAAACCGAAGTCTGAGTGTAGCTAATTGTTTGCCGACGTACGTTCAATAAATATACGCGGCAATGCATTACAAGCGCTCAGGTATTTCTACTTCGCGCCATAAACCTTATATTAGGAATGTCGACTGACTGGCTCCAACGTCTGTTGAGAACTAAATGACGTACAATCCACCTCTCGCGGGGCCGCCGGCCGAGCGACTATAGCCAACTGGATAGACGCTTTGCCGAACAGCGAGTAGCGACCGGCCGCGCCGTGCCCGCACTCACACAAGCGCGCTCACAAACACATCTTTAAATGCCGCTGCGCTGATTTCCTTCTTTGAACCAACTCCCCCCGCCCTTCCGAGACGCTAACCGGGAGATCCAAGTTTTACCTCAAATCGCAATAATTACGATGAAAATCAACACCCAGGCTAACGAAAGGCATGTACGGTGATAATTAAAACACAATCGTGGGGCCACAGCGCGTATTTTCAGTGTATTTCGTGAATGACATGGAATTAGCCGGCGCGGAGTGGGGGGCGACGTTGAACGCCGCGTCAGCGGGCGCGGAGCCGCGGCCCGCGAGTCGCAGACAACCGCTACGCTACGCGGCCCACACCAACGCGAACACCGATTAGTCGTGTCCACGGCGTCAACCGAATTGCACGCGCGGCTCTGTTCGAACCGGCCGGCTCCCGAATAATGTTTCAGTGTTTGACAAACTCAATCGGAGGTCTCGGAAGAAGTATCGTATTTAATAATTTACACTGTATAACCGACCGCATATTCTCAGTGAGTGTTACGCAGTGTGTACGGAAAAAACTTTGTCGAAGATTCTGAAGAATCTTGTGTAAAATTGTGTAATTCAGCCGGCCCCGGCCGGATCGCGTTTTGCACAAAACTTTTTTGGTGAGTGTGATACACGTTTATTACAATAGCAGTGACAGTGCCCCCGGATACATTAAAGTGAGAAATATCAAAAAATGTGGGTACTCATTACTTATTCTATGGCGAGAATGGCGGGGCGTTGCCGGCTTATTCGGAGCCATGGTGTAATAGGTTTTTCTGCGAAATGCCAACGCCGAAATTCTTTAACTTATAATTATTGTCGAAATTATTATTTACCTCCTTTTGCGTAAATGTAGTTCGGTATATAACTTTGTGAGAATTTTTGGAATTGGCGGGTAATTGTTCATTATCTCGCGTTAAAGTGTGTATCGATAGAGGATTTCATTATAATGCACCATAGATAAGTGGTAATCTATTCGACAATACTACACAATCGAAATTAAGCATATTTTGTTAAATCATCTTCAACTAAAATTTAATGTAGGAATAAGTTAGTGATGTGCCCACAGATATTTAAATCACTCGATTATTGCGTAAATTATATTTAATTTAATTACTTATTTTAGGTACCGCGTAAGGCTATTACTTAACGAATAATGTGTAATATTTAATGTTAATGCTTAATGCTAATATCGCGTCTATCGCGATGTACCTACAGCTTGCAACAAAAAATACCTTAGTTGTGAAATTATTCAACACAATATGTTTATTCCAAATTAAATAATACGTTTCAAAGTAATTTTTCTACGTTAACATTTTTTATAGAAAAGTGACCAGTATGTAAAACGGTGATCCGATAAATCTACCCACACTTAAATATTTATAAAAATTAATGTTTAATAATGATATGATTTACATTTGTTCATATGATGAAAATGATTCGATTAGCAGTTGTAAATAACGTAAAATTTAAATAAGCATTAACACCTAGTAATTAAATATTTCGAGATATTATTTTTATTTGTAACAAATTCTTAAATGGGTATGGAAATCTAATTCCAATATTTCTCTTTAAGATTAAATTGTTCATAATTAAAACTCACAAAATTATTGTTATCGGTTTTTTACCAGTTTCCCTATGTCTCAAACACTTTGGATTTTTTGGGCATCTGTACATTAACTAAATCAATTTTTTATCGCTAAACACATTTGTGACTCAGTGCTCAAGAAATACAGAATTCACGATGAGTAACGCTCGAAAATAATTTAAATAGGGTAACTTGTGATTGTAAATTACCGGCGTAGGTACTATCGGAATAACGGGAAAACGCACCGTTCAATTGTTTTATTAGTAAACACTTATTTCGCGCCATTATGTGCTTGTAAATAAAAACAATTTCAAGGAAATCACTACCTGACGCTAGGCGCGCAAAAACTCGGCGGAAAGGCGCCCGTCTTGTCGCAGGTAAAAAATCGGACAAAAAGCGCGGGATGGTATCGGGATTCGGGACATTCACAAATAGTGAACTATAATGGGATAGGGCTCAAGGCTGGGTACTCGTTTATAACACTACGGTTCTGTACCCAGAGTTCAGTCTTGTTCCGGGCACCGTAGTGGTCGCTTCCTAGACCATAATGCCTGATTGTTTGTAAATAATACAAGTCAACACACTTTGTGTTTACAATTTTTTTCTATTTAATTTTCAACAGTTTTAAAGTTTTATGAACGGATTAGTGGATTGCACGGCCTTTGCTCTGTTAAGGTGAATGCACTTTCACCAAACAATGGTTTTGTGATTATTACATTATAATGTATTTTTCTTAAAATATTTATTTTTACAATTCGAAATTTAAAGTTTTACATTTAGCAATAATATTTCTTGATTTTACAATGACTTAGAAAATAAATAGAAAATGTTCTGAGTATATACCTAATCGGTGTATTAGAAATTGCTCACTTAATTGAGAGCTGGCACACTGTTGCTAAGCTAAGCGTAATCTACATTGATGATCGGATTATATTTTCCATGTGTATTATTATTATACTTTAATACATAAACTTTAATAATATGACTAGCTTCAATCCTAATTATCTCCAATATTAGTTTTTTTTAATCTAACCAGTCTTGTTAGAATAGTTGGTGTTAATGAAATTAGACTCAAGACTCCTCAGTCAATCCCTCAAAGGGCATTACGTTCGTGTTTTTTTTAAATTAATATCTAACGTTTATTTTTTTCTGTTGTTGCAGACGGTGTGCGTTGAACCCATCGCGCGCATCGTCTCTGTGATAAGAGGCCCCTGTGATATCGACGAGTTCGTCTTAGCTTTAAACTAGTTAGTCTTTAGTAGTATATAAATAATGACGCCACCGTTTGACTTGCACAACTTCGACGTATGGGATTCTCTCGACGAGGAGTCCATGAGGTTGACGCAGACGTCCGACTTCTGGTCTCTAGTGAATAATGATCCGAACGGGATTGACCTTATCCCCATGGCGAGTTTCTCTGACTCGTTCCCGGAGACTGACGAGGACTGGAGGATAGCGGAGAGCCCGGAGGATCCTCACAAAGAGAACATAGTCCACCATGATTGTATGTGGGCGGGATCGTGCGTGGACTCGGGACATCCGACGAATACCTTCGTGCCGGCAGACCCTATACCAGCAACGCCTGGTCAGAGTCTACTCAGGCGGGATTTATCGCCGTCGAGGCCGGATACACCACCTTCTTTGGACGGGGATGAACCACCACAGTTCCGTCACGCCGTCGATGTAGCCGGTACGGCTCTTCGGCTGCTGCGGGACTCCGCCGCTGTCGCCGCAGACCATTCCTACACATTGGCGAGACAGCATTTCGACTGCCTTGGCGTCCAGACCCCTTCTGACTCCGGTGAATCAGGTCAGTTAAATTTCCTGCATTCCTTACTTAGATATATTTATAATAAGATTGTATAATGATTGTGTAGTGTTAAATTTAATTATTAGAATGTATCTATGGCACTGGTAGTGTACACTAGGTCTTAGGAGCGCAGACAATTTATAAATTTTTAAGTCGTCTTTGCTTGAATAAGTTTAAGATAAGCTTTAATGTTATTTGATATAAAAGTGAAACATTTTTAACGGATAACGTTATTTTAGGTAATTTTGAGAATTATTTACACAAATTTATTATATATAAATATATATCTTAGTGAAGCGTTGGCGCGCTCATTTGCATTTCAAATCAGCTATGTTAGGACCTCTGGCTTATTGAGAATCCGCTGATAACTGACGCGGATCGGTAGGTTTCATACTGTATTCGCTTTTTTTTGTTATCTGAAACATTTTCGTAATCACATATACCTATTATGGTTACCTACTGGGAAGTTCAAAGATACCGGATCTTCTTCATTTAAAAGGAACATTGCAATAATAATAATTGTAATGTCGTAGTCGTGTCGTGTCGTAGTAGTATTGTGATGTGTCGTGGGTAGATATTTCGCCATCATTTCTTGCAAATCTTGACCGCCAGTATGTAATAGGACGCAGGCGCCGCGCCGGGAGCGCGGGAAACTGCGTATATCGACCGTATACCGCGGCCCACTACGTCTAGACGCACTCGCGATTCCTCTTCCGGAACCTTAGCCCATTGCGACCTTGAACGTCTCAACCTTCCTTAATGTCAGGTTGCGCAACGCCCGCACTCGTCATCCATTCCCGCGGGATCGGAGTTAATTAGAAACTGGATTAATGTCGTGTGTACTTATGAAAAGGTCCCGGAACGCGCGTCACGGGCTTAGGACGGAACTGAGGTCGTCGGTACGTCGACCGAGACGTCCCGACCTTCGTGCATCCTCCGACAGCGAATTGCCGTTTCCCGCCGTCTGCGCCAGGGTTAATATCCCCCCGAATCTATCAAAATTATGAATCGCCTATCGGGTACGAGAGACCCACAAAACCAACTTATCGATTCGTGATTGCATTTAATTCGGCGTCTGATCGGATTAGAAAACGGCTTGGCAGATGTCAGATTAACCGACGCACAACAATGAGTTACGAAACAATACTTTCGATGGTGCTGTTAGATATTTCGCCGGTTTAAATGACACATTAATTACAAAATTGATATGGCTAGTATGAATCGAGTTTTGTCGCAACTCGTATTCTGTGTTGTGGTAACAACCCCAGTTATAAGTTGCATATTTATCTCACAGTTTAATCGATGCGTCGATATGAATATTCAAGTGTGTTCCGACAAAAACTGACCACCAATCGAGTGCATGTAACGTGATTAAACAGTACGTGACCTCCACTCGAACATATTAGCGTGTAAATACAATGTTATTATACTTCAAGCAGTTTAGTTATCGTCGATAGTAGTGGGTAAGGTCGCGATGGGCATGAACCGAGCTACTGTCGGTCTGTTTATATTACAACTTGTTGCGCAACTTTTGCTCAGAATAAACACGTCGGAAGTTTTAATTTTATTAAAGTCAACACAAATCTATTAAAATAACATTAACTACATTGAATGTTGCCGCGCAGCCGGCGGTCTCGTCTGGTCTGTTACTCTTGTAAGAATGAAATGGAATCTCATTGAAGTGGAGCTCGGCGGCGGTCGGCTCGCGGCTCGCGGAACCGGTTTGGATCGCATTACTGCCGTCTATCTGCCGGATAACAATTTGATAGACGCCGTCTCAATAATCGTGATCGGAGATCACTCTATAACGACGCAACATCGCTTTTATATGACTATGCTGCGAACCATTCGAATTGGGTCCGATTTTAATTGTTTTGTCAATCGATGGTTCCGTTTAGTCGATTGTGAGACCGCGTCACTATCGGATGGTCAGGCGCATCGCGCATGCGCAGCTCCATTTTTTACCTATCGCGATCGCATGCGAATTAATGGTATCGTAGCCGGCACTTTTGATATAATTTTTCGCGCCAATTCAGCATACAAAGCTGCACCGATTTGTTGTGCGACGCTGGTCCATTTAACGAATACCTGAGGCAACGTGCGCTAGATAACTTTATTATCACGTGCGCTGCTCTGTATGCCGCATGTCATGCATTTTTTATTTAATTTATGAGTAATTTTTTATTACAACTTTTTCGTCAGCAATAAATAGTCCACGTTAAAATACGTGTACGCAGTGAAGTACTATATTATCAAAGCTTATCGAGATAACCGTGTTTAAATGTTTTTGACCCGACGCCACTATCATGACATATTGCATGATTTATGACGTTTGCTTAAATAAAACAAAGTAGGGCACTGGTTTACCTGTGAATTGTCAGTTCCTATGAGGGCAATTTAGGGCGTTAAGATCCGGTTTGCGCGGTTGCCCTAAACATTTTAGTACTAATCAGTGAGCCAAGGCTGTGGGCTAGTTTCGAAGCGACTGTTACAATCGAGGTTTTTTATTTACGACGCTATTAAAGATTCTTGTCGCCTAATACTGACGTAATGATATAATCTTTACGCCCTTAAAGTAGGATTATCATAAGATTAAATGATCGTTAGATTTTTTTAGGAAAAATCACGTATTCGCCGTTGATAATAAAATAAACCTATCTACAAGACTTATAAATTCATATTTGGAAATTGTTAATGCTTTAACTACCTTTAAATATATTTTATATAAAACATAGATAATAGACTCGTAATAATCATTCATAATATTATACCACTTTATACTAATAAAGAATCTCAAACGATTGCAGCGGCCTGAAATGTTGTACTAAATGTCGACTCTTAAGGACTATTTCATAATGTATAAGACAGCTAATTTTGAAAGTATCTAATAAACATCCAGTATATGCCAGTGTGACTTGTATTTCGTGTCATATTTTGTGTTAAGTAGCATTTACTCGGAAGTGGTAAAACAGACGCTTATAAATTTTATTTGAATGAAAAATTAAGTTCGCCTCCACGGAGACACCAATGTCGCTGAAGGTGAAAACGGTACTTAACTTAACAGATAAAATGTTGATAATTCCCGCTCGTGTATAATATTTTTTTATAGTTAAAATATATGGGCCATTATAAGAATTTATCGAGTCGCTAAGCACGTTAATAAAGTAAAAATCGACGGTTGCGTAGTAAAACGATTTGCGCGCTGCGAATGCTTCCATGTACCTCATTCATGTTGCACATTGCTTAGCAACAACGATGGAATGTGGCAGCCGTTTCATTTATGTCGTCTTTAATGATATGCGCGCTTCGAATGTCTAGTGTACTCATTTAAACTGCAATTTATAAATAAAAAGCAGTTTTTATTTAATAACGGCCAGTTTTAGAACACATTTAAATTTGATAATCGATTGTGACTCGAATAAGATCGATTAAAAAGTTAAACAGCAAAATATATGAGAGATAAATTGTATCTGTTGACAGCAGTACAAGCGTTGACCCAAATATTGTGATAGTTGGTTTTAGTATAAGGGGCCTAACCTAGCCTTGCGCTGGCTAGTCACCGGGCTGTGCCCCACATTCGTCTGATCTCGATAAACGATACCTACTTATGTTACCTACCTAATGATTTGTACGTATACTTACGAAATCGGCTTTACTTTGTACATAGCCTCAGCTAATATGAATTATGGCGTTAATAAACCATTAAATCGGACTTCTAAATTTTAAAATCGAATTGTAACGTAGGTTGTCTAATTGTAATTTGTTACATAATTGCCGACATCACTAATTACGGCACAAAATTACGGAGGAATGTCATGATTTTTATATTGACTAATACATTTTTATCACAATGTTGGCGATAAAGTAATTTCACCCATCGGTATGCACATGTAGTGGAAAGGGCCTTGAGTTTTATCGCGAAATGCGTTCAGATATGTATACAATCACTATGGACGCGGAGGGTACATGCCAGTGTACGACTTATATGATGGCCGCCATCTTGGCCTCCGTGTGACCTTCGCATTATCAATGGTGATAACAATACTACTATTACAACGTGATACCCTAACATAAATTTGTATTGTCTTATCACGAAAAAAACCTAGAGCCACAGTGACGAGTGATAAACGGGCCATCGCAACAAGATAATTTTAACATTTGACGCCAGATCCGCTGTGAATATAAATTATCTATTAAATAAATCTACCAATATTTTTCCATTCATTAAAAATTAAGATTTATAAGGTCGATTATGTCGGAGCCGGTTTTCGATGTCGCCCCGGTCGGGATGGGTGCGTTCATGCTTGGTACTCGGGATTAAAGTTATACCGCGTTCACGCGTTGATGTAACCTCATTTGAATGTTTAATAATCCAAAAATAAACTTCAACTCATCAAACATATAACCGATGATCGATTAAACTGACTCAGAAAGACCTAATCCATCACTAGTTGACAGTTGTCATCTGTCATCGCATAACGGTGGCTGCACGTACAGTCGGGTGTATAATAACTAAATAAATACACCCAACAGTCACATACATAGTCCTGACCCCACAATAAGACACGAGTCTTGTGTCGTGAGTATCAGGAACTACGAGAGACTCGGTCTCACAACACCCAGACCCCGAAACAAATAATTGTGGATCACACAAACATTTGTCTTGGTGCGGGGATCGAACCCGCAGCCTCTCGCTTCACAGCCGGCTAATCGCCCGCTGCGCCACGGAGGCTGTCAACGAGTGCCGTATAAATGAGTTTAAAAATGGAATTACGTCACAGAGGCACATTATGCGAGCGCCCGTGAACTTGTGCGAACGGACCAAGGTCACCAAGCGAAATGATGCTATCGATGTATGAGCCGCTATAAATTATAAGTCTATTTTAGCGGACGGATCTCGAGTGCGTACCGAGGCAGGCGTCTGAGCCAGATGACCGACTTTTGCTATTGCGTAATGCTACAGAAATAACCGCGCCCGAATGTACTTAGGCGCCTATTCCGCGTGGATGCCTTCTGTGCACTAGGCGCCGGGTACGTACTCGGATACTGCGTGGGAGTCAATTGCCCACACTTTGAAATTAACTAAAAAAATCTTCTTCAAAAGGAAACTAAAAAAGTCTCGGTTCTTTTGCTGATTGTAAATTTTCATTTGCCCTCGTATTCCGTCTTTAAACAATAATGAAATTTGTATGACGACGTTCGAGTTACATCGGATCGAATACAAAAAGAATCATCAAAATCCAAATTCCACGCGGATATATCGCATAACATACATAAAAATACATACGCATTGAGAAACTCTTTTTAATAGACCGTTAAAAACTGTGACATAAATTTTAAAATAAGATTTTCTTCCTCCACTTTACATTATGAACCCAAATTTTATTTCAGACCGTTACATCCATAATAACATAAAAGACAAATGTCAACCTATATTTAAATTACATAATTTGACATAATTTATTTTTTTTTATCGTAAGGCCAGTGTTAACGTAATAAAATTCAAATATCGAATATTATTGATTATTTATAAAGATAACATAGTTAATTCCGTCGATTAATGCGATGTGGGACAAATTGAGCTTATCGATAATACCAAAATGATAATTTTCCACCCGTGGTTTTGTTTACATTTTTCCATAAGTTCATGCCTTTATTCCCGGAGGTAGGCAGAGGTGTAACATTATTGTACCCACGTTTCGCCAAGTTTATTTCCGTCTTATGATGTTATAGGAGTGTTACGTACGTACGTTTTACATACATATAATATCGCGCTCATGTCTCTAAAGCGGTAGGCAGATGTGCAACTAATGTACTCACTGTTAGCCGAGTTTATATCAGTATGATGATAGGTACAAATTCCGAGCATGTCATATTTGTCAGATTGCCTGACTTGGAGATAGAACTTAGGACCTCACGTTTTCTCATTCAAATACGCCGCCACTAGTTCAACGCCAAGATTAACAGTTTCATTAATGACCATTACTACTGTTTACATAAACTGTTTAACTGTAATGAGTAAATAATAACTTTGATACAACCAGCTTTTGTTTACGTATCTCTATGAAGTTTTACGTCATCTACACTAATATTATAAAGAGGAAAGATTTGTATTTTTGTATGTAACGAATAAACTTAAAACTACTGGACCGATTGCAAAAATTGCCGTTAGAAGGTACATTATCACTGAGTAACACAGGCTACTTTTTATCCCGGAAAAAGCGGATCACACGAACGGAGCCGCGGGGAAGGCTACTTGTATGATAAAATGAATGTCCAGTACTGCCATTTTCGAATATTAGATTTTATTATAATATGTTACAACACATTTTGCTAATCTGTTGCTAGCTTATCCAATAAAAAGACTAAAATTAAAGGTCAAATAGCATAACTGACACATAGCTACTATGCAGGTGTTCATGTATCTAATCAGATCCCTCAATAAATTGTTCTTTTTTTTCCTGTATGTCGAGACGAGAATATAGCTCGTCTAAAAGCGCTACTCTGTACTTTAATGACAAAGTACTGAAGCGTTCCAGTCATCCCGATCAATACATTTACTCTGTTTCAAAATCGGAACACAACAGTCGGTTCTAGAAATAGACAAAGCGGCGATAGAGAGCCAGACGTACTTTCGCATATGAGAGCCTAGTGAAACATTTCATCCGCATTCCTGCAACTGCCTTTATCGACCATAGACTTGCATCAACACCTAAGCCCGTGTATACACTAGCGAATGTACAGCTAGGTTGGATTATTGGCCGTGGTAAGATAGCGTGCACGGCGCCACGATGAATTTTTTAATTATTGCACACAAATGCCAGTGAACTTGGCCTGCCAGCCGTGGCCGGCGGAGCGTGCGGCCCGCTCGCCAGGTCGCACTTGACGACACCATTGTACTAACATATTGACACTTAACGGGTGTAGTTGTGGGATTGTACACGTTTAGAAACTTTTAGATTTTTGGCTGGTAATTAGTCTTAAATGAGGAGCGCTATAGTTCTTCTCGAATCTTAAATGACTTATAGCTTGTGGTCGAAATTTACACAGAATAGGCAAAGGGCTTTTGGCTCATACAGCCATGTAATGCTTTCATTAAATAGGCCAAAAAAATCATACTAAAAATATACTTTACGACGTTCTCGTAACCATGAGATATATATAGGTACAGAAAATATCTTAGAACATTGATTTGTATTTTCGATCTGACATAGAATTTTGTAATAAAATTACAATGTTGTCTGTATAATTCAAAAATGGCTCTTATGCCGACGAATAAGCGTACAATGTTCAATCTACCTTCAGTATACAATTTTCTAAGAACAATCTCGGTGCAATCGCACTCAGACGTTCGTGATTAACACAGTTTAAGATCCGTTTCCGTTACGCCTAATTAAACGAATTAAAACTTCTGGAGTTCCATGGCCGGGGGGTCTTCCGACACAATTCGAATTTTCAATATCAAAAGACTTTTCAAACCTTAACAACAATTGTAAACCTTCTTCGCCCCGATACAGTTGTATTTTCGTTTTTACTTCATATTGATTAAACTTCCTATTCTCATAGTACTTGAGCTGGAGAAGCTATCTATATATAGTAGGCAGTGGCTTGGCTTTGTCCTTGGCATTGCTAGTCTATTACTGACTGTAACTACTTACCATCTTTTCTGCCTTCGAAGACCTAAAAATCTAAGCCACCGATTAATCACCGCTAACGCATGTCCAAACTGCACTCAACCTGGTCTAGACAGCGAGTACACGAGTAATCATTGTTTACCGGAACGATGTTTTTTATCGAACAAAGTTCGTCGATCTTAGAAAACTTATCGAGATGGGGCACAAAGGCGGGGAGGGAACTGGCATTTTTTACCTCGTCTCTAGTTAGTAATTTTTTACCCCACCTCTAGTCGCTCGGACGGACAATAAAAAGCAGATTATCTGCGGTATCGTTTAAAATTGGAACGTATCTCAAACGCGGCTTGTGTACTGCACTGTCCGGATTTCGCATCGTCCGGCTTTCTGTTCGGATATGGCATGTCCGAGTTTTATTCGAAGCTGTATAAGTTTTCATAACTGACTTTATTTATAGCATTTTGTGTTTTGTTTAGTATCGCCATATTGCAATACTTTGTGTAGTTATTTATTTAGTTTAGTGCAGTTTGATTGATTTATTATTATCGGTACGTGACGTGAGCCTAGATGGACAGGACGGGGCAATTGGGTTTTTGTAGACTTCGAGCATCGTCTGACGAACCAATTGCCTGAAACATCAGCGCGTCGCACTCCTTCATTCCGCCTGACATAAATAAACTGGTACAATTGAAATTTGTGTTGACGACTCCTGTACCTATGATATAGTAGTTATTAGGACTAAAAGCTAGTAGAGAAATATGTCAGAAGGGTATAATAGATACGCACCAGACTGGAATACGACGGCGCACCGCGGACGACAATACCGCTCGTGTCGGATTGCACTGAAACTTATACTGACGACCGTTAATCGCGCTGGCGCCGGCGTGGAAATCGTCACGAATGCGCCGGCCGGTCCCTCGGGAATGTGGGGAAAGTTGACAAAACCAAAAATCGAGGGTAATTAGAAAAAGAAGGCAGAAATAACGTCTTTAAAGAAATTAATGCAAAAATTTCCAGAGACTAAAATTTTCTTGAGTTTGAAAAGTTTAATACTTATAATAAATGAAGTTGTTTATAATTTATTTAGTGTATAGAAAATGTTTGATATCGAATAGGGAAACTTTCAATACGCTACAATTAGAACGAAAATATGCGACAAAGTGTAGGTTATCCAGGTTGCCCCGTCACGGTACAACATTCTACCGACGAGACTATCTAACCACTTTGACTCCTGTAGTCCAGGATCGAAAATGGCACACATTACACCGAGTAGTGAAGTTCGCCGAGTCTCAATAAATCTCAAGCTGCCTTCATCCCGCAACGAAATAGAGTAGTTAGAAATATTTTTTCCGCCAGCTCCGCCAGTAATTTCAAGTAACGAAATATTTTTAAAATTACCGGGGTGTGTCTGTGCTACATTTCATGTGGAGCGATATTAGCCCGCGCCTAGATTTAGACGTAAGCGAACCAGTTTGACGACGGCCGCCGATACTCGATTTAGATAGAAGCGTAATCGCGATAACTCTGACATCACTATGCGGAAATGTAGTAAAATGTTCGTGTTGGCGTATAATTTATCGGTCTCGCTGTCCGATAAACGTTTTGATGCGCAATTTTTTCTAAAATAAATGTGCGCAGTTGCGAAAATTTCGCGCGTTCGGCCGTGACGCGTCGACACTCGCGCGCTGCCCACGTGACTTCTATTTGCGGGCCAGTTTTAAATGGAAACCCTCGTCCTTGTTAAGCACGTAAATAGCCCGCACGCGATGCCTTCGATCGCGACGAACCGCTGACATAATTATTTGTTGTGGTAACCGGAGAGCGCGGCTTGCGGATTCCCCGAAACTCGCATAACAAAGCCGCCGTCCACATCCGCAGTTACGGCAACGCGATCGCGAACCCGACCCCTCACGTACTACCTCATTCATAGAACTCTACATTGCACTCTCAGCATTCGTATCGGTGCATAACACAACACGGCGGAATTGAGGCCGCGTTTCCGCAGCCCTAATCGCGTTACAATAAAAACGTTAATGCCATTTCGCGTCAGCTAATTGAGGTGAATAACCGAGAACCTGCTCATTTGGGAGCCCTACGCCACGATGGCTTTGGCTCTAGAAAAAGCAGGGACATTAAAGCAGAGACGCCCGTATTGAGGCGGTCACTTTTGACGCCATACAACCCCGTACGTCTCTCACATTCGCATACCAGCGCGACAGGATCGATACATAGTATAGCTGTGTCGGTCGGCGAGCCTGGCCATGTCGCGGCCGATCGGTGTCGCCCGACACAGCGTGAGCTACCGTCATTATCGTGCGGCTCTCGCGTGACAGTTAATTTCAAATCGAACGACGCTTTGTAATACGAAAGCGCCGGCAGGCCGGAAAGCGTGTCCATCGCTTGATAATCCGAAGTCCATTGAGTGCGGACGCTGCGGCAGCACGGCGCGCATGCGCTTACGTTTTGGCGCGAATGGCGCGCCGTGACGTCAGGCGTCTGGATCGATGGCGGCAGACGCTGCGGTAGTACGACGGGGTCGACGCCCTCCCCCCGCCGTACGACGCCTACCCCGTCTCCCTCTCTGCGTTCCCTTCCCGTTCCCCGCGCGTCCGCGCCGCCCCGCTCGCGCCCCCTTCTCGCACACCTGACTACTGCAGTCGCATCTCCCCATCTAGGTCTAGTCCCGCAGCGGCGTGCAGATGCGGCTATGACAATCGATGCCCGCCTTTTATGGTGATGCGCGCGCGTAATGACACGATATGAATGAAACTATGCCAGGAACGGTACGGCAGATGCGGGCCGACTATATGCATCCATAATTTTAAAATTTCGAGATAATTGAACGGGTTATCTTTTGTTGCAGAGGAGGAAATCGACGTGGTGTCTCTGGGCACGTCGCAGCAGCCGCTGGTGTCGTCACCCCACGTGCGCTCGGACGCGTTGCCGCGCACACCCTCCGCTCAGGAGCGACGCCACATATTGCACACGGTGGAGTCTGCCATCACGCCCCGGTCTCCGCGCCCTATGGGCAGGAAACGACTGGTGCCGCCACCCGGCATCACGTCGGTGGGCGGCAGCCGCGGTCGGACAAAAGGCCCCGGCCGCAGGGGACGTCGCCAAATCGTAGACACGGACTCTGATCCCGAGTCGCCGGAGATAGAACGCCGCTCGATACATAATGACATGGAGCGGCAACGGCGCATCGGCCTCAAGAACCTCTTCGACGAGCTCAAGAAACAGATCCCCGCGACGAGAGACAAGGAGCGCGCGCCGAAGGTGGTCATACTGCGCGAGGCGGCACAACTCTGCAAAAAACTCAGCCAGGAGGACATCGAGAGGGAAAAGTTGAGGAAGAAACAAAACCAACTAGTGGCGAGGTTGAAAAAGCTTCGAACGCAGCTGTCGCGCTACCGCTCGTACTGAGCGCCGTGACGGCAGTAGAATGGTGACAGAATGTATCGCGGCGCAGCGCGCTCGCAGTGTACCGCGCGGCCCGTGACGCGTGACTCGTGACTCGTATGGACTGGTAACATATTGTATAAGTCGCTTGCGGACCCGTCCGCTCGTTTGTTCTCCGGCGCGCTGAAGACGAACGCCGGCGGTGTTACGTCTTTAGGTCGGTCCTGCGGCTCGGCGGGAGCTAGTTAATGATATGTCAGCTTTTACGGCTTACTCTGCTTCTGTGGCGTGACGTCGCCTGTGGCACGGTGTTGAAGCAATAACCGCGGGTTTGTTTTGCTCAAACGATATTTTGCAGTGCCAAAGTGAGCCATAAAACTGTTGTTAAAGATAAATCCTAGGTCTTCAGTAAAATATCTTAATTGTCACAGACTGCTTCGTGAACTTGTAGACTGGTTATACCTCTAAAATCTTTTTTGAATTTTATCATTAAAATATACATAGGTGACATAGCGCATCACAGATATACTCCGTGTTGACACATCGAAAATAATATGACATATATGTTGATGTACTCGTATTGTTTCGAACTGGCACTCTTGGCAAAATGCAAGATTTTTTCTGGACCTTCCAATGATAGTTGTAAGTATTGACTGTGTGTTAGTTAAACGGTTCGCATGAGTTTGTCGACGCTGTTGCTGCTGACGGTTGGGCGGCGAGCGTGAGCTTGGCCGTGTAGCGGAGGTGGCTGGCGGCCCGGCGTCGGACCGGCCCGTATGCCATACGTGCCAGTCGCCCGGTTGCCAGTCGCCACTTGTGTATGGCCACAGAATATGTTTTCGGCCCAATTAGCAAGATAATAATCTACTTTTTAACCTCGTACGAGGTAGTGATATGAAATATTCTTTTATTATAACTGATATTATTTGTAAGTATAAACTGCATTTTAGATTAGTGCGCTTACGGATTTTTGTAGTGTTTTGTTATTTTGTAAATTTTAACACTTTTTAAATTTTTTTTTTCTACATAGTTACGCGATTAACTGTTGTAAACTATTTTTTAATTCGATAAAGTAACTTCGGTAATTTGACCATTGTAATTTATATTGATTGGAGCGATGTGATTTTTGTAAAAATTATGGTTTGCACATTTTGGCTTAGATAAATCATTACACTTAACATAAGGTGTATTGTGACTGTGTGTGGGACGTCGTTGTCGCGTGGCGTGATGTAGATCATCGATGTTGCAATATATCGATTATAAAATCGATTTTAAAATAGATAACTCAACATCTTGCTTGATGTTTCTCGTACACAAATAATCGACGTTGGCGAACTTGCATGATTTGCACACATCGCTAATGTTGGAGTTACTTAATTAAATAGAATTATTAATTTTAACTTTGTAAATCGGTAATTATTTGGAATGCGTTCATAGGGTTTACGAGTAGATGGCAGGTTTATTTGATATTGATGTTGCGGATTCGCAAGTTTCAATCGTTCCGATTATGTTTATTGACATCGATGTTTGATATACAATTTTAAAACATCGATGTTTCAACTTTTACCATCGATGATCACCGTACATCACTAGGGTGACGTCACATGCGACCAGCGACAAATTCGTCGGCATCATCCCGCACGCACCTTCGTCATATTGTACCACCATCGCATATTATTAGCATTTTTACGTCACTTAGTGTATACAACCCTTATTTATTCATCAATCGGATAATACCGCAGTCGGAACGTATATAAATAGTAAATATAGACCAGTTGACGTACATAAAAGACTATAATCTCAGTGAAAATGTGTCTAATGTAAACAATAGACTGTGTATTTTGATAACAACATCAAAATCTATAAAAATAACAGGGTTTGGAACGATAATTATCATTATAAATATCAATATAATTGTCTTGGTTAAATATTGGATTTGGAATACGGAATCATCGGATACAATATAATCCCTGTCGAAATAGTGCAGTTGAGGAACATGAGAATGGTGTTCCAGTCATTATGTTCACTAATTGGCACTTTTTCATTAAACTTTTCTATATTGTTTTATAAGTTTTTAATAACGGATTAAATGGGTCTATTTATCACTAAACAACTTTTAATAAAATAAGAATTGGTTTTTAATAATTTATCATACATATTTATATTGATAATTTCGGCCCTGATAAAAACAAAACAGTTCGTTTATAAGGACTGACATTAATAACCAATACATAGTTCCTCATAGTACCTACGAATAGAAAGTTGTGAATTTTTTCTTTATTGTATATTTTATTGTTACAGTAAGTTAGTGATGTATTCTCGATAGACTAAGCGAATGATCGCTTCTGTGGTAAATGGACGTGTTCGGAGAAATTTCTGAGTTATCTAAGTTAGACTCAGATTTTCCAACTTAGTTTTACGTTATGGACAAGTTATCTTTCTTAGTTATCATGTGCATTCGCAATTATATTCAATATACTAATGTCAACAGCCAAACGGACAGCACTGTACATTTTGCTGGGTGTCTAACTTAGTCACTCAGAAATTTGTTCGCCCGAACACGTCCAATGGCGGCCGATACCGAATTATACTGATCTGACACTTGTCTGAAGCACAGGATATAAATAGATTTTAAAAATGTTTTTAAAAGTATATTGCGCATTTTATGGTTATTTACAATAGGAAATGTTCGCGCCGCCAGTGTCCACACGGCGATCGGAGGTCCAGGAAAACTAAAATACCTTAGTTTCGGTAGTTGGAAGTTTTTTACTTTTTCTGGACGTCTCGCTATAGAAATTGATGTTTTATCAAGCACATGGTCAGCGGTATGTACGTTCGAAGGCTTTAAATTGTGTGCGGAATGTGCCTTGCTATGTACATAATTATATATAGGTAATTAGGTTTATACTCGAATTAGTTGCAAACCGTATTTTGGCGAGGAAATATTATTATGTAGGTATATATATAGCGTTGTTCTATATAGTGGTACGCGAGGTGTTTTATAGTTACATGTTAAAGATTCGCAGTTTATCTTCCATTAGGAGTAAACATGTACATAATAGTGTATAGACGGTAGTTTTTCGTCACCAATATTATTTTTTATGAGAACGAGTTTTTTTTGTATGGCCTGAATTATATTTGCAAATTTTACTTACAAGTTTACGTAAGTGGCCGACTTGTACGTTTTCACCTGTAACAACCTCTAGCTCTTTACACCTTACGTCATTTTATGACATTTTGTAAGCAGCTTACAATGCTGTTATGTAATTTCTTTGTAAGTCTCCTTACGTAATTAGCTTACACGAGTAAAAGTTACAAATGTAATAAAGGTCTAATAATTGTTTAGTTTACTTACTGAACAGTTACGAATGCTCGAATGTTGTACCTGCATTTAATTTTTTTTTATTGTTAATTTTCTTGACATAAATAATAAAGATTAATCGTTTAGTTAATCCCAAAAAAAGAATCGGTTCGCGTATAACGGTGATATGAAACAGTCCTTTATAGTTTTCACATAAGAAAAAGTCAGTAGTTAAAAGTTAATGGTAAGAAATGACAGCTTTACGAAACGGTAGGCAGATCCAGGTGATAGAGAAACAATATTTAAACTCTGCACATAAGTGACAAGGCACATTTCCACCACTGCCAAAAAAAAATAGAGGAAAAAAAAAACAAAGAATGCAAAAAATACTAAGCTTCCACATAAACGGTTGAAATGTAAATTTGATATAGTAAGTCATGTTATAGTTATAATTTTTATTACTTTATATATTTTGTATATAGTATCCGTTTAGTTGACCAGCTAGCCGGCGCCGGCGTCCGGTTATTCCGCCGGCGGCGTGTTGTATCGAGACGGGCCGGGAGCCGGGCCGGCGCCGGTGATTCGTGCCGCTACAGAGAGTGCAGGCCTCAACATAGATTCCGCCTAATATTAATATTGTGACCTGCAATCTTTGAAGCGGTGGTTTTAACTAAGCACGTGTGTACTTACCAGCTATGTATGGATACTATTGTAACGAGTAAAGTTTTGGTTTTTGTTCCTTAATTATGCATAACAAAATCATTTAAGGTAATTATTAAATATAAATAAATGCTAACGTCGTTTATAGACAGAGCTCGGCGACCTTTGGCTAATTGTGATTTTTATACTTATTTGGTGTTATCTGGGGGAAATAAAATCGTTGATTAGATACTGTGATTATGTACCTCTGCGGTACGGGGTGGTCTCCTGCGCTCTGTCTTGTTCGACTTTAAAAAATAAGGATTTTTCTTCATTTACCCCTTGATCCTATCCTTATATATACAAAACACAAACAAAATTAATACCAACCAATTAATGTTAATTGAAACATGGTTTTGTTGGCACAAGTAGCTTGTTCACATGACACATACATACATGAAATAAAGTAACACAAACAATGATATGTTATTAAACATACAAATCAAGTTAAACCAGAAATAGCTGTGACGTGATTATCAAAACTATAAGTCTAATCTTTTAGGAAATAAACAATGTCGAAATATTAGGTCCTTACATATGAAATTGGCGTTTTGTATGGGAGGAACAAAAAGTCGAATATTTTTTAATATAATATATTTAATTAATCAAAGTATGAACCATTATTTTCTATGCACTTTTGCCATCTCATAGGTAGTTCATTGATCCCTTTACTAAAAAAACCAGTCGGACGGGAATCAATAAAATCTTTGAAGGCGATTTGGACTGCCCCATCGGAGTTGAATTTTTTCCCTTGCAAGAAGTTATCCAAATTTCGAAAAAAATGGTAATCTGTTGGAGCAAGGTCCGGGGAGTACGGAGGATGTCTTAGACTTTCCAATTGAAGCTCTTCTAATTTAGTAGCCGTCTGTTGCGCAGTGTGTGGTCTAGCGTTGTCGTGAAGCAGCAGTGGCGTGGAGCGATTGACCAGCCTAGGTTGTTTAGCCGCTAGCTTTTCCATCATGGTTTGCAATTGCTGACAATAGACATCAGCCGTAATAGTCTGGCCAGATTTGAGAAAACTGTAATGAACAATACCGGCACTAGTCCACCAAACGCTTACAAGTAACTTTTTTGGGGTTAATTTTCGCTTGGGGCAGGATTTGGCTGGCTGGCCAGGATCCAACCATTGCGCTGAGCGCTTCCGATTATCGTAAAGAACCCATTTTTCATCACAGGTAATGATTCGGTTTAAAATACCTTCATTATTGTGCCGGTTTAGTAATGTAACGCAGCAGTCGACGCGCGTTTGCCGGTTTGCTTCAGTCAATTCGTGAGGTACCCACCTTTCAAGCTTTTTAATCTTCCCAATTTGCTTCAAGTGAATTAAAACAGTTTTATCACTAACATCGCAGCCTGCAGCTAACTCGGACGTGGTTTGCGATGGATCCGCTTCCACAATAGCCTTCAACTCTTCATTATCAACTTGAGTCTCAGGCCGTCCACGGGGCTTGTTCTGCAGGTCGAAATTTCCAGAACGAAAACGTTGGAACCAAAAACGAACTGTGTTTTCTTTTGCAACACGATCGCCATACACATCATTCACCCTTCGAGTTGTTTCCGCAGCACTAGTGCCACAGCGGAACTCGTACTCGTAAATAATGCGATATTTTAAGTTTTCCATTTTGTAAAATGAGTGACGCAAACAGAAAAAAACAGAAGAAAAAAAACAAATGAATGACGATCATCGAAGCACAAATACATGAGTCTATAGCTGTACAAATTTGAATTTGGAATTCCTTACCAAAGAGGAGAAATTTGTGATTAAAGTGGCCAGTACGAAAAACGCCAATTTCATATGTAAGGACCTAATATATACGATTATAAAACGTATACTGTTATGCTAATATTTTACGCAGTGATAATATATTATGTATATACAGATGAAACAAATTTCGAAAAAACCTAAAGGGATAGCTTGCGAAAACTGAGACAGGTCACTGGTGCTGACCACATGCACGCGCCGCTCGCGCACCGTTAGCTCCGTTAACCCCGAGCGTCAGCTGATTTATAACATATTATATAAAATATATATATATATTAATTTGATGATGTAGGTAATATAACCGTGGTATTTATTTATCCAAACGTGAAGCCGCGTGCAAATAAAAAAAATATAGTTTATTTTCGCGTTTTTTTTTCACATTTGCCAGTACTCTCTTAGTATTAGAAAGTGTTTCCCTTAAATACCTTTTATGGTAAGTATTACCTATAACTGGGTTATAATTAGGCATTAGATTATACATAGATTTAAACTATCCATCTCGTACCTTGTGAGGATTAGCTACCACCAATTTAGGCAGGTAGTAGACACTAGCGCCTACCGATTATGCACTGAAATTAATAATTTTATGGATTATTCTCTTCAATATTATGAAGAATTGAATAGATGCCTAGTTACATTTACAAGGCCATAACAGATACGTTATATATTTAAAACGACCAACCTTCAAACTCTTACTAGTACCAACAAGTACAAGAAATAAAAATGGTCAGTAATAACAGAGTTTTTCAGTAATAACCGAGCTAAAGAAACTGTGACATAAAAATAAATCGTTCTGTTGCAGCCTTCCTCATTTATCGCACAATTATTGAGTATGCATGTCATGCGAACAATTAAACATTTAAATAAACATGGACACACATCGACATTGCTGTTTCCCTAACACCCGTGTTCGAGGAATTCATTAAGTCAGGTACTAAAATACGTAAGTTGTATTTTACATCTATGTAGAATATGTTCTATTTAAAGCAAATAAATGCGTCAATCTATAATTTTAAACTAGTAGGTAATGTCATCATTTTCTATCGATTGGTTAACGTCAATCACCATATTAATATACCTACTGCGAGATAACGATCTTAAAAATGTTCTTCCACAGTCTTCGATATGGGTTATACAACAAATTACGCATCTGTTTAAACAATTTATCTATACTGTAGGTACGTACGTACTCTATCCACGTCACAGAGGCACCGTGGAATGTAATAAAATCCTAAGGCAAGTTATATTCAGTCATGATAATACCTACATACTCTAAAAACTTTGAAGGTACCCATGAATTTCCTGCTTATTCATCTCAATGGGGGGTAATTGCGTAAACCGCATAGTAAGATAAGACGAATTCCTGTTACGCCTATTAATTTTATATGAAAAATATTTAATGATTTCTTACGTTTACGCGAATGTTACACATTTCAATAAAACTAATTTAAACGGATTTTATTTTGGTCCCGTAAACGTGTAACGTAAACGTAAATTCGCTTTATTTCAATGAAAAATATTATGAACATAAGTAGGTATTATGTTTTCAAATAAAACTATAGCTTTATTTCATCTTTCTCATGATAATCAAAAATTACTAATTACTTACGTTTTAGGCTGCAAGGAAAAATATCTGTGCCGGAGTGTTGTTATGACACATACGTCAATATTCATAATAACAGTGAAGTTCGTGCGTGTGAGCTAAAATTATGGCTCTTCGAACAGTGATATCTTCTCGGATTCCTATGGTGATAATTTTAGGTGCAACAGGCACAGGAAAGACAAAACTAAGTTTGGAATTGGCTCAGAGATTTGAAACGGAGATCATAAGTGCAGATTCAATGCAGGTACGTTGATTCAACTGGCTACTTTATAACCTCAAAAAAAATCTCTATTTTCTTGGTTTACTCTAATGTTTCGATAATAATATACTATTTAAAGTAGTAATAATTGATTGGATGTTAATTTCAAATACCACAATATTTAGATACCATATTTAGAACCTACCAAGTGCTTATTGTGTTATAACTACAAACATAACCTATAAAAATGTGTTTTGATCATGCTTTTGGGCTTTAATGTAACATTTTATTTCGATTAAGTCATGTAATGGATTACTATATATAAATTTATTTATTTATTTCTGTGGTGAATGTATAAAAATAGACATATTGATAACTTCTCAAGTATCGCTTGATTGCAATTATTTCAGAATGTATTACACAAAAGAAAACCTGTTCAAATCTTTTCTCAGATACAGCTTTCGAGTATTTTGATATAATAAAAAACGAAATATATCACAATATTTAAGATTTTTTGGACTCATATGGTATTTCCATCTCGGACAATCTCGGTGGATTAATTATAGAATATTTATTGTCTATAAAGATAAGTATAAAGTCTTCAATGTCAAAGGGTTGTTATAAGAAATAGGTTTTAAAGATAATGCTTTTATTTCATTTCCTTTATTTTATTCTTGTAATGTTTTCTATCCAGTTATATGCTGTAATTTTAACATATTTATCATATTCATATAAATATTATTTTAATCAATGTCAATCTATAAACTATGATCATTTAATATATATTTTTTACTAGTCCTGTATTACACATGTCCCACTGCTGGGCACAGACCTCCTCTACTGAATGAGAGGGGTTAGGCCTTAGTCCACCACACTGGCCTAATTAGGGTTGGTCGGCTTCATATACGTTCGAAAAATCTTATCGAGTTCTCAGGTATGCAGGTTTCCTCACGATGTTTCCTTCACCGTTAAAGCATATGATTATTAACAATCAGTATACATACAACTTAGAAAACTCAGAGGTGTATGCTCTTGGGGCAGGTTTCAAACCTGCGACTTTCGTCTTGACAGTCTGTACCAATCCCCGCTGAGCTATCACTGCTATAATTAGGTATAATATCTTATATTTCTGTATAAATGACATAAATAAACCCATTCCAATACAACTATATACCAAAAGAGCCAATTGGTATTTGTCATGTAATGTGATTCTTATCTGAAATTTTCTCATACCCAATAATGTGACTTCTACTGTCAGGCTTCCTTTATGGTATGCATCAAGCCTGTCACAAACAATAGTTTCACATCAAAGTACTGCAGCATTGCTCACTGCTTTCATCATCATGAGACATATGATGTTAAATGCATCAAAATACCCAGTAATTTTAACAGCTTTAATATAATTCAAATCATATAATCATCTTTCATTCTGCCTGGCTTATCCTGGCCATTAATGTCAGGGTTTACCTTCTTGTTACATAAATTTGTCAGTATTTGGTATTAAATGGGGTGATTCACTGTCTGACTCCCAGACCCAGTAATGGGAACCAAATTTCCTTGTCTCTTGCCTCGTCCATTCATCAGAAGAGTGTATCACATGTTGGTTAGTTTCACTTTGGGCCTAAGGTATTGGTAGCCCACTTACACCAAATTGTATAATTGTGAATGAGATTTATTATATTGTACCTATTTATCAATGGTGTTATTGCTGGTAATTAAGATGAAATTCACAATCCTTTTTTTATTTTATTACTTTATTTTTGATGTTTTTTTATCAACCTTTAACTTAAATCAGTATGTAGTATAAGTTTTATGTGCATCATTTTATGAATATACCTGGCTTATGTCTTGTGTTAGTTCGAGGAAACTTTTTTTTTTTAACGTTTTATGTTCATAGGTTATTCACAATAACTAATTCATTTAAAATAGACGCTACAATAAATGTGTATATTTGGCTAGTTGGCTTAGACAACATAAATTATAATCCTCCACCATACCCAAACCTTACAAAATTACGCGTTTTTGACGTGTTTCCCACGTCTGTTTAGATCGAGTTTAGTCACAAATAAATTTATTTATCACCTCCCATAGACAGTCGGTACTAAAATTACGTTTTTGATTTGGGTCCAAAAATGATTGGTGTTAACATAACAAGTTTGTCTACATGAGTAATAGGGCTAATGGGTAAAGATTGGGAATTTTACGTGAACCGTAATAGAAGCTATAAAATATATCGCCATAGGTTATTGCACCTTATTCTTATTTACTATTAAAAGGTGGTAGGTCCCTTATATGCGAGAGGCCGTCTGGGAATCGTTAGGGAATTCCCGCATTTTGTTAACCGCTAATGGACTTTTTCTGAAGGTACTGCGAGTTTATTTTTGTTGGATTCATGTCTTTTACAGTGGCGGATACACAAGATGTCAAGGAATAGTCCATAATCAAAAAAAAAATCTTTACGCCTCTAGACTCTTTGATGTTACTCTCACAGTTTCTACTTGTAATTTAGAGTTTCGTGGCCAAAGAGAAAAAGCATACAGCAATTGTTCAAGTCCAAAAGGAAATTTAGATTTGAACTATTGCTAAATTTCCGTCCAAAGTATATTAGCAAAAAGAGGGCCGCATCAAACAAATTTGCCACAGGTCTCATGGGTGCAAGTTATGCCACTGTTTACACTAATAAAAACAACTATAGTGCGGTTAGGACTATGTGTGTGACTGAATCTATTTATTTATATGAATTGACCTTTTATTACTTTCGACCATTCAAACATATTATTACACGTAGACACGCATACAATTAAATATATTATAATTGATGTTATTAAATAATTCCCCACAGGGGAATTATGGAAATAGGGCAGGGGATATTTTCAAGGTCATATTTTATATGAGGATAGTGACCACCGTACACGTGGTGGAAAACCCGCCATAGTGATTGGTTCAGGTAAGTCACGTTCCGGGGTCAGCCAGTGTATTTTTAGTCACTTCAGGTCGGTATAATTCTGTCGAGCGTCGCGGGATCCAATATCTCTTGAGGTTCGACATTATATTTGGACTGCACTGTAATTAACATCAGGCTCAGTGTTGTCACTTTGCCGTACCAGGATAAAAAAAATATAATAGCGGATTCACACGGTTCGATTTCACTTGATTTCAAATGGATCAACATTAGCTGCATACAGCTAAAAACCATAATTTTTGACGATCAATTCGATTGAAGGACTGTTCAGACGGTCCAAATCCCATGCGAATTAGCAATAGGGTATTTGACTTGATTATTTTTATTATTTTAATCAAATAAATTACTTACCCCAAAATCAATTACCGAAAGAATTATATAAATAAAGTCAAAAATAAATAAGTTAGAACCCATTGAAATGTGATATGGTAGTTGTCAAATGACGAAAAAAGGATGCACGACATGTCTTGTTACGTCACATACATGTTATGCCATTTCGGTGCACGCGTGCGACAGAGATAGTAAGGGCCGGCGCTCATTGACGGCATGGCACGGCAGGTCATGCTGCGGCATCCCGCGGCGTCCCGTGGCATGCCGGAGCATCTCGCGGCTTGCCGGGGCATCCCGTGGCATGCCGTGGCATCCTGCTGAATGCCCAGCCACTCTCTCTCTCTCTCGCGCAACGCGGCAATCCGTGGAATGAAACGGCATGACACGTCTGGCCGGAGCATCCCGCGGCGCGTCGCGTCATGCCATAGCATCCCGCGGCACGTCGCGTCATTTCGCGACACTGTGGTATTGAAATAAAGTAACGTGAATTCTAAACTCGTGGCAATAAGATTCAAAATAACTTGATTAGTAATAAAATCCTTTGCCATGCCATGCCGTGCCATGCCGTCAGTGAGCGCCGGCCCTAACTACGCCACTACGCGCCTTTCCCCACTACGCGCCCACCTTTGCTCATATACCAATGTTTAAAATATAAACTGCGGCCTCATTTTTTACCCAATTTTAGTATTGTTTTTGCTAAAAAATATATTTTTCGTATTTTGCCGGTTACATATAAAATAATGTATAAAATTAGACATACTCAAATTTCCTATTGATCAACTAATATTGAGCGGTGTGAACCCGTTATAACTGATCAATCCAACGCTTAGGAGATATAATAAATTGTTATAGCATGGCTAATAGTTTTAACTGCTCGATTGGGTTACAAAAACACGAGCGCGAGTCGTGATTGATTTCGTATGATTCTTATGTATCAAGGCTTCGTTATATGGTATACTAGATTTTCATTACGGCTCTGCTCGCGTGAATGTCTTTTTCCGCAATAAAGTTTGCCATGTCCTAAATCGGGTCACGAACTACCTGTGTGCTAAGTTTCATCCAAATCTGTTCAGCCGCTAAGACATGATCTCAATTTGCAAACTCATAAACAATTTTGTTTTTTTGTTAGCGTAACATATTAAGCGGAAAACGGGCAAGTGGGTCACCTGATGGTAAGTGATCGCCACCGCCCATGTACGCCCATAATATGCGAAAAATCATGGACGCGTAGCCGATCTTAAAGGAAAAAGATAACCAAGGGATTGGGAAGGGAAAAGGGATTTGGGCCTCCGAATGTCTCACTGTACGAAGAGCAGCTACAAACCGCCATTCCCATTCCCATTTCCCATTCGTGCTGTGAATAAAATCGTCTACAGCATGGCTTTGCCACTCAAAATATCCAAACTTTTACATTATTCATACCAACGAAGGCCTGCAAATTTAAACTTGCGACCGAAAACGTTATGTCATCTTTTTGTTGAAGTCGTCGTTTGATATGTGGAAATAATATTCATAACATTTTACCTTAAGTTTCAATTATATTTGTAAGTTTTACTTACCAGCTTACATAATAACCTCTGTTTACACTTGGACGATTTCCTGGATCTGACATAACAATATGTTTCTTAACTTACAGCTTTAACGTAATTTCGCATTGAAGCAACTTACAATGTGGTTAAAATTAGTAATTTCCTCGTAAGTCAACTTACGTAATTAGATTACATGTCTCTTGGTAGCATTCTTAATAACTTGAAAGGCTTTCGTTGACTGTGGTATAAAAAGTTTCCGTGTTATCCGGTTCTCAGTTTCTTTCAAGGCGGTTGTCACAGGGAAACCAGTGGGGCGGTTACTTGGTCATACTAAGGGCTAGATGATCGCTCGTGGCTCCCTTCCCTTCCACCTTGCCCACCACAACACGAGTTTTCGTGATTAATTGTTGCTTATGTAATTAAGGCCTTAGTTAAAATTATTGCACAGGTTAAGTAAGTGTGATTTCGACAACTTTTGTCGTTTATACGAAACCTTTCCTTCTTATATTCAGAAAAAATAAAGAATAAAGTAATATCTCACAAAGCGAGAACAAATAACAATAAATCGAAGAAAATCTAACAAAAGCACTTTTTATCCAAACATTCCAAACGATATTGTTGGGTCATTGGTCTTTTTCGTCTACAAGAAAGTACGAAATACAAATGTACGAATTATTTTAACAAAGTGAACCAACAATTCGGTAAAAATTCAGTCAAGTGCGACTAAGATTAACTGTGGGACGGTTCCGTACCATTAAACGTACGTACACATCGTGTTAATATATGTCATGTGTACCTACAAAGATGATAATATAGTTTCTGATACCTACATATCTTTAATTTATTTTCTATTTACTTGTAATAAGCGCCATTTTAATTGCCAACATGATCAAAACGATATAGTTCTTTATTCTTTTATTTGTATGTGTTTTAGAGATAAATAATTTTGTCGTTTTATTATAATTGTACCTACTTACGCAAACCAACCAACCCACAGCAAGTTCAAATGGAGACATTGATTTTGTTTTGCTAAATTCATTAATTTAAATTGATTTTAATTTTGTAATTTTTTGCAAAATCGTATATGGAATATATTTTATGTCCGATTTTCCAAAAAAACTACGAGACGCAGACAGATGGACAACGAAGTGATCCTGTAAGGAAGCTGTTTTCCATTTTAAGGTACGGAATCCTAAACAAACAAAAATCGCACGAACACCTCTAAAATAATCTAAAATGGATCTTGATCGATTACTGTTACAGTCTGCATATCGCTTACGAGAATCGAGAACGTTAAATAAATCGGAAAGTTTGATTGCATGTTTGTACGTAAGCAAGATTTATACGACCTATCAGATCGAATGGAAACCGTTTGTATTCGAATTCGAAATGATATCCTCAATTGTTCGAATCCTACGCACGTGTAGCAGGAAGTGGTGTCATTTTTGATCGTTTTTTTTGTGTTTTTGGTCGATTGTAACTAAGGCTGAATGGTAATAATGATGTCGGGTTATAGGACAGTTTTGATAAACCTGCTGAATTAACCTAAAAAATACACATAGTAGATTTGTATGTTTTTTTTTATTTGATTGAATGACGACACGAGCAAGGCGCTCGCCTGATGGTAAGCACCACGCCTGCCCATAAACAGAAGCAACACCACGCAGAACGTTGAATTCCAAAGCACTGAACTGCGCTCGTCACCGCGAGACATAATATGTTGTCTCATAATGCCCAGTAATTTAACAGGCTTCAATGACCTTTAAACCGAAACACAACAGTGCTTACAAACTGTGGCTTGGCGGTAGAAATAGACAAAGCAGTGGTACCAACCCTAAGGGCCTCTCGCATACGAGGGACCTACCACCTTGTAAAACCTTGGTGTGTGTGATTGTTGGGTGCATTTATTTACTTATCGAACCCGCAGCTTCTCGATTCACAGTCAGCTATACGTACACTGCACCATTATTACTACAACACTATTATCGATTAAATTAAAATCATTTCACCTCTATTATAACATATTAAACAGTAATGATTTTTCCGCTTATAATTGTCATGCGAGATAATGTAGCGGTGGAAAGAAAGTCTGCATGTGGTGTGTTCGATGTGGTAACCACACCACGGGCATTGCTTATGAGGCAATTACCCGAGTGACCATTCGCCACGCCCTGGTAGTCGGTACCTACTCGGTACACATGTCTTGTTCGTGAGGGGGAAAAAACTACAGTGACCTGTCACTGTGACTCATTTAGATGTTGCGGTCACAATCGCTGTACTTTTATCTATATATATAAAAATGAATCGCTGTGCGTGTGTCTCGCAAAAACTCGAGACTGGCTGTACCGATTTGGCTAATTCTGATCTTGAAATATTTGTGGAAGTTCAGGGAAGGTTTACCCGGTGAGAAAAATAAATAATAAGTAAAGGAAAATACCAAAAACGACAATTCAATTTTCCAATACAAACCGTTCCTAGGTATGAAAAATTTGATGTCTTTTGTCATTTTAGAAATAAATTGACACTTGGTTGTCAAATATTTATAGGTGCGTTCAGAAATTTGTCTGTTTCATAGCTAATATGGATATATATATGGTATGAGGTCCGATCTCTTTGGTCTGTTTTGTTGGAATACAATACAGTTTTGTTTCAGAAATAAAAAAAGTGTAAAAGTATCAGTTGGTTGACGAAAAAAGAAAATAAATAAATAAATTTCAAGACAATTTGTCAGTTTTTTTTTTTCATCATCAGTTTGTCAGTGCCCGAGAACTTTATTTACGGTACGGGCTTTGACCGGACTTTTAACCGGACTGGACCGGACTGGACCCGACTGGACCGAACTGGACCGGACTTTGACTGGACTGGACCGGACTGGGCCGGACTGGACCTGCCTGGACCAGACTTTGACAGGACTTTGACCCACTTTGACCGGACTTTCACTGACTGACCGGACTGTCACCGACTTTGATCGAACTTTGTTAGGACTTTGACAGGACGTTGACCGGACTTTGAAAAGACCTTCACCGGACTTTGACAGTACTTTGACAGGGCTTTGACCGGCCTTTGACAGGACTTTGACCGGACTGTGACCGGTCTTTAACCGGGTTTTGACCGGACTTCGACCGGACTTTTACCGCCTTTGACTGGACTTTGATAGGACTGACCGGACTTTGACAAGACTTTGACCGAACTGTGACCGGATTTTGATAGGACTTTCACCGGACTTTGACAGGTCTTTAACGAGGCTTTGACCGTATTTCAACCGGACTTTGACCGCACTTTGATAGGACTTTGACCGGACTTTGACAGGACTTTCACCGGACTTTGACAGGTCTTTAACCGGGCTTTGACCGGACTTTGACCGACTTTAACCGGACTTTGACCGGACTTTGACAGGACTTTGACAAGACTTTGACTGGACTGTGACCGCGCTGTGACCGGACTTTGATCGGACTTTTGAAGGACTTTTACAGAACTTTGACCGGACTGGAGTGCAGTGCAGTACAGAGCAATCCAATGAAGTGATAACTTCTTATGGGAGGGTAAACCGCTTCGTAACGTAACGCGTTACGGCGCCACTCTGTCTGGCTTCCCTTTCTCTCACGCATACGGCAGCAGTAGGCAGGCTTCTCCTCTCTCACTTTAACCCACATTAGTTTAAGTTATCACTTCTGTCGAGCGTCTCGAGAACCACACTTCTTTTATTTATTTTTTTGTCGCGGGGAAAAGCGTTTTGTCGTTACCGTCCCACCGGGGGAGGTGGAACGGTTATTTTGGGCTCTACTGGGCTTACGACCCAGCGTTGAGCCACCCGGGAGAGATGGAAAACATCCGGGCGACCGCTGGGCCGAGTCTGTAACACTATGTACACCCTATGCACGGCAAATATCAACTAAAAACCCCGCAGTGGCCATATTCGGCCCCGGGTTCCCGAGGCGAGAAGTGCCCCGGCTTCAGCAGGAACCGCCCCTGCGCGGTGCCGCCTTGCGGCCCGTCTCCAAATGTAGGGGGGCTCAGATGCCCCCGCACACCGAAGGAGAAGACGACCTGCCTTAGGTCGTCGAAGTCAATTAATTGTGCGACGGACTACCTCACATGCAATGGTGCAGTACCTCACTTAATTTTTTTTTTGAAGTGATAACTTCTTATGGGAGGGTGAACCGAAACGTTCCGTAACGCGAGCGGTCCATCGACCAGCCAGCGTTAGCCGACCTCCCTGGAACATCGATAATTTCGATTTCCCAGATGGCGACCAGTCAGCTTGGACCGGACTTTGTACGGACTTCAACCGGACTTTGACCGGACTTCAACCGGACTTTGACCGATCTATGACCGGAGTTTGACTGGACTTTGACAGGTCTTTGACAGGTCTTTGGCCGGACTTAGACTGGACTTTGACCGGACTTCGACCGGTATTTGACCGGACTTCGACCGCACTTTGACCGGACTTTAACCGGACTTTGACCGGACTTTAACCGGACTTCGACCGGACTTTGACAGGACTTTGATAGGGCTTTGACCGGATTTTGACAAACTTTGGAAGGGCTTTAACCGGACTTCGACCGGATTTTGACAGGACTTTGATAGGACTTTGACCAGGCTTTGACCGGATTTTGACAAGACTTTGACAGGACTTTGACTGGACTTTGACCGGATTTTGGCAGGACTCTGACCGGACTTCGACCGGACTTTGAGCGGACTTTGACTGGACTTTAACCGGATTTTGGCAAGACTCTGACCGGTATTTGACCGGACTTTGACCGGACTTTAACCGGACTTCGATCGGACTTTGACAGGACTTTGATAGGGCTTTGACCGGATTTTGGCAGGACTCTGACCGGACTTTAAACGGACTTCGACCGGACTTTGACCGGACTTTAACCGGACTTTGACAGGACTTTGATAGGGCTTTGACCGGACTTTAACCGGACTTTGACAGGACTTTGATAGGGCTTTGACCGGATTTTGACAAACTTTGACAGGACTTTAACCGGACTTTAAACGGACTTTGATCGGACTTTGACCGGCCTTTAACCGGACTTTGACAGGACTTTGATAGGGCTTTGACCGGATTTTGACAAACTTTGACAGGACCTTAACCGGACTTTAACCGGATTTTGACAGGACTTTGACCGGTATTTGACCGGACTTCGACCGTACTTTGACCGGACTTTAACCAGACTTCGACTGGACTTTGACCGGACTTCAACCGGACTTTGGCCGGGGTTTGACCGGACTTTGGCCGGGGTTTGACCGGACTTTTACAGGACTTTGACAGGTCTTTGGCCGGACTTTGACCGGACTTTGACAGGACCTTGACCGGACTTTGACAGAACTTTGACTGGACTTTGACTGGACTTTGACCGGACTTTTACAGGACTTTGACCGAACTTCGACCGGACTTTGACCGGATTTTGACCGGACTTTCACAGGACTTTTACAGAACTTTTACAGGACTTTGACAGAAGTTTGACAGGGCTTTGACATGAATTTGACCGAACTTCGTAACGTAACGCGTTACGTCGCCACTCTGGCTTCCCTTTCTCTCACGCATACGGCAGCAGCAGGCAGGCTCCTCCGCTCTCACTTTAACCCACATTAGTTTAAGTTATCACTTCTGTCGAGCGTCCCGAAACGCACACTTTTTTTTATTTACATTAAGTGAATAACTGTGTTGCATTTAATGTAAATAAAACATTTGTATTAAGTTTAGACCACATTTTACACAAATATATGTAGGTGATACGAAGTTCACCGGGTCATCTAGTGCGTAATATTTTTATTTTCAAATTAAAAAAAAAACACAAAAATTGTGATTGTTTAATGTGAGATTTGAACTTTTGTCCTCACTGATTTCTCAGCCTACGTTACACTAGACCATTGGGGCAATTAATTTGATTGAGATTTCATTGTTTTTTTTTCAGTAATATGTAGCTATTCTTGATTGCCTCGGTGACGCAGTTGTATGTCGTATAACTATTGCTAAGGTCTCAGGTTCGATCCCTGGGTGGGGTAAAAGTGATATTAGGGTTTCTATCACGAAATTGCTCAGTATCAGCCCGGAGTCTGCAATTTATGCTCGGTACGGCGATAGGCTCGCTCCCTATCATATTATAGGACGGTAGTAAGCTCGGTGAAATGTTGATGTTTGGGTTACACTTCTGCTTACCCCTTCGAGGATTACAAGCGTAAGTGCGTATATACGAAGCTGTGCTGTTAAAACTACAGTATCACTAAAGCGTCTACAATTTCTGTTTAAGACGTATACTTTGGCTTATTGGCTTACGACCAATCAATTCCGTTTCACCATTCACTTATGAATTGGGAAATAATAAAAAATCACTTCGTGTACATTAAAAACCTTATTTCAATGACAACACACACCTAAACGGACAATTCTAAATTCTAAGAAATAGACATGTGTCAAGTACGAAGCGACACAGCAAGGCGACCTATCAAATTCAAATAAAATCATAAAAACTTCTCACGTTATACATTATTCACGTACATAAATCTGTGTAATCGCTTGTTTTAGATATAATAGTCGACGGCGCGTCTTCTAAATTCACACGGTGAAAAAGTTGTGATAAATGTTGAAAAATACGTTCCCATGGTAGTAAAAGATGTGCATTAAGTTGGGAGTACGTGTATGGGTGGTGCAGATTCCTGGTACAGTGTGTTCGAGTTTGTCTACACTGGTTATGTAACCAGACGTCGTGGGATGCCGTGCAGCCTTCGGACGGGTCGCTGCCGTCATAGTATATTGCAAACTTGGAGATACAACTCGTAACGTCGAAACTTTACATTAAAGTGAACACGGTTCAATTTAAGTCGGCTGATAGTAATATTGTTTTTTTTTTCTTTGATTGAATGACGAGACGAGCAAGGCGCCCGCTTGATGGTAAACGCCTGTCCATAAACAGAAGCAACACCATACAGAACTTTGAATTACAAAGCACTGCATGGCACTGAACTGTGCTCACCACCCCGAGACAAGAAAATACAACGCGGTGGTACCAACCCAGACGGCCTCTCGCATACGAGGGACCTACCACCTTGTAAAGTGTATTTGTGAATTTGTAAATTTAAATGTATGCTAATCTATCACGCCCGGTTTTTGTATGAAATTTTGCAAACAAACAAAGACTTCGATTACATACGATATATGATACTTTCATTCTGTTAGTACATTCATACTATGTAATACAAAACAGTATTTACTCGGTTGGAGACGCAAGCAAAAGTTAATAAATAACAGTGGAGCGGTGCGGGAGGGGTGTGATGAGATGTGTATTCTATATATCACGTGTGTAGCGCGACAGCGTTTTTACTTATATTTCATTAATTTTTTCCCCTCCTGCACCGCTCCACTACCGTAAGAATCTGCTCAGATTGCTCGGATGTGAAAGTGACTATATACCGATGGTTTCTGTCCTGTGATGGTCGGCAGAATGATACCAGGTTGAAGTTTCGGGACATATACTGGCTGACCCCGGAACGCGACTCGCCTGAACCAGCCACATACACACCATGTGTACGGTGGTCGTTGTCCAGACGGGTACAAAAATGAATTAAGTAAAAAAATGATTAAGTAACCTCCCACCAGCACGACGTATCACGTAGATACTGCTTATTCTATTCCAATAGGATTTTCGGGTATATAATGCAATAGATTCACAGATCACCTCTTCGGAGAGGGAAGAAGAAAATCGAGGGGCCAGCGACAGGACAGGCGGATGACCGATGCAGGCACAGGGATTTTTTTTTTTTTTTTTTTTTATTAGTAATGGGTTTACTCTTGACCTCAATCTAGCCGCATGGACAAAGATGAGGTCGACGATGGAGCGAGCTTACCCAGAAGGTGCCGATTTACACTACTCTTAAAGAGCTTCAGGTTGTACGCACTCGGAAAGACAGACGCAGGCAGGGAATTCCACTCCTTGGCTGTGCGCATTATAAAAGATGATTTAAAGCGCTGGGTGCGAATATGTGGAATGTCAACCAAGTAGGGATGGTATCCTGCAGTGCGTCTGGTGCTCCGATGGTAGAAGGGGGAGGGTGGGATGAGCTCATGTAGCTCTCGTGCACACTCTCCGAAGTACAATCTGTAAAAGACCGACAAGCAGGCAACCTTACGGCGGTGATCCAGGCTGTGAAGCTTAGTCTTCACCAGCTTTTCATCGCCTATCATTCTCTTGGCACGGCGTTCAATCGAGTCCAGTACGGCAAGCTGATATTTTGCTGAGCCATCCCAAAGATGGCTGCAATACTCCATGCAAGAACGAACTTGTGTTTTGTATAATATCAAGAGCTGTCCAGGCGTGAAGTATCGCTTTACCTTGTTTAGGATGCCCAGTTTTTTGGCCGCTGTTTGTGCTTTGGACTCGATGTCGGAGCCGAAGTTAATGTTTGCCTTCAACTCTATGCCAAGAAGTTTAAGGTTGTCGGTGATTGGGACAGATGCACCTCGGAATGTAGGAGTCAAAGAAAATTGACTCCTTTTAGCGGTGAACAGACAAGCTTGTGTTTTGCTGGCGTTAAACCTGACTAAATTGTTGTCACCCCACTGTGAGACCAAACTTAAAGTCAGGTTAGTCCGCTCTACCATAGCGTCTCTCAGATAACCAATGTCGACCCCGCTGGCTTTAGCACTAGACAGATACCTCTCCATGACAGTACTGTCGTCCGCATACCCAACAATACCAGGTTGCAGAAGGTCGTTGATGTGCAGCAGAAAAAGAGTCGCAGAGAGAACAGACCCTTGAGGAACTCCGGCATTAATAGCCATGATGTCGGATGAGCAGCTGTCAATGACTACTTTAATTGACCGTTCTGTCAAGAAGTCAGCTACCCAACTGCAAAAGTCAGCGGGAATGCCATATGCAGGAAGCTTATTAAGCAGACTCGCATGCCATACCCTATCGAAGGCCTTCGAGATATCCAGCGACACGGCAAGCGCTTCACCGTGTTTTTCGATGGCCTCACCCCAGCAGTGCGTAACATACGCAAGAAGGTCCCCAGTTGAGCGTCCCCGGCGGAAGCCATATTGACGATCACTGAGGAGATCGTTGCCCTCAAGGTATGCCAGCAACTTGTTGTTTATTACTCTTTCCATTACTTTACAGAGTAAAGAAGTAATGGCGATGGGTCGGTAATTACTAGGGTCGGCACGACTACCCCTTTTGGGTATTGGTTGCACGTTTGCAAGCTTCCAGGACTTAGGCACCATTTTAGTTTTAAGAGAGAGGCGGTACAGACTTGTCAACACAGGAGATAGCTCAGGTGCACAAAGCCTAAGAACTCTTGCAGGTATACCATCCGGTCCACTGGCCTTATTGACGTCTAGACTAAGCAGTGCTCTGCGTACCTCTTTATTGTGTAGTACGATCTCCGTCATTGTGGACTCGCAACGAGGTACGGAAGGTGGTATTTTCGAGCCAGCATCCAGACGAGAATTATTCGCAAATAGAGAGGCAAATAAATTTGCCTTCTCAATCGCAGAATGGGCCAGTGTACCATCAGGTTTCTGCATGGGAGGCAAAGTGGAACGGCAGAAGTTACTTTCGACCGATTTGGATAAGGACCAGAACTGTTTACTACCCGGTGAGTAGGAGGAAAGTCTGGCGCCTATACGGCTAACGTGGTCGAAACGTGCCTTTCGGATCACCCGTTTGCAGGACTTGGCGGCAACATTGAAGGCTCTCTTTCTCGAGCGAACCCTACGAACCTTGAGTTTTTGGTCGCGAGCTTGAACCCAGGCTTGGTAGGCGGCCTCTTTTCGGGCTTCAGCTCGAGCACAGTCGGCATTGTACCATGGACGAGATTCGTGACCGAGCGATATGTCGGAGAACGGAATAAAATACTCCATTCCCTGCCGTATCACGTCCGCAACCGCATCAGCAGAGCACGATGGGTCACCCGAAGAGAAGCACATTTGCCGCCAAGGGTAGGATGCAAAGAAGTGCCGCATCTCGTCCCAGTCTGCAGACTCATACCGCCATACTCTCCTTGAGCCTCTCGGACTCAGGTCGAGCGGAGAGCAGAGCGATACGGATTTCACCAGGCAGTGGTCTGATGTTCCTAATGGGGCTGAGTTCGATATCGAGTGCCTGACTGGATCTGTTGTCAACAGTAGGTCCAAGCAATTGGGTGTATGTCCTGTAACATCCGGTACCCTTGTTGCAAAGTTCACCAGCTGGGTGAGATCTAGCGATAAAGCGAACTTGCGCGCCTCTCTCCCAGCATGGTCAGTTACCTCGTACGGGAACAGCCACTCCTTGTGGTGGGCGTTATAGTCCCCAAGGAAAACTAGCTCCGCAGTGGGGTATCGTTGTTGGGCTTTTTCTGCCATCTCTGTCAGATGGTTAAAGAGGCTGTTCGTCTCCTGGTCACCGCTGTGCGATCTATAAACACCGATGTAGAGGGTCTTCTCTTTACCGGTGTCCACTATAGTCCACAACGCAGAAAACCCTGAAGTTTCAAAGCAACGGAGACGCCGACAGCAAACGTCATCGCGGACGTACACACAGACCCCGGCCCGCTTCTTGAACTTATGTTCGAGTGAGTATCCCGGGTAGTTGAGGTACGCCACATCCGACGGTGTTGCTATTTGCGTCTCCGTTAAAAAGAATAGGTGCGGCTTCTCGGTCTCGAGATGGTGGTGGACCGGATCGAGATTGGAGTGCAAACCTCTGATGTTTGTGAAGTGCACTTTATATGGGAGGAAGTGCAGCCGTTGGTTAACCTTTTTCTTTTTCATTACTTTTTTCATCTAGTGTGTAAGGTGTTGATTGTGGGGATGTCAAGCGTTGTTGGGGCGACGCACACTTGAACCACGAGGATCTTTTGGGTTTAGCTGATTGATGGGGAACTCATTTGGAGACTGCGGGGACGCCCGAACCCCCCCGAAAATTGCCACCGGGTCCTCCCATCCAGTCGCCAACTGGCACGGTGGAGCCATCTCGGGATTTTTCGCTAGTTGGCAGGGCAGCCTTTCTCACGTGGCTGGCGAGATACTTGGGCCCCCAACTACCTGCGGTCGGCCAACGGCAAGGCCGTGCTTCGGATCCCGCTACCCTCCAAAATGAGTTACCCTATACAGCTTTGCCCAGAGGACCCAGAACGGTATTGTGCGGCGAAACCGACAACCCTCAACTCCCCAATGGCTCTGGAACTCCCGCGCACCGACGGAACACAGCGAACTGCTTGGCGTAGGACTTCGGCGGGAGGGTGGTTGCAAACCAGGCGGCCTTGCCTCCGGCCTACCACCGCATTGTGGGATCGTTCGGCCGTCACCACAGGTTATAAAGCCCGTGATGCCGTTGCCCAGGGTGGACCGCTAGGAGGTAGATCCCAAACCACCCCAACACAAGGATTACAAGGATGTACCCCTATACCCGCCCCAATCAACCATCAAGTCATATCGCCAGCCCCTCGGGAGAACCGGATATACACTGGCTGATCCTGGAACGCGATCCACACAAGTTATGAATATATACAAGTTTAACGTTGCTTGCTTCAAGCACTTGGTAAGAAACTTCGTCAACGGAGTCGCGAGTAAGGCTATTGAATAAATGAAGACAAGTGAACGTACTCATATTTTAACGTGTTGTTGGTTCCTGTTGGAGTAAGGGCTCATGTCACAATGTTCTATTAAGACAAAACACCAATTAACCTATAAGACATGTTTGTTTCACCTTGTGTGTTTTTTATAGCATAGAACGGCTAACGAACAAGTCGGTCACCTGAAGGTAAGTGATCTCCTCTGCCCATGTATGCCTACAATACTAGAAGAATTACAGGCGCATAGCCGACTTTAAGACAAGGGATAATTGAGGGATTGGGAAAGGGAGGGCGATATGGGCCTCCAGATATCTCACTCACCGTACGAAACACACCAGCAAGCCTCTGATTTACGTTGGTTTTGTGTGAGGCAGTGGTAAAGGCTTTCTCGAGTCGGCCCATTCATGCTGTAGGCAAAACTGTCTACAGCGTGGCTCTACCACTGAAGTGACACACGACTCGGCCGGGAAATTAAAATGCAGTCAATTAAGAAATTGACAATATGACTTACACTTCTTCATATAGATCCTTAGTTCCCAAAGTGGATCAGGTCCCCCAGAGGCCCACGGGAGACTCGACGGAGGTCTACGTAAGCTTTGCAATAAAATTGAAGTTCACAATTCGTATGTGGAGGAGCACGAAAATTTATCTGCTTTCGATAGTGAAGTACTAAAATGTTGGCTTGACCACCTATCAATGTAGACTTTAAGAAGCTCAGCGACTGTTACTTGTACACAATTTTTTGTCTAGTTTAAGGAATATGGTAGAAATGTAGCTGCAGCCACCGGAACCAGCTACATTTTGAAAGTGGTCTATGAGAAAAAAAGTCTGGGAACCTCTGATATAGTTGTTCTTGTATGTAGGAAGCATGCTCACTTTGTATTTTGCTATCTATATTTGATAAGTAAGGTTTATTTAGCGATTGTAGAACAAGCGCTAAAGGTCAGGCATAACGACTGGTTCTAATTTATGCACATTCGGTTCATTAAATTTAGTTTTAGAATGTAAATTCTGTCTAATTGATTTACTTTGCATTTGACTATCGACATGTGCATGAAATATAGCGAGGTTAAGGCACTGTTTGTATGTCTAAAATAATTTAAAAGACAATAGAAAAAGGTTGATATTTGCATAACATCCTCGACTTGACGTTGTCATTTCGAAGGATTTTCATCCAAGCATTTGTCAACTAAAAGAATAATTTATTTTAAATTGACCTTTTAGTTAAATATAAAATTTATTTAACTATATTTATTATTTATGTTATCGCCCAAAATACTGGGAATTTCGTCACCAAAGTCAATTTTGTTGGGGGAATTTAGAATATTTATCATCATCAGTCTTCATCATCATTTTTCTTCAGTTCTTCTACTACTGTATTTGTTTTTTAAAAGTTTATTCGTGACATTACATTTGTAGTTCAAAAATAGTATTTTTCATGGATATAGTATTTTTCTTGGAATTGAAGGGCGGCCGCGCTTTAATTTGACTTGATACAGGATTTGTTTGCTTTTGTGAGTCTTATTAAACTGTATATATATGAACTCACGTCTGTAATCCTTGAATAGGTAGCCAAAGGTGTAACCAGTACACCTACATTTCGCCGAGTGTATTTCCGTCCCATCATGTGATAGGGGCTGAGCCTATAGCCATAACGCGCACAATTCCAGACTCCGGCCTGATACTGAACATTTCGAGATAGAAAATTTCTATTCTTTACCCGACACGGAGATCGAACCCGAGACCTCAACACAGCAGCCATACCGCGTACGCAATACAACTGCGCCACCGAGACACCGAATAAACTGATAGTATTGAGGAAACATTTCCGAAATCTTTGCATGACTAGCATTTGAAGTAATTGAGATTGCTATAGTTAAATTGCAATCTTGGTCGAGTTTAATAATTGGATGCGAGCGTGGTGACATAAATACTATTTATATAGCTTACGTTGTAAAACAAATTGGACTTCATATCACAGCATACAACGACCTATTGCATTGATTACATGCACTTTGCTCTTAAACATGTTACTTTGTGGCGTGTTGAATTGATTTTTGGAACTGATATCTTGCATTTAAGCTAAATGCCCGGCAACGTAATTAAGATGTAATTTTTGCACAAACATTAATTAATATTATCAATTTAAATTGTCCTTGCTGTTGAATTACGATTGACTCCAGGAAGTCGTAATGTTCTTTGTGGAATGAGATATTTTATGCGATCTTTAATGGTTATGTTATTGGTAAAATTATAATATTTGTTCTAGCAACACTTCAATGTTTACAAGAATGGGATATTTGATGGTCGGTAGTGGAGTCTAGTAACCTTAGCGGTAGGTAGCTATTCTCTTTCAAGTAGTGCTTTATCATCTTGCATGTCTGTGTTTGGTCGCATCTGAGATCACTCTTTAAAACTCGTTACTTTGTGGTTAGATATTTAACGAAGGTCTGTCACAAATTTACGTTTGAAGCCGAAATTCTCTCATTAGCAGTAAGATGTCACTTTTATGTAAGCCTGTAAGCACCAGCTTTTGCTCGCGGTTCCGCCCGCGTGAGTGTATTTTTCTAATTAAAATTCTTTTTCCGGGACACAAAGTACTCTACGTCCTTCCCGATGATATAACCTTGTTCCTTACCAAAATTCATTAAAATATATTGAGCCGTTTGGTCGTTAAACCGTAACAGACAGACAGAGTTACTTTCGCATTTATATCACTATATATAACCTCTTTCGTGTACTATGATAATTTATTGTTAAATGTTGTTAAATTTACGTGTGGAGTTCCGAACTTCTAAATTAGCAAAAGACCTGTAACTTTTAAATGAGTGAACATATTTTCTACAAACATCAAACAGATAACAATCGTGATTAAAATAGCTTTTAAACAAAAAAAATTAAAGAAAGAGAAAAAAAGTATAATATAAAATATCTACCTACTAACCTACTAAGGTTATCAAAGAATTATCCAAAAACAAAACATTGATATCTCGACAGGTGTGAAAAATTGATAAAAACATAATCCTCGTGATAATGCTGATTTCTGTGTTTGCCAGCGTTTTTCACAATTATCCCCGAAAATATCATAACGTGTGACATGCGTAATTATTTTTAATTAGGGTACAGCATAAGCCGAGGATTAGCTCCCAGGTTGTTGTGTGTTCTCATCGTGGTTCCAACGGGGGTGTACGTATAATCGTAGCAAACTAATGTGGTATAAAATTAAAACTTTTAAGTTTAATGTTAATGAGCCTTACGCCAGAATTTAGCTCAGCATTATGTGGTGCCATAGTCCGAGCGTAGTGCAGTGCCATGATTCTTCTTGCGAAACATTTCCTCTTTTGAAGATCGGCGGTCAGCTCCGCATATTTTTCTATGTTTCTCACAAGGCTAAACAATTTTACTAGCCTAGTGATTTGTCCATTCTCGTTATGTTATTGAGCTACAACCGCCTTCTACTGCTGACGTATCACTTTGCTGATCGTAATAAATGTTGAAGCTGATACTGCGGATGCCTAAGCATATTATGATCGAAGACATCAAATTTCCGTATGATTCCGATTTCTTAATGGTCAAAAGTGTCATGCTAAATGTTATTTCAAAATTATGAGAACTGGTGTGTTGGAGGCGTGGCGTTTCTCATCAGGCAAGCGACCTGCTCCTCTTATCATTGACAAATCACAATCCCTTAAAAGTAGTAAATACTGTGGTGGAAGGATATTCATATAATCAGATTGCCATAGTAACCCACAAACCTTGTGGGGATCGCATTCTAGGATCAGCCTGTTTACATCCGGTTCTCTCGAGGGGCCTTCGACATGACTTGATAGTTGATTGGGGCGGGTATAGGGGTAGGTACATCTTTGTATCCCTGTACCGACATCGGTCTGTCTTGTTGCAGGTCCTTCGATTTGCTCCTTCCCTCTTCGGAGTGTGAAAAAGCATTTATACAAGCTGGCATGATTCTGATTATCACAGCTTATTGTTTCTCAGTTGTCGTTAGATTTTTTCAGACTGCACTGCACTTACCATTAAGTGCATTGCAGGCTATTTGCTGTGCTTGGATAAAAAAAAAAACAAAAAGAACTTAACATTAAATAAACAAACAGACAATGCTAGTATTACACCAGGTGCTTTTACGAGAAAATCTGTGAATTTAGGTGCCATGAGTCGGTTAATAGGTAGAATGGTGTTAATGTTGGTGTTAATAGACTACAAACAATTACTGTTTGCATGAAGATGAATGCATTACTCATTGTAATTGTACTTCCATGAATCAACAACAACGTCATAGAAAGTGTGTTGCATTTATATTCAGGTCTATTGGCTTTTTGGAATTTGTGTGATTTTTTTATACGTTGTTATGTTTCTGTTGCTGTGTAATGGTACCAGTGGTTGCCAGTTGGCTGTCTGCTTACATCCGTCTGGGCTGCGAAATGTTATTCAATAATGGGTATTTTGAAACTCATTGTCAAGTTTAAAATCTAAACTTAATAATTTCTAACTGAAGGTAGATAATGTAACATCAACGTTTTGGGACAATTTACACCTCAGTCCACCCCGTGACCACGAAGGCTAAAAAGCCTTCGAAACGTCGGGATCAAAATTAATAAAAAACCGCGATAAAATCCGTTTAAATTAGTTTTATTTCAATGAGTAATATTCGCGTAAACACAAGAAATCATTAAGTAGTGTATCTGATTTCTTATGTTTACGCGAATAACGAATAAAGTAATATCTGCCGCGTGCGCGTATACTATGTCAAATTCGGCAAGTGTGCGCGGGCACTTTGGTGTTTGCATTCCGTCTCGGGTTCGATGTCTCGGCCAAGGCCAGCGGCGCGCTCCCGTCCGCGTCACCCCGCGGCGCCTCCGCCGTCCACTGACCATTGCCACTCGTGTCCTTCCTAGTTCCTTCTACTATGTTTTATATTACACTTCTGTTGGAATTCTGCATTATGCCTTTTTTGCATAGCATCGGCGGCACGAGCAAGTGGGTCACCTGATGGTAAGTGATCTCTATCCACAATACTAAATTAAATAAAATAATAAATAACCAAAATGTGTTTCATACCATCTAGTTCAAGACATTTTTCTGTCTTTAAATTTGTTATCGACGACAACTCTATTTTTTTTCTTCAGGAAAGGCATAATCGGGTTTTTTCTGACACCTTGGTGTTTGGTTCTTTTGAGTGATTTGATTTGCTACTAGGTTTTTGGATAAACTTTTGTAGCCATCGTGTAGTACGTCGTTTCTATTTGTAATAGTAGCATCGGTAGCGTTGCTTAAATGCGTAATTATGTTTTTGGTGGTACATATTTTGTTTTTTGTAGGCCCTTTTGAATCCGCAAGTTTTTTCTAGAAAACTTTGTAGAGTTTTTGCCTATAAATTTAATTTTTTTGCTTTTGTATTTATTTGTCCATAAATTCTGCCCAATTGTAGTTTTTCATATTTTGTTTTATGGTTTTTGGTTTCCAGCCACTGTCTCACAGAAAACCGACGTAAAGTAGCGGTTTGCTGCTGCGTTTCGTACGGTGAGTGAGACATTCGGAGGCCCAAATCTCTTTCTTTTAATTATCCCTAGGTCGGCAACAGGTTTATAGTTCTTCTGGTATTGTGGGTGTACATGGGCGGTGGAGATCACTTACCATCAGGTGAACCACTTGCTCGTTTGTCGGCGTATGCAATAAAAATATCTCCCGAGTTACCAAATTTGCTTCGGGTAAGTTGGGATTTTTAATAAGTTTAAGTAAAAAAGCGAGACTGGTTTAGTTAAAGAGGAATATTTTTTTGCACGATTAATAATAATAATAAATACACCCAACAGTCATTCACATAGTTCTGACCCCACACTAGGTTAACCTTTATTGTGGCTATCAGTAACTACGTGGGACTTACGGTCCCACAACACTCAGACCGGAAACGAGAAATACGAATCCTACCGCTAGCTCACTTTAAGTTTTTTTTTCGTGTACGGCAAATTGACTGCACTACACCTGATGCTAAGCGTAGTGCAGTTCAAAATACCAGCGACCACCGACAAACAACGAGTTTATCAGTGGTTACCAAAGTCAGGCCGGTCTGTATAAATGCTTCTTTACACTCCGAAAAGGGAAGAAATAAATCAAATGGCCTGCGACAGGACAGGCAGATGATCGATGCAGGTACAGGAATACAAGGATAAGTGCGCTGATATTAGACAAATGAGGCGATTCATGTAAAAAATAGTCTATAAACACCAAATACAGTACAGCAAATATACCTACAACAAAACCAGTGCTAATGTTCAAAGAATTTTACCCAACAATGTCATGTATATCGATTTACACACAGACCGATTATGTTTAACGTAAATATAAACATCGTAGATGTATCAACAAGTTTATTTGACGACCATCTACACACTCCAAGGTCGACCTTCGGAAGTACCGTGGGCTTTTTGTGAATGGCCCACTGCTATAAATAACTAATACTTGATTCGTTTCTTGTGAGAATTGTTGAATAAAGATATATTATATCGGTTACTATTGGCCTGATTGTATAATTTTATTTATTTTTATGTGGTTAGTCCGTCATATAAATATCCGTAAAATTACTGGGCATTATGAGACAACATCTTATGTCTCAGGGTGACGAGCGCAGTTCAGTGCTATACAGCGCTTTGTAATTCAACGTTGTGTGTGGTGTTGCTTCTGTTTACGGGCAGGCCATTACCATCAGGCGAGCGCCTTGCTCGTCTCGTCATTAAATCAAATAAAAAAATCTGTATTCGAGTGCTAATGTGTTAAAAAGAGCCCTTTGTTGTGACCCTGATCATTTTAGACATATTCTTTATGGCTACTCTATGTCAAATCGGTTGACATACTGCATTATTTTCATACTGTGATTTAGCCCATGGACAGACCACCCAAAGATGCTGGTGGCGTAATATGTATTCTGCCTTATAACGTTATGGTGCTGCCACACCGGTGTTAGAAAATGTTATATAACATTTTATAACACCGGTGTGGCAGCATCATTTAGTAAACATTTCTTAACAATTTGTAACATTTTGTAACATTTCTTAACATTTTATAACCGCAGGCGGCGGTACTTTTGAGAGCGGCGCCGTCAAAGAAGCCGTCAAAGAAGAATGTTCAGAAATGTTAGAAAATGTTAAGAAATGTTATAAAATGTTAAGAAATGTTATAAAATGTTAGATTTAATGTTAGAAAATGTTTGTAAACATTTTATAACATCGGTGTGGCAGCACCATTAAAGGGAAAAGCTGGTGCATATTATTAAATCAAGTTTTTTTACCAACGTAATTACAATTAATTTAAGTACTGTTATTAATGGTGTAACAAGATTTCTTACATAAATGTCCCCCTTACGTACATCTGTATTGCGGTTGTCAGAATTTCCAATTTTGGTTAAGTCAGTTTACTTTTCAACCTATGTACTTCAAAAAGATGGTTCTCAATTCGTCAATATTTTTTTATGTACATATATGTCTTGGCTAAATGTATGCCGATTTTGATTATTTTTGTGTCTGATGGGGTTTACCCCGAGGGTGGTTCCATACACTTTGCTGGTGGTATATTCATATCAGCTCGGATAGCGACCACCGTACACATGGTGTTAAAACCTGACGATTGACCCACACATCTTGTGTCTTCGCGTTCGAGGACCAGCCAGTGCATATCCGGTTCTCTCGAGGGGCGTGCGACATGACTTGATGGTTGGTTGGGCATCTTTGTATCTGTACCTGCATCGGTCATCCGCCTGTCCTGTCGCAGGCCCCTGTTGGTACCGCCGCAAACCCTTCTAACCATCAAAGCTATTTGTTTCCACATAATAGCACTGAATCCATTGACGTGCGCCTCCACGAACATAGAAGATGCGCTACTGTATCAATTATCTATTAACAAATATCGCATTTTTTTGTTATCTTATGCATGACTAGCTTTTCATCGCGGCTCCGCCCGCGTGATCTGCTGTTTCCGGGATAAAAAGTAGTCTATGTTCATTAGGGATAATGTAGGATTCTAATGGTGAGAGAATTTTTCAAATCGGTCCAGTAGTTTTTAAGTTTATTCGTTGCATACAAAAATACAAATTTTTCCTCTATAATATTAGTGTAGACAAACATTTGATTTTTATCGATTCAAAAGCCCTTTTACTTTCCAACACATTACTGGCCATCTATAAACTAAATTTATTCTAGCAATGACGCAGATTTCCTATAACCAATCGTGTATACACAAGCGAAAATACATTATCGTTTTCCTGCAACACCTCAAAGGCACCTTCTAAACACGTTTTACGATGCAAACGTATGCGGCGACTGATTTTCCGCGAGTTTTTCGTGTGCTCCATACTTATGTGTTGACATCACCAGCAACGCCCATGCTTTGATGTGATTCATGTGTCGCGGTGCACTGGCCCCGGTAGGATCGCACAAAAACACTTCGCAGATGTTGTACGCTAATGTAGCGTGCGTGTGCGAGTTTTGTGTGAACGAATTCATAGATTACTAGCTTTTGCTCGCGGCTCCGCCCGCGTGATCTGCTTTTCCCGGGATAAAAAGTAGCCTATGTCTTATTCTGATGTATAAGCTATATTATTGTTGATGTGTGCCGAAGTTCCATCGCATACCTGCATCCGTAAGAATTACAGTGTAAAGAAAGAAAGAAAAACATTTGTAATAATATCTAATATATAAAATTCTCGTGTCGCGGTGTTTGTGGTGAAACTCCTCCGAAACGGCTTGACCGATTCTCATGAAATTTTGTGTGCATATTGGTAATGCCTGAGAATAGGACAACATCTATTTTTCATCCCCCTAAATGTTAAGGGTTGTTCACCCTTAATTTTTTTTTTTAATTTTTGGACAAATGATTTTGTTTTTATTTTTGTATAATGTGGCATTAAAAAATACATACAACCCTAAATTTTTACCCTTTTATCACCAACCCCTATTTTTTAATAGCCATTTTAGTATGTAATCTTTTATCCCGGAAAAAGCAGATCATGCGGGCGGAGCCGCGAGGGACAGCTAGTAATCTATAATAATTAAGTATTATTATTATTTCCAACAGGTCGGTCTGGAAATCTTTGGGGAAGGCCTATGTTCAGCAGTGGACGTCCAGTGGCTGATGATGATGATGATGATGATGATAGATTATATGTTGCTAAAAATATTCTGACGGGTTCATTAGAATTCAGCATACTTGATGGCGCTTCGATTTGGTTATATGAATTTTTCAAAGTAACAGAGCCAGTTTTGTTTAAAGCATGATTGGTACTGCTCCACCTTCGAGTATCATAACACAAAAAAAGCCAACGTGAAGATTCAGCGCAACAGCGTTTCGAATCATGACATTTCCGGAGGCCCACATCCTTCCTAATCCTTATTCCGGATCTTTAACGCCGGTAACGCATCCACGATTCTTCTGGTTCACGGGTGAGGAAGATCACTTACCATCAACGTCACTTGCTTGTTTGCTAGCTTCTATTAAATGGAATGTAATATTTAATACGAAGAAGTAATCAAATATTAAATACATATACGCACTCATGTCTGTTATCTCCAAAGTGGTAGGCAGTGGTGTAACCAGTACACCCACATTTCGCAGGGCGTATTTCCGTCCCATGATGTGATATAGAGCGAGCCTATTGCCATACCGGTCACAATTCTAGACTCCGGACTGATACTGAGCATTTTGTGATAGAAAAACCCAATATCACTTTTATCCGACGCGGGAATCGAACCCGAGACTTCAGCACAGCAGTCGTACCGCGTACGCAATACAACTGCGTCACAGAGTCAGCAAAAAGTAAATAATTTGTTGAAAATTTATGGTGAAGTGGAAGTGCTGGGTTTTGTCCACCATTTTGTGATATTTTGAACATGTGTTCTATTATAGCTTAGTTATTTATCGTATTTGATTCACATATTAGGACAGATGTTTTCGTAATTCGCAAATATTTGCTGTGGGGCTGAGTTTTGTGGAATCTCAAAATTTATCGACATTTGGACTAATTAAAGGCCATTGCCGCTGGTTACAAATCTTAGCAAATAATTTATTAATATACATTTAAGTATCGTATTTGTAGTTGTAGTGGTAGTTTAAGTAAGGTTTGCAAACAAATGCTTACTTGAACGGTTCTTACATTGTTTTATTTCTCGGGCCTAATTTCTTGGGTTTAATTATTACATTACATTGTCCATCGCTTCCTGTCAAAAAGTCTGAATGCCAAAGTGGATATCGATGCACGTCAATTAGTGTAGACCGGTGATTATCCGGTTGAAAATGCTAAAAATAGAAACAAATTTATAGTAGAATCAAACCCATTGTAAAAGGAAGAGAATACAACAAAATTGATAGCAAAAATAAATTAACGGCGATCTGAGGTCGGGAAGTGGGAAGGGGGGGGATTTTAAGGGTAAAAAACGGTTTATCTCGATTTCCGGAAAAACTACAAGTCCTATGGAAAAAAGTTAAATCGCAAAGTTGTAGGTAATAAAAAGATCTACAACTTTTGTATACACACTCTCTTCACATAACCTCAAAATATATGTGAAAAATTCAAATAACCAAGTTTTTTGTTTTTATTTTTATCTATTATAATAAATCATTTTTTTTCACGAAATTTGGTGAAAACTTACCTTTTTGTATCCCAAATACACTGTAATTTTTTTGATTTAAAATATTTATTTTTGCACCTTATTTTGACTTAATATCGAAAAAGCAGCCTAATTTTCAAACGAAAATTCTCACGTCAAAATATGAGCTTTTTTAAAAAAGTCTGTTGGTTTCTTGTTCATTGAATTCTCTACTTTCTGATGGTGTAAAAAAATATATACATTACTATGGTAAATGTGCTCAGAAAATGCAAAGAAACGAACTACTAAATAACAGGTAGTAAGGCCCAGACCCACCTAGCCCCTTCCCCACTTCTTTATGATGGGCTAAAATTTTCCGTAGATCACTCAGGTATATAAGTTATATTAAAATAACAATAAAGAGGCATCTACGCATATAATTTAAAGAAGATTCTACAACTTTCTCAAAATATTGTAGATATGTCTTATTAAATATTAACTTATAACTTTACATTTTCTGAGCACATTTACCATAGTAATGTATATATTTTTTTACACCATCAGAAAGTAGAGAATTCAATGAACAAGAAACCAACAGACTTTTTTAAAAAAGCTCATATTTTGACGTGAGAATATTCGTTTGAAAATTAGGCTGCTTTTTCGATATTAAGTCAAAATAAGGTGCAAAAATAAATATTTTAAATCAAAAAAATTACAGTGTATTTGGGATACAAAAAGGTAAGTTTTCACCAAATTTCGTGTAAAAAAATGATTTATTATAATAGATAAAAATAAAAACAAAAAACTTGGTTATTTGAATTTTTCACATATATTTTGAGGTTATGTGAAGAGAGTGTGTATACAAAAGTTGTAGATCTTTTTATTACCTACAACTTTGCGATTTAACTTTTTTCCATAAGACTTGTAGTTTTTCCGGAAATCGAGATAAACCGTTTTTTACCCTTAAAAGCCCCCCCCTTCCCACTTCCCGACCTCAGATCGCCGTTAATTTATTTTTGCTATCAATTTTGTTGTATTCTCTTCCTTTTACAATGGGTTTCATTCTACTATAATTTATTTATGTTTCAAATTGGAAAATCACCAGTCTAGTAGCGTCTACTAATTCATAGTATTTTGAAATTTTTGACTACTGAGTGCTACCTGACTCTCTGTTCTTATATAGACAATAAATAGGGCGGCATCAAGGAAAATCGGGACCACTCGATCACTCTGGTTAGGGAACCTTACTCCCTGTTATCACACCACCATGTCTCGAGAGACAGGGCCCGCGGAATCGTATAGTGTAATAGCAGAATGAATCACATATTTTCGCACAACGAAAACGATAGCTGCATAACGAAACATATGCGTAACTTTTTCTCATCTCTAGTACGAATGAATGGACATTTGCGTTTTATTCATCGATGTGAACAAAATGATTTATCGTTTATAAATCAAAATCTGAATTTAATTCAGAAGATATCGCTTAGTTTCGTTTAGAATGTGTTAATGCTTGACTGTTTCGGAAGTACATAATATATTGTTAATTTTGCACGGTATGCTAGAATGTGTGGTCAAAGTTCAAGTTTATAATAGTATTCGGCAGTAATAATAGTAAATTTGCATTAAGCATGACTATTATAAAATCGAATAAAGCGCGAATTGAATGAATATCGTTACTACGTCCCTCGTATGTGAGAGGCCATCTGGGTTTTCCTCAGAGGCCATTGCTTTGTTTATTTCTGCAGCCTAGCAATCATTTCTAAACACTGTTGCATTTATGTTTAAAGGATATAAAGTCCAGTGAAATTATTAGACCGCTCGCGTCCCTTAATAATTAGTATCTTTTAAAATGTAATGAAATACAGTACTCTTTATTTTCTAAGTTATTTTTCCATTTTTAAATATTAAATGTTATAAAAAAGGCATTTAAAATTGACATTGAAATAAAACGAATTTAAACGGATTTAATTCTGGTCCCGACGTTTCGGAAGCTTTTCAGCCTTCGTGGCCGCGGGGTGGACTGGCAGGCTTAAATAAAAAAACCGCGTTTAAATCCGTTTAAATTAGTTTTATTTCAATGTGTAACATCCGCGTAAACATAAGAAATCATTATCTCACTTTTAAATATTTTGAGTCGTAGTTTTATTTCTTAAATGAAATACGCTAGACGAAACCAAATTCTGATGTTGGAAACATTAAATATTAATACAATTCACGTACGAAATCTAGACGTACCGAAATTTATTTAAATAGACGATTTGTCAACACGATAGTCGGTTGTTTAAGTTCAAGGTGCCGTGGTTTTCCTTATTTAATTTTCGGTCGGATTGAGTAATGGAATTCTTTGAGATCTTGATACTTGTCTTCATTCTCTTATTAATAATAGTTCGGAATAACAACTTAATGAAAAGGCGATGACATATCAAAAATAGGTAGATAAATGAGATATATTCTTGTGAAAACAAATTAATTGGGTCTGATTCTTTTTATTGCAAGCTTTTATCAAACTTCCCCTGTGCGTACTTAGTGGTACGTTTCGGTAATATCTTGCTTTTTGCGTGTGTGTGTGTGTGTGTGTGCATGTATGTGTAACCAATGGTAGGGTCCATGTTGAATGCCGTTTTTTTTGTTAGAAAGAAAATCTCAGACGTTAGGTTTTGGCTGTTAGGTAATGACAGTAATTATCTTTTGGGTTATTAATTAGAATCTCTTATCAATGCGTATTGTTGCTTTTCTTCTTCACCTTTTTTTTTTGTCGCAGGGAAAGCTGTTTATTGCTACCGCCCCACCGGGGGGAGGTGGAACGGTTATGTTGGATTCTACCTGCCTTACGACCCAGCGAATCGCCCGGGAGAGATGGAAGACATCCGGGCGACCGCTGGGCCGAGTCCCTAACACTATTTACACCCTATGCCGGTAACTACCAACCAAAACCCCGCGGTGGCCTTCTTCAAAGCCAAGGATTACTGACGGAATCGCCCCTGCGCGGTGCGCCTAGCGGCCTGTCTCCAATTGGGGGGGCTCAGAAGCCCCCGCACACCGAAGGACGCTCTCGGCGTCAACGGCAGCAACGAGGACGACCACCCGTGCTGCCGTCCATCTACATACTGATAAGTGCCGTGTAGCCAAAGATTTCATTGATTGAAGAGTTACTGAAATAAGCTTGGCGAATCGTGATTGCACTTGATACTCGACTCGCTATACTCCTGACTAACGAGACGCGCAGATCGCTCGTCTGATGGCAAGCGTCACACCTACCCATAACTGTTTAGCAACACCGTACATTTTGAATAACACGGAATTGCACTCCATTGCGCTCGTTATCTCAAGACGTCAGATGTTAAGTCTCTGATAATAATCTCTGGTAATTTCCCGGACTCCAATAACTTTTAAAGCGGAACAGAACTGTGTTATATGAGGGCTGAAAGTGGACAAGGCAGTGGTATCTACGAATACACCCTCATGCATACGAGGGACTTACCACTTCTTTAAATGAGGCTTAAAAAGAGCATTCAGCGGTAGGCAGCGACTTGGTTGTGCTCCTGGCATTGCCGATGTCCATGAGCGGCGGTGACCGGTTACCATCAGGCGGGCCGCTTAGTCGTCTGCCTATTAAGGCAAAAAAAATGGTTGCAGGAATAAGACAATATTTATCATTTTATCTGCTAAGCCCATTTGCCCATCTACGTTTTATTACATCGTCAAACGCAGATTACTTAATGCCTCCATATTAGTTGTCATCAAGATTAACGTGCATACGTTTGAAAATCGTGAGATGATGAATCATCTCACGATTGAAATCCAACCTCATTGGCTATGCGAAATGTAAATAAACATTACCAACTGCGTGGTGTTGTCTATCTGCCAAGAGTTGAAGCGATCTGTGCCATCGCGTCCTTGTGGATCTTCTTTGTTTGGCTATTATTATTATTTTTGGGGGCAACTGTCTTTCCATTTTGGGTTATGTATGGTTTGAAGATTTGCTTGGTCATGATTTTGACTGATTAGTGAAGTGTTGGATTCCAGGCTAGTCTATACTTTCTGTTTTGATGAAATCGGTTTGAACAGCATTGAATTTACGAGTAGATATGTCTTTCATTGCAGTAAACTTGTTTATAATCACATCATGTCCTATTTTCTTTCTTTCTACTGGCGTTATCACGGCTTAACTGGGTTCGCATTCTCATCATAATTTCATTGTGGATTTGGTATTATGTGAGGCAAATCACCGTCTGAGCCACAACCACAACGAACCAAGTTTCGCCATTGCATCGTTGGTTAATTTGCTGTACTACGTGCAGGGGAGGTTGATTTTGGTCCTAAAATGGTGATGGCCCACTTACACTCCATCTATCTATCCTACTACCATTATAAATGTGAAAATTTGAAGTTTGTGAGTTTGCTAATTTGGATAATTTATTATTAATCAATTACACCAAAAGTACTGAACGCGTTTGAATAAAATTTAACATACCAGTAGACTGAACTGGGATTAGGACATAACCTATTTATTCGTCTCAGAATCATGCGAGCGGAGCCGCTAGCAGACGCTAGTTACAAATATTCAACAAAATTTCAATATTTCCTTCAAAATGCTGATGATACTCAGTAGAAACTCATGAACTCGATGAATCTTCTGTCTGGCCTCGAACCGACTTGAAAGCTGCTTTTACTCGTGAATGACTGAGTTGGTGTTAAATAGTTAACTGACTCCACACGTTAGCACTTACTTATACCCGGATGTGGCGTATTGTATTAAAAAAGCTTGTATAATTTACAAAGAAAGACAGTTAAAACTTAATTACTGCCCATTATGACTTAAGATTTATTAGAATTGCTTTAATTTGCACACTCAGTTACCTACTTAAATTTATGAATTTAATGGATACCTATAAACGAAAGGTGGTTAAAGTTTTATATTAACTTCTATAATGTTTATCATTACATTTAAATTAAATTGTAATTCTCTTGTTCTGTAGATTGACATCCAAAATAAATGATTAACTAAACATTTCAAAGGGCATATTTTTCAAAGTTCTAGAATCTACAAAAAAATATTGCGAATTGTGGTGTTCGCACAAAATGATATTGCAACAGCAGTTATCTAATCTTTTAACACTAAAATTACATTACAAATTTGAAGTCTGAATTGGAAATATCGCCGACGTAATCATGACCAACGTACTGGCAGGCATGTTTTAACTCAATCTAAATTTAAAAGACGGTCGTTAGACTCTTAAAATTTTCTGGAAAAAGAACAGTCGCCATCGTCTAAATTACACATAGTTCACGCTGTGACCGTCTAGTGCTAATAATAAATTCACACGTGGAGGCAGACAGGCCAGGTTGTTAGCACCATGGGTGCGGGTGCCGGTCTGTTTTAGATGTGTTTTAGCTGTGTAATGGAAATCTAACGGCACTCAAGTATTCGGGTCAGCTGCAGTTTACGGTCAGCGTGTCGATTCAGTGATGGTATGGTAGTGGCCTTGAGACGTGTATGGTCATTAGAGGTGGATGTTAAGGTGTTGAAGTTAGATCACAGGTCAAAAATCCACAGTTTAGTAATGTACATACAATTTAGGTTACATAAAAAATGATGGATGTTTAAAGTAGCTCTTTGCTTTGTGCTGACCCGGTTTTAGATAAGATTAGGAAGCTCATTTCTCTTGGATGTGTTAGATGGAAGTGACAAGTTCGATAACATTAGATCTATTGTGTGTAGCTAGTAAATAACTATCTCATTAGCTACCTCACTATATGCCTTTGGCACTATGTGCCATACCCATGAATTGAAATTTCATCAAAAAGTACGAGGGATTCATGATTGATATATTTTTTTATCCAGTATCATATTTAACTTGTTATCAACTCCTACACTACCTTATAAACCCAGCATTAAGAATAACTAAAAGTGGGTTGGACAATCACGACTAGGCTAATTTGTAATACCGAATGTCTTAATTTTTATTACTGTTTCGCCGCCTAGCAACTCATGTTCTGAATGATGATGAGTTACAAGAAACGTATGAGGCTCAGGTCAATGAATCGGGTGTCGTGGAACTTCCACTATGACGTAACATGGTATTTAACGAACACAGAGTTATTGGAGTATTTTTGTATGTATTGACAGATATTAGTCGCGAACGGCTAGGTCGGTTTTAGAATAGACAGAATGAAAAAATGCTTAATGATAGGAGTCTGGCGTGAAAGGAAACTTCACCATTTCGGTACAACTAATCTATTTAGCGGTCGTTGAATTGCAAGGTTTAAATTGATTACGGTAAATTTGTTTTTATGTAAATAGAAAGGCAAATAGGTATTCGAATAAGCAACTGTATGAGATGATGTTCAAGATGTTTTAAGATGTTTTCTTTAGGATTTTGCAATGCTTATAGGCTTTATTCTAATCACTTGGTAGAGTTATATTATCTTATGGAAACCTGATGTGAAATAGCAGATTTTCTGTTGTGCCAGAACTTCAGTATAATAAATACCCCTTTGAAATAAGATGGGTGTTCATAGGCGGGTTTATCATTTACTGTTCAGTGTCCTGCTTGATCTTCCACTGCATTTTCTTTGAAAATCTGTATTGTACGTATACGGCTCTTCTGTTGATCACGGGCCTCTTCTAATAATGAAAGGGGAGTAATCCACCACTCTACACTAATGCTAGTTGGTAGACTTCACATACCTTCTACATTGCTATGTACGATTCCGAGGTTTGAAGGTTTCTTCTCAATGGTTTCGTTAACAGTCAGCGATCATTAAGTATAACATATGTATCTTCGAATTGTCCAAGTGCCCTTTGGGCTCCTTTCGAACCCACAACTTTCGCTCCGGCCTTCTCGCTTCCTGGTAGGCTATTGCTTTTTACCAATTAAAAAAAATCCCTTCGTCGTTTTGTCATGATTCGTCAAAATGATTAGTAAAAACTAATTCCATTCAAATACTTCTATTGATTACTTTGCAAGCAAGGGACTTTTTTTTGTTAACAACCTTCATTTATTTTTCTTATCTTTGATTAAAATCGAAATAGGTTTCCACATGATGAAGGTCGTTTAATTTACCTCAAGATTGTAGGTTGATTCAAGATTGAAGGCTAATTCATTCTTCCAACGAGCAAAAATCAATGGAATTCTTGTAAGAGCCATTAGAAAATATTACTTATAGCTAGCTATTCCTCGTAGCTTCGAATTTGGTCGTATAAGCTTACTTTTTGAAAATTGTTTATTTATGGGAGAGCCCCATTTAAATGGTCAAAGAGCCGTATGCGGTTCGCCGATAACTACGCTAAGTGGTAGGTCCGCCGTATGCGAGAGGCCGTCTGGGAAGAAACCACCGTTTTGTCTGTTCCTATCGCCAACCAGCAGTGTGAAACCGCTGTTTTGTTCCAGTTCGAAGGATATTGAAGCCAGTGAAGTTACTAGGCATTATAAGTCTCGAGATGGCGGGCACAGTGAAATGCCATGCGTTTTTTTTTATTTGATTGAATGACGTGACTTGCTCATCAGAGCAAGGCGCTCGCCTGATGGTAAGCCATAAACAGATGCAAGACCACACAGAACTTTGAAGTACAAAGCACTGCACGGCACTGAACTACGCTCGTCACACCGAGACATAAGATGTTAAGTCTCACAATGCCCGGTAATTTCACTGGCCTCAATGTCCTTCAAACCGAAACACAACAGTGCTTCCACACTGTTACTTGGCAAATAGACAAGCGGAGGTAACAACCCAGACGGCCTCTCGCATACGAGGGACCTTACCACCTCGTTGTTATTTGTTATTCAAAGTTCTGGATGGGTTTGTGTTTGCGATTTCGTTATTCAACCGGGTTGTTAAAGTAGCAGCATGTTGCAGTTCGAATGGTGAGTGAGATATCCGATTGCCCAAAACCCCCTCCCCTTCCTAATGCCTTAGTTATCCCTCTCATTTACGGTCGGTAACGCGTCTACCAACATTCCGGTATTGTGGGCGTTTATGGGTGTTTATCACTTACCACCAGGTGAACTACTTGCTCATTAGCGAGCCTATGTTATTAAAAAAAACAATGAGGGGTCAGTGCTCGATAATATTCTCAAAGCGTCCTATTGCCATTCCTTGGACCTGCACATTTGTGCGCGTGGGTGGGACAATGAAGGTCATTTGATTGGTAAGGCCGAAATTAGTAAATTGACCTACCCACACTTCAACTGATCATAAAAGCTGGTAATACATACATAATCTCACGCATGTATCCTCGAAGGGGCAGGCAAGTTTTATTTCTGTACCGTGAGGTGCAACCGCCATATCAACCATTCCAGTCTTGTTTTTTATATCAAAAACTTAATCGCTAATTGTGATTGTCTAACCCGGAATATGAGCTGGTGGTAGAATATTCGTATCCGTCCGGATAGCGAACACAGTACACTGGTGTTAAAACCTGACATAGTGACCCACCTTGTGTAGGTTGCGTTCCGTGATCAGACAATGTATATCCGGTTCTCCCAAGAGTGTTTGCCCCTCTTCCTCTACCTTTCCCATCCCTTAGTCCTTCCCTTCCCCTTTGGCCCTGGGATGAGATACTGCAGGGGTCGTCAATATCCCAATTAGCAGAGACCCCTGTAGTTCATCCCAAGGGTAAAAAAACCTGGGATATGATCTGAGTACCTCACCAGTTTCTCACAATAAGTTGATACCAGTCTATTGAGGTTTGTTATCAAAACAATGATTATAATTCCAGTTTATGTTCACACACAGTATGTATATAAGTTACGTAATCGTAGGGTTGCCTTGAAACCGACGACGGCCTCTACATTTATTGGCCCTTAGTGTCATAAACGATCAAGTTGAATACCTCAGATGTAGTAGTAGTTTTTAATTCGGTGTTTCGGGTTTTGAAGTTGAAAACTTACTTTGTTAATGTTGGATAAATCTATTATGTTTGTGGTCGTCGGCAGGCTACCTACCCCCATGGGTAGGCCTTTGTATTATCTAAGGTTCTCTGATGCCAATCTCTATCGTGATTTTGGTCTATAGGATTTCGTACGGAATTCAATTTAAAATTTGATAATAATATTTTTTCGTTATTAAAAGTTGTGGATTGTATTTAGAGAGTGCCAGAACGCCCATGTAGAGTGTAGATATATATATAATTTTTCGTTTTTGTTTATCCTGCTACGCCAAAGTGACACGTAATGTTGACCGTTAATAGACATTGTGTCTGAAGTCTGAAGTTACTGGATCTACAAAAAAAAAATCCTCTCCTGAAGTAATAAATTATGCTGTATATGTATGTACCGCGAAATGTGGTGAAAATCCAACGCGACCTTAAACATTTTCCAACGTCAAGCGGAAAATTTAAAAGGGCATTCGTTGATTATATTCTAATCCATTTGAAATCGACTTCGGCCATTGTTATTTACGTATACCTCAGGGTTGCCCTCTATTTGTATCAGTTTTATATCAGTATTAGGGTCACAAAAACTAAATAAACAATTTTTGTTCATTGTTTTGAATACATATTGATTATCGATCACTACTACTAAAAAACTGAAAACGGCAGCGCACTAAAACTGATAAATTGAAGTCTCTGTTCTGAGGTCACACCGTGAGGTCCTGGGTTCAATTCCCAGGTCGGGTAATCTCAATTCGATTAGGTTTTCGTTTGGAAAAATCACATATGAATTGCCCGGCTTTGGAATTTGGGCGATATGGCAATAGGCTCACCCCCAATCATATCAAAGAACGGCAATAAGATCGTCGAAACTAGCACTAGTTGCACTTCTGACTACCCCTTGGGAATAGGGGTGTCAGCTTATGTTACATTACTTTTTAGTGCTTCGTGGATGAATACGAGAATGATTATTTACGGTTTTGAATACCAATGATAATAAAAACAGTCCTTCGTATAATTTATTTTATTGAACTGTATACAGTATATTATCGATCTAAATAAAGTATAACACTGATTTAACCCTTGATAAAAGAGGAGTTATGTTATAGCCTGTTTTTGTCTGTTTCGTAGTGCCTAAGCGAATGGACCGACATGAGCGCGGTTTCTTATGTTTGAAAGCTGGTTTAACCGACATGGTTTTTTAACTATGAATAAAGAAAAACTGTCGGCTGTTTTAATGTTACAGATTTTTAAAAAATTACTTGGCGGTGTTAATAATATTGTAATTGGTAACCCTAATTCCTATACAATACGCAATATACGATTAACATTCAGAAGTCAAGGCATCTTTAGAAAACAATAGATGTATTAATTACATGTTATACAATAAAAGGTCAGTATTAAAGGATTATCATAATTGGCTGACCAAATGAGTGGGCAATGATTGACGAACGATTAAATAATTGAGTCCAGTTTAAAATGCTCACCATATTGGGAAAGTAATAAACGCGCACGTTCAATTATGTTAATGTTGATTTTGATTAATTGGTAATGAGAGGAGATAATAGAATAGATAAAAACTATTTAAAAAAAAACTAAACAACACGCTTTTATAGAAACCAAGTAAGAAAAAAATGCATTTCTTATCTTATTTGATTTCAATATTCTTATTTGATTTGGTTTAAGAAAGAAACCTCTGTTATTGATAATAACAATAGGGTCTCGATATTTTTGAATTGAAATACCTCTGTTACTGCGAAATTTTAAACCTTTATAATTGAGACTTGAATTCTTAGATTTTTTAGATGTTTACCTCTGTAATTGGAATTTTGTAGCTCTGTAGCCCGTATAAGTGGGACAATTCATCAGGTGTAGACAAGTTATGACACGTTTGTTTTGAAATCTCTTTATATTAAAAATGGTACATTTCGACCTCAGGTGTGTTTTTTTTTTTGACAATTTTCAATTACAAAGCATGGGACTGGAATGCCCTCGTCACCAGGGTTCGAAAATATCCGACATTTATGATATATATCAAGTTTGATATATATCCATTTTGTATGAAAGCCATATTATTATTTTATTGTATTATTTATGAATACTGTTTGCATATGTGTTACATACACATATACTAAAATTATAAAAAAAAACTCATTTTTGGATAAGGCAAAATCAACTAAAAACCATAAACCTCTTCTTTTAGGGCAGAAGTGTTGCCATTTATGGATTAGAATTTACCATTAGGGAGTATGTTTTAACTCTACTCCCACGCCATCTATATTTGGTAAGTAGAAATACAGTAACAAATTCTAAAAATTACTTAATAACATTAATTTTTTAAACCATACGCCATAACCCTAAAAACGCAATAGGTATGTGATACGTGCAAATAACATTAAATATATTATGCTAAATAAGCTTGAACACTTGTTGACATAGTCTGTTTCTTATGAAATATAATATTGACAATTTACCAGTGTGTACAATAGTACATAATACATATTTTTTTTGTTTAACAATATCCAGATTTATTATTGAACCTAGCCGGAGTTTCGTTATTCGTTTTTGAATTTTTTGTATCCAACATTTTTTTTTTATATTCTAATTGAACAGTTCTTTTGTTTATGGGCATGATTGGCGTTTACTATCAGGCGAGCGACCTGCTCGTCTCGTTATTTAAGCTAATTTAGCAACGCGAGCCTTATTACATACAATTTTATACAAATCAGACTTGTTTCTATCGCTTGGCTCGCGACATGCTGGTGGTAGGATATTCGTATCCGCCCGGATTGTAATTCTAAGTTCTGTGTGGTGTTGCTTCTCACCATCAAGCGAGCGCATTGCTCGTCTCGTCATTCAATCAAACAAAAAAAAAGCATGACGCGGAAACGTTGATAGTTTAAAAAACGTTCAAGACTTAATCAAAGCCCGTGTTGATTATGCCAATTAGTTCACGGTAGTAAACCGAGGGGCCTTTGGCCAGTTCAGGTGGTTTTCGTACGGCGGAATATTTGGCGGCGCGGCGTCGTGCGCGTGACATCATGTGCCACTGACCTATCGAGGCCGAATCCGCCGAATCTTTATAGTGTTAAATATTGCGTCTGTCAGTCCGTCAGCCATTGATCTTGTGCTACGTTCTCGACTCGACGCAGGGTTGCCAAACTTTGTTTGTAACAAACAGTCCACGTGTGTATGTGTCGTCGGTGTTTTGGTTTATTTTTGGATTTTCGTATATCTGTTTTTGTCTGGAAACATTTTTTTAAAAATATATTTCGTTTTTTTTATTTTTATTTTATTTTTTTAGCTATTTTTACAAATAGCTACGCCCACTTCCCTTCCTGATCCCTGTATTTTAATGCAATGCACCTATAATCATTATGGTGTTGTGTGTCTTCATGGGCTGTGAAAATCTCTTACCACCAGGCGACCGTTTGCTCGTTTCCTGAACTCTACTATAACAATCTAACGTTAAAATCTACGATGTTAATTAGGAAAACGTCCCACTATTGGACATGGGCCTCCTATACTGAATGAGGGGTTAGTCAATGCTGTCCTAACGCCTAGGTATGTGAAGTTGGCATAATTCACAGACCATCGAGATTCTTATGCAGAACTTCTCACGTATGCAGGTTTCCTCACGATGTTTCCTTCACCATTAAAACAAACTGTAATCAATATTGTATCTAACTATCATGCATCTATAGCATGCTCTCGGGGCTGGTTTTGAACCTGCGACTTTCGTTTAGACAGTCCGTACCACATTTTTTAAACATAGCTAAGCTAGTTTAAAGCAGCTTTAAAATACAAAACCATATTCATATCGATGTATTAATTTGCAACAGACAGACGAAGGGGTCAGCAAACAGTACCTACCTACTTTTAAATCAAGTCAGACATTCTAATTCCTAGGTTTTTGGTATTCAGACACTAGACTAGTCATTAGTCAAATGATAGACGATATAATAGTATTGTATGGACTAATGCAGTAATTTAAATGCACAATTTAAATAGTTGTTGCCAGCCCTGACGAGGTGCGAATATTTTAAATATTAATCTATGAACATGAAAATAAACTTTGATGGTTTGAAATAAGACGTTGGAAACAGTGTTGAATCGAACAATTATTTATATTTACATACACAAGTTCGCACCAGTATTGTAGAAGGGGTGGGCAGATGTGCAACTAATTTTATCTCGTAGTTTTTTGGAAAATCACACATAGTCCTGACCGCACACTAGGTTATACCTGTATCGTGGGTATCAGGAACTACGAGGGACTCGCGGTCCGACAACACCCAGACTCGAAACAAATATCTGTGGATCACACAAACATCTGTCCCGGTGTAGGAATCGAACCCACGGCCTCTCGCTTCGCAACTGGTTGCTCGCCCAGTGCGCCACGGCGGCTGTCAAAATAGAGGGCGTGAAATATATTCCATGTACGATTTCGCAAAAAAAAAATACAGTATTAAAATCAATTTAAATTAATGAATTTAGCAAAACAGTATCTCCATTTGAACTCGCTGTGGGTTGGTTCCTATTCGCGTGAGTAGGTCCAATTGTTGTTTACATTTTCGTTTTTCATAATGCGCTAGATCTGTGCGTTGTATCTACACTGTCCCAGACGGTCTGCGTCATTCACAGACAAACATCTGAACGGGTTTTGTTATCTTTATCGGTTTGTGTAGGATATGTTAGTGAACCAACGACAAATAACTATGTTGTAAATTAAAATAATAATAATAAATTATGTTCAACTGATACTAGTTGCACTTTTGCCAACTCCTGCCGGGATACAGGCGTGATTTTATGTATGTACTAGCTTTACTTTTTCCGGAAGATAAGTAGCCTATGTTCACCAGGGATAATGTAGGATAAAGAATTTTTCAAATCGGTCCAGTAGTTTTTAAGTTTATTCGTTACATACAAAAATACAAGTCTTTCCTCTTTATAATATTAGAGTAGATATACTTTATATTATAAATATTGTTACTCAACAGTCGCAATCATAGTCCTGACGCTACGCTAGGTTACTAGGGACTACTTGCACCATAATAATGTACCAAGTTGTGATGTGTTTATTTTATATATAATGGGTAGATTCTTGACTATATTTCTCATTTGTTAAGATTTTTTCACATTATTTTTTTATAGACCAGCAGGTGGGTCGTCTGATATAAAGTGGTCTTATTTCCATAAACATCCAGAAATACCACAGGAATCATGGATACGTTGCCGACCTTAAGGGGTTAGGTGGGTTTCAAAGGCTCAAAACAGGTACATTTTTACGATCTTTTTTTATTTAACCAACAAAATATTTCGTTCCATCAGTTTACCATATAAAAGATATATAATTCATAATAGACCGATGATTTTCCAATTTGAAACATAAATAAATTATAGTAGAATGAAACCCATTGTAAAAGGAAGAGAATACAACAAAATTGATAGGAAAAATAAATTACCGGCGATTTGAGGTCGGGAAGTGGGAAGGGGGGGGCTTTTAAGGGTAAAAAACGGTTTATCTCGATTTCCGGAAAAACTACAAGTCCTATGGAAAAAAGTTAAATCGCAAAGTTGTAGGTAATAAAAAGATCTACAACTTTTGTATACACACTCTTTTCACATAACCCCAAAATATATGTGAAAAATTCAAATAACCAAGTTTTTTGTTTTTATTTTTATGTATTATAATAAATCATTTTTTTTCACGAAATTTGGTGAAAACTTACCTTTTTGTATCCCAAATACACTGTAATTTTTTTGATTTAAAATATTTATTTTTGCACCTTATTTTGACTTAATATCGAAAAAGCAGCCTAATTTTCAAACGAAAATTCTCACGTCAAAATATGAGCTTTTTTAAAAAAGTCTGTTGGCTTCTTGTTCATTGAATTCTCTACTTTCTGATGGTGTAAAAAAATATATACATTACTATGGTAAATGTGCTCAGAAAATGCAAAGAAACGAACTACTAAATAACAGGTAGTAAGGCCCAGACCCACCTAGCCCCTTCCCCACTTCTTTATGATGGGCTAAAATTTTCCGTAGATCACTCAGGATACACTCATTAAAATAACAATAAAGAGGCATCTACGCATATAATTTAAAGAAGATTCTACAACTTTCTCAAAATATTGTAGATATGTCTTATTAAATATTAGCTTATAACTTTACATTTTCTGAGCACATTTACCATAGTAATGTATATATTTTTTTACACCATCAGAAAGTAGAGAATTCAATGAACAAGAAGCCAACAGACTTTTTTAAAAAAGCTCATATTTGGACGTGAGAATTTTCGTTTGAAAATTAGGTTGCTTTTTCGATATTAAGTCAAAATAAGGTGCAAAAATAAATATTTTAAATAAAAAAATTTCAAGGTATTTGGGATACAAAAAGGTAAGTTTTCACCAAATTTCGTGAAAAAAAATGATTTATTATAATACATAAAAATAAAAACAAAAAACTTGGTTATTTGAATTTTTCACATATATTTTGGGGTTATGTGAAGAGAGTGTGTATACAAAAGTTGTAGATCTTTTTATTACCTACAACTTTGCGATTTAACTTTTTTCCATAGGACTTGTAGTTTTTCCGGAAATCGAGATAAACCGTTTTTTACCCTTAAAAGCCCCCCCCTTCCCACTTCCCGACCTCAGATCGCCGTTAATTTATTTTTCCTATCAATTTTGTTGTATTCTCTTCCTTTTACAATGGGTTTGATTCTACTATAAAATGGTTTCTATTTTTACCATTTTCAACCGGATAATCACCGGTCTATAAGTAGTTTGTGAAATTTTCATCGAAAAATATTGAAAATTAAAGCGTGGACACGTTTTCTCCTGTGACCCCTCAAAAAAAAGTTCTCTCGGCGTAGTCAGGATAACTCATGACAGATTCATCTGAAATGCAAAAATCAAAAATTTTCTGTTAGTAGATGCTGGAAAGGGATAATTAAAGAGTGGGGAAAGGGAGCGGGATTTGAGCCTCCGGATATGTCACTCACCTAACAAACGCAACAGCAATTTGCTACCTCGCGTAAATTATTTGTGAGACAGTGGTAACACTCCGGTCCAGCCGGGCCATTTATGCTGTAGACCAGTGGTTCTCAAACTTTTTTGGTGACGGAACCCTTTTGGGAAGCTAAATACTTGATGGAACCCTACAAGAAAACAATCGTTTTTAATCGTTTTTTTTTTAAGTATATTCTTTATTAATAAGCATAATAAAAGTACAATGTAACTAATTATTACTTACTTTACCACATGGCAAGTACAATAATAGAAGATATTAAAAAAGAAAAAATCGAACTAATGGGAGGTATGAAATTGTTTTTTATTTTTCATCAATTGGTTGATATCAGGTTTGATAGAAGACAGTTGAAGTCTCATATCAGGTTCGGCGTCCAGTCTATTGCGATATTTTGTTTTCGTGGCTGCATAGGTTGAGAATCCTGTTTCGCAGAAATATGTTGTTGGGAACGGGAGAAGAATATTCAGAGCCATTTTGCCAAGCATTGGATATTCATCACGGATTCTGCACCAAAAATCGTTGAGAGGCATCGTTTTGAACAGTGACTCCATACTTGTGTCTGATGACATTTCTAAAAGAGATTCATATATCTCGTTTGACATACTTTCGGGCTTTTCCAAGTTGGGTAAAAAAGGATTATGAATCCATGAATTCAGTTTCATTTTTGTATTCTGTTCTTCGGGAAAATACTTTTCAAAAGATGCGCGCATCGAACTGAGATATTGGACCAATTCTTCAAACACATCATCTTGAAACATTTCTGAGTCGTTATCGCTAACAAACTCACTGAGTGACGTAAAGCTTTCTATTTCTTTCTTACCAACGCAAATAATCCAAAAATCTAATTTTCTTTTGAAGGCAGTTATTTTGTTATAGGCCTGAAACACTGTTGTCTGTTTACCTTGCAATGATAAATTCAATTCGTTCAGTTTTTGAAAGATATCCGCCATAAAAGACAATCGGAACAACCAAGTTTTATCATAGAAACGGTCCTTCAAATTAAAAGAAGTATCTGCTTAAAGAAACATTAATTGTAACTCGGCTCTAAGTTCAAATAGCCTTGTTAAAGTTTTACCCCGAGACAGCCATCGCACTTCTGTACGGAGCAGCAGTGTTTTATGTTTGCTGACATAATCTTCACACAATAATGAGAACAATCGGAATTGTAGTGGTCGTGATTTGATAAAATTAATTATTTTTACCGCTTCATCCATAACTAATTTTAGATTTGACGGCATTTGCTTCATCGCAAGTGCTTGTCTATGCAGAATACAATGACTGGAACTACAATTAGGCGCTTTATTTTTTATTCGTGACACTGCTCCTGCTGTTTTACCTGTCATCGCCTTGGCCCCATCTGTACAAATGTCAATGCAATTGTTCCAACTGAGATTATTTTCTTCAAAAAATATATTTATTTTATTAAAAATTTCTTCCCCGGTAGTGTTTGTGAGCAGCGGTGAACACATAAGCATGTCTTCTTGAAAAGAACTTTCATATGGATATCTCACGATATCCAGCAAGATAGCCAAACCAGCGACATCAGTTGACTCGTCCATTTGCAAAGCGAATCGTGTTTTTTGTAGACGTGTAACTAGTTCTTGTTTGACGTAGCTTCCCAGATCATGGATTCGCCGTGAAACAGTATCGTTTGATAGCGGCACAGTAGAAAGATGCTTAGCAGATTTTTCATCGAGCATACATTTTGTTATGTCTAATACACATGGCTTTATTAAATTCTCAGCGATAGTGTACGCTTCACCTGCTTGTGCAATGCGATAGCTAACTAAATATGATGCCTCTGTGGCCTTTTCGTTGATAGTTTGTGTTATCATATTATCGTCATATTTTTTTGACTTTCCAATAACTTATCTTTTTCACGAACAAAAACTTCTTTATTCTTGTCTTTAGACTCGGGGTGTACAGTTTCTAAATGTCGGCGCAATTTGGCAGGTGCCATGAAACTATTAGGAAGCAGTTTACTACATAGCATGCAGAGAGGTGAGCCGTTGGAATCAACAAATCCGAAACTGATATATGATTCATCATATTTCCTTTTTTTCGTCTTTGAAACCGTCGAGCTTGACGTCGTGGCATCATCGTCTGGATCGGTGATTGCTATATTCTCCGCGCGTACTGCTTTTGAACATTCAGCGTCATTAGAAGATGTTGTTGCAACACGTTTAACACCTTTAAGCCAACGTTCCATTCTTCTTTATTTATAATGTTACACGTCAGGATGGTGGGGTCTAAATAATGCACAATCGTTACTACGTATAAGAGACTAAGTTAAGTACAATGAAGAAATGTATAAAACTGAGACAACAGAATACAGCAGGCAGTAGAACAATGAACACTAGTTTCTCGCTAACGAGCTTGTAAGTAGGTAGGTAGGAACTTATCGCTCCGAATACTATTCGTCAACTTACTGACGAGGTGCGACGCGCGATCGCCGCTTTTATACTTATGGTGCTGCCACACCGATGTTATAAAATGTTTACAAACATTTTCTAACATTAAATCTAACATTTTATAACATTTCTTAACATTTTCTAACATTGTCTAACATTTTATAACATTTGAAAACATGACATCGGCCCTTCTTCTTTGACGGCTTCTTTGACGACGCCGCTCTCAAAAGTACCGCCGCCCGCTGTTAAAAAATGTTCAAAAATGTTACAAAATGTTACAAATTGTTAAGAAATGTTAACTAAATGTTGCTGCCACACCGGTGTTATAAAATGTTATATAACATTTTCTAACACCGGTGTGGCAGCACCATTAGTCCTAGACTCGATCTCGAATATTCTCGAAAATACTCGAGTCGGTGCCTTTGATAAATATAAAGAGAAATATAAAAATTGCGTTGTAAACAATCTCGACTTTATTGTTTGATGTTAGAGTCGAAAGTCGCTTGTTGACAACTATAGCGTCTAATTCAGAGGCGGCTTTTATCAAAGGGACTGCGCGCTCACAAGTATACAAGTATACATGTTGATACCAAACTTATGAGATATTGTACCAGCTATTGTAACACATGTTTATACAAATATAAATAAATAAATAAATATACCTACGCGCGGCCGCGGAGTCAAAACGTTCGACCAGAGAGAGGTAATTTGATTTTTTTTCTAAATTCTTGCGGAACCCCTACAGAGGTATCGCGGAACCCTAGGGTTCCGCGGAACACACTTAGAGTATAGCTGCTGTAGACAAAACCGTATACATCGTAAATCTACCACGAATATTAAAATAAGTATATGTATACTTTGATAGATTTTATGTACTTTTTTTCTGTTGACAATACTGATAAGTACATTGCAGTCCATATCGGTCGCCAAGAGACATTGCGTCACTCGACGGTCGACAGAATTATGCCGTCCGAAGATACTGGATATACAATGGCTGACTCTGGAACACCAATCGCCTTAAATAATACTAGCCCTGTTTTATACATGTCCTACTGTTGGGCACGGGTCTCTTCTACTGAATGAGAGGGGTTAGGCCTTAGTCCACCACGCTGGCCTAATGCGGGTTGGCAGACTTCACATACCTTCGAAAAATCTTATCGAGTTCTCAGGTATGCAGGTTTCCTCACGATGTTTCCATCACCGTTTAAAGCAAGCGATAATTAACAATTAATATACACGTTACTTAGAAAAGTCAGAGGTGTATACTCTTTGGGCTGATTTCGAACCTGCGACTTTTGTCTCGTTGAACTCGCGTGCAATCGTCTTAAAGTGTTTAAAATTCTCCAAGACACTCCAAAATAAAGATTTTAGGTTATCTGCGCAATTTCCCAAATTACAGAATCGAGCATTCCTATCTAACAAATATTACAAGAATTCCGTACAATTTCGAGGGGGACAAAGTCTACGTTCCACGCGGATAAATCATCTAATCTTGTAGTGTTAGGAGTTAGCACAATCAACTGTGTTAGTCACCGCGTCTGCTTGCGTGTGACCTTGACAGAGGTGAGTGTACTGGATTGGATGCCACCGAAATAAGAGCGATGGAGATTTGGGGCCTCAATTCGTAATGCCAAGATAACATGTATTACGCATCAACATAAGATCGCGCTTGTATTCCCGGAAGGGTAGGCATGAATTAGCACATTCACGGCTCATGTAGAATATTATTTTATTTGATTGAATGACGACACGAGCCAGGCGCTCGCCTGATGGTAAGCGCCACGTCTGCCTATGAACAGAAGCAACATCACACAGAACTTTGAATTACAAAGCACTGTATGGCACTGGACTGCGCTAGTCACCCCGAGACATAAGCTGTTAAGTCTTACAATGCCCAGTAATTTCACTGGCTTCAATGTCGAACCGAAACACAACAGTCCTTACACACTGTTGCTTGGCGGCAGAAATAGAAAAAGCTGTGGTGCCAACCCAGACGGCGTCTCGCTCGCTCTCGTAGGGGCCTACCCTACTGGATAATAATCAGTAAAACTTATATTTTATTGAATCATAGTTTTCCTAATATCATTATTATGAATTTTTATCGTAAATGCTACTTAAAATGTTCTACCGTAAAGTTCACGTATTGGCCCTTTAGTATGTTTGTCTTTCCAGTGATAATGTAGTTAGTTTATTAAGACGAGAGTTACTGGTGAACAACTGTTACTAACAATACAATCTTTTTTGCTACCTCCAATTTTAGTTTCTCTGTTTACCCCTATCTGCGGCGAAATAATGACTCCATACAGCGTCTAATTATTCAGGGCAGAGTAAGCGGAAATAGACCTCGTGGTAGGTCATCAATGAGGTGGACTGACCAAATAAAAACAGCAGTGGGAGGCCCTGTAAATGAATGCACCAGATTGTTGTGTAACAGAGACAGGTGGAGAGAGATCTCGCGGCGAGCAACAACATCATTTGGACACAAAACATCGTGACCACGATCGCTCAAGAGCGAAACGACGAAGAAGAAGTTTACCCTTAGGAGACGGAACCCTAAAACTCCCGCCAAAACCGTTATGTTGACCTCGATGTCAATTTGAATTGTCGATAGTACAAAAACAGTACCAAACAGTTCATACATTTTCAATCCTGTATTCTGTATGTACATGGAATACATCCATATCGGAGAGGACAAAAACAAATATTATAAACACTCTTGTCTAAATTCGTGGCTTTTCTGGAAAAAAAAACACATACAAAACTATCGTGAATAAATATTTATTGAAATGGCTCTGTGGTTTTTCAACATTATTTTGTTTTATGGAGACATTGATCTTACTTTTCTAGACTTGAGGTCTAGTATCTAGACATTTTTATCGTCTTGCTTTGGTGTCAGACCTGTATATGATTAATATTAATTGGCTAATTATTGTTTTTTTTCATTTTGTTTTAAGGCATCGTAAATTATATCACTATAGTGAACATGATAGTCTAAAATGCAACTGCGCGGATGTAGAATTCATTTGTTTCTAGGGCTCCGTATCCAAAGATTACCAAAGGAATCTTATTTCAGAACCTACGCCGTCTCACTATAGACGATGCTCAAGATCGGGTGAAGTGGAAGCGTTTAAGTGGGAAGGCGGACCCTGGCACTAAGCCGGGATAACGCAAGGCAGAAAGAAAAAGAAGAGCCACACTGCAGGCTGTTTTGTCTCGTAGAAAGATGAAGATGAGGAAGAAACCAAAAAACACACGTACAATCGAATCACTCGTCAACTTTGAAGGCGAATAATTTTTGCCTTTAATATTTTTGGATGAGCGACTTCGAGTATGTAAATACTTGAACAATTCATTTCATACGCAATCCATGTACGCGCCACAAAGGGATTTTAATCTACAGGAAGTGTAGAAGTATCGTCTAGGAACCGTTTATCGTCTTGCATAACAATGAAATATGTTTAAAAATGTTTTAGACTTACATCCGGGTTTATGCTTGGATAGACATATTATGTTAGGTTATTTTTGTAAGTTTGGATGTTTAGATCACGGTGAACTGCCGCTCTCAGGGACACCACTTTACATTAATTGTAGATTAATCATCTTATTCCTTAGAATTCGATTCACACTCACTCAGTCAGAGTTTGCCGTGCTCAGATAGAAAGAAGGTTGAATTTCGAAAAATACTTCTTTCAACGATGCCTACAGTATACAGTAGATAGCTTCCCAAAATTTAGATTTATATCCTCAACAGTTTGGGTAAGCCGTTGATAAGTCAGTTAGAACTTTACATTTATTATACGTGGATTATTGTTCGCCTTATATCAGGTATTACAGTGAAACTTGGTTAAGTGGGACCTGGATAAGTGAGAAACCTCCATAACTGGAACTCATGCTGAGGTCCCAACACTTTGGCACTGAATTACCCCTGTTAGTGGGACGAAGCAAACCTCTGTATCTGGGATTTGTTCTTTCGATTTATCATCATAGTTACCTCTATAACTGAGACAGCGAGTGAATTTTATATGCATAAACCTCTGTAACTGAGATAACATCGTTTTGTTTGTTTACTTACTTATTTTTATTCTAACCTGTATTCTGACCTCTGTTAATGAACCCCTCTATAAATGAGACAGATATTTATTATACCTGGATATCTGAGACACTGGGTAAGTGGAATACCTCTGTAAGTGAAACAACATTGCAGGTCCTTTGATGTCTCACTTAACCAGGTTTCACTGTATTATAATTAGCTTGACCGGTTAGGAATGTAAGAATGTAGTTAGCTATTTGATCAGATGTTTCGCTCATTGTAGTTGAGAGTGCCAGATTTTTGTTATTTGAACAGATTTGAATCGTTAGGCACATAAGTGACTAATTTTTTCCAAGAGTTTATCGACCTAGCGAATTTTACATACATTACAGGCGTGATTGATTTACAGACATTCAAACTATCACATTTATAATATATAAACCCTTCGCCCCCTCTTTTGTGGGGGTTTTTTACATAAACGAGTAACATGTGTTTCATTATTTTGATAAAGCAACATTACGTATCATAAAAAAAATTCATATCAAAATTTAAACCTTCCCTTTTCCCCTCAAAATGTAAATATTTAAAACATGCCTTTTTAGTGCCTTAATGCCTTTTTTTAGGTTTGGTAGTTTTTGAGATAATGTGATTAATTACCAAAAAATAATGATGTATGTTAGAAAAAATGTCGATACATCGATTTAAAAAATATTCCCAAAAATATTGATGTATTGCAGAAAAAATATCAATATCTCTTCAACATTTGTAACCTCGCGTGCGAGAGACCGTCACCGCTTCATCTATTTCTGCCACCAAACATTGTCTAGGATGCCAGTGAAATAGAATTGAACATCAATCCTAGCAGCACGTTGCAGTTCAAAATTAAGTGGTGTTACTTCTACTTATGGGCAGTGGTAGCGCTAATCATCAGGCGAGTGACCTGGTCGTTTTGTCATACAGGCTAATAAAAAAAGTAAACTTTGCTTTGTTCATATTATGTATTTACTGTACGTGTTAAAAAGGTCTAACTGTCGCACTCAGAGTCGTAATTACTTAGAATTTTGGAAATCTAAGTGGTGGATTTCGTAAATGTCAGAAGCCAGAAGCCATGTTGTAGATAGCTTTTTTCTAGAGCACGAATTGGCTGGCGTGACCGGATTGTTACTGTTGTTATGTTATTCGTACGGTGAGTGAGATATCCGGAGGCCCAAAATCCACCTCTCCTTCCCAATCCCTTAAATATCCCTTTCCTTTAAGGTCAGCAACGCAATGATTCTTTTGGTATTGTGGGTGTACACGGGCGGTGAAGATCACTCAACATCACGTGACCCACTTACTCGGTTGCCGGCTTATGCTATAAAAAATAAGACTGACTACAATCTGGCTTCATATCCGGTCAAAATAAAACACGCATAAAGATGTAACCAAAAGATGTTCAGCGATCGGTCCGTTTGTTTACAAAACCCCATGCTGCCGGCGACCCGTGCCCAAGGCCGCCGTGTCACGGCCTAACCGTCACAATGGCGGGTCGTGGCAGTCGAAACAGTTTCCCTTTCAATTCACCACGTGGTACGGGCACAGAACGTCCGCACGTCGTCGCGTCGCACGCATTTCGACGTCGCGTTCGTTTTTTGAATTTTTTTAGCGGGAAAGTTGATAGATTGTTTATGTTTGCAATTTTTTTATCATAGACTAATGTTGTGCTTATGTAGATTTTAGGTGGAGCAAATTTACTAGTGTACCCACGGGTCACCAAGCTCATTTGCGTCTCTGGTTTTGATATCGGGCACGAATTATACAATACTATGCTTGTTCTGAGTCCAGAACCTCACAACCTCAGGTGACCTACTTGCTCGTTTGCCGGTCTATGCTATTTGTCTCACAGACCCAGACCATGTGGAGATCACTTACCATCAGGTGACCCACTGGCTCGTTTGCCGGTCTAATCTATAAAAAAGAGACTCTTTGATTTGTTTCTTCCCTTGTGATTCTGGTGATAATCAGAATTTTTTGACTACACTGCGTTTTATTTCAGGTGTAGTGCAGTCACATTGCCGTGCTCTGATAAAAAAATACAGGCGTAAGATTATAAATGTAGAGAATGTAGTGTATGTGTAAATTAATGCCAGCTTTTGTTCAGTTTTTGATGTTACTACCAAGATACGAGAATTAAACAACACTTAGGCTATATTACAATGTGTTATTTTATATAAATTTAGTTTAGCTACCGAGTTTCTGAGAGCCAAGAGTCGACCGCACCAAGCTAAACGGATCTAATTCATAAATGTCAATATTAAGGTTAACTCAATCAATTAGTTTAAATAACTTGATACCTACCCTAACAACATTATACGTTTATTAAATGAAAAGCATTCATCATTGTCTAGATGCGAGATAAATCTAAGGGACACATAGTTTGACATAATTAGAGGCAGGATCAGGAAGTCTTGCACCGTAAGTACTTCCGACGTCAATCACTTACAAGGTGGTCATAAGAGGTCGTCTGATTTGGTACCACTGATTTTGTCTATATCTACCGCCAAACAGCAGTGTGTAAGCACTGTTGTGTTTGGCTTTGAAGGATATTGAAGCCAGTGAAATAAGTGGGTTTAGTGTTAGGGAGTGACGAGCGCAGTCCGTGTCATACAGTGTTTTGTAATTCAAAGTTCTGTGTGGTGTTGCATCTGCTTATGGCCAGGGGTGGCGCTTACCATCAGGCGAACGGCCTGTTCGTCTCGTATTTCAATCAAATAAAAAAACTAAAAAAAAGATGGTTTTTCATCCTGCTTTGCCCTGTCACGCGTCGTTTAAATGAACCATTACAAATGACCCCGTTTTATGAAAGCAAAACGATTTACTATTTTATAGTTTAAATGGTATGTGTTGTTTAATTGAGTCGTGTCATTAAAGTTAAGCATTAAAAACAGCCATAAATATGGTGTTAAAATGTTATTTAAATGCGTGTTTATAGTTGTTATAGATAAGTTTGATGTATAATTAAATCCCCCTCCTCCTTCCCAATTCGTTAATTACCCTTTTGCTTTAAAACCGGCAACGCTTTCATGATTCAGCTGGTATTGTGGATGATCTTATGTTGTGGAGATTACACACATTTAGGTGACCCACTTGCGCGTTTGCCGACTTTCAATGATATTTTAATTAATCCATAAGTTGGGTTCAAACATCAGGTGGAGCTATTACAGTTTGTGTTTTATTTTCGATTCCAAAAATTACATATTAGTTCTGGAGAAATCAATGAAATCAAATCATTTATTCTGTAAATTGGATCATAAATATCACTTTTACATGTCAGTGATTTTTTAAAACTACAATGTATTTATTTACATTGGCATTTCGTGGCTAGCTATGAGGAATGCCGAAACAAACTCATGGGTTATTGCCTCTTAATGTCCAGACATTGATTTTATTAAATTATGCGAGTGTAATGTACAGAAATTCTTGGATTGGCCTGTTGAATAAATAGCCCTGAGTATACCCGACATACATGGCACTCGCACTTACATATAAAAAAAGAATGATAACAAAATAAAAATAAATTAATATTTTTTTTTACTAATCACAATTTCTGGGCTCTTACCATCAGGCGCGTGACCTGTCCGTCTAGTCATTCAAGTTAATTAAAAAAAAACATGAAATAAATTGGATCAAAAGTATTATATTTGTTAACTTAATTAACCAATTGCCATCATTAATTTCGTAAACGTAAATAGAGCAATAGAAATCTGACTTGCGTACCGACGGTTCCGTAGTACTCCGCAATATTTTTTCCTTTTATTTTTTACTAGCTGTTCGTCGTCACCCATGTGTATGCTATTGCTCCGCTCCCGTGGATCATAGCATGATGTTATATAGCTATGAACAATCACTGCAACATCTTGACAAAACAGGCAGGCGTGGGGCTTACCATCAGGTGAGCTATTTGGTCGTCTCGGCATTCAGTAAAAAAAAAACAAATGAGTGTAAGTATGACCCCCACCGCTCTAGTTGTTCCGAAGTTCCCCATTGATTACATAGTGGTGAAAAATGTAGACCCTTTTAAAGGCAGGTCAGACTGACAGACGGACAGTGTTTATTTTTTCGAGCATGGCAAAGTGACTGCACTACACCCGATGGTAAGCGTAGTGCAATCCAGAAAACTAGCTACCACCAACAAACAATGAGTTTATCGGTGGTCACCAGAGTCATGCCGGCCTGTATAATTGCTTTTTTTTTTTTTTTTTTTTTATAGCATAGGCCGGCAAACGAGCAAGTGGGTCACCTGATGGTAAGTGATCTCCACCGCCCATGTACGCCCACCACCAGAAGAGTCATGGGCGCGTTGCCGACCTTAAAGGAAAGGGATAATTAGGGATTGGGAAGGGGAGGGGATTTGGGCTTCCGGTTATCTCACTCACCGTACGAAACGCAGCAGCAAGCCACTACTTTACGTCGGTTTTCTGTGAGACAGTGGTAACGATCCGGTCGAGCCAGCCCATTCATGCTGTAGACAAAACTGTCTACAGCGTGGCTCTACCACTCTGCTTTTTCCCTCTTCGGAGAGGGAAGGAGGGAAGAAGCAAATCGAGGGGCCTGCGACAGGACAGGTGGATGACCGATGCAAGCACAGTGATGCAAAGATGTACCCCTATACCCACCCCAATCAACCATCAAGTCATGTCGTAAGTCCCTCAGAAGATCCGGCTATATACACTAGCTGATCCTGGAACGCGATCCACACAAGTCATCACTACGGCAGGCGATCACTATGGCAGGTTTTAACACCATGTGTACGGTGGTCGCTATCCGGACGGACATGAATATCCTACCACCAGCAAAGGTGTAGACCAGTATCAGGTATTATTTGAATAAGGGACCCTAAAAATTAACAACATAAATTATTATCGCTACATATAGTATCAAGGGCTTGGATTGGGTAACTTTGGGCGCGGCTGGTAGCCGGATTGCTTTTATAGTCACGCCTATACCTACAGAATCTATAAATTAATTAGGCAAGTTCTAGTGACAAATGGTTTTATTACTCACATTAGCATTCGCTAGCGGTTCCTCCCGCGTGAAATTCACAGTTATATTATCGATATCACCTATGTTCATCAGGGATAATGTAGGATTGTAATGGTGAAAGAATTTTTCGAATCGGTCCTATAGTTCTTCTTCAGAGCCTATTCGATGCAAACAAACGATCAAATCTTTCCTCTTTATAATATTATACCCCAGACAAAAAGAGGAGTGTTAAAAGTTGGAACCCATGGTGTGTAGACGTGTGTAAGTATCACAGCGTCTAAGCGGGTAAACCGATTTGGATGCGGTATGTTTTGTTTGAAAGTTAGTTTAATAGAGATAGTTCTTAGCTATTATCTAAGGATAGATAGATAGAATATATTTATTACACACCAAATAAAGTGATTTTAAAGTAAAGATCATAAATAAGGGTGATACAATGGGCCTTATTATGGTCTTATCACAACCGGCGATTTCTTCCAGACAACCTTAAATCTGTTTTTGTTGATTAATTCCACTGAAATGTACAGACGGTTTAGTATGCGATTTAGCAGTCGAACAATTAAAATCCCTCTACCCCAATCCCTCAATTAGTTCTTTCGCTCAAAGGTCGGCAAAGCCGCCTGATATCTGGGTGTTCATGGACAGTGGAGATCATTCACCATCAGGTGATCCGCTTGCTAGTTTGCTGGCCTGTTCTATAAAACAATTGAACCGTGTGAACGCGCAATGACCACCAAGCTATTTATGCGAGTGAGATATCTCCTCTTCCCAACCCCTTAATTATCCTTACCCTTTAAGGTCGGCAACGCGCCTATGATTCTTTTAGTATTGTACTGTCCATGGGCGGTGGAGATCACTTACCATCAGGTGACTTACTTGCTCGTTTATCTGTATGCTATAAAAAAGTCATTGTACTACTCATTGAAATAAAACTAATTGAAACGGATTTTATCACGGTTTTTTATTATAATTTTTCAGTCCACTACGGTGGCTGAAAAGCTTTCGAAACGTCGGAACCAAAATAAAATCCCTTTCAATTAGTTTTATTTCAATAAGTAACATTCGCGTAAACGTAAGAAATCATTACATTGTACTACTATTTATCTTAAAATGCAAGCCTAGTACGAGAATTCTCAGTAGGAGAAAGCGCTACCTTTCGCTGTTGACGGCTACCTTTGGTACACTAATTACATGCTTGTGACAAATTAAACTTCTTAAAACGTGACAGGTATGGATTACCTCAATGCTAATATACAACGGTCTGTCATTACGACATGACTGGTTCTGGAGAAATTCGTTCGAAATTTCCACCAGATTTCACCGACTTTTGTCTAAATCCAGTTTATCGGTTCGATTTTAGTCGGTTAAGCGATAAATCGTATGTGATTAGAACTATCTGAACAGATTATGATGTAATAATTGATGATCGAGTCTTGTAATTAAAACATGATGTTGTTTGTTCTGAGTCCTTTATTAGAATGAATCTCTTATTGTCGAAAACCTTATTTATACATATCATAAAACTGACGTTGCTTAACAACGTAATATTCATCGAAGACATATTTAATCATAATTATTAAGAAGTCCTAAATACCATCATTGGTACACTCTTGAGTTTATTAACCGATTTCGCAACATTACATTACAACTCCCCCGAAAAAGGGCCTGCTACCCTTCCCCATTTAAGGAAAGAGAATTTTTTAAGAAAAAAATTAAGAAAAAATTCAAAACTATTACAAACTGTTACTAAGTTTAGAATTTAACTTCACATATTTTGAGTAACAAAGATAACCAAACATTTATGAAACATACAATAAAAGTACTTAATATTAACTAAAATATCTCTTAGTGTTATTCTTATGTATAACATATTCTTTATTATCCTTTAAAATCTTAACCTTAGGTGAAACTTCCTCAATAACTTCGTAGGGGCCGTTATGTTTTGAAGTTTAGTTCCAGTTTGATTTTTTATAAGAATAAGGTCACCCTTTTTATAAGTTACGGAGTAAGTTTTCTTATCATACATTAATTTTCATCTTAATTTACTCTATAACAACTCTGCTTGGCATCATACTGGGCTCGCTGTAAACGATAACGTTCAACCGCTGAGCTTGCAGTATTTGTTGTTACCATCGGCTCTTTCACGAAGCGATTAGTCATTTTTATTATAATGCCACTGTTGGCATTTCTTAACGTCGTTGATTACGTCATTCGTCATACCTGACCAGTAATCATATAATATGATTATTTTATCCTCGTGATCACTAATTCTTACAACATCGGTTGTAATTAAAATTTTAGTTACCTTTATATACCTTTATAACCTTTATATTTATAACCTTTATATATGCAACTTTTCATGACTTGCAAGTATTTTTATATTTGTTGCATTTTGCCTATTCTCTATAGGTAATTATTATTTAATTAATATTTTCTTTTTCGCACATCAATCCTAAAACTCTCGCTAACTCCGTCGTGGTAGATTACGATCGAGTATTTAGGTAATAGTACAACTTGAAGGTACATACGTGCATTTCATTTATATTTCTTTTCGAACATCGTTCCTAAAACTCTCGCTAACTCCGTCGTGGCAGATAACGATCGAGTATTTAGGTATAAGTACTACGCGTACAGTATCCTCTATTCGAATAACGACAAATCAAATTCTTAAAATCTTTGTCATTAATAAAAGTCAATTCTGTCACATCAGTCAGTTTTTCAGAATTTCTACAGTCTCAGGTTGATCAGACCTACTACTGGTAGAAGTCTGTTCTGTCAAATCATTGTTATCAGTTATGTATATCTGAGATTTCACACGTTTAGTTTGTGCTCTCGTCAATACAGAAACTACTTGTTCTCCAATAGATTTTAAACCATTACACGTCATTGATACCGGAAGTCGGCTTAGTGCGCCTGCAGTTGCATTATTCCGATCCGGGATGTGCACGATCTCAAAATCATATTCTTCAAGGTATAGTCGAAACTTAGTTCGTCTACTGGAAAGATCTTTTAAACTAAATAAATATACTAATGGCTTATGATCTGTAAAGATTTTAAACCTTCTGCCATACAGATACGGTCTAAAATGCCTTACTGCCCATACGATAGCTAGTAATTCTAAAAATACCTTAAAATACCTTCTAAAAATCTTCTAAATCTATTCTAAGTCTATTTTTTGCGGGCGATAAGTTACGACTCGCATAAGCAACTACGTGACCATTACTGTTAGACAAAACCGTGCCTAATCCTAAAATCCTAATCCTAATTTACAAGCGTCGGTTCGCAATTGAAAAAAAAAAATCGTCTCTGAACATATAAGTATAAACCGTTTATAATAATTAGCGAAAGATAAGTATCGCTTTACGTCATACGAGTTCGTTGGCACTGGACACTTGACACTCGATTTTGCTGTCGTCATGAAAAATGCAATTCGATGTTATTCCATGACCTACATAAACCTTACATAACTTCGCACCGAGGCGGTATCGAATGTCTGTTACTCATCATTACAACTTATTTTAATGCAAATATTTTAATTATTCTTAGTAAGTTGTAATAAACTATCCTTATAATTAATAATTGCTTCATAACGTTAAAATATTATCTCCTAAGATTCCGTTAGCAGTACATGACATATTCTTAAACAAAAAAAAATCACAAAATATTTCGTTAACAAAATTATTAACGTAAATTAAAATAGTTATGGACATTAAAAAAAATATTGAAAATTACATACTTTTAGTAATTCTTACTTCAAACTTTGTTGGTAAGGAGCGCGTTGACGATGATGATGGCTGTTGATGATGGCTTAGGGGCGAGCGGCTGATGGCGGAGCTGGTGCAGATGTGGAGCTTGTACGGCATCGCTGCTGATGATTCAGGCTGTCGTTGTGTGGTTGGGCCGGGCTATACCCTGGACTCCTCCAAACCTTCTTTCTTCTCTCTTGTTAGATGCGGTGACCAAGATGTCAATAACCTCCAAACGCTCTTCATGGTGTCACGTTGTCGTGGCCGAAGCTGCTCCGTTGGCGTTGATTTTCCCATTATGTGATATTAATTTTAAATTTTCTTTCTTCTTAGTTAATCTTTGTTTGTTTTTTTTTTCTTCTTTTAATTAAATGGCAGGGTCTTCAAAATAAGTGGCCATGGTGGCCATAGCCATAAGGCCATGTGGTATCCCATAATGGATACCGCTGGCAGGGTCGCCATGTAATAATTGATGATCGAGTCTTGTAATTAAAACATGATGTTGTTTGTTCTGAGTCCTTTATTAGAATGAATCTCTTATTGTCGAAAACCTTATTTATACATATCATAAAACTGACGTTGCTTAACAACGTAATATTCATCGAAGACATATTTAATCATAATTATTAAGAAGTCCTAAATACCATCATTGGTACACTCTTGAGTTTATTAACCGATTTCGCAACATTACATTACATGATCAATCGAATTGAACATTAAGTATACAGCTTTGTTGATTCAAGTCACTTGATCAATTAAAATCGAACTGTGTGTACGTGCTATATGATGCCGATGATGTCCCCCCTTTGAAAAGGCAAAAGTCTATACCGACGAAAAACCCTATAGTTATTTGTTTATTGAAGTGAAACTTCTTTAGAATCGTTGTGATTTGAAACTCGATGAAACGAAAATGCGTCACGACAAAGACAAACATATTCATAAATAGAATTTACCCTGCGGAGAGACTAAAGGTACAAGTTGGAAGCGGACGTCATGACGCAGCAGCAGACGACGTGTAGTCGCTTCATGTCGTCACGACACGTCGTTACGACGTGTCGCTGCAGTCATGATTTCGAACCCGACTGCAGACGGCAACAGCAGATGGAATCCAGTTGGTACCGAGTGTTCCGTGAAACAAGATGCATTTTTTTATATCTTTTATTAGAAGAGGAAGAAGACTATGATGACTTGTTTTTGTTGTACTTGTACAGAAAAAGACGAGAAGCCATACGCCCTATGCTTAAATGCAGAACAAGTGAGGGAACCTATTCAATATTGATTAAAAACCATTTACAAAGCGATATTAAAGAATTCAGACAGTATTGTCGTTTGAATCTTGAAATTCATTTTGAAAAGAAACTCGCTGGACGTGTCGTCAGCGGCACTACTGATCCGCTGGACTGACGTCTGACGGCTGACTGGCGTCTGCCGCTCGACGACGCGTCGCTAGCTTCGTGTCGCTGACTACGGAGGTAATTTCATAGAAATACATAGAAACCAGTAGTGTCGCTGCGACACGTCGTCTGCTGCTGCGTCATGTCGTCCGCTTCCAACTTGTACCTTTAGATAGATTACAAGTATGCTATAACGTGTCTGCGCCTGCGTACAACGAAGCCTTCGCTAGCGACAGGACAAGCGGAGGGCGGATGCAGGCACAGTGATACAAGTGTGTGGTATAAGTACCCCTATACCCGCCCTAAACTACCATCAAGCTATGTCGCCTGTCGATCGGGAGAACCGGATATACACTGGCTGATCCTTATTATCATCATCATCATTATGGCAGGTTATATATAACATGTGTACGGTGGTCGCTATCCGGCCGGATATGAATATCCTACTAACAGTAAACATACATATCAAAATCTTATCGATTACACCACATTTTTCTACAAAAGACCACTTTCACAACAGTTCTATTTAATTAACTACAGTGGGTGTGAACGTTTCACACCGCGACGACATTGTAATAAATACTAGCTGGCGGAAACACGATTATTTTTCAACGTTTAACCTAGAATGAAATTATTTTATACCAAGTTATTGTGCTGTTCTGCTTGGAGGGTTACTGAAACATATTTGAACGTGGCTGGATGTATAACGACCACCGTACACGTGAGTAAAAATTCAAACTTAGTGGCTTGTTCCGGAGAGTTGGCTTCCGGGGTCGTCCCGTGTGTAATCAGTAATATCGGGAACACTACTTACCATCAGATGCAGTGTATTCATTGCTTGTATAAGAAAATACGTATAAACAACAACAAGGTGGACAGACGACCTGGTAAAAATCGCAGGAAGTCGCTGGATGCAGGCCGCTTCCATCAGGTCGGTCTGGAAATCTTTGGGGGAGGCCTATGTTCAGCAGTGGACGTCTTGTGGCTGATGATAATGATGATGATGATAAGAAAATACTACCGGATTTGAATCTAATCGCATTTCATTTTTTTTTAATATCGACCCAATGACTAGCTTAGCAGTTTACGACGGAACCATGTCACAATAACAATCGATTGCGAATTCCATTTCAATAACTATAAATTGTCAAACAACGCCAAGCGCTCGAGTTTCCCCTACAATGTTGCCACAGTCCCTTTATTGTAGTGAAATCTCGAGAATTACATCGAAACGGACCACCGCAGAACACGATCCCAATCCGTTCCTGTTAAGGGCCCGTAATGTCAGGAATGTCGGCCCGGAAACGTCGGCTCGGCGTAGTATGAAACCGGTTTTAACATTTTCGGCACGCCCTGTTGCCTAGCGTATTACCGCATGACGTCAAGGCCTAGGCCACGCCAACGACCTGCCAAGGCCAAACCGCCCGTTTACAAGCATTCGCGAGTTTTATTAGACTCAGTATGACGCGGCGGCTGCTTTTTTAGGGTTCCTTATAAGCCTATTTGTGTTTGCTGTTTCCTAGCCTCGTCTCTTTGTCTAACTCTGAAGCTGTGACGTAGATTGTTAACGCCATTTGCAAGATAATTTATCACTTAAGTTTTATTTGACTTTACATTTTATAAATTACGCAACACAGCGTGTTTTCAGGTTCGAATAATTTTGCCATTATTCTTACCATTTTATTTGATCTTCAATATAAAATTTCCTATTACTACACTACCGTACAGGCCAAGGTGGTATTTGATCCAATTTTGTGACAAACGTATACCTACAATAGCAACATTGATTATTTCATTTGATTTTCAATATCAAATGTCCTGATGCGGTCAGCTTGAGACTATAGTCCACTACCGTACAGGCCAAGCTGGTGTGTGGCCCAATTTTGTGACAAACATATACCTCCAATGTTTGAATTAAATTGATTATTTGAAATGTGTTGGAACAAATGTGTCCACGCCTGATACATAGTTTATATTACATCATAATGTCGTGGGTTTGTACGCAGTTTTTGTTCATTGTTCGAGCGCCACTAAATGACACTTTAGCTCGTATGAGGCAGTTTGCGAATACTCGGAATTATCTCACTCACATCTAAGGGATTGTGTCATGTTTCTCTATTAATTATTAGCAGTGATTCCTTTTTATCGTTTTATAGTTATATGAGGGTGTGCATGACAACACCAGAGTCATGCCGGCCTGTATAAATGCTTCTTCCCTCTTCGGAGAGGGAAGTAGCAAATCGAGGTGCCTGCGACAGGACAAGCGGATTACCGATGCAGGATGGATAATACAAGGATGTACCCCTATACCCACCCTAATCAACCATCAAGTCATGTCGTAAGCCCCTCGGGAGAACCAGATATACACTAGCTGAACCTAGAACGCGATCCACGCAAGGATTCACAATTTTACTAGATGTGGGCTGAAATTTTATTGCATATTAGCATCCAATTGTTATATTTGTAAAGTCATCGTGATTTAATTGTTTTAATCTATTGCTGGTGTTAACAATTCTTGTATGTCATGTTGATAAAAATCCAAGAACAACCGATTATTGTTGTTGAGTTCACATATTGCAAAAATTATAAATCCTGTAATGCAAAGTATTATGTCCCATTGTCACCTACATTTATAACAATGTGGATTAATTTATTGATGGACACACGTTCCACAATGGCTAGTATGTATCGTGCAATCATGTTTAGTATAACTACAAGGTGGTAGGCCCCTCGCATGCGAGAGGCCGTCTGGGTTGGTACTACCACGCCGTCTATTTCTGCCTACAATAGTGTGTAAGCACTTTTGTGTTTCAGTTTGAAGGACATTGTAGCCAGTGAAATTACTGGGCATTATGATTTAACATCTTATATCTCGGAGTGACGAGCGCAGTTCAGTGCCATGCGGTTTTTTTTTTTTTTTTTTTTTTTTTATTGCCTTAATAGGCAGACGAGCAAGCGGTCCCACCTGATGGTAAGCGGTTACCGCCGCTCATGGACATCGGCAATGCCAGGGGCACAGCCAAGCCGCTGCCTACCGTTGAAGGAATACTCTTTTTAAGCCTCGTTTAAAGAAGGACATGTCATAGCGCTCGGGAAACACCGAGGCAGGGAGTTCATTCCAGAGCTTACACGTGCGTGGTATAAATGAGCGCTGGAAACGTACGGTGCTAGATCGCATGGTTTCCAGGTAGTACGAATGAACTCTACTGCGGTGCCGGGTAGTGCGATGGTAAAATGGTGATGTTGGTACCATCTTAAACAGTTCCTCAGAGCACTCCCCGTGGAACAAACGATAGAATACGCAGAGAGAACCAAAGTCTCTCCGCGTTCCTAAAGGTTCCAAGTTATCCGTGAGACTGGGGTCCCCGACGAGTCGAATAGCCCGCCTTTGTAAGGAGTCAAGTGGGTCAAGCAGGTATTTGGGGGCTCCTGCCCAGAGATGAGAGCAGTACTCCACGTGGGGCCGTACTTGAGCTTTGTAGAGCGCAAGTCTATGGCCCGGCGTGAAGTATCGTCTCGCTCTGTTCAGGATACCCAGCTTTTTGCCAGCCAATTTGGCTTTGTCCTCCAAATGACTCCTGTACTGGACTTTACTGGATATTTCGACGCCGAGGATCCCAATACTCTCGGAAACCCGGAGAGGTACTCCTTGGAACTGTGGCGCTATGACAAAAGGGTCCTTCTTTGCAGTGAACGCGCAAACTTGTGTCTTCATGGGGTTGAATTGAACCAAGTTCTTTTCCCCCCATTCCGAGGCCCGCCCCAGAGAGCTCTCGATTTCAGACACAAGTTGAGACCGTCTTTCCTCCACAGTACTCCGAGGAACATTCTGATGGCCGATGTATCGCGCGTCACTCGTACTGTCATCTGCATAGCAATGTATGCCGTCTATAGACAGCATATCATTGATATGCAAGATGAAGAGAGTCGGCGACAACACCGAGCCCTGTGGAACGCCAGCATTAACGGACAGAGTCTCGGAGCAACAGCCGTCTACGACGACTTTGATGCTCCGACCATCCAGGAAGCTAGCGATCCACTTGCAGAGTCCCTCGGGGATCCCGTAAGATGGTAACTTCGATAGAAGGGCTCTATGCCATACTCGATCGAACGCCTTCGCGATATCTAGGCCAACAGCCATAGCCTCACCCCTGCCCTCCAAAGCCTCAGCCCAGCGATGGGTGAGGAATACAAGAAGATCACCAGCTGACCGACCGTGACGGAAACCGTATTGTCGGTCACTGATCAGCTGGTGCTCTTCAAGATAACGTAACAACTGGGCGTTGATTACTCGCTCGATGATTTTGGAGAGCAGGGATGTGACCGCTATCGGCCTATAATTTGAAGGGTCCGACCGGTCACCTTTTTTAGGGATCGGATGGACATGAGCTACCTTCCACGAGGTTGGGACCTTGTTGGTATAATAGGAAAGACGGTATAGGCGCGTGAGAACGGGGGTCAACTCAGGGGCGCACGTTTTAAGAACCACCGCGGGGATGCAGCCTGGTCCACTCGACTTACGAATGTCGAGAAGCCTCAATTCCCTCCTGACCGCACGCTGGTTTATGCGGATTTTGGGCAGGGAGAACTCGCACCGGGGGATGTTTGGCGGTGTGGCTCCTCGATCATCCAGAGTCGAGTTCGAGGCAAAGGATTGAGCCAAAAGATCAGCCTTTTCCTTTGCACTGTGGGCCAGACTGTCATCAGGCTTACGCAGTGGCGGGAGACTTGACCGGCAGAAGTTACCTTGGACAGCTTTGGCAAGCGACCAGAAAGCACGGCTTCCAGAGGGGTAGCTCTTCAGTCGCTCGCCAATTCTGCCAATGTGTTCCGCCTTGGCCTTGACTATAGCCCTCTTGTTGAACCTAGAAGCAGCATTATATTTCCGCTTCTCCTCTTTGGCATTCGGATCTTGACGTTTTCTGGCGTCAACCCACGCCTCGTATGCGGACTGCTTTTGGCGCGCAGCTTCGGCGCAGGTATTATCATACCAGGGCCGGCTACGACGCCCGACGGGTATTTTGGTGTTGGGGATGAACAAATCCATCCCCGAGAGCACCACGTCCCTAACAGAGTCCGCACAAACGTCAAGATCTTCCGAGGAGAAGCAGAGCCGCTTCCATGGGTAGGACGCAAAGAATTCGCGAAGTCCATCCCAATCTGCTGACCCATACCGCCAGACCCTGCGAGTCCCAGTGGCAGAAACGCGATCGCGATACATAGCAGGGGCTGTCGAACGGATCAGGCAGTGGTCAGATGACCCTAGAGGGGCGTCGACCACCACTCTGTATCCGTCAGGGTGTGTAGTCAGCAGAAGATCCAACAAGGAAGGCTCGTGGGTCTCAACATCAGGAACACGGGTGGGCTGCGTTACTAGTTGTGTGAGACCATAAGCCAAGGCCATTTCATAAACAGTCCGACCCGGGAGGTCGGTGGTCCGCGACCCCAGCCACTCAACGTGATGAGCATTGAAGTCGCCAAGGACCACCACCTCCGCGGATGGGAACTGTTCAAGAATTTGGTCAGTCCCCACTTGAACGTTCTCAAATAAGTAAGTAGACCCCACTTCACTGGCATGGGACCTGTAGAGGCATGCGTAGATTCGGGTACGACCCCCATGGTCTACACAAAGCCACAATATGGCGATGAGACGAAGAGACCGGGCCTTTCGCAAGTACAAAAGGGATCGTTCAGAGGCAAACTGGTGCCTCTTTAAAACTGCAAGAAATCGGTGCAATCAGATGGTACGTAATGCTAAACGCCGACATATCCTTAGTAATATCTCTTCATCGTCCCCAGCCAATATCTGGAAGTTCCTTGGGACTCTGGGTATTGGTAAGGATAAAAGCTTGGACTTCCGTGGTGCGACGGTTGGATTGGATGATATTAATCACCATTTCTCCACTGTTCCCTCGATAGATCACCAAGCCAGGCGTCGTACCCTGGATTTTATAGCTTGTCTTCCGAGGCCCCTAGCTGACCCTTTCCAGTTTTCTCCGGTTGCATCGGGTGAGGTCAAAAAGATAATCCTTGCGATTAAATCTAATGCGACTGGCTATGACAACATCAGCCGACGCATGATTATCGCAATCCTCGATCATCTTCTCCCACCCATCACGCATATTATAAACTATTCCCTTAACAATGGTGTTTTCCCGTCTTTATGGCGGAAAGCCATTGTTATTCCTCTTCCCAAAATCCCTAATCCCTCACTCGTCAATCACTTCCGTCCCATATCCATTCTCCCTTTCCTCTCTAAGGTGCTGGAGGCTTGTGCACACAAGCAGTTATCTAGGTTTGTTCACATAAATAACTTGCTGTGTCCATTTCAATCTGGCTTCAGGCCTGGCCACAGTACCACTTCCGCGCTCCTCAAAGTGACTGGCGATATTAGAGCGGGAATGGAAGGCGGCAAAGTCACTGTACTGGCTTTGGTAGACTTTTCTAATGCCTTCAATACCGTCAGTCACGACATCCTCCTAGCAATCCTCTCCCATCTTTTGTTCTCTCCCGGTGCACTGGACTGGTTCTCATCCTATCTTCAGGGGCGCCAGCAGTCGGTGCGCCTCAATGACTCTTTGTCAAATTGGTGCAACATCGGCTCTGGAGTCCCTCAAGGCGGTATACTTTCCCCGTTGTTATTCTCTATCTTCATCAACCTCATAACTGAAAACCTTCAATGTGCGTATCATCTATATGCCGACGACTTGCAGTTGTACTCGCAGGCTGGCGTCGATTGTGTGTCTGCTGCTGTAGATAGGGTAAACAAGGACTTGGCGCATATCAAAAGCTGGTCAGACAGTTTCGGGTTGTCCGTGAACACAGCAAAATGCCAGGCGATAATAATAGCCAGCCCTCGAATGAGCAGTAGATTGGACTTTTCACATATTCCACCTATTAAATTTGATGGCACTTATATTCCTTGGAGCTCCTCTGTGAAAGATCTTGGACTACACATCGATGCCACCCTGAGCTGGCGATCCCAGGTAACCTCTGTTAGTCAGAGAGTCATCGGCACTCTTCGTTCTCTTTATCGTCTGAAGAATTTCTTACCGCCCATGACCAAAACTATGCTTGTGCAAACCTTAATACTCCCGGTAATCGACTATGGTGATGTGTGCTATTTTGATCTGAATGCAGACTTACTCAATAAACTCGACCGTCTTCTCAATAACTGCATTCGATTCGTTTTTAATCTCCGCAAGTATGATCACATATCTTCCTACCGAACGCAATTAAAATGGCTTCCCATTCCCCAGCGCCGTTCATTGCGTGCGCTTACTACTCTCTTCTCCTTTCTTAAATCTCCTACCCCTCCTACCTATCTGTCTTCCAATCTAACTTTCCTTTGTGATATACACAATAGGAATCTGCGTTCTTCTAGCAATCTTTTACTTAAGTGTCCTCCTCATAGCTCTGACTTTGTTCACTCTTCCTTCGCTATCCAATCCATCCTCCTTTGGAACGCACTCCCGCTCGAAATCAGGACGTCCACAACACGGCTGGCTTTCAAGACGAGAGTTCGGCAATTATTGCTGGCTGAAGTAGCAGTTTCCCCACGGTAGATATTAGTGTATATATTATATATTTATCTATATATATATTATTTATTTATATGTTATATTTATGTATTCATATGCGTATTTATTTAGTTAAATATTTCTTTAGTATATTTACATTTTCATTTATTTTATTAAGCACCTGCCTCAGTTATGATCTCCACCACCCTAAGGTCGACTAGGAAAAAATGCCTAAGGCATTAAAGTCCGCCTGTATACCTTGTGTACAAAGTTTTTAATAAATAAATAAATAAATAAATATCGACAGGTCCCGATGCTCGAGGCCCCGAAGGCGGCGACAACAGATATCACCCCTAACGAAAACGCACACCCCGGCCTTACGCTGGAATGAGTGCTCCAATACGTAGCCGGGGTAGTTTAAGTACGATGTATCATCAGGGGTAGATATCTGAGTCTCCGTTAAAAAGAGCAGGGCAGGCCGTGCCGTCTCAAGGTGGTGATGTACGGCATCGAGGTTGCTGTGTAGACCCCTAACATTGCAGAAGTCCACTCCTAATGTGGATCCAGTTTCCGCCGAGTAAATACTTCTCTTTTTTTTGACCTTCATATTTTTTATATTATAAAAGAGTAGGAAGGGATATGGATGTGTGTAGTGGGCTCAGTACGGCACCCGGATAAAAAAGGGCGGAGCGTGATGCGAGACGGGCACGTGGGTAATGTGAGGAGCTGGCACGGCGCACGGAAGGGCCCCCGATGCCCCCCCGTGTACAGGCGCCGGGATCCACTCCAGTCTCCCACTCTGGCACGACGACTGTACAACGGGATTTTCGCCGGTTGGTGGGACAGCTTCCCGGGAAGGGAGTTTGAAAGTGCGAATTCCCGGGTTCAGGTCCCCTACTGACCGGCAGGCGGCCGGCGGCGACCGTTCCCATCGGGTCTCCCTGTACCCCGCGTCAGCCCCTCACGCCCATCGTGCCGACCAGGCCTTTAGCACCGCATGTTCCGGGTACCGTGTGAAACCACCAACACGGAGAGGAAAGGACAGGGCAGGAACGGCTATCCAACCCTTCCACCGAAACGCATTATTGCTTGGCGGCAGAAATAGGCAGGACGGTGGTACCAATCCGCTCGGGCCAAGCGCCGAGCAAAATACGCATTCACTCAGTGCTTAGCCCTACCACCAGTGACGGGAGAGAAGGGGTGGGACTAGGACACCATGACCGCGGAGAGAGGGGAGGGTATGCGGCAATGGAGGCTCGAGGTGCCAGGGTCGCGTACCCGATCATTCTATGTGGCAACCGGACAGGTTAACACAAGAATGACCCTCTGACCATAATGACTGATTGCACTGGTGGAATAATCTCTGTCACAAGATTATCCCACCAGCGGGCGGTGGGGTCGTCACGTCCCTACGCCTAAAAATGCTTTTTTAGTGCTTTGTAATTCAAAGTTCTGTGTGGTGTTGCTTTTGTTTATGGGCAGGTGTGGTGCTAACCATCAGGCGAGCGCCTTGCTCATTCAAACAAATAAAAAAAAATGGTAATGGACGTACTCTTGCGGTAGTGGTCTTGCCTATAGACGTAAGTCCCCCGACTTTGGTCATCTGGTTCGTAAAAGAAATTCTATTTAAAGTCCTCTAAGATTTCCTAGGATCAAATTAAAGTTTGAAAGAGTTCTATAAGTAGACACTAGGTATGGATACAGGATAGGCCGACGTTTTTATAGCATAGACCGGCAAACGAGCAAGTAGGTCACCTGATGGTAAGTTATCTCCAACGCCCATGTAAGTCCACAATATCAGAAGAATTATAGGCGCGTTGCCGACCTTAAAAGGAAGGGATAATTAATGGATTGGGAAGGGAGACTTGAGGCTCTGGATATCTCACCGTACGAAACGCAGCAGCAAGTCGTTACTTTACGTCGGTTTCCTGTGAGGTAGTGGTAACAACCCGGTCGAGCCGGCCCATTCAAGCTGTAGACAAAACTATCTTGATTTTTAGACCTAAGTCCCTCGACCGTAGCCATGTGGATCGTAAAAGAATTAAAAATAATATCACACAGAACCCCCATCATTTATAGCACGTACCACCGCTTCGCTTACTTTTATTTTTCGTTTCGTAGGTTAAGCCTTGCAGACAGACAGTGCGGTCGCTTTTGAACGTGTATTATTATCTTTATGGCTTTCTTTTTTCCTATGGTAAATATGATGCTATTTTTACAACATCATCAGAGGATGCATACATGGATTGAGGTGAAATTATCGAGAGATGGTGATGTGGTGTGGCGGTCATTGTTGGCTAAAATAGTTTTGGAGGTAATCACTGTTCAACTCATTTGAACGTTATTGAACGTTATTGGAACGAAGTTCCTTACGGCAGGCTTGGAGGGGATAGGGATTTCGCTGCGTGACCGAACTGAAAAAAATGTGATAGTAAAACCGTAAGAAAAATGCGTGGAAAAAATGCGTGGAATAAAAGCGTTAAATGAGAAGTGCGCAGGCGCGACAGTCGCATAAACAGCCAGCGTTAGTTCCTTTTTTAAAATGAAATTCATTCAGCCAGTTATAATTGAAGTATATAAAAATACTCCTTCGATTTTTAAAAGATTACGCTAGCTCGTTATTATTTATAATTACACTAGCTGTCCCGCGCGGCACCGCCCGCGTGATCTGTATTTTCCGGGATAAAAGTAGCCTAACAGTGGCGCCATCTGTCAGCAATGTGTCACGCACCGACGCCATCTACTTAAAATATTGGTTTGTAGTACATGCTATGTATCAGAGATGGCGCTGTATTTAAAAAATGATTTTCCCTATTTTCCCGCTTTTCTATTGAAATTTTTCCTAGATTTTCGTTGCTATAAACCTCACGGAGCCCGAGACCTTTCCAACGAATGCAAAACCGTGGAAATCGGTTCGTGCGTTCTGGAGTTATATCGTCAGGAAGGAAAACCCGACTTATTTTTATATAATAGATAAGTTGATAAAAAATGCCATACAATAGCTTTACCGCGGCAGTCTCCGAGTGCCACACGTCTTTTTTTTATTTCTATTTTTCTATTCTATTTCTATGTAATTTTATGTTGTCAAACAAAAATAAAGAGACATATTTTGTTATTTTAGTTGATAATTTGAATTTTTTGCAATTTGTGTCGATTCTACATTAGCCGAAGGAACTTCGTTCCTACCTGGTGTCCCACGACACACACCAATTTTTTTTCATGTTAATGCGTTTGTTTCTTCTTTATTTTAACTCCCGGTAAAAAGAAGGGTGCCAAAAATTTTACCACTTTGTCAGGGCCTCAACGAAAGAACCGATATGAGTGCAGTTTTGTTTTTATTTAAAGCTGCTTTATCCGAGATGGATTATCTATTTATTTACACAAAAATGAAATGCTGTTCGTTGGTAATGGCATCACTTGAATATGGTTGGACTTATGGTTATATTATGGACTAATGACTTATGGTATGGTGGTTGAACGATTAGGCATTTTTTAGGTTTTGTAATACACATTTTATATGAACTTAAGACCATAACTCACGATTCGAACTATAGATATGCTTAATTCTTTTTTGATTTGTTCGTTATGGTTCTGGAAAAGTTTCCAGGGAAAATGAATTCAGTAAAATCACAATTCAACTGAAAATAAACAACTGATTCAAGTTTTCTGTCTCTATGTTGGTTACATATTGGGATATTTTGTACGTCTAGAGCGATGAAGGTCATATTCACACCAAATATTTGTTTTGTCGAGACGATGGTTCATGGCTATATAACATCATGCTATGACCCACGGCAGCGGAACAGAGCATGCAAGCAGGTGAAGGCGTGAGGGATAGCTAGTAATAATAATAATAATTATCATCATCGTCATCATCATCATCAGCCACAGTACGTCCCCTGCTGAACATAGGCCTCCCCCAAAGATTTCCAGATCGACCTATTGGAAGCGGCCTGCATCAATAATAATAATACTAGCCCTGTATTATACATGTCCCGCTGCTGGGCACGGGTCTCCTCTACTGAATGAGAGGGGCTAGGCCTTAAATCACCATGCTGGCCTAATGCGGGTTGGCGGACTTCACATACCTTCTAAAAATCTGATCGAGTTCTCAGGTATGCAGGTTTCCTCACGATGTTATCTTCACCGTTAAAGCAAGTGATAATTAACGATTAATATACACGTGACTTGAAAAGTCAGAGGTGTACTCTCTTGAGGCTGGTTTTGAACCTGCGACTTTCGTCTCGACAGTCCGTACCACTCCCAGGTAAGCTATCGCTGCGTATTATGCGGATAGCTAGTATTTGAATAAAATTTGGTGAGCCATGTAAATATTACAGATCTTTTTATATTTGTTAGGATTTAACGCTTGGGTTGTTGATTTCATTGGAATTCTTAAATTGGGCTTGCCGTCAGTTTTTATTTGTATTATGGGTTGATTTCCCGATGTTAAAACATTAACTTTTTCTACATACATACATACATATAACACGACAAAACAAAATAAAAATATAGATTTTTACATGTTCCACGAAACTCAATGGTTGGTTGCACACCATTTAATAATCCATTTTCTACACATACATATAGTACAGCAAATAAAAAAACATATATGTATTTATATTAGCATACATTTGCTATAATATATGCGCTAGAAGGGGTCCAGCTCAGTATACGCTGTTGAGACACCAATAATTAAGCAGGAGTTGTTTTCGGTCACTTAAAATGGACGGCACTAGTTGGGAAAACAGATCTTAAATTGTAGCTTAAAGTGTACAGTAGTGGAATGAAATGTGAGACTAGGTGATGAGCATTGATTGCCAAACTAATCGTGGGAAGCTTCGGCGCCACGGGGTCCTTCAGTCTGCCTAACAGACCTATAAATATGTACTACTTTGGTAAACTTTTTGTTTTTTATTTTATTTAATTGATTAATGCCGAGACGAGCAAGTCGCTCGCCTGATTGTAAGCGCCACGCCTGCCCATAAACAGAAGCAACACCACACAGAACTTTGAGTTATAAAGCACTGCATTGCACTGAACTGCGCTCGTCACCCAGAGACATCAGATGTTATAATAAGTCTCATAATGCCCAGTAATTTCACTGGCTTGTCCTTCAAACCGAAACACAACAGTACTTACACACTGTTGCTTGCAGTAATAGACAAAGCGGTGTTACCAACCCAGACGGCCTCTCGCATACGAGGGACCTACCACCTTGTAACCACCTTGAAGTTACCTGTACAATCACGTCACCCATTACTTGTTCTGCGACCGATGTTTTCTGTCGATCTCAGAACTGTACCGCATCTTAGTAATAGGTATTCGCCTCGTTTGTGATCATAGTATTTATGGTGCGTTCCATCACAGTGACTCACTGCCTTAAGTAGCGTTTCGGGACCTACTCCATCCAATTGCTGTGAAGGCCAGCATGACGATGCTAACTAGAGTCAACTTTACATTAAATTATATTGTCGCCTTTAACGCTCGACGCAGAAAGATATGTGTTATGGGTTTGAAGCCTGTGTCTGTTTATGCCATCGTAATTTCCAAGGGGTGTTTTTATTAAGTCAAATTATAGTGACATTGAGTGTTAGAGCCAAGCTGTAGACAGTTGTGTCTACAGCATGAATTGGCTCGACGAGAGGTGATAATAGAAATGGGAGCGACGAAAGTGTGATAAGAGAAAAAAAGAGGGAAGGGATGCAAGAAGGAGATAATGAGGGAAGAGGAGAGGAAGGGATTGGAAGGAAGACTGTAGAATTTCAATCATCTGCAGTGTAGTCATTTTGTCAGGATAAAAGGATGTACCATCGCTTTGTCTATTTCTACCAAACACCGCGTAAGAGCAGTGTGTAAGCACTTATATTGTATTCTGTATTCTGGTTTTGAGAAAATTGAAGTTAGTAAAATTACTGGGAATTATGGGATTTAACATCCTATCTATATCTCATGGCGAGCACAATGCAGTGTTTTGTAATTTTAAGTTCTGTGTGGTGCTGCTTTTATTTATGGGCAACCGTAGCTCTTGCCATCAGACGAGCAATCTGCTCTTTTTATCATTCAATCTAATAAAGAGTCTAGTAAAAGTCTGGTAAGAGTCTAAAAGAATCTAGTAAAAACGTCTACATTGTTTCAGACTTATATATCGGTCTACAAAGCAGATTGTGTAGGCTGCGAGATTAACCCCTGACAAGATTATACGCCAGACAGACGAAACCTAACAAAATGTAGGACTCATTACGTGAATATGTAACGCTAATACGTAATAACATAATTAACTTGTCGTGTTCCATTATGGTTTAAATAAAACTAGGACCCTTTTCTGTAAGGGTCGGAATGAGTTCATGATTCTTCAAGTGTTATGAACGTTCTTGGCCGGTGGTGCTGATTTTAGACGAGGTGACTCACTTGCTCGTTCGTTGACCAATCCCACTTAAATATTTTGGGGATCTCAAACAGTTGTCTTGTAATGGCTTTCGAAGCAACGATCTCACCTTACTTTGGGCTTGTGTTAAAAAAAAATTGACTAGCTAACTTTAAACTTCACCTTGACGAATTTTGATGTCTTTACTTCTGTATTAATCAAGTGTGTTTTTATTTGGCTAAATTCATTTAAGTCGCTAGAATATTTTAACAATTTCTATGTTTGCAATCCTTATCAGTAACGAAAAATTGTCCAGTATTACTGATTGGAGCAGCAGATTTACGGCATGTAAAGGCATGTTTTGAGATACTCGATCAGCGCAGGAGATCCAAATGTGAAACAACAGGAGACGGGTCTGCATTATAGGCAATTGTATAGATACGTTTTGAGGTATGCAGTTGAAACATTGACGTCACCGTGTAAAATAGCCATTACGATGGACGCGTGCGAATGAGATAGTGAGATGTCCCCACTACGCGGACACCTATGCTCATACCAATAATTGCGGGCTCGCTTTTTAAGCAGTTTTGATTGTGTTTTTACAAAAAGGTTTCTTTTTAACACGCTTTTATTAGCTTCGTTCGTATGTTAGTATGTTAATATGTTTGTATGTAACGGATACTCGGGTCAGGTCATACTCGGGTCAGGTAATAAAGTGATATAAGATTTTCTATCACGAAATTCTCAGTATCAGCCCGGAGTCTGGAGTTGTGCCCGGTATGGCGATATGCTAGGATAGTAAACTCGCTCGGCGAAATGTAGGTGTATTGGTTACATCTCTGCCTACTCCTTCGGGGATTACAGGCGAGAGTGTGTATTTATTTTTTTATATATGTGTACATAATTTTAATCAGTTTATTTACCCCTGCATTCTTATTCAACCAGTTTATCATAATGGGCCTTTAAAGGGTGTCTACCGGTAAGCTAAATTTCCATAAACAAATTAGATTTCCAATGATAACTTCTTGACGCGACAATCTTCGGCGCGACCCAGATTAATGTTAAAAACTTTATCGTGTCACACTGAGGGACCTTGATGCGCAGTATGTGTTCCAATATTATAGCGTAATTTATGGCCATATGGTTAAGCCGACACGTCTCGTCGGCAGTCGCGTCACATGCCCATAAACCTGATTGATGGCATCTCAATGAATCGGGGTTGCTTCATTCATTTCTTGTGACTAAAAACTACTGTTTGTGACTAGTGGCGAAGGTAGTGCTGACTCTGGATCAGGGATTCCCCCAGAGTCGATTCGTTCCTATTCATACAAAATACTTAGGTACCTACCTAAGTATTTTGTATGAATAGGAAAAAACTAGAGATTTGGTTTTTAAAGTAATTTGGCTATGGGGGTCTGAGGTATTAGTTCATTTTGGAGTCTCTTGCCCAAATTAGTTTGGGAATCCCTACTCTAGATCCTATTTACTTAATGAAATTATATAATCTCTTTATATTATTTCTCAAAGGTGTTTTTTTGTCGGAACGCTATAGCTTATAAGGTAGGTCCCATGTATGCGAGAGGCCATGTTGGTTAGTAAAACCGCTTTGTCGATTTCTGCCGCCAAGCAACAGTGTGTAAGCACTATTGTGTTTTGGTATGAAGGACATTGAAGCCAGTGAAATTACTGGGCATTTTGAGAATTAATATCTTATGTCTCGGGGTGACGAGCGCAGTTCAGTGCCATGCAGTGCTTTGTAATTCAAAGTTCTGTGTGGTGTTGCTTCTGTTATAGGCGTGGCGCTTACCATCAGGCGAGCGCCTTGCTCATCTGGTCATTCAATCAAATAAATATGTATAGGCTGTTGCCAAAACACAGTTCGCAACACGCTTTTAACGCGTGCGTAACTAAGTAATTCATTACCTATAAGTAAAAGCATTACCTTCAACCGACGGAATGGCCGCCATTAACCGCACGTATTGACGCAAACATACGTTCTGCAAAACATGCACTCGAACAAGGAAACAACGCACATCCACGGCCAATAAAAAGGGCTACGTACGGATAATGATTATATTCTAAACTCCTACATTATTTTCCCTCATATAAAAAGTAACGAGTTTTACCTCTCGCGCGCTTTTCGCATCACCCTATATTAAGAGTTATTTATGAATGGATAAAGTTCAAAATCACTTGTGCGATGTTTAAATTAGAATCGGTTACGGCTAAAGTAAAGGGTATAGGGCATTCTGCTAACATTACAGGGGTGCGTTGTGTTTGTTTTCATACGTTTTGTAATACAGGTGCTTTGCGAAATGGACTTGTTAGATAACATTTTAAAATTGCATCGCTAATTCAGCGTGTGTATTTTTAATCGCTCCAATGGGCAGTGTCGGAAATGGCGTTTTGTTTAATGGAAAAGTAGCAAGTGATTTGGGGATGAGGTGTGAAATGTATATAAAAAATATTACTACAAAAAAAGTCCAAGAAATCCAAAAGTAAAAAAACCAAGAGTTGTATGCCACGTCGTAAACTGTTTTGTCTGAAGCATGAATGGGTCGGCTCGACCCGATCGTTACCACTGTCTCACAGAAAACCGACGTAAAGTAGCGGCTTGCTGCTGCGTTTCATACGGTGAGTGAGATATCTGCAGGCCTAAATCCCCCTCCCTTTTTCAATCCCTTAATTATCCCTTCCCTTTTAAGGTCGGCAACGCACTTATGATTCTTCTAGTATTGTGGGTGTACATGGGCGGTGGCGATCGCTTACTATCAGGTGACCCACTTCCTCGTTTACCGCTATGCTATAAAAAAATCATACGTCGGCCGATATAATAAATCATTATACTTAGGTACTTTAGTCTTATCTCGCATATAAGGGACCTACAACATTGTCAGTTTTTGTACAGTTGGGTACAAATATTTATCAAGTTCTCTCCCACCAGCTTTTCAAATTTTAAATCTTATTTCTTACATTTAGTTCTAGGAAGATAAGTAAAATGCATCCATATCTTTCTGCATAGGCAGTATTGTATATAATCAATTCGCTTGAAGCCACACAGAGCTGACCGAACGTGGGTGGTCTAAGTAATTCTACGTTGCGCTCAATGTATATAATTCGCTTAATCCTGTATTGAACGTACAAAAATAACCTATAATACTGCCACAGTCTAAAAACTATACAGTCTAACAATAAAGGTCTACGCTGGGTAATAATGCCGAGTAACCAACGGATGTACGCTTGCACACCTATTATAATAATGTTACTCGTGTCGGTACCACACGCTTAAAATTAAATGAAATGAAACAAAATACTTTACACACGCTTCAATGGCTTATCGGCGCGGCGGTTAGCTTTTGGTGGCATCTCCGTCCGCGTAAAAAAGTGTTCTTCGAGGATTAAAGCTACGTTATGGTCTAATTGTGTCAAATTTTAGCTAAATCCGTTCAGTCGCTAAGGCGTGATTGATTAACTTCTTCCCTTCCACGAGACCTATCCCACTCGCAGTGGGGTCGGCGCAACATGCTTTTTAACACATGTTACAAAAAGGTTTGGCTCGTAGTAGGCTCTCCGGGGAGGATTGATTAACAAACATCCAAATTCACAAACATTCATTCATACTGACAAACTGTCTAACTTGCACATTTATTATAATGGCTTGGATATAGACGATGCGCGTTTTCTCACCAACATTAAACGAGTGGACAGACTGTGTGATTTTTATACCGATTTTTATTCCATAATGTAACAATATTAAGCAATATCAAAGTCACGGTTATTTAAAATTTGGTATCTTGAAATTGTAGCGGTTCATAATTTCGGAGCTCCTACATATTATTAATGTGATCAATAGCGTAGCCCGTTACGGGATATTCCATGGAAATATGTTTTTATCGCTTAGACATGTAGGTAAAAAAGATGGTAAGCGATCATAATCGTTGGAAAAGCCCGGTACATGGCCTAGTTAGTGCCTACCATGCATCAATTATTCTTTTTGCCTAAGTGACGAGACGAGCAAATGGCTCGCCTGATGGTAAGCGCCACGCCGCTTAATTTACATTTTTTATTTCATATTTATTTTCTATTTTTACTTGGGTTTTCTATAAAAGCGTGGCTTGGTTTTTTAAACTATTATTTTTATAGCATAGACCTGCAAAATGGACTAGTGGGAGGATACTTGTATCCGACCGAATAGCGACCACCGTACAGTGGTGCTAAATCCTGCCATAGTGGCCCACCTTGTGTGGGTCGCGTTCCAGGGTCAGCCAGTGTATATCCGGTTCTTCCCGGGGGCTTGCCCCCTAATCCTAACCCTTTTCACAACCCTTTTTCCTTCCCCTCTCCCTTGGCCCTTTGGCAGGCCGGCATGATCTTGCCGACCTACGATGGACACATTGTTTGTCGTTGGTCGACACTATTCTTGGATTGCGCTATACTTACCATCAGGTGTAGCGTAGTCACTTTGCCGAGCCAGGAGAAAAAAAAAACAAACAAATGGGTCACCTGATGGTAAGTGATCTCCACTGCCCATGTACACCCACAATACTACAAGAATCATGTGCGCGTTGCCGACCTTAAAAGGAAAGAATAATTCATGGATTGGGAAGGGGAGGGGGATTTGGGCCTCCGGATATCTCACTCACCGTATGGTTGTTTATTATGGCACCTACTCTCTTCTATCTCTGCACCTCCTTATGTTGACTGGCACAGAATGCCTGTCATTAAGTCCGCCTATACATTTATGGCACTGAGACATGGCCTCTAAATATGGGCCATATAAGACGGCTCACAGTCACTCAGCGAGCTATGGAGAGAGCTATGCTCGGTGTTTCTCTACGTGATCAAATCAGAAATGAGGAGATCCGTAGAAGAACGAAAGTCACCGACATAGCTCAGCGGATTAGCAAGCTGAAGTGGCAGTGGGCAGGCCACATAGCTCGCAGAACCGATAACCGATGGGACAGAAAGGTTCTGGAATGGAGGCCACGTACTGGCAAGCGCAGCGTTGGACATCCGCCTACAAGGTGGACAGACGACCTGATAAAGATCGCAGGAAGTCGCTGGATGCAGGCCGCTTCCAACAGGTCGGTCTGGAAATCTTTGGGGGAGGCCTATGTTCAGCAGTGGACGTCTTGTGGCTGATGATGATGATGATGATACATTTATTTATGAAGTGTGTAAAAAATGTCCCTGGCGCAGATTGCGCAGGCACGCGTCCTTTGACTGGTACTATGGAATACTACTCGCTTCTATGCAAACATGATTGTGGTTTTCGACAATATCAAATGTGTTAATAGTAATGAGTTCTAAGGATCGTAAGAGGTGGAAGTCCGTTGACTAGACAGAGACATTATGGGAAACAGGGCGTGAGTCTATGTATGTATGTATGTATCTAATGAGTTAATTATAATTAACGGTGGTTGCAACTATTATAGAAAATATTAAAATAGTGTTATATCTTTTGTATATCTGTTCGGTCGTGACCCCGCAACTGTGACATTGTGTCATCGAGACTGAATGGAAACTTTTATGGTTCGTTTCACTCAGAGTTAGTAGGAAGGACTAGTTTGTTTTTATTTGATTGAATGACGAGACGAGCAAGGCGCTTGCCTGATGGTAAGCGCTACGCCTGCCCATAAAAAGAGGCAACACCACACAGAACTTTGAATTACAAAACACTGCATGGCACTGAACTGCGCTCGCCACTCCGAGACATAGGATGTTAAGTCTCATAATGCCCAGTAATTTCACTGACTTCAATGTTTGCTGTTGTTCTCTGTTTACGCAGGCGTTATGCTTACAAAACTTACCCGAACTAAGAATTGAACCCGCAACCTCACGGTTCTCAGCCCTAGTACGCTGCCACTCGACCAATGAGGCGTTAAAAAATAATACTACAATATTAGAGTTGTCACATTGATCCATACAGAAAGACATTACTAACCGGAGCAATTCAAGACCGGTTCAAATGGTTCTAGAGCTCATGCGAGTGCCACGGACCTGTTCGTGTTTTTGGTAACAGGATGTAATCGTGCACAACCCGTTACACACCGGCATAGTTATCTGTAATGGAAAGTCTTTGAGTGGTAGAGCCACACTGTAGACAGTTTTGTCTACAGCATGAATGGGCTGGCTCGACCGGGTCGTTACCACTGTCTCACAGAAAACCGACGTAAAGTAGCGGCTTGCTGCTGCGTTTCGTACGGTGAGTGAGATATCCGGAAGCCCAAATCCCCTCCCCTTTCCAATCCCTAATAATCCCTTTCCTTTAAGGTCGGCAACGCGCCCATTATTCTTCTGGTGGTGGGCGTACATGGGCGGTGGAGATCACTTACCATCAGGTGACCCACTTGCTCGTTTGCCGACCTAGGCTATAAAAAAAAGTACTAAACCGATTAGGTATTGTCGCGCCATTGTGCTGTTGTACTGTCTACACCAGTGTTTCCCAACGTGGGGCCCACGCCCCACAGGGGAGCAATTTGAGAGTTAAGGGGGGTTATTTAAAAATTGACTTGACACGACTTTAAGAGCTGGTTCCCACTTGTCGGGTGTCGGGTCCGAATATTAATCGGACGTCGGCGCCTTTGTTCACACTTCGGTTAATAATCGGATGTCGGCCGCGGCCGAAGCTAGTGCCAATTTTAAGCACTATACGCGAGGTGACTGCACGATGGACGTCGACGAAGATCTTGTTGTTATGTATTATTATTTAAGGAGAAAACAAAGAAAGAGAGCGAAGGAAAGAAAATATTGGGTGCACCCAATCCTGAGGGAACGATTTAGTTTGGGAACATTCCAGAACTTAATAACAGAATTGAGGAGTGACGAAATTAAGTTTTTCAATTATTTTAGGATGTCAATATCTACATTCAACGATCTACTGGCTCAAATATCAGTGAACATAAGCTACCAAAATACAAGCGGGAGAGGGGAGTCGGCCCCGACACCCGACAAAGTGTGAACAGCGCTATTCTTACTTAAAGGCGAGCGAGATCCGACACGATTTTTTTCCGGGCGTAGAGGGCTGGCAAAACACCCGACATTCACTGTCGGCGCCGACACAAAATCGGTTTCCGATAAGTGTGAATAGCTTCATACAAAATGCTGTGCTACTACAACCTCCGATTAATATTCGGATCCGACACCCGACAAGTGGGAACCAGCTCTAACCCTTTCGCTTTGGGTTATTTAAATGCAATGCTAGATATTGGTGACAAATTTAACAAAAAAATGTTAAGGTGGGGCATGGCCTAAAAAAGGTTGGGAAACACTGGTCTACAATGTAGCCTTAAATGTCGCCTTCTTGAATTTCAACTAGATTCTCTATAGTAATGATTTGTAATAATAAGGTTTGTATTAATACATGATGTTGTTTGTTCTGAGTCCTTTATTAGAATGAATCACAATGAATTGCCGAAAACTTATTTATACATGTTATAAAACTGACATTGCTTAACCAACCTACTTTTGGTGTAATTTCATCGAAGACATATTTAATCATAATTATTAAGAAGTCCCAAATACCAAAGGCTCCTTTGTGCAACATTCGTAGAAGCTTGAGTTTATTAACTTATTTCGCAATATTACATTACAACTCCCCCGAAAAAGGGCCTGCTACCCTTCCCCATTTAAGGAAAGAGAATTTTTTAAGAAAAAATTAAGAAAAAATCCAAAACTATTACAAACTGTCACTAAGTTTAGAATTTAACTTCACATATTTCTTTTAAAGTAACAAAAATAAGCAAACATACAATAAAAGTACTTAATATTAACTAAAATATCTCTTAGTGTTATTCTTATGTATAACATATTCTTAATTATCCTTTAAAATCTTAACATTAAGAGAAACTTCCTCAATAACTTCGTAGGGGCCGTTATAGATATTTTCAAGTTTAGTTCCAGATTGATTTTTTATAAGAATAAGGTCACCCTTTTTATAAGTTACGGAGTAAGTTTTCTTATCGTACATTAATTTTCGTCTTAATTTACTCTATAACAACTCTGCTTGACATCATACTGGGCTCGCTGTAAACGATAACGTTCAACCGCTGAGCTTGCAGTATTTGTAATTACCATTGACTCTTTTACGATGCGATTAGTCATTTTTATTATAATGCCATTGTTTACATTTCTTAACGTCGTTGATTACATCATTCGCCATACCTGGCCAGTAATCATATAATATGATTATTTTATCCTCGTGATCACTAACTCTTACAACATCGGTTGTAACTATATTCTAGGTACCTTTATATACCTTTATTACCTTCATATTTATAACCTTTATATATGCAACTTTTCATATGACTTGCAAGTATTTTTACATTTGTTGCATTTTGCCTATTCTTTATAGGTAATTAATATTTCATTAATATTTTCTTTTTCGCACATTGATCCTAAAACTCTCGCTAACTCCGTCGTGGTAGATTACGATCGAGTATTTAGGTAATAGTACAACTTGAAGGTACATACGTGCATTTCATTAATGTTTCTTTTCAAACATAGATCCTAAAACTCTCGCTAACTCCGTCGTGGCAGATAACGATCGAGTATTTAGGTAAATATAATAATATAGTACTACGCGTACAGTATCCTATATTCGAATAACGACAAATCAAATTCTTAAAATCTTTGTCATTAATAAATAATTCTGTCACATCAGTCGGTTTTTCAGAATTTCTACAGTCTCAGGTTGATCAGACCTGCTACTGGTAGAAGTCTGTTCTGTCAAATCATTGTTATCAGTTATGTATATCTGAGATTTCACACGTTTAGTTTGTGCTCTCGTCAATACAGAAACTACTTGTTCTCCAATAAATTTTAAATCGTCACACGTCATTTATACCGGGAGTCGGCTTAGTGCGCCTGCAGTTGCATTATTCCGACCCGGGATATGCGCGATCTCAAAATCATATTCTTCAAGGTATAGTCAAAACTTAGTCAGTCTACTGGAAGGCTAAAAATTAAATAAATATACTAATGGCTTATGATCTCTAAAGATTTTAAACTTTCTGCCATACAGATACGGTCTAAAATGCCTTACTGCCCATACGATAGCTAGTAATTCTAAATCTAAAAATACCTTCTAAAAATCTTCTAAATCTATTCTAAGTCTATTTTCTGCGGGCGATAAGTTACGTCTCGCATAAGCAAATACGTGACAATTACTGTTAGACAAAACCGTGCCTAATCCTAAAATCCTAATCCTAATTTACAAACGTCGGTTCGCAATTGAAAAAAAAAAATCGTCTACGAAAAATTACGTATTAACCGTCTATAATAATTAGCGAACGATAAGTATCGCTTTACATCATCCGAGTTCGTTGGCACTGGACACTTGACACTCGATTTTGCTGTCGTCATGAAAAATGCCATTCGATGTTATTCCATGACCTACATAAACCTTATTATATAATTTCGCACCGAGGCGGTATCGAATGTCTGTTACTCATCATTATAACTTATTTAATGCAAATATTTTAATTATTCTTATTAAGTTGTAATAAACTATCCTTACAATTAATAATTATTTCATAACGTTAAAAAAAAATTATCTCCTAAGATACCGTTTGCAGTACATGACATATTCTTATAATACAATAAAAAAATTCACAAAATATTTCGTTAACAAAATTATTAAAGTAAATTGAAATAGATATTGAACATAAAAAAAATATTGAAAATTACATACTTTTAGTAATTCTTACTTCAACCTTTGTTGGTAAGGAGCGGGTTGACAGATGTTGATGGCTGATGATGATGGCTTAGGGGCGAGCGGCTGATGGCGGAGCTGGTGCAGATGTGGAGCTTGTACGGCATCGCTGCTGATGATTCAGGCTGTCGTTGTGTGGTTGGGCCGGGCTATACCCTGGACTCCTCCAAACCTTCTTTCTTGATAACTTCCTCCAACGCTCTGTCTGTCTGCATTGTCGTGGCCGAAAGCTACTCCGTTGGCGTTGTATTTTTTCCATGTTGTTATTGATTTTTAAATGTTCTTTCTTCTTATAAGTTAGTCTTGATTATTGATTTTCTTCTAATTGATTGTCTTCAAAATAAGTGGGCATGGCCATAAGGCCATGCCATGGCAGGGTCGCCATGTAATAAAAGGCTTGATATTAAAACATGATGTTGTTTGTTCTGAGTCCTTTATTAGAATGAATCACAATGAATTGCCGAAAACTTATTTATACATGTTATAAAACTGACATTGCTTAACCAACCTACTTTTGGTGTAATTTCATCGAAGACATATTTAATCATAATTATTAAGAAGTCCCAAATACCAAAGGCTCCTTTGTGCAACATTCGTAGAAGCTTGAGTTTATTAACTTATTTCGCAATATTACATTACAGATTGTTGTAATCGTGTTTGAAAATTAATGTTTCCTGTTATAGAATTTTATTGAGTAATGGAGGTACATACGCTTTAATAAGTAAGTTGCTTGTGGTGGGATAGTCAAATCCGCCCGTATAGCGACCACCGTACATATGGTGTTAAAACCTGCCATAGTGACCCACACACCTTGTGTAGATCGGGTTCCAGCATCAGCCAGTGTATATCCGGTTCTCCCGACGGGCTTGCGACACGACTTGATGGTTAGTTGGGGCATAGGGGTACATCCTTGTATCCCAGTGCCTGCATCGGTCATCCGCCTGTCCAGACGCAAGCTCCTCGATTTGCTTCTCTTTTCGAAGAGGGAAGAAGGTAAGATTCTGGTGACCACCGAATAACATTGTTTATCGGTGAATGTTCATCGGTGGTCGCTAGTTTTTTGGATTGCACTGGGCTTACTATCAGGTGTAGTGCAGTCACTTTGTCGTGCACGAATAAAAAAAATTACAATAAATAGTTCTGACACTAATCTATGAGGCTCACTTGTGACTTTCTGTTTCATAAAGTACAGACTTCATAAGTAACACACAGATTACATAGCTTCTTATCTAGCACTGGCGTAAGTCACTATCCCGACGTGTACAAAAACCTTGTTTGTTATTTTTATTTGTGTCAACCGTGTTCTATTAATAGAATCATTAAATTAACAAACTTTTGTAACAATATTAGTCACTTATCGTCGGCTGATAAATATAATAACATGTATACAGTCACGTTTGTATCTTCCAAATTAGAGCAGCACACACATTTGTATGCGCCTATAAATAAGTAATAAATAAATACACCCAACATTCACACATAGTCCTGACTCCACACTAGGTTAACCTGTATCGTGGGTATCAGGAACTACGAAGGACTTGCGGTCCCACAACACCCAGACCCGAAACAAAGATTTGTGGATTACACAAACATTTGTCTCAGTGCGGGAATCACACACTACAAATATGTGATGCACAAATATTTGTTTCGGTTCTAGGTTTATGGTTGTTGAATATTTTTGTTAAAGCGATAAAAAATAATTTATCATTTCCAACACATTTCTATAATAAAACATATTCATCGTTATAAATAAGTCTTTAATGACAGCTGTATTTCAGTCGCAGAATTTTGTATTGTAAATATTGTTCTATGTTACATTAAGTCTACATTTTCGTACTTCGTCGCTCCATATCGTGTTACAGTATAAGGGCCCTGGAACCGAACATAAAATCTCATCTCAGGTACTCTATCACAAGACCAGTGATAAAAAAAACAATGTTTAGTTATACTAACTGTGCTAAATTAAAATTAAATCCTTGTATTACATTAACGAAGTGTGAGTTGCAATGTATACATATTTTTTTTTTATCAAAAGAAAATCAATTATACAGTGTACCATTTTACGTGTCCGCACACGTGATAAAACTGCGCATGGACAGACGTTTCTAGCTGGGAATAAAAAACACTCATATGAAAACAGTTATAGGACACAATTTTGATTGTAAAAAGCAAACACCATATACGCCAATCGGAAAAAACTCATAACGTCTAAGCAGGATCGTTCAAAATCCTTTGGACGGTGATGAAATTTCCTTGCCTACGCTCAGCTGAAATGTTAGGTATTTTAATAATGTGTAAACTAAAGGGGAAATGTATAAAACATGTGTAATGCCGTATGTGCCACTAGTTTCTGTCACCGAGTGGCGTTTTACTTTCAGTGAGAAATTTCTCTTTTGCAATTCTGGAGGTCGCTTTCGATTACTCATGAATAATGTTCTTGTATCGGGAAAGTGCGATGTTGTTTGTGTTTTGAACCTTTTGTTTGTTTACGAAACCACTATACGTTTTATCTCTGGTCAGGGTGCGATCGCCATTATAATTTAATAAGCACGCGCATTAGTTAGGACACAAGGTGTCTGAGAAATTAGACCCGAGAGATTGGATGTTGTAATAACGTTACAACGCCTCACACACATCATTGCTGTGCGACGACGTAATTTAGAAATAAGCTGGCATAGCACTTCTAAGATAGGTGTTGGTAGGGTAGTGTAGGTTGGTGAAAACGAGCAAGAAGATCTACAACCTATATCTGTTAGTGTATGGATAGTTTTTATTGATCTCAAAATCATTGTTAATATCATTCGAAAGCTATTTTATGAAATAGCTGCAGGCATAGCTGCGTTAGACCAGAGTGATATCGGCCATTGTCTACATTTTAATAGTCAATCAATGACTCGGTGTTTTGTATTGAAGAAAAAAATGTATTCCACGAATTATAGACACGTGAAACGTGCGTTACAATTGGTTGTCAGTTGGAATGAATCTAGATATTTCTACATTCATTCCTAAGCACTAGGTTTGGGAGATTAGTATCTGCGAATCCTGTTAGCCGATCTATTGGCTGAAATGTTTTTAAGCCATTGAATGAAAGAAAGAATCATTAAAAATGCAATTGGCCCTGCTGTTCAATGGAAATTAGATGGACAGAAAATGGGATATATGGATTCCTCCCATCAATGGAATCGTGGTACTGACAGGAAAATAATTCCCACGGGGTACCACCAATGTGATCGGGTTAGTGGTACTCGATGAACATATTTATTGTGGAATAGTTGTATTTGAAACCAAACGATATCTTACTGCTAACAAAATTTTTCTTTAGTTGCTGCTGATATGTAATAGCTATGAGGATGTATTTGTTATAACACTATACGATACGATACATACATCTGTTCATAAGCTCGCACCTGTATCAAATGAAAAGATAGATGCTGAGCCCATCGCCATATTGGACATAAATCCAGTTCTCAGTGACTCATGTATGATTTTTTAAATCGAAAGCTAAAACACAAATTGTGATTGCCCGACTTGACCTCAGGACCTTACCGGTTTCTCAGAAGCTGCCACTAGATTAATGTGAAGTCTATTTTATAATAGTCTCTTTTTCATTCTTAGTCGGTTCTAATATTTCTCAAGAGACCACAACGTGTGATGGCACCGATACGTCCGTATTAAATTATGCGATATAGTTGATGACTTGATTTTCTTTTTATTATTTAAATCAATATATTTATTATGTTATCTACCCAAAATCTATTGCAGAATTAATTTTATAATTCATATCTGATGGAAGGGGTACTTGTCAAATGACAGACGACGCAAACATTGATGTCATCGGGTAAAACGGCCACTATCGTGAACGCGTGCAAGTGAGATGTCCCGTATAGTCCATTGAAATGTTACATTTTTTAGGCCTCACCTTGCGTTTCTTAGAGGAGTCAATTTTATTTTTTTGATGTGTAGTGTAAAGCTAAAATCAAGTTTGTGGGGTCGCCACCCTAGTCCCACGGCCGCCATCTTGAAAATAGGGGTTGAAACGGTTTTTACGATATATCTCTTAAACTATTTATCTGATAAAAAAAAATTGTTAACGTTTTTTGTTGCTAATTAAATTCTCTATAACTTTGGTCCAGTAACTTTTTGTCGTAAAACTATAAATAAAAAAGTTATAAGTGAAAATGTAATAAAGAAAAAAATAAAGATGATAATTCTCTTGACAGCCTAAGATACAAACAATTCGCCAAGGCAGTGACAAAAAGTACTTCCTCCAACACAAGACACAGAACACAGTTCTCCAGAACAATGGAAGCACACTGCGGAACATTTTAGCCCTGCTTTTCGACATCCACACATCGCTCCACAGTTTCCTTTGCATTTACAAAAGATCAATTTAAGAAGCTCAGGGGGTGCTGGAGGTTTAGAGCTCTGCACTGGCATCAATAATTTTCCACATTTTTTCCAGCCCCAGTCTTCAGGATCATTATTATTACCAAGCCACGACTGGACCTGATGGTAGACTCGGAAAGTATGAAAGCGAGCTGTGTCTTGTGTTGGAGGAAGTGAAGATAAATTAAATGTACTTTTTGTCACTGCCTTGGCGAATTGTTTGTATCTTAGGCTGTCAAGAGAATTATCATCTTTATTTTTTTCTTTATTACATTTTCACTTATAACTTTTTTATTTATAGTTTTACGACAAAAAGTTACTGGACCAAAGTTATAGAGAATTTAATTAGCAACAAAAAACGTTAACAATTTTTTTTTATCAGATAAATAGTTTAAGAGATATATCGTAAAAACCGTTTCAACCCCTATTTTCAAGATGGCGGCCGTGGGACAAGGGTGGCGACCCCACAAACTTGATTTTAGCTTTACACTTACCCCCCCCTACACATCAAAAAAATAAAATTGACTCCTCTAAGAAACGCAACCCCAAATGTAACTTTTCAATGGACTAGTATAATAAGAAACAAAGCGTACGCGTCGCTATCGCTTGACTCGCGTCACGCGTGGCGGTCTCCCTGTCCCAATCGTGTACCTCAAAACAGACCTTTATGATTACTCCTGGATGTCTTTATTAATATTATTATATGTAGATACTAACCAATCATTTATGAATCTAACCTCAACGCCTTGCTTGCTTGTTACGACATCTATGTCGATTGTCGCACCTCACGTATTCTAATTTGTGAACACATAAATCAGCAATTTACATTTAATGATACTCCAAACGATTATGTCTACCATTCGACCATGATTACGGGTCGTAGTAGTAAATACTATGGTATAATAGTAAGTGACTAATCAAAAAGCCGTTCAAACGGAACCAAGGGAAAAACTGATCACCATCGATCATCTTAAAACAAATTCGGTTTTACGTTCCCGATTCTTAGTAACCGCCTCGTCCATTTGGCAATCGTCATTGGTACGGACAAACGATGTTAGAATGTATGTGTAGATTGGAACACGATTTGTCTGATCGCGATTGTCGGACCGTGTAACGGGCTAAACATTCAAGCAGAGTTTCCGATTAACGTAGAATATTTATTTAGTTAGGGGAAATTAGAAATAACAAAATCACGATTGTTATATCTGTACTCAAGAAATGCAAGGCGAATGTGTAAAGCACGCCAAGTTTGTTGGTAATTAAATAATTGTGTGAGATATGTTTAAATTAGGTATTTGTTATGATTTTGGTACAGATACTTTATAATGAGCTAACAGTTAAAACCCTCGACATCAATTAGAAAAACATTTGAAATGTAATATAATGATTGCACAGATTTTCTTCAAAGATAGCTAAGGACCACAACGATTAAAATCGTTTTCAAACTAAAAAACCGTATTCAAATTGGCTCATTCGTTAAGGCGCTACGGTGTCAGAGAGAGACAGACTGATACCTATACCAACTAATGGAGAAAGAGATTAAACTCATAACACCCCCTTTTTGTTAGGGTTTAAAAGATTATAAGCCTGTTTCTGCTATCTAAAATATGTATTAACTTCAAAAAGTAACACATCAAAACAAAACCGAAAGTAGGTCTAAAAGTTTTTGAAAATTGATATTAACATGGTCGGTTCTGCGTATTCACAATCGCTACACACCTGAAATGCATGACGTCACACCCAAACAAACACCAATGCATTAACGTACAACCATTTGTATTTGAATTCTAACACCGCAGGCAGTTATAATCGAGCTAGATACATTTGCGATAGCCAGGTGAACGATCTACTCGAGTTGAAGGCCAACAATCGTTTGGTCAGTTTTTTTTATTATATTATTAGTACTTACTTATTGCTTATACGTATGTCTGCCGGGCTATCGACCTGCCAGGTAAAAAATGTACGTACACAATCGAGTTTTGATACGCGTCACGATTATTATCTATGTATTCATATTTATGTTGTGATATCGTTTTTATCGAATTCCTTGGGTGCGGTTGGTGTACGGAATCTGGAATATTCTCGGCTTTCTCAGCATTGAGACGTCCGGGTTGTGCGTGATCATTTTTCTGATCAGTAGTTTCCTCTTCGTTGTATTGCTAGTCTATTGCGACGCTTCTTTGTAATATCTCATTAAAATAAATACGATTAACTTAATGTAGAACAAAAAGCTGACGACTTCCACCAAGAGTTTCAATGCTTTCATCTAAATTCAAATAGTTTAATTGGTAATTAGGTTATCAAGAGTAATTTTACACGTCGTATTTAAATTCTACCGCCATTCGAAAATGCTCATTGAAGTGAGAAATACCAAGAAACTCAGTCGTAAGCCTTTTTTGTTATTCTCTTTTATTCATTATAGTTTATTTTATTTTCGCATTGAAATTTACTGATGATATTACTGTTGCTATATCTTGTTTTACTACTGTATCAGTTTCATATATCTATTTATGTAACGTAAAATTTTACGCTTTAAATAATTCATTGAATACATCTTTGCTGTCACAATGACAAATTGCTGTCTCCGCCTTAGAAATTTTAAACACAATTCATTGTTACTATTTACACGTTCAATTTCAACGTAACTCATTTGTATTGGTCAAAAATAATTAGCATTGTTTGGAATTATAACTACTTTCACACAAGATTGTAAATTATTACATGAGTTATCGCCGCATTGGTCTAGTGACAGCGTGATCGAGAATCCGGTGTCGCTTGTCGTGAATTTTTTCATCGGAAAGAATCCGTGAGTTGCCCGGTGTTGGAATTTGCACTCGATATAATAATAGGCTCGCCATCTACCACATCGTGGGTTGGAAATTAGCTTTGCTACCCCTAGCATAAGCTTATGTACAGTATGACGACATGAATGATGTATTAGCAAAATGCATTGGATGCCCAACCCCACGGTTCCGGTCAGTTCCTGAAAAGAAATAAACAATCTGTTGTTGTAACCGATTTGTTAATACAAAGTCACATGCCCGTATTTTCAAAATATCTGAAAATTTAAATTTGATTCGTATTTACTGTATATATTTACGCGATCATTCTGCCGTTTTCAATTAAAAAGTCGTTAAGCGAATAAACCTTATTTTGAATGGTCAAAAAAGTGGGGATTGTGATGTCTCTAAAACTTTATGATCAAAATATTTAGGGACATTATTTGACACTTTTTTTATCACTACTGAAAATAAGGGGTTATTAGTCTTTTAGTAAACCGACGGAAAATATTTATATGATCTCCCCGCATTTTAGTAGCTTTTATATGACTATATACCCCAATACCCATAATAATTTCAATTCTAATAGTCAATTCAAAACAAACAGACCGACTTTACGAGCTATAAGTATGAAATACCTCCGACATAAGCCTTATTTATAAACGAATTCCAATGTTTTTCGCGGGGGCTGGGGGTACGCATCAAACCGAACGGGTCCCGACCCCATATGTCAGCGGTTCTCAACCCCGGACCCCGACACAAATCCTGCGCCTGTATTGTAAAGGCACATTTTCTAAGGTGGTAGGCCCCTCGTATGCGAGAGGCCGTCTGGGTTGGTACCACCGCTTTGTCTATTTCTGCCGCCAAGCAACAGTGTGTAAGCACTGTTGTGTTTCGGTTTGAAGGACATTGAAGCCAGTGAAATTACTGGGCATTATGAGACTTAACATATTATGTCTCAGGGTAACGAGCTCAGTTCAGTGTCACGCAGTGCTTTGAATTCAAAGTTCTGTATAGTATTGCGAGGCGAGCGCCTTGCTCGTCTCGTCATTCAATCATTTAAAAAAATATATTGAGGGGCGCGATTGAGACGGAAGACCGCGACACACGACAAATGTAACACGCCTGCTTTTGTATACAATTGTATAGGTACGATTTGTTTTACGAGACGATGTATGCGACTGAGACAGGACACTCGGACGCGATACTGTTCCGATACAATCTTTACATAGTATAAAATGAAGTCGCTTCCGCTGTCCGCTTAGATCTTTTAAACTATTCAACGGATTTTAATACAGTATTCAGCAATAGATAGAGTGATTTATGAGGAAGGTTTATATGTATAACACGCTATGACCCATGGGAGCTCATGGGAGTCATTACGCGTACGCGCGTAGTTTTTTTTTTCCTGGCTCGGCAAAGTGACTACGCTACACCTGATGGTGAGTGGAGCGCAATCCAAAAATAGTGTCGACCAACGATAAACAATGTGTCCATCGTACGTCGGCAAGATCATGCCGGCCCGCCAAAAGGCCAAAAGGAAAAGGGTTAGGATCAGAGGGCAAACCCCCTGGGGAGAACCGGATATACACTGGCTGACCCTGGAACGCGACCCACACAAGGTGAGCCACTATGGCAGGTGATAGCACCAGTGTACGGTGATCGCTATCCGGTCGGATACAAGTATCCTCCCACCAGCAGATAGTGTCACAGTTTCGAGAATTCAGCGAAATCTTCCTACAAAACAATTTGCTAAACAGGGTTAGGTACATTTGATAGTCAAAACAATTACACAATTTAATACTGAATACTCTTGATAAGTTAACTCGGTGTTAATTAACATTATAGGTAATTATTTTAAGAATAAACAATCTACTTATATAAATAATCTTGCTATGATATCACTCGTAGGAAACGTTTCCCTGACATATGTTATGTGGTATTTCCAAGAAATATGGACGGTCTTTTATAATTATTTTTCGATATGATTTACTCCGCGGGTGGTCCTTCGGAGCTTCGTTAAAATGATTAAGTTTTGGTGACGGAGTTCAAGAGATTTTTTTTTATTTGATTGAATGACGACACGAGCAAGGCGCTCGCCTGATGGTAAGCGCCACGCCTGCCCATAAACAGAAGCAACACCGCATAGAACTTTGAATTACAAAGCACTGCATGGCATTGAACTGTGTTCGTCACCCTGAGACATAAGATGTTAAGTGTCATAATGACCAGTAATTTCGCTGACTACAATGTCCTTCAAACCGAAACCCAACAGTGCTTGCACACTGTTGCTTTGCAGAAATAGACAAAGCGATGGTACCAACCCAGACGGCCTCTCGCACACGAGAGGCCTACCACCTTGTAAAATGGGAAAATGGGAAACTCTTCAACGGAAAACAGCAACAATTCGGTTGGTTTTGAAGCCGGATCTTGAATGTTTAACTTGATAGATTAAAGATTATTAGGATCCCGTAAATCAACTATAAAAAGGGACCGTTTATTACGTTTTGGTCACTTCGTTCGTCCTCATGCCTGTCCGATTCATAAAAATGGCGCGCCGTTTTCATTAAGTCTTCGGAGGTTGAATTTCTAGTTAAAGTGGAGTTTTGTTTCAGTACTAGTTTGAATGGTAGAGCCACGCTGTAGACAGTTTTGTCTACATCATGAATGGGCTGGCTCGACCGGATCGTTACCACTGTCTCACAGAAAACCGACGTAAAGTAGCGGTTTGCTGCTGCGTTTCGTACGGTGAGTGAGATATCCGGAAGCCCAAATGCCCTCGCCTTCCCAATCCCTAATTATCCCTTTCCTTTAAGGTCGGCAACGCGTCCATGATTCTTCTGGTGGTTCATGGGCGGTGGAGATCACTTATCATCAGGTAACTCACTTGCTCGTTTGCCGGCCTATGCTATAGAACAAAAAAAAAGAATTTCTAGTTCTCACAGACCCCGGCTTGAACGATTGAGAACCGCCACCCCATATCATACTGAATATAAAATAGGCGTGTGCAAGCGATGTTCCTGAATTTCAATCGTCTTTACATATTGTATGTGTCGGTATTTCGACGCTTTTTATTGCACTAACAGGTGGCGGTATCGGTAGGGAGTGTATACTTTTTTGAGACATTTAAAAATATATTTTTTCTTGCTATAAACATATTGCATCGTGAGGCTGTGGCTTTAATACTCAAATACCAATTTAAACGAATTTAGTCAATATCTTAAAGTATATATGCTCCAAATCCAATCATAACCTGAGATTATGATCCGAACTGAAAATATTGACGACTTTAAAACCCATCATACAAATAGTCCTGCAGTCGAGCTTACTTTGGATCAACATTTCTCGGATTCACATCGGATGTAGTTCGTAAATACTCTAACTTAACACACATCAAAATATTCCGACCACAGCTTATTTTCAACTCTATCTAGTTACATTTTAAATGTCATCATCATCATCAGCCACAGGACGTCCACTGCTGAACATAGGCCTCCCCCAAAGATTTTCAGACCGACCTGTTGGAAGCGGCCTGCATCCAGCGAATTCCTGCGACCTTTATCAGGTCGTCTGTCCATCTTGTAGAGGGACGTTCAACGCTGTGCTTGTCCGTACGTGGCCTCCATTCCAGAACCTTTCTGTCCCATCGGTTATCGGTTCTGCGAGCTATGTGGCCTGCCCACTGCCACTTGAGCTTGCTAATCCGCTGGGCTTTGTCGGTGACTTTCGTTCTTCTACGGATCTCCTCATTTCTGATTTGATCACGTAGAGAAACATCGAAATAAATTCCAACAATAGTTGAGTCCTAATTGTCCCACCCTTCTCGTAAACACCCTACATATATGGATATTGGAAATTCCCTAACGCACAATCCATTTTTTATACAGTTACGCGTGTTGGCTTATTATGCGACTGTCGTGTAGTTCGCTTAATCACGTTTGATTGTGTTGAGGCGTTAATGTGATTAGCTGATGTACTAATTTGGCGAGGTCCATTTATGTTGGTTAAGGTTCGGTTTGAAGTGAACGATTGGTGGGTTTATATGTTAGGTCTAGAGTTTAGACGTTGTGGGACCGCAAGTTCAGCATTCTTGATACCCACGATACAGGATAACTAAGTATGGAGTCAGGAATATGTATGTGAATGTTTGGTGTATATATATTAATATTATAATGTATTATTGACTTAAATTTGATAAGCATAATAAAACAATTTATTTTGATTTTATTGTATTTAGTTAATTCAGACATAATAATATTATAAAATGTATATGACGCGGCGAGCTCCATGTAGATGAGTCAGAGAGGAGGGTTTTACAACCCTTAGTCTTTACTTGATGTGGTCAAGATGTTCGGCGAATGAAAACTCTCAATAATAACGACACAGGGTTATCACTTTATCGTTTATTCACTCTTTTAAGTTACTACCGGCTCGGAGGTACAATCTTAGGTGGGAAAAAGAGCCGGCAACAGAAAAACCACCCGTTACAGTGCTGAGGATACTTTAACACTTTGAACCGAAACACTTCGCGGTTATAAATCACGTTATTTGCGGTCAACTAGTTATTAAGATCGACACTGTACTCAAATGACTCTAGTCTGCCATAATTTTAGCAGTTCCCGACTGTTACGAATCGCGGACGGAACTCAACTGATCTTGAAATGACAAGACGCCACTTTATATAGAGGGATTTTCATTATCCCTACTTCGAAAGTAGAATTACTGGGTAAACAACGCAAACCACCCTCAAATTATCAATATGAGTGGCGGTACCGACAATTGACGTAGAATAACGTCATTTAAATAGTTCAATTCAGTGTCTGTACTCTTTATGCTCCGACATATATCATATGTATATCCATAAAAATAATAATATAGCAAGAAATCCGAATATGAGGCAATAGTGTGAGAAGTATGATAATTATTACATAATCGACCCAGTCATGTGTCAAAACTGGTATTAAAATGTAAAATAACAATATGTAGACACCGTCTTCATTAAAAACCAGCGATTTCTGTATAACAAATCGATATCGCACGTGAAGTTCTTTTTTTATTCGACCATGATTAATAATACAGTCATAACCAGTTTATTAACAGGATATCATATAACACAGTCTTTACTAACAGTCTAAAATCACAGTCTTAAATTTATACAGTCTGTCACCGCGTATGATGTTGACGTAAAAGCGGATACTGGCTGTAATAAGCAACTAAGGCGAACACAGGGACGGATCGACTCGTGGACATAACCTTTACTAGCGCGTAATGGGCAGAATGAAGCTGGGATGGGCGCCGTCGCTTCACACTATTTTTTTGATCATCATTGTAGCTTATTGTACTTTAAATTGCGCCTACAATTGTCCATCTAATTACAAGGTGGTAGGTTCCTCGTATGCGAGAGGCCGTCTGTGTTGATTCCACCGCTTTCTCTATTTCTCCCGCCAAGCAACAGTGTTTAAGCATTGCTGTGTTTCATTTTGAAGGACATTGAAGAGAAATTACTTGGCATTATAAGACTTAACATATTATGTCACGGAGTGACGAGCGCAGTTCAATGCCATGCAGTGCTGTGTAATTCAAAATTCTGTGTGGTGTTGCTTCAGTACTGCTGAGTAACATTGTCGGTACAGATTTACTCAGATGCGTCCCGCTTGTATTTCTCTCCACACCGCACGATTGTTCAGGCCTTCGGCGACACCCTGTGTAATTTTAATACTGTGCCCTAAATAATAAACTTGTTTGATTAATTTCAATGAAGACATGTTAATGTTACTGACTAAGTCTCATTCATTAGTCGCTTTATCTTCTATACTAATAATAAAGCTGTAGAGTTTGATTGTTTGTTTGTTTGTTTGAACGCGCTAATCTCAGGAACTACTGGTTCAAATTGAAAAATTCTTTTTGTGTTGGATAGTCCATTTATCGAGGAAGGCTTTAGAATATATAACATTACGCTGCGACCATTAGAAGCGAAGTATCAGTGAAAAATGTTGCAAAAACGGGGAAAATTATTCATATTTGAAGGCTTCCGTTGCTAAGCTACCCAAATAATATTATTTGAAGGCTTCCGTTGCTAAGCTACCCAAATCTATACTTATATTATAAAGCTGTAGAGTTTGATTGTTTGTTTGTTTGTTTGATCACGTGGGAGGAGCGGCGAGCAAAAGCTAGTCATTAATAAATGCGAATTATTTCCCAGAATTGGAAATGTCGTTTACGTTACGGACTGTATCGTTTTTATTTGCAAGTTCAATTTATCTGAGGTTAGCTTCGCGGTTTTATTCTTTGTAGTTGTCAGCGATATAAAGCTATTTAGTATTCGTCCGTTTGACATAGTGGGATGTATCTTGTGAGATGTTCTTCGGATTAAAACTAGATAGAAACCATAGTACACATGGTAAAAACCTTTATCATATCATGGGACGGTATTAACCTCTACGTACCGTGGGTGAAGCAGTAGTTGCACCTTTGTCTATCCCTTCGAGGATACCGGTGTGAGCTTTATTTTCTTCTTTTTCCACGTCGTCACAAATGCTGTTATGACAAATACCAGGCCCAACATGACATGATTTAGGAAATCAATCACGATTAGAAACCATTTAATAGTTTGGTGGTAGGCAAGGATTCACACGATTGTTACCAATTACAATTGCGCATGCGACTTTTGATAATAATATCAAACTGTGCCAGTGTTTAGGATGTGGTCAAACGTACTTCGCATGGGAATATGGATTGGGTAATACCCAACTACAAAAGTGTGAAACCTTGATAGTAAAATAGGTCGGAGGAACGTTTTTTATAACTCAAAATTCTGAGTGGTGTTGCTTCTGTTTATGCGCAAGCGTGGCGATTACCATCAGGCGAGCGACTTGCTCGTCTCGTTATTCAATTAAATAAATAAAAAAATTCTATGTATGAACTTGTAATAGAATATTTTTCTTTATATTATATTTCCTTCCGTGTACAATGTCCTTCTAGAACTTTCGCTTGTAGTATGTAGGACTGACGATTCCTTTTAATGTGGCGACGGTAATCATTTACTACAGTTGTAGTGTTTGTTGTGTGACCTAGTTGTTCGTTTGACCCTTCCATAAAAAAATCACTTCAAAATATTTTAAGAAAAGAGGAAAGTCTTTGTTACTTTAGTCGTGGGAAATGGATAAAGAGAACGTTTTATTTTAAATGACAGCCATATCTAATGCCGCAGTGACTGCTGGATATTCATTGAATACCTAGATCTAACATTAGTTATGGCGTAAATTACTAAAATTTGTCGTGAGAAATGTTTAGATCGACATCGTTTATCTTTCTTATTATCCTCGGCATTATTCATTTAAGCGTTAAAATTAGGTTTATTTGTCTCAGGGAATATCATTGTTTTAAAAACAAGTAGTATTTAAGGTTTTAGGTCCATGGATTTTTTTCATTAATCAAACGCAAAACAACCACCAGGAATTTCACATAGGTGGTTTGGTCATGATTTTAGGAACCCGCAGAAGTACGTTGGTCGCAAATGGCTGTGCCAGTTCTTACTAAGTTACTATCCTGCGGACGGGCCAAAAAGTGCTGGCGTGACGTATAGAAGGAGACATGAGAGCCAATGGTATAACTACGGAGGATCCTTACGATTGGACGAAGAGGACTCTGTGATACATTTAGGTAGAAGGAAAGGAAAATTTTAAGTATTTATTTTGCTAGACGTTATCACAGAATAAAGGGATAAATTGGTTCTCTGCTCTTGCTCTGCGGTTTTGCTCGGGCAAGACATTTTATTTTGTTTTCTTTTTAATTCTGACTCGGCAAAGTGACTACGCTACTACACCTCGTGGTAAGTGTAGCGCAATCCAAGAATAATGTCGATCAAAGACAAACAATGTGTCTATCGTAGGTCCACAAGATAATACCGGTATGTTCGTTGCCATCATTCACTTCTTGCTGTGGCTATAGGCCATTTCTGGTCATAGGTTTTTTCCAGAATGCGCAATTAAGATCTTCATTATAGTAGTGGGCGAATATCGATATTGGTACCCGACTAAGTAGGTCGTTTTTTGGAACAGCCAGTGTATATCCAGTTAGACTAGCGGGACCATGGTGACATGCATGATGTGACATATTTCATCCCCTTAGTTTATTTCAAGATTACCCTGTAACTTAATGCACCTTTCTATAATATGTAGTACAAAAATAATAAAAAAAGCAAAATTATTTTATGCAAATCTTAAAAGCCTATTCTATTTTTATTTGACACACTTCCTATTCTAAACAGCTTATATTTCCATACTCTATAAAACTAATGATTCGATATCCAAATATTTACAATCGAGTAACATTTCGAACGGAAACGCATATTACAACTCAAAAAGTTTCTTCACATCAAAATAATTTATCGACACAATTTCACACTTCGCACCGCACATAAATAATTTCGTTGTATTTTATAAAACAGATTTGTCCGATTAAACAGAACGGCGTCCACCTAAATTAACTATAAAATATAATGTCATAATAGGCTCTAATGGGCCCATAAAATACTATTTAATATTTCCTACTAGCCCGTTTTAGCGCCGTCTCTCGTTCAACTGAAATCAAAAGTTGTTTTTCAGACGTTACCTCGTTTCTGTTGATATATATTTGCATATTTTTAAATTCTGCTATTTTCCGTTTGTATTTATTGACGTTCAACGCTTTGTTTGTTTTTTTTTTCATCGTCTGCATCACTAAGGCCTTGTTGTTTGCTCATGGTTTGTATAGGTTCATTGATATGTGTTAATGTTGTTTAAATATTGTGTATTAAGCGATTAAGGCATGTAATATACTAAAAGGGAGATGGAGATATTTGGTAAATAACCAAACGGATACTGCTGTTTCCTCATCTTGCCTCGATGATACAGCTAGGTTTCTTCTTCGCGTTTCCTCTCCGCTTAGCTTGAACTACCTCCACTGAAGCTAAGCGGAGAGGAAATTTCTAATTCTTTGGAGTGAACTCAGCAGTGGGAGCGAATGTGTCTGTGTGTATGTCGACTGGCAAACACCTAACGGCATCATCGGCAAGCTCATGTTTTTTCTGCCTGGCCTTATCCCGGCTTAATGCCAGGGTCCGCTTTCCGATCTTGATTTGACATTATACGAGGCAAGTCACTCGCCGTCTGATCACCCCAACCCGCTACAGGATCCAAGTTTCGACATTACCTCGTCCGTTAATCAGTAGATTCTACGACGTTCGGGTTGGCCTCGGGCCCAAAATGTAGGTGGCTTACATACACATTATCTGCAATCTCATCTATGCTCTGCTTAAAGATTTATTAGCGTTTCTTGTATGACATAGGCGGGAAATAACAGAAGCTTTCGTTTACGAACTCGTGTCATACGATTCTTTTTCCAAATTGAACGTCACGTCCTAGTAAACAATAGTTTCTTGGTATAATATCGTGTGTATCATGCGATAAACTCTCCATCTCAAAAAGGACTTTAGCCACTACAATAAAATCGAAAACAGCTAATCCTGCAATAAATTTCCAAGGTCTAAAAATGCCTCAGGCTTATACACTCCCTATTGATTCATTTTACTGTAGATAAAGTTGTGTTGGTAATTCGAATAGTTTACAAGTGTTGTGTGCCCTTTGAGACTAATTACTAAGACCTAGTTCGTAATGGCTTCTGTTATTGTTAGATTACTATCGCTATTGTTTGATATTTAGCTAACCGGCTGAACGCATAATAGTTTTGAAGTATTGTGTTTCTACAGTTCAAGTTGTAGCTAACTTTTAATGTTCTAGAATAGTGTTAGGAACATTCTAGTAGGTAGGCAGTGTTTCTTATTGGGTAGTTGCCACTGGATTGTCTATTTCTGCTGGCAAGCAGTAGTGTGTAAGCTCTGGTGTATCCCGGTTTGTAGGATATAGAAGCCAGTGAACTTACTGAGCATTATAGGACTGAACATCTAAGGCGGCCGAGTGGCGAGCGCATTCTTCATTATTCGAAGTTCTGCTTGGAGTTGCTTTTGTTTATGGGCAGGTGTGACGCTTACTATCAGGCGACCGACCACTTTTGTATAAGGAATAGTGTCGACCACCCAAAAACAGTGTGTCTATCGTTGGTCGGCACGATCATGCCGGCCTGCCTCAATCCTCAATCCCTCTTCGGAGAGGGAAGAAGCAAATCGAGGGACCTGCGACAGGAGAGGTGGATGACCGATGCAGGCACAGGCATACAGGCCGCTATATCTGCCCCAACCAACTATCAAGTCAGAGGCCTGTGCTGTAAAAAACCGTCGCAGCAACAAAGAATTATTCATTGTTAAGATACAGAACGACTTATCAGCGTCAGCGAGACTCGCGCTTAATTATTTTGCCCACACGTGTCACCTGCCATCTGTTTAAGGTATTGATCCGTGACATTGATCTATCAGCTTACATTCGGGTTCGGTGACCTGTGTATGTGCTTTTTGTTACATTCAGTGGTCATCGATACATTCGCCGTCACGGTTCTTGGAAATGTTATGTGAAGTCGTGTTACATAATATTATGTTTCGAGTTTTGTCGAGACGAATGTTGCAGGTTCGAAACCAGCCTCATGAGCACGCATCTCTGACTTTTACGTGTGTACTAATTGTTAATTATCGCTTGATTTATTGAAAGAAATATCGGGAGGAAACCTGTATACCTGAGAAGTTCATCATAAGAATTTCTAAGGTATGTGAAGTCTGTCGACCCGTTATAAGCCAGCGTGGTGGACTAAAGCCTAACCCCTCTTATTTAGAGACCCAGGCCCAGCAGTGGGACGTCTATGTTACATTACCAGTATTATTTACTATTTTAGGGTACCTCAAGCCGCTGTCGTTTTTGCCTACCTGCTCAGTTTCATAATCCGTAATCCGGTCGAGCTGGCCTATTTATGCTGTAGGCAAAAGTGTCTACATATTACATTGGTGCAAATAGGTTCTTAAGCCATCAGGTATGTATATATATGCGTATATGTATATATATAGACAGCCTCCGTGGCGCAGCGAACGAGTAGCCGGCTGTGAAGCGAGAGGCCGCAGGTTCGATCCCCGCACCGAGACAAATGTTTGTGTGATCTATAAATATTTTTTTCCGGGTCTCGGTGTTGTGCGAGTGAAAGTCTCTCGTAGTTTCTGATAGCTATGACACAAGACTCGTATCTTACTGTGAAGTCAGGAATATATATGTACGTGACTGTTGGGTATATTTTATTTTTATTATATATGTATGTATATATACGCCCAAAAAGGTAAATGGTCGTACCGTGTCGCGCAGTGACTGATTAAGACGGATTAACACTGTGATCACCATTTCGTAGGTTTTTGTGTGGATTGTCCCAATTTCAGTTTTATTGAGATAAGAATTACTATAAGACTATGATATAATACATTCTGTAGACAGTTTTCTGTACACCTCGATTTGGCCGGCTTAACCGGGGTCCTACCACAATTTGGTCAGTGGTAGTCCCGCTGTAGACATTTACAGCATGAATGGGCCGACTAGAGTCTGGTGTTACACCTGTCTCGCAGAAAGTCGATGTGAAATCCTCGAACGCGATTCACACACGGTGTGTGAGTCACTATGGCAGGTTTTAACACCATGTGTGTGGTCGCTATCCGGGCGGATATGAATATCCTACCACAGTCTAACGAAAAATCGATGTGATGTAGCAGTTTGCTGTTGCGTTTCGTATGGTGAGTGAGCTAACCGGAGGCCCAAATTTTTCCTTCCCAATCTCTCATCACCTCTTTAATTTAAGGTCAGCAACGCGCTCATCATCCTCTTGGTATTGTGGATGTACATGGGCGGTGGACATCACTTACCATCAGGTGACCCACTTGCACGTTTTCCCGCTTCTGCTATAAAAAAATAATCTGAAAGTAAAGGTTAATTGCAGCGCTCTCTCTATCGAATCATCTTTACATAGTATAAAATGAAGTCGCTTCGGCTGTCTGTTCGCTTAGATCTTTTAAACTATTCAACGGATTTTAATGCAGTTTTCAGCAATAGATAGAGTGATTCATGAGGAAGGTTTATATGTATGACCTAGGGCATTAACAGATAAAACCGGGACAACTAGTAACTTCGTATTAAACCCCTCAAAACAAAACGTATAGTTATTTTTAGTATACACTACGCACTGATGTAAATTCTAAACCGTACAAAATTAACAATTTACTGGAGACTATGCAAATTCGTTCTCAACCTTGAACCGTTGCGAAACAAAGAGTTTAATCGTTTTACAAAAAAAAAAAAAACTCGTATTTGTATCGTACGTTGTATATTATTATTTTAATTTTAAACATATGACTAATATAATATAATTTATATGAGTTAAGTACAAAAATAAACTAAGTAATATCCATTTACATAATATTTTTACCTCTAAATTAAGTTTTTAAATTATTGTTACAAAGCCGTATTATAGCGAAGATTATGAAAATTTTAAACTAACGGTCTGCTGGAGTCATTTTTTTTTATTAGGTAATAATTTTTATGAGTTAGTAAATATTAGGTATTTTATTGTTTTTAGGTAGAGACTACCTCGGTGGCGCAGTTGTATCGCGTACGCGGTACGACTGCTGTGCTGTCATGGGTTCGATCCCTGGGTCGGGTAAAAGTGATAAGCTCGTCCTTTATCAGATAATGAGACAGAAATAAGCTCGGCGAAATGTACATCCATAAGGGTGTCTTCTGCCCACCCCGTTCCGGCTCGACCGGATTGTTACCACTATCTCAGAGATAACCGACGTACTTGCTGCTGAGTGTCCTAATGTGAGTGGTATATCTGGGGGCCCTTCATCTTCCCAATCCCCAAAAAAAATCAGTTTCCTTGAAGGTCGCCAACGCGTCCATAATTCTTCAGGTATTGTAGATAATCATGGGCAGTGGTGATCACTTACCAACAGATGAGCCCCCTTACTTGTCTGCCGGCCTCTGCTATAAAAAGTAAACATCATTTGGAGTACATTCACGCATCCTAATATGTCGTCTCGCATGGTCACCTTAGTTATTTAACGTCTGCGCGGTCAATGGCCACGGACCTTGGCATTGCGTTCACTTAACGCATAGATTAGAGAATTTATAGACGGCATAGAAACGCACTTCCTCACGCTTTTAAAACTCAAAAGGGTAGGCAGAGCTGTCACATAATGTGATAGCTGGTGATCCTATGGCCATACCGGGCACAAGCACGCGCCTTGCTTGTCTGGTCATTCAATAAAATAAAAATTAAAAAAAAGTCCAGACTCCGCGCCGATACTGAGCATTTCGTAATAGAAGAACCCAATATCACTTTAGCTGACCCTGTGATAGCCGATAAATTTATGTCCGAGTTTAAGAGTACGGTAAGGGTCACTCATCTCGAAAATTAATCTCGCGGGAATATTGTACTGCCTTTCAGTGGGGCACATGTTTTTTTTATCCTGGCTCGGCAAAATGGCTACGCTACACTGATGGTAAATGTAGCGCAATCCAAGAATAATACGCTAAACACACTGTTTGTCGTTGATCGGCACGATCATGCCGGCCTGCCTAACTGCTTCTTCATACTCCGTTCACTGTTGCCACCAACACATACCAACATACCCTCAAACGTATCAAACTTATATCTTTATCGAGGGTGAAAAAAACACCGTAATCATGCGATATGAATAAGCAAAAAAAATCTTAAACCATCACCTGTATTTCTCAGTGGCTAAATTACTGCAGAATCACGTGCTGCGCCACACACTCGCTCACAATGTCTCGAACAACGCGACAGACGGCGTGTCTTCGGAATTCACGTCTTAATCTTTGCCCCGCTTCGAGCTGTCAATAAGCGATTGAAATTGGGCAATTAATGTATGGGAAATATGTTATTATGATAGTTTTATTGCCGTGGGATAGTTTACACTTCTTTGTTTGTTTTGCGGACGTCACGGCGTTGTTCGGAACATATTTCGGATATAGCATTTGTTACAGTCGGTTGCAACGTTTTTGCTCGATCGATGATTGGTGAACATCAAAAGTCTTAATGCGTTTATGATTTGTTTCGACTGTGTAATTAGCGGTGTATTCTTAAAAGGATAAGCTGATAATCTAAGATGCTAAGTTTTTTGGGAGTTAACTGTATGTTAGAACAGAGTCGGATTTTAGTATTTCAATTTCAACTTTGTTTTAACGGAAAAAAGTGTTATTTTTAAGTTGATAAAATTAGTAAAAATATTGTATTCTATTTTAAATTATGAATTATGAAAATTTTAATTATTATTATTACTATTTATCATTTAAACAGTTGACATAATATAGAGCGATTACTGTTATATATTAAGTTCCCTACATGGAATCATTGCTTCCTCCCTCTTCGAAGAGGGTTTTATACAGGCCGTCATGATTCTGGTGACCACCGATGAACTTGGACTGCACTACGCCTACCATCAGGTGTAGTGCAGTCGCTTTGCCGTGCTCGGCAAAAAAATACTAATACATTTTATTCCAAAATCCGTTTGCTGTCATAATATGTAATGTATGAATTACTATTTGAACTCGATGATTATTAATTTTATGACTCGTGACTTCGGATACACATTTTGTTTTTTTTTTCGCTAATCGCAATGTGGTTTATATTTGAATTTTAAGTATCTTTCTTTTATACTTTTATCTTGTCGAATCACGGCATTGTTCCAGGCATAGTGGCAGGAACATGCTGTAAGCCTGCAGGTTATATAATCACTTTCCAACTGTGTTAATCATTGTACGAGTTTTGGAAAGGATTAGAACCCTCAGACATAGTTGTTATCAGGCAGCGGTTTTTTTTTTATTTGATTGAATGACGACACGAGCAAGGCGCTCGCCTGATGTTAAACGCCACGCCTGCCCATAAACAGAAGCACCACCACACAGAATTTTGAATTACAAAGCACTGTATAGCACTGAACACTGATAAATAAAAAAGTCGATTTTATTTTTATTATAAAACACTGTTATGCGTTTGACAGCCTCCATGGCGCAGCGGGCGAGTAGCCGGCAGCGAAGCGAGAGGCCGCGGGCACGATCCCCGCACCGAGACAAACATTTGTGTGATCCACAAATATTTGTCTCGGGGTCTGCGTGTTGTGAGACCGAAAGTCTCGCGTAGTTCCTGATATCCACGACACAAGACTCGTGTCTTACTGTGGGGTCAGGACTATGTATGACTGTTGGGTGTATATATACTGTTATTTTCAAAATATAATTAAACAGACGTATCCTAGCGGCATATATACACTATCTGATACATCAAGTCAGACATATTGTTTGCGGAGCCTCCACGAACGTCAACCGTTAAATCACTACGGGTGGGCCGAAATTCCCGACACCGTGCCGGCTTGACTACTTGCAACACGAAAATCATTTGAAGATTGTTGTCTATGTTTTATTTGACGTTACAAGTGCCGCGAATTGCTTGCTGCAGAAGTTTTTTATTCGCCTGATTGACGAGACGAGCAGGTTGCTCGCCTGACGGCCTATGCACGGGTCCCTCAGATATTTTTTTCCAAATTGGGAAACCTTTTTTTAGATAAAAATATTGAAAAATTTACAAAAAAATAAAAGAATATCTTGACTTGATCCGGGGTCGAAGGGTTAGAAATTGGCATGGATCTACTTATCGCATACACTGACCTATCCCATACTATCGTGTTTGCATTTCACCAACATGTGGACCCGGATTTCATCAACATTGTTTTCGTTCCATGAGCTGAGCCTATAACTACAGAACCTTGCACTTCCCATATACTTTCACAGTTCCCAATGTTTGGAAATAAATTAAAAATAGCCTCCTCAATCTAGTGTGAGAAGCTTTTGATTCCAAAGGAAGGTAACCGTGTGAACTTTTTTGAATTCCAAAATGTGTATGTGTATGTGTGTCCGGAGGCCTAAATATCCCTCCCCTTCCCAATCCCTAATAATCCCTTTCCTTTAAGCTCGGCAACGCGCCTATACTTCTTCTGATATTGTGGGCATACATGGGCGGTGGAGATGACTTACCATCAGGTGACCCACTTGCTCGTTTGCCGGCCTATGCTATAAAAAAAATACCGAAGCGGTTTGCCTTTCTTGGAGATCTTCATGACGAGACCGATCGATGCCGGCCTGTGTAAATGGAGCAAATCGAAGGGCCTACGACAGGACAGGCGGATGACCGATGCAGGCACAGTAATACAAGGATGTACTCCTATATCCGCCCCAACCAACCATTAAGTCATGTCGCAAGCCCCTCGAGAGAACCGGATATGCACTGCCTGATCCCGGAACGCGATCTACACAAGGCACGTGGATCACTACGGCAGGTTTTAACACCATATTTACGGTGATCGCTATCCAGGCGGATATGAATATCCTACGACCAGCAAAGGTGTGTGACTGTTGAGTGTATTTATTTATTTGAAATCGATTATTGAAGATTTCTAGAGAGTCTATTCTTTGGCCTTGTTCCTCAAACCGCTCTAGTTAATAATTAATTCAAAATGAACGTGATATTGATAATAATAATTGTCACATGACATTATAAAACAAGATATTTAAACTTGACCTGAAGCCGCGTAAAAAATACTATTTGGGTACATCCGGTTTTCGGTACAATGAAATATTCATGATCTGTGTCTCGCGAACACCGCGCCGGTGTGTATTTCGGACACCCTGTCAGTTTGTGTGCATGAAGATATATTTATTTATTTTAGATCGCGCAGATTATCCAGTTCACATGAGGATGGTAATGAATTTTTTTCCAACTCACGTCTCGTGATAGGGTTGGCAGCTCAGGGATATTAGTTTTGATCAGATGTAACTTATTAAAACCGCGATAAAATCCGTTTAAATTAGTTTTATATCAATGTATTATATTCGCGTAAATATAAGAAATCATTAATTAAACTTAGATTAATCGCTAATTAATCGCTAGATCTTTTAAACTATTTAACGGATTTTAATGCAGTTTTTAGCAATAGATAGAGTGATTCATATGGCAGGTTTATATGTATATCACGCTATGGCCCATGCGAACAGGGCAGTAACATGCAGGTGAAACCACGAGGGACAGCTAGTGATTGTATAAATCCGGCAGTTATATATTCACAAACATGAATTATACGGTATTTCGCTTTCTTTTCGTTTCCATTGTTGTTAGACATTGACTGATCATGGTGTTAACAAATACACCGGAAGAGTTGGCAAGCCATGTTGGCGTTCTGGCCAAAATCATTTCGCAATTGATTTCAAAAGGAAATCGGCTTGTTAGGTAAAGAAGTCGAATTAGGAACGAGGATTAGGATATCAAAGATCCAGAAAGGTTTGATGGTAAAAACAAAATTTCCAAAATCATTGTGTCATCTAGTGCTGAGGAAAATTAAATAAAAATAAATGCTTTTTTTATAGCATAGGCCGCCAAACGAGCAAGTGGGTCACCTGGTGGTAAGTGATCTAAAGTAAAGGCATAATTAGGGATTGGGAAGGGGAGAGTATTCGGGCTTCCGGATATCTCACTCACCGTACGAAACGCAGCAGCAAGCCGCTACTTTACATCGGTTTTCTGTGAGACAGTGGTAACGACCCGGTCGAGCCAGCCCATTCATGCTGTAGATAAAACTGTCTACAGCGTGGCTCTACCACTCTCTCCGCAACGACTTTGATTACAATTCCAAACTTTAAAAAAAATCGAAATTTCATATATTTAAATCTAGAACATTGTTGGCAGCCCTGACTACTAGACTTGACTGCATAAAAAATCTAGAATGTGTAAACATTCCGAAATATTCCATGGGTAATAATAATTAATCAAACGGTCATTAAACTCGTTTTTTTGCTTGATATCTGTTGTTCAGGTGCGTCCAGTTTTATTATAAGCGCTGACAACACAGTATGCAGTCTTGAGCGATGACAGACTCTCTAGAGCAAACATTTTCTCTCATAGTCTCTCGTAGTTCCTGATACCTACGACACAAGACTCTTATCTGACTGTGGGGTCAGGACTATGTATATGAATGTTGGGTGTGTTTATTTATTAAAAAAACCTCTTATTGTAAATCGTAGACCAACTTTAGTCGATCATCGTTGTATGGATTACCATGGTATCCAGTTGTTTAGACTCAGTTTAAGATTATTACAAGTTTTATAATAAGGCAATTGAGAAATTGAGTTTTCATTTCAGCAGATTTTCTCTATTCTTCTATTTTCTATTCATAAACATTCCTTTACTATTGTATGTTTTGTCGCATATCATCTTGTTTCGTATGCTATAAGAACGACAGAGAGAAAACATATGATAGTAAAAATGCTGTTATTAAGAGATTATGAATAAGACTCTAATAATATAATTTTTAGTCTGTATTGGACAGTGGTGGTTATGTGAACACTATGTCTTATATGGCTGCGGAGTCTACTAGTCTAATAATATAATACTACCTCGATGGCCCAGTTGTATTGCGTACCCGGTACGCTATGCTGAGGTCTCACGTTCGATCCACGGGTCAGGTAAAAGTGATGTTAAGTTTTTCTATCACGAAATGCTTAGTATCATCCCGCAGTCTGGAATTGAGCCCGAAATGGCGATAGTCTCGCCGCTTATGATGAGACGAAGATAAGCTTGGCTAAATGTGGGTGCAATGGTTACATCATTGTCTACTCCTTCGGGGATTACAGACGTGAATGCGTATGCTTCGTTACTGAGTAAAGTAAATGTTTTTTCTTAGTTACTAAGTACTTAATAATCTTAATTAACGTCTATGAGAAAAAAGCAAAGGTTAAGAAATGTTTAATGAATCATCATCATCACCCACAGGACATCCACTGCTGAACATAGGCCTCCCCCAAAGTTTTCCAGACCGACCTGTTAGAAGCGGCCTGCATCCAGCGACTTCCTGCGACTTTTATCAGGTCGTCTATCCATTTTGTAGGCGGAAGTCCAACGCTGCGCTTGCCAGTACGTGGCCTCCATTCAAGAACCTTTCTGCCCCATCGGTCATCGGTTTAATGATTACTTAAAGTTAATTATAATCTCTGAGTACGGCAATAAATCACATACATTTATCATTTAAATACGAACTAGCAACGACATAATTTAATTCTTCATAAGTGAAATGTGTTCAATATCATATTACTTAGGAATGTTAAATACCGTATTTATTGCGTTTGAACATTTTATTGATTTTGTTTACTAAGCTGTGACACCGAAAAGCAATTTACATTCACAGGGTTCTGTATACAATTCATTTATTAGAATAAAAATATCATATTATGGATTTAAATTACAACTTATTCCCAAAATTGTTGGGTCTGTATAGATTTTGTAATTGGACGTCGTTATGCAAACAGGAACCAACCCACAGCAAGTTCAAATGGAGATACTGATTTTAATACTGTTTTGTTTGCAAAATCGTACATGCAATATATTTCATGCTCGATATTTCAAAAAACTACGAGATATAATTAGTATAAATTATTTAATTTAGCAAAACAAAATCAATATCTCCATTTGAACTTGCTGTGGGATGGTTCCTGTTTGCGTAAATAAGTCCAATTGTGGAATTTGATAACTGCTTTGATATTTATTATTCATGTAGAAATGTTAGAAATGTTTCGTCGAACAGTAACGGATAGATCTCTTTTTGAAAACTAGTTTTCGTATTGGAATCTTGTTTCTGCCGTTTTGAATACCCGTGTCTTGATAAGCGATGATCTATGTATGCGTCATGGTGTACAGACATTTAAATAAATAAATACACTCAACAATCACACAAATAGTCCTGACCACACACTAAGATACGAGTCTGGTTTAGTGTCTGGGAGGCAATTCTCATTTCCTTCGAGAATATCTCAGACTGGAGTCAGCAATTTGAGTCGGTTCTCTACTGTAACATTTCGAAATGTAAAGTAAGTTTTCGAAGTATAGTATAATAATATAGCTCAACTTAAATTGCATTCCAAAAAATCCGGATTTGGGTGCAGGCGCTATCGTAATATTACCAATGGCCCAACGTCCCCCACTCCTTTCCTTTAAAGTCGGCAATGCATCCATAATTGGATGCAAATACAAAATAACATTTAAACCCAAATCAAGTAAAAATTGAGATTATTGATTTAATTTTGCCAAATTCATTAAGTTAAAGCAGGTTCAATTCCGTGGTTTATAAAAATATCATAAATTAAACATTCCCCATCTACTATTATGCAAAATTATTTATTTAAGTTAATGAAATTAGCAAAATAACATTAATTATAGCTAATTTTCACTTCATGTGGGTTAAAATTATTGCATATTGGCATCCAATTCTTCTAGTATCGTGGATGTTTATGGTCCGTGGAGATCACTTACCCTTAGGTGCACCACTTGCTCGTTTGCTGACCTCTGCTATTAAAAAAAGAAAAGAGGAAGCTTGGGATCGCGCACAGTTTAATAATTCCAATTACATACACTTTATTTATTTTTTAAGACTACGAATGGAATAGGACGGGAGTTCTAAGATATTCCGGTTGCATGAAGACGGTTTATAAAGATTTTACTGGCTGGTCGATCCGGTCATTTATATTTCTGCTAGTAGCAGGTATCATAACGTAAATTTTTGTTGTTGATATTCGAAATATTTTTTACTTTTTATATTTATTTTGTAAAAATGTCCAAATATTTATATTACTTTTTTTTTGGAACGTAGTTCCTTATCGCGCGTTGCGAAAGGGGGCTAGACGGAAAAAATTGGTACGAAAAGTTGGCACGACATAATTCTCCGACCAAGAATAAATATAATATTAATTTGTTATCTAGCACACAAAGTTAAAGTCGAAATTCCGTTAATAAAAGTAAAACTTATGACATATGGAAATGTAGACGTGGTTTGAAATTTGAATTTTTGATTATCGAACACGGCGCGGCGGTCCACCGTTTAGGCTGCGTTTAGACGACGCGAAAAATTTCGTGCGGCCGTTTACACGATCGCGCAGTCGCCGCGTGGTTGGAGCGTTGCGAAGTATTAAACATTATGGCTTAGTCAATAGAGTTTACATTAGTTTTTCGAGTGATTCGAGCGCGGCGGCCGCGCGGCCGCCGCGCGGCCACAACGCGGTGGGATTCCTTGTCATATAAATGCGCCCTTAGTAGCCAGTCACCAAATTACCTATCATAAAATATTTGAATGTTGGCTGCTTCCAGATTATACAGTGTCTAATATATAGTCTACGGGATGACTGTTTAATATTACGACTCACATCGAATGTTCTGAAACTCTCTAGAACGTTCGGTGTGACGTCACGTAGACTGTAAGACCGGCCGGTGCTCGCCGATTTACGGGCTGGGCGACGTAGCAGCCGGTGTGCTCCCTTCGGACCCTCCGTCCCCCCCGAGATCGAGATCATTTTAGTCAAGCCCGAGAGGTGGTCAAGCGCGAGCAGTCCATCGATCAACGGAAGGTTCGAGAGAAATCGAGAACCTTCCGGGTGACGTCACGCGCGCCGATTGACCAGCCAACGCTAGCCGACCTCCCTGGAGCTTCGAGAATTATGGAAGTACCAGGTGTTCAAACCCGTTCCCCCTACCCCCACCCAATTTGTCCTCACCCCCCCTCGGCCTAAATCGGTAATTTTTGAGGCTAGAGGGTCGTGCGACGGCTTGTCGCAATCGGCTTATTGAGCCCGACACTTTGGCCCCAATAAAAATAAATTTCGACCCCCCAGTAAGAAAGATCTGTAAAAATATCTCTAAAAATTCAAATATCTCAGAAACTACAATAGATAGACAAATAAAATTTTATTAAAATTCCTTCACTAATTAATCGAAAGGAACTTCGTTCCATCCGGGTGTCCCTTGACACCTCTCAAGTTTTTTTTGTTTACAATTGTGTTTTATCGATATCATTTACAAAATTTCTTTTGTTTTCGATATTAACTCATGAATTAATGGGAAAACGATTTCCGGACTCGAACCGCGAGTTGGCCACCTGAGTATGCAAATTAATGCAATTAATAAAAACCGGTTATGTTATGTACAGGTTTAGGTTTTTGAAAAACGCTAAATTATTTATAAGCATAAAAGGATCGTTTATTGGAACGAAGTTCCTTACGGCAGGCTTGGAGGGGATAGGGATTTCGCTGCGTGACCGAACTGAAAAAAATGTGATAGTAAAACCGTAAGAAATATGCGTGGAAAAAATGCGTGGAAAAAATGCGTGGAAAAAATGCGTGGAATAAAACCGTTAAATGAGACTTTTTTTAAACTTAATTTGATATCTAGCACACAAAGTTAAAGTCGAAATTCCGTTAATAAAACAGATAGATAACTTATGACATTTGGAAATGTAGACGCGGTTTGAAATTTGAATTTGAATTTTTGATTATAGAACACGGCCGTCCACCGTTTAGTAGCCAGTCTAAGTCTAAATGAATAAGTTTTTATTTATAATTACATAAGTTGATAAAAAATGCTATACAATAGCTTTACCGCGGCAGTCTCCGAGTGCTACACGTCTTTTTTTTATTTCTATTTTTCTATTCTATTTCTATGTAATTTTATGTTGTCAAACAAAAATAAAGAGACATATTTTGTTATTTTAGTTGATAATTTGTATTTTTTACAATTTGTGTCGATTCTACATTAGCCGAAGGAACTTCGTTCCTACCTGGTGTCCCACGACACACACCAATTTTTTTTTTGTTTGATGAGGAAATGGCAGTTATATATTTATTATTTCGTCGAACAATAGAAATAAAAATAAAGTGATTGGGGACGTATAACTCCCTGGTTCTCTTCAGTAGATGGTAGGTCTCCCGTATGCAAGAGAAGAGAAGGGGAATTTGGGCCTCCGGAAATCTCAGGCACCGTATGAAAAACACAAACAGCAAGATGCCATTCATGTTGATTTTTTGTGAAACAGTGACTACTTAGATGTGACCGGCTTGCTCGTTTGCCGATTTTATGTTATAGAATAAGTATACTTATTTTAGTAGATAAAGAGTGCCGCCATTTCACACGAATTTATAACATAATTCTGTTTAATTATACATAATTTTTAATTATACATTTTTATTTAATTATTATACACAATTTTTAAATTTTCGTTTTTTTTTATTTTCAGGTACGATGCGGATCCCTAAAACAAAGCCGATGTGCGAAACAATCTACACGTGCCTATACATTGTAAATTGACACAAAAAAAAACGTTCGAAAATGCCATGAATGAACTTTTTCAGTAAACAAGTAATTTAGGTGAATTATTTGCAGAACAGCAATATGTTTGACCAGTTAACGAAGAGCTCTAAACGTCATTTGTCTAAATTGCGTTTATTCAAATAGTAACATTACTCAAAATCAACCATATTATTAAACAACTAGCTTTTGCTCGCGGCTCCGCCCACGTGATCAAACAAACAAACAAACAATCAAACTCTACAGCTTTATAATATTAGTACAGATTTGGGTAGCTTAGCAACGGAAGCCTTCAAATAATATTATTTGGGTAGCTTAGCAACGGAAGCCTTCAAATATGAATAATTTTCCCCGTTTTTGCAACATTTTTCACTGATGCTTCGCTTCTAATTGTCGCAGCGTAATGTTATATATCCTAAAGCCTTCCCCGATAAATGGACTATCCAACACAAAAAGAATTTTTCAATTCGAACCAGTAGTTCCTGAGATTAGCGCGTTCAAACAAACAAACAAACAAACAATCAAACTCTACAGCTTTATTATTAGTATAGATAGTGACAGCCTCCGTGGCGCAGCGGGCGAGTAGCCGACTGTGAAGAGAGAGGCCGCGGGTTCGATCCCCGCACCGAGACAAATGTTTGTGTGATCCACAAATATTTGTTCGGGGTCTGGGTGTTGTGACACCGAAAGTCTCTCGTACCCACGTCCTGGAACCCACGATACAAGACTCGTATCTTACTGTAGGGTCAGGACTATGTACGTGACTGTTGGGTGTATTTATTAATAGTGGCATCGAATTATGGTTCTATTTGAGACAATTTACAATAGTGTTGTTACACTGTCGTAGTTTTAACATATAATTGTCTCGACAGAACAACGCCAGACAAGCTGAAAGGCTAAATATGTTTTAGAGAAAAGCAGTATTATCTTTCATTATGTACATTATTTTTTTGAACAACTCGTATTTTATAATAAAATAAATTTTACAAAACTTAAAAACCGACTTTAAAAAAATACTGAAAATGAAAAATGTTTTCCGTTGAGCAGTTTAATTAACCATAAAAAAAGCAAAAAAAGAACTCGCCGAATTGAATACTTTCTCCTTTTTTGATGTCGGTTTTCTAAAGTCGTGTCCGATGGTGGTCGAGCCTTGGACCCACCTGGTTCGTCCAGCCCCAATTTTTGAGTGGTAGAGCCAGGCTGTAGACAGTTTTGTCTACAGCATGAATGGGCCGGCTCGACCGGGTCGTTACCACTGTCTTAGAGAAAAACAACGTAAATTAGCGTCTTACGGCTGCGTTTCATACGGTTAGTGAGATATCCGGAAGATCCCCCTCCCCTTCCCCAATTCCTTAATTATCCCTTCCCTTAAAGGTCGGCAACGCGCCTATGATTCTTCTAGTATTGTGAGCGTACATGGGCAAGTCAGTTGACCCACTCGTTTGCCGGTCTATGCTAAAAATCTCCGTAGACTCATTTAATATCTCTGTCTCCCCCCTCCTCACTCAATTGTCGCTCAACCACGTGTAAAAGTAGTTTTAAATGTCGCGTACAATCAGCCGATACTCCAATTACAACAATGTATGAGCCGTTGCCAACCGGATCTACGTTATATCTCCAGATAACGCAGATCACGCCGGTACAGAGACTGCACGTGTTTATTATATACATTCTCGGAATTTGAGCTGATATTTTTTATGAGGTCAATTGCATTTTTTGTCTGTATAACTGACCTACATTATCATGCGACTTGTACGTTTTTTTATTATTTGAATGACGAGACGAGCAAGGCGCTCGCCTGATGGTAAGCGCCACGCCTGCCCATAAACAGAAGCAACACTACACAGAACTTTGATTTATAAATCATTGCATGGCACTGAACTGCGTTCGTCACCCCGAGACATAAGATGTTAAGTCTCATAATGTCCAGTAATTTCACTGGCTTCAATGTCTTTCAAACCGGAACGCAACAGTGCTTACACACTGTTGATTGGCGGCAGAAATAGATAGAGCGGTGGTACCAACCCAGACGGCCGCTCGCATACGAGGGACCTACCTTGTACGGAGTTATAAACGACATCTGTGTGTCGGTCCTGCGTTTTAAGGGCTCTGTCTACCTTTTAAACCCTACTAGTGAAAGAGTCACACTTTAGACAGTTGAGGCTACAGAAAGAATGGGCCGGTACGACCGGGTGTTACTACTGTCTCAAAGAAAATTGACGTTATGTGGCAGCGTGCTGTAGGGTTTCGTACGGTGAGTGAGATATCCGGAGGCTTAAATCTCCCTCCTTTTCTCAATCATTTAATTTCCCCTTTCCTTTACGGCCGCCAACGCATCCTTGATGCCTCGACTGTTAAGGATGTTCATGGGCGGTGGAGATCTGTAAATCAGATCAGGTGATCAACTTCCTCGTCTGCTGGCTTCTGCTTTATAAAAAAATAGTAATAGAGTGAAATTTTTAACGTAATATGTGTTATAGTGGCCGATTTCTTAACATAATGATTTTTTACGTTTACGCGAATGTTACAAATTGAAATAAAACTAATTGAAACGGATTTTATCGCGGTTTTTTATTTTAATATGCTTTCGAAACGTCGTCGGGACCAAAATTATAATAAAAATCCGCGATAAAATCCGTTTCAATTAGTTTTATTTCAATGGTTATCTTACAATTAATAAAAAAAATTAAATCTGTGTACCTATGCACTTGACCAGTTTTCATTATTTAATTACTCATTTTGACGACTTTTAGTTCCTGCACGATTTGATTTATGGCTGACTTCCTCATCGCTTCTACCTCTTCTGTGAGAGAAAAACTAATAAAGTCTCCAGTGATATAACATTATTGTGATTTCCTGTAAAAAAAACTTTAAATGTGTCTTAAGTTATATTTTAAGTAGTTTCCTTCTTTGATGCAGATTCTGATAATATTTTACGGCTCTTTTTAAAGGTAGGTATGGAGGCCAAGACAAGAGACAGCAACGCGTAATGTGAGAGGCGTTAGCGACACGTTTTTTATAAATAAGATTCTATAAAAATCTATTTGTAGCGCGAGACAGAGCCACGTAACACCGTAAGGTATAAAATCCTAACTTGACACTGCCATAATATCTAATAGATACCATTAACAAAAAAAAACGTAAAATTACTTGGTACACCAGTGACTCGGTCCATGTTGCGTCCCCACCGTGTGTCACAGTGGCACACTCTACCTTTTGGCTATGACAATTTGTACATAATAATATACCTAATATTATAGTCTAGATAATTAATTGCTTATTTTTTTTTATACAGTGATAGCAATTCATTGGAATGGCGTTGATAATGAAAAAAAAGTGTGTGTTTAAAATTCACAAACGGCAGAAGTGAAACTTCAGAATTATTGAAATAAATTAATTAACCAACGAATTTTAATACACAAATGCAAAAAATAAAACACGTGAATAATTTACCACGTTGTTTATGACACATTTTCCGAAGGCTTCGTTGTAAGACACTTGACAGTACTACTTGATACTTGTAATCTATCTCATTCTCTCGTAGGCCAAATCCTATTTATGAATATGTTTGTCTTTGTCGTGACGCATTTTCGTTTTATCGAGTTTCAAATCACAACGATTTTAAAGAAGTTTCACTTCAAAAAATTGTGCAACATAAAAAAAATGACCCTCACAAGTTGAACTATGGCACGGTGGTCGCTATCCGGGTGGATATGAATATCCTACCATTAGCAATGTATCAAGTAACCTCTTATGAGCAAATATTTTTAATTTGAATTTGTACTCTCTGCACTAAAGTACTCTAATCAGAGTAGTCAGTGGTGATTGTTCTAAGATATGTATCACATTCTGATCGGCACCGTTATGCTTTACACGCGGCGCTGTCTACAAAAAGAGCTCGTCACAATGTTATCGGACTGCACGTTACGAACACATCTCGGACTCTACGTTAAGCTTTGTACACACTGTTGTATTGTTGTTGTGTAAGTTATGTTTATTTTTTATTTTATTGAATGACGAGACGAGCAAGGCGCTCGCCTGATGGTAAGAGCCACGCCTGCCCATAAACAGAAGCAATACCCCACAGAACTTAGAATTACAAAGCACTGCATGAAAGAACATGAACACAAGAATTACAAAACACTGAACTTCGCTCGTCACCCTGAGACAGGGTGTTGGTGACCTGTTAAGTCTCATAATGCCCAGTAATTTCACTGGCTTCAATGTACTTCAATGCAAAACACAAAAGTGCTCGCACACTGATGCTTGGCGGCAGAAATAGACAAAGCAGTGGTACCAACCCAGACGGCATCTCGCATACGAGGGACCACCACCACCACCACCACCACCACCACCACCACCACCACCACCACCTTGAAACAATAATCTAAATCTCGAATCATAGACATTTTTTACATTTGAGTGCATGCTGAGATTTGAACCTGGGATCTCACTGGTTTCGCTGTCTAGACCATTAGAATTGACTTCCCTGTTATACATGTCCCACTGCTGGGCACGGGCCTCCTCTGCTGAATGAGAGGGGTTAGGCCTTAGTCCACCACGCTGGCCTAATGCGGGTTGGTAGACTTCACATACCTTTGAAAAAACTTTCGAGTTCTCAGGTATGCAGGTTTCCTCATGATGTTTCCTTCACCGTTAAAGCAAGCGATAATTAACAATTAATATACACGTGACTTAGATTAGACAATGTAAATAATATTCAATTAAGTAATTGCCATTTATTTTCTTACTTATAATAACGTAATCCATCTTGCCTTATATCATTTGTGTTATAAATATTTGATTTATTTCCCAACGGAAAATACTCGAGGGTTATCGCCGAATTGTGGGAAAATATTATTCCTTGATATTTGTACGTTTTATGATAACCCGTATGACATTCACTTTTGGGAAGGTTAAATTAATAAAAAACCGCAACATAGATAGTGCGTAGATAATTATTATAATTTAAGTGTGTTATAACAAGATTATGATTATACATTTTTATATTGTTTTATTTGGTCGCCAAGTAGCTTATTAATTTAATTAGATGATAAGATTTCTTCCCCAGTCATAGGATGTCCTGTATTTCTGAGGAGTTTATAATTGCCGGCAAAAAATAAGATATTAAGTGTGTGTGTATGTATGTTTGTGTCTGTGTATAAGTTTGGGAGTGTGTGTATTTGTCTGTAGTACCTCAACAAACGAACATAATAAACGAAATTTGAACAGTAGAGCCACGCTGAACCGGGTCGTTACCTCTGAACAGAAATCTGACTTAAACTAGCGGCTTACCTTACGTCTGTTTTCTGAGAGTCGGTGGTTTAATGCTAGACAAAAATGTTTACAGCGCCGCTCTACCGCTCACTTTGTATGTATTCTTCTTATGCAATGCAATACGACTGTGAAAATGTGTACAGATATTACATATTGAAAATTATGAAACACGTCATTCACATTTTTATGAATCTCCACTTGAACAAGGTAGGAGGGTTGAACTTAGTGTATTATAAATATGAAAGTTTGGATGTTTCTAGATCAATCACACTTTAACGGCTGAACAGATTTTAATAAAATTAGGCATACAATTAGAACATACAATAACTTTTATCCCAGAAAATGACATTCACGTGGGCGGAACCACGGGCAATAACTAGTCTATAACAGAAACGGTTCAGTTAACTCATCACCATCTTACAAGTTTTCGCATGTTAAGATAAAAGAAATTAATGATATAAATATCATTCTGTGCCTATCTCTATCCTTCGACTTTGATATTATTACTATTATTCGTCTTCATTTGCCGAATCTGTTCGGTATCAAAACATTGTGTGTACCGCGCCTTAGTCCGAAATAAATCGGTCAAGTGCGGATCACGGTGAAGCTTCTAATTGGTTTTTAGTGTTCCGGTTCAGATAATGTATCGATTACAAGTTTAGTTTCGCCATTTGTTTTATCGATCGATGTTCCCGGACAGGGGCGAATACGGGACCCGGGGGACTGTGGCTTAAATTGTAAGATAGCTTAGGGTTTTTTGGCGGCTTAAGCCCCCGAAAAAAGAAGTATGCTATAAGTTGTGGTGTGTTGTCATACACCTGATGTCAGGTATCAAACCGGCGTCCACCGACAAACCATGAATTTATGGTGGTCCACAGAATCGTGCCGGCTTGTATAGACATTCATATTTCAAAGAGGGAAGGAGCAAATCAAGGGGCCTGCGACAGAACGGGTGGATGACCGATTTAGGGCACAGGGATACAAGGTTGTACCTCTCTACCCGTCACAACTAAGTCATGTCGCAAGCCCCTCGGGAGATCCGGATATACACTGGCTGATGCTGGAACGCGATCCACACAAAGTGTATGGGTTACTATGGCCGGTTTTAACAAAGTGTGTACGGTGGTTGCTATGCGGGCGGATATGAATATCTTACCACCAGCAAAATTTGATCCCTTTGTGGGAGTATGTGTGCATATATATGTTTGTACACATAGCGTCTACACTCTACATGAATGGTTAGATTTGGATGCGTTTTAATAGCTGGTTAAATAGGTATGGTTGTTAGCTATATTTAACGAAAATGTATTCAGTCATTTAGAAATCACAATTCTAAACTAATATTATGAAGAGGAAAGATTTGATTGTTTGCATTGAATAGGCTCTGAAACTACTGGACCGATTTTTTTTTATTCTTTCTTCATTACAATCCTACATTATCACTGATGAACAAAGACGATATCGATAACATAACGGTACAGAATTTCACGCGGGCAGAGCCGAGAGTGAATGCTAGTTTTTTTATAACTAAGTTAGGTTCAATTCCAGGTCAGGCGATCACATTTTTCATCACACTTAAATTAGAACTTGTGCTTCAATTCAAGTACAAAAGCTCCTTAAAAATAGAATTAAAAAAAATAGAACTTGTGCTTGGTATGACAATAGGCTCGCCCCCTATCACATCACAGGACGGAAATAGACTCAGTAAAACGTGGGCTCCGCACTAGTTGCATCTTTGCTTACCTCTTCTTGTATAACGGTGTGAGCTTATGTATCGCATATGACGGAAATACCGTTCACAAATTGTGCATGCACTCGATACATGTCTACCTACCTTCGCGGGGGTACAGGCGCCATATTAAAACTATGAGTGTATGTTCAAACATTTCCGGATGTTCAGACGTGTGACGTATCCCAGGGCGCCACATACAGACATACAAAACGACTTTTCTCGTGAATACCACCGGATGGAATAATTATAAACATGTGTATTTTTTTTTCTTGTATTTAATAATAAATACTCGTTTTGAATTGCGCAATAATAATGAGTTGTATTAATGAGTCTTTTTTTTATTTGATTGTATGACGAGACGGGTAAGGCGCTCACCTGATGGTAAGCGCCACGCCTGCCCATAAACAGAAGCAACACAACACAGAACTTTGAATTACAAAGCACTGCATGGCATTGAACTGCGCCCGTCACCCCGAGATATAAGATGTTAAGTCTCTTATTTCACTGGTTTCAATGTCCTTCACACCGAAACACAATAGTGCTTATACACATGGCGGCAGAAATAGACAAAGCGGTGGTACCAACCCAGACGGCCTCGCATACGAGGGACCTACCACCAAAACCTTTGTAACTGATACTTGATTTCTTAGATTTTTCGATGTTTACCCTTATAATTTGAACTTTGTAATTAGACTGTTTAGAACCTAAAACTTCGACCTCTCATGGTGAGACCACAGAAGTGAGACGCTCCATACATAAGACAACAGTCAAGTTAACTTACCTATATGGGAAACTGGGCAAGTGAAAAACCTCTCTAGGTTGAAACAAAACTAATTTAAACGGATTTTATCACAGATTTTTATTAGTTTTCAAATTAGTTTTGTTTCAAATGAGTAATATTCGCATGAACATAAAAAATCATTATGTAAATCTTTATAGGCAATAAAAAAATGAAGGGCCCCTTTTATCCAGGTCTCACTGTATCTGTATCAGTGGGTTAAGTTTGTAAAAATACATAGAGACTGATATGACATAACAGGCCAATTATATCCTTCGCCTATCAAATAATTCTTCGAATTAACGTCTGGTATTCGCTTTGATATAATTTAATTGCTTTGGCATTTTAATATGAGAAGTTAATTAAATATCCAGACAGAACGCCAATGAATCATACGCGTCGAGTCGGTTCGTGAGTCGTGACTAATCCGTTAATATTTCATTCATGAATACAGATGTATGTGTTGACTGGGGACAGGTCGTGACGTCATAATAAATACACCCAACAGTCACATACATAGTCCTGGCCCCACACTAAGATACGAGTCTTGTGTCGTGGGTATCAGGAACTACGAGAGACTTTTGGTCTCACAACATCCAGACCCCGAGACCAATATCTGTGGAAGACACAAATGTTTGTCTCGGTGCGGGGATCGAACCCGCGTCCTGTCGTTTCACAGCCGGCTACTCGCCCGCTGCGCCACGGAGGCTGTCAGAGAGGCTGTCAAGAATGTGGCTGGGGCGGACTGACAGACTGACAAGACAGAGATCGTGGGTTCGGTCCCAGCCGCCAGACATTCACAATTTTCATAGTTAGGTCAGCATGAATCGGCCCGCTCGACCGGGTTGTTACCGCTGTGTTTGACAACCGACGTGACGTAGCAGCTTGTAGTTGAGTACGTACGGTGAGTGAGGTATCCGGAGGCACAAATACTCCTCCCCTTTCCAATCCTTTAACTATCCCTTTCTTTAAGATCTGCAATGCATCCATGATTATTCTTGTATTGTAGGCGTTTATAGGCGGAGGAGATCACTTACCATCAGGTGACCCACTTACTAGTTTGTTGTCCTCTATTATTAAAAAAACCCCTATCGAATACAAAATTAATCATAAAACTCCGTTCACGAAGCTATACATGTTAACATAAAAAAGTACTGATGAATTAAGAACCATTCTCCTTATTGAAGTCGGCTAAAAATGTCGTTCTATTATATTTTTTTTATGTAAAAAAATCGCCCAATTGAGAACCTCCTTCTTTTTTTCAAGTCGGCTAAATATATAAGGAAACTGTGTATCGTAGTACGAAGTCTGTCTAATCGAATAAGCTAAAAGGGCAAAGTGTGAATGGCTCTCTGATCAGGCCACCTACAACGTAGGAAATATGGTGTGTTTACACCACATTTAGCCATAGTTAACGACGCGCGTTCAAAACAAACTGGCGGTTACGACCCGCTGCATTGTGTATCGATTTAGGATTAAAATGGACCGGGCCAAACAGCCGCTTTTTATGGGATATGGGGTATGGTTATGGGATATGGGGTATGCTTTTTATTTATATTTTACGAGTGGTAGAGCCACGCTGTAGACAGTTTTGTCTACAGCATGAATGGGCTGGCTCGACCGGGTCGTAACCACTGCCTCACAGAAAACCGACGTAAAGTAGCGGCTTGCTGCTGCGTTTCGTACGGTGAGTGAGATATCCGGAAGCCCAAATCCCTCCCCTTCCCAATCCCTAATTATCCCTTTCCTTTAAGGTCGGCAACGCGCCCATGACTTTTCTGGTGGTGGGCGTACATGGGCGGTGGAGATCACTTACCATCAGGTGACCCACTCGCTCGTTTGCCGGCCTATGCTATAAAAAAAATATCGGTTGGAACGGGATACGCGTTTAATATAATGGTGGGTATACATCGGGCGACCTCAAACGAAATAGCGGGAAGCGGCTGGATGAGGAAGGCGGAGGACCGTCAAGGGTGGCGCGAACTTGGAAAGGCCTATGTCCAGCAGGGGACGAATCTAGGCTGATGGATGGATGGATACATCGGGCGTGTTTGTCGCGCGTATAGGAACGTCTTGTCTTGAGGGGTAACTCCTCTTGTCTGTAAGATATCCCTGAGCTGAGCTGGTGGTAGGATATTCACATCCGCCCGGATAGCGACCACCGTACACATGGTGTTAAAACCTGCCATAGTGACCCACACTTGTGTAGATCGCGTTCCAGGATTAGTCAGTTTATATCCGGTTCTCCCGAGGGGCTTGCGACATGACTTAATTAAATACAAACTCTTTCCGTGAAATATCTGATTGCATCCATTCCATCCCTTCATCACCGAGCTTGGGAAGGAATCTGCATTTTTTAGGCGCAGTGGGCAAGTAGCCGGTTACGAAGCGAGAGGCGGTAGGTTGAGTCCCGCATTGAGACACATGTTTGTGTTAGCCACGAATATATGTTTCGGGTGTGGGTTTTGTGGTACCGCAAGTCCTTCGTAGTTCCTGATAAGCTAGTGTGGGTTCAGGAATATGCGCTTATGTAGTCCTCATAGAAATATTATATCGTTGCCCCATATATAAGTAGAAAATTAAATGGATGAGGATTATTTCTGTAAGGCGATACCCGGGCCTGTAGGCGAGTTGAAACCTCAATAAGAGCTATGAAAAACCTATTAACTCGCGAATTCCACTTCAAAAGATGTATACGGGACACTTGCCGTATTCCTAAAAATATAATTTAGAGATCATTAAAAATTATATAAAGAAAATCCACACAAAACACCAAACGCCATGGCATAGATAACTCAGTTTATTACTTTATTAAATAAACTTTATGTCCCCGCAGAGTTGATGGGTTATAAATCATATTTCATCACATTAACGGAAAAGTTGCTAGTTGTTGATTGCCAGTTGCTTCTTGTGACCTACATTGATATGAGTGTGGGCAGGTGTGAGTACATGACGACAGGAGTTTTGATTGTATACGTCTAGATACCGCGTCGTCGTTTTTAAGGTAGATAAAAACAGTTTCGCGGGCTTGTGTATTGGTTCTAGTACGAGTGATATTTTTAATGTTAGGTACTGTAATTATATTACTCAGTTAAAAACAATTATCGGGAATTTCTTAATTCAAATGTCATGGAACCACAGATAACGGTAATAGATAAATGTATGTAGCAAACAGTTTGTGGGTGACTCATGTCACCATTTTTATTAATTGTACACATACACGTAAAACATAATACAAAACTCATTCAATCTGTATGAAACCGAGCTAACATTTTAGTGCGAACTGTAACCTAATAAGTGCAATTTAGTGATAAGAAGCACACTTGAAACGCTTTAGAAAAGTTTCACAATACCTTTCGGCACAAAAAAACATTTTTCATGCCTTCGGGTCTTAATGCGATAAAGTCCGGTTCAGACTAAATCATACTACGCGTGCACAAGATCTTATGGAAAAATCACATTTAAATTCTGCGCACGAAAAAAGTACACTTGCGATATACATGTAGTTAGACCTATATCTGTTTAGTGAGAATATATCATGATGTATATCTATCTGAAAATGATGCGGAGTCAACAGTCGCTAATATTAGCGACTACTTTGCAATGCTCCTTGCCGACTGTCCATCTAGACATGTATATTATCAATAGATATGCGGTACCTATGTGCATCCGGTAAAGCGTTGTACTCGCCTACTAACGCCCTAGGTGCATTGTACTACTACAGGGTTGTCACATATTATTATTGTGGTAGTATTTGCTTTAAAATTTGTACCCGACTAAAAAGCGACGGTACATTCTGAAAAATTGGATAGTGGCTTGGACCAACAACAGTCCAGCATAATAAGGTCTGGATGAAAATCAGCGCCAAGCAATTTATTGTTTGGCATTATGCTGATCTAGATCCTCTTGGCACTGTTGCGGTGGGACATATACCGTACACACTTGTTTTTGTTTTATTTGCCTATTGTTTTGATACTTATGATGATAAACTTTCACCATCCAATGGTTGCCAATAAATGTTTCTTTCCATCTTTCAATCCTTCCGACCGCCGCGCCGGGACGCTATGTCTCTTGACGGTCACCATAAAATTTGTACTGCACTGCACCTACCATCAGCTCCAGTGTAGTCACTATGCCGTGCCAGAATGATCAAAAAATATCCAGTAACTTCAGGTTGATGTTGTTCTTCCGAACCGTCCACGAATGAAATGTCTTTTGACGGTAGACATTATATTTGTCCTGCATTGTATGTGCAGGGCAGACAGTAAAAAAAATAGTTTAAAAAAAACTAAAAAAATCACGCTTTTATATAAAATCCAATTAAAAAACAGAAATTAAATTATAATAAATTTGAAGAAAAAAAATTATTTTTTGTATAAAAAAGCGTGGGGTGCTTTTTAGAAATTATCAAAATGATAATCCTGGTACTCATATTCGAATGTGAAGACGGACTTGGGCGGTGGAGATCACTTACCATCAGGTGACCCAAGTACTCGTTTGCCGACATATGCTATAAAAAAATCATTTTTCTCATAGACTAGAAAATTTTGCTGGTTCCGGTGGAACCCTGCAGCTACATTTCTACCATATATACAAAACTCGACAATGTGAAGATTGAAGATTAGGTCTAAAATATTGTCAGCCTGCCATTGATAGGTGAAGTCAAGCCAACATTTTAGTTCTTCACTATCGAAAGCAGATAAATTTTCGTGGTCCTCTTCTTGTTCTTACGAATTGTGAACCCCCATTTTTTTTTCACACCAACGTAGACCCCCGTCGAGTTTCCCCTGGACCACTTTGGAAACTAGTTGTGTTAATAATGGACCCTGTATTTATATTTCTGTTCTAGAGTACCTACTATAGCCAGTGAAATTACAGCGTTATTAGTTTTAACATTATGCAGTACTCTTGGCGCAGTGGGCACGTAGCCAGCTGTGAAGCGAGACGCCGTGGGTTCGATTCCCGCACCGAGATAAATTTGTGATCCATTGTGGTTTCGGGTCTGGGTGTTGTGGGACTGCAAGTATTTGATACCCACCTGACCTGATACCCACTGTACAGGATTAACTTAGTGTGGGTTTAGGGCTATGAGTGCATTAGTAATGGTAGTTCTAAGTGGTGGTTTACCATCAGACGAACGATCTGTTCGTCTCAGCATTAGGATCACATGTTTGTGCAAACAACCGTCTCGTAAACTGATCACAGCTGTACATTGCCAAATTATGCATGTGTCACGACGGTTATTTTTGTCTTCCGAAAACACGAAAAACATTTCCTGGAAATCACGATCAGTCATCCGCTTCTAAGTAAACGACGAATCTGCAAAAAATATGATATTTGACCCGCCTTATCACACGTTCCGCGACACTTTTACGATTTGAATTTATATAATTTCAAATAATTAGCTTAATTAATAAAGATAAATAATAAGTAATAAGATAAACGTCGCAGGAAGTCGCTGGATGCAGGCCGCTTCCAACAGGTCGGTCTGGAAATCTTTGTGGGAGGCCTATGTTCAGCAGTGGACGTCCTGTGATGATGATGATGATGATGAAATTAATTAGCTTATTATTAAATCTCCAGTTGTACAACATAAAATGACACATTTCTAGTCTGCGGCATAATGTCTCAGTGAAACGACGAGTTAGCTGGTGGTAGGATATTCATATCTACCCGATTCTGGTGACCACCGATAAACTCGTTGTTTGTCGGTGGTCGCTGGTTATTTTGGACTGCGTTACTATTAACATCAAGTGTAGTACAGTCACTTCGCCGTGCTCAAACAAATTACATAGCACTGCACGACAGCGGACTGCGCTCGTTATCTCGAGACATAAGTTTTTAATAATGCGCAGTAATTTCACTAGTTTCAGTTTGCTTCAAGCCGAAACACAACAGTGCTTACATACTGCTGCTCGGCGATAGAGATAGACAAAGCGGTGGCACCAACTCAGACGACCTCTCGCGTACTACCTACTACCATCCACCTTGTGAATTTCTTCATAACAAAATTGAGATATTATTGAAATAAAACTAATTTAAACAGATTTTTTAATATTTTTTTAATAATTTTGGTCCCGACGTTTCCGAAGCTTTTCAGCCTTCGTGGTCACGGAGTGGCCTGTCAGTCTGTCATAAAACGAAGAAAAAAAACTACAACAAAGTCACTCAAATTCGTATTCAATCTAGGGCACTCCAACTAAATATACCATCGATAGATAACATGAAACCTACGTTAAAGCTTCACCGATAACAAATCCTACGGTCCACTCAAAGCTTATTGGGAGCTTAACGTCACGGTGACGTCACGTGTTTATCGGAACTTTGACGCGCTTCCACTGACCGTTAGATAAGTGATACGTTATCACTAACGTACAGGGCGTTCAATTATGTAATGAATGGAATACCGGTTTTGACAATGAAGGAAATAATTTAAAAAAAAATTATATATATGTAATGATTTCTTACGTTTACGCGAATGTTACTCATTGAAAACCCCAAGACCACGAAGGCTGAAAAGCTTTTGGAACGTTGGGACCAAAATTGAAATAAAAAACCGCGATAAAATTTGTTTAAATTAGCTTTATTTCAATTTATATACATATGTATTATGCGTACGCAGTATCACTGCTGTGCTGAGGTCTCGGGTTCGATCCCCGTGTCGTGTAAAAATGATAATGGTTTTTTTTTACGAAATGCTCAGTATCAGCCTGTCGTCTGGAATTTGTGCCCGGTATGGTGATAGGCTTGCCCTCTTTCTAATCATGGGACGAAAATAGGCTCGGTGAACGTGGGTTTAAGAGTTACCCCTCTGCCTACCCCTTCGGATGTTACAGGCGTGAATGCGTATGTATGAACAGCTGCAGTTGCGACATTAAAATATTTCTCCCGTCCGAGAATCTAACCCGCTACCACTATTAAAAGTATCTTATATCGTGTGCCAAAGTTTGACAGCCTCCGTGGCGCAGCGGGCGAGTAGCCGGCTGTGAAGCGAGACGCCGCGGGTTCGATCCCCGCACCGAGACAAATGTTTGTGTGATCCCCAAATATTTGTCTCGGGGTCTGGGTGTTGGGAGACCGATAGTCTCTCGTAGTTCCTGATACCCACGACACAAAACTCGTATCTTACTGTGGGGTCAGGACTATGTATGTGACTGTTGGGTGTATTAATTTACTAAAGTTTGCCCATTTAGCCGTTAAGACATATCTCGCCGTTTCTTGTAATACCTTTAAAATAAATAATTTACATATGTAACCACCAAATTAAATATAGCATACGTATAACAGTAATTATTATTTTATCCTCTAACTAACATATCTGTAAGTCGAGTCATTTCTAAACATAGACACTTCCGGACCGCTCATTCATACCCATTCATTCATTCGTTCACATAACTAATTATCTTATAGCGTCAATGGATTAGAATAACCACTCGATATTCACGATAAACGCTTATTTTGCATACATACGGTGGGAAAATCCGCGCTAATGCGCCTATACTATCAGCAACTGGATGCCATCATGTAATATTGAAGCCATGGGTGACGGGCTTACTTCAGAGAGGGGCGAAATTTGCTTTAAGTGGGGCAAAACCAGGTAAAGTATATAAACAAATCTGCTTGCAATCTGCTTACTCTTTTTTTATTGAATGACGAGACGAGCAAGGCGCTCACCTGATGGTAAGCGCCACGCAGGGTCTTGACACTGCGGGGCCAACAGCTGAGGAGCTGAAGAAGAAATAATGTATTATTTTCCCATACCAAAACCCAAGAAGGAAACCTCCTGGGAATGGAGGAGAAGAAGCCTGAAAGGGGTATCGATTCCCCATAATATAAAAAAGGGAAAAAATCATATTTACTGCTCTACTATTTGGAACAAATTTTTGCCTCGTGATTTCTCGGCTTAGTCTAGCTTATCTTCGCCTTTCACTCAAGTCCTTCCTCTGGTTCCGAAGATCATTAGCCGCTGCATAATATATTTCTGCTGTGTTACGTTTGCATGATATCGACCAGTTTTTGTCGTTATGTTAATTCGAATATTTGCAAAAGTCCTGGCAAATGGCGTGTCAATAATGACTGCGACTTTACCATACAACTATGTTGAACAATGAACTAATTTCTGAGTTATTATGGTGCAGTAATGCGGTGGTTGTTAGTGAAATTGCTTGATTGTCCGTTGCATAGGGCAATGACTTTTTGAAGGCTGCATAATTGAGTAGTTTGATTCGACAGACTTTTTTTTTTAACTCTTGGGATGAACTACAGGGGTCCTGGTAACCCCTGCAGTGTCCCATCCCAGGGTTAAGGGATTAAGGAAGGGAAAGGTATAGGAAAAGGGTGCAAACCCTTCGGAAGAACCGGATATACACTGGCTAATCCTAGAATGCGATCCGCACAAGATGCGTGGGTCGCTATGGCAGGTTTTAACATCATGTGTACGGAGGTTGCTATCCGGGCGGCCGACAGATGTTTGTGTGACCCACTAATATATGTTTCAGGTCTGGGTATTGTTGGATCACAAATCCCTCGTAGTTCCTGTTATCAACGATACAGGTTAGCCTAGTGTGAGATCAGGACTATGTGAGTGACTGTTGGGTGTATTTTAAAAAAATAGCACATACATACATACTTACGTACTCATGTATACATTAGTACGTAAGTATGTATGTATGTGCTACGGGTATTACACCCGTTACGTCTGTAAATACGGGTTGCCCCTCTGCCTACCGCTCCGAGGATTACTGGCGAGTGAAGCTGGTTCTCCGCCTGATAAGCGCCACGCTTGCCCCATACTTATCGTCGAATTGGGAATTCTCAGAAGCAACAATCTAAAGCTGTGTTATCGCAGTTCAAACAACAAATTGAATTACATATATATTTTATTAATTTCCTGGGTGAAGTGAGTGAAATCATTGGCCGAATAAACATATGTTACAATCATAATTCTAAGGAAATAAATGTATGCAAACAATAAAATAGCACTTTTCTTCATTTATATCCTAGATTATAAAAAAAAAATATGTATAAGTAATTATTAATTACCTATTTTTTAGAAATATTTTTTTAGTATCTTTGTATAAAATGTTGTATAATCACTAATATTAAACATTTTGTTGTTAATAATTTTTAACAATAAACTATAATTTCTTTATATTATTTGGTTGAATGACGAGACGAGCAAGGCGCTCGTAAGATGGTAAGAGAAAACATAAACAAAAACAACACCACACAGAACTTTGATAACTAACATAAGCTCACGCCTCTGTCCCCGAAGAGATAGGCAAAGGTAGAACTACAGCTGCACCCACATTTTGCCAAGCTTATTTCCGTACCATGATGTCATAGGGAGCGACGGACTATTGAAACACTAGTCCGTTATATTTAAAGTTAAAAGTTTGTTTTTTCATTCCAGTCATAATTTGATAAGATAAAAAAAATCAATTCTCGTTTTAAAACGGTTACCATCATTACGGATACATTAATTTGCATAGGTAACTGGTATTTTTAGGTATGTGTGCATAGTACGAGTTAAATACGCCCACACGTCCCATACCAATGGATAACATGAACCTCACATCAAGCAGACATTTCACATCAATAAATAAATAAATACACCCAACAATCACATACATAGTCCTGACCCCACACTAAGATACGAGTCTTGTGTCGTGGGTATCAGGAACTACGAGCGACTTTCGGTCTCACAACACCCAGACCCCGAAATAAATATTTGTGGATGACACAAACATTTGTCTCGGTGCGGGGATCGAACCCGCGACCTCTCGCTTCACAGGTTACTAGCCCGCTGCGCCACGGAGGCTGTCAATGAATCAATGCTGCGAGATAGTGGTAATACTCTGGTCGAGCTGACCCATGGTGTGGTGGTTCTACCGCTTTTGTGAACGCGTTCCACCAAAAGTCGGACATCTGGCCACACACCCTACAATGGTGGAGGATTTGGTGAAATGCTGCCTACTGTTAAGGAAAAAAATAAAATTGGAGGAATATATCGGGCACCCGGCATCTTTCTGGCCACACTAAAAATAACATTAATAGTGGTAGAGCCACGCTGTTGACAGTTTTGTCTACAGTATGAATTGGCAGGCTCGACTGGGTCGTTACCACTATCTCAGAAAACCGACGTAAAGTAGCGGCTTGCTGTTGCGGTTCGTACGGTGAGTGAGATATCCGGTGGCCCAAATCTTCCTCCTTTTCTCAGTCCCTTAATTATCCCTTCCCTTTAAGGTTGGCAACGCGCCTATGACTCTTCTAGTATTGTAGGCGTACATGGACGGTGGAGATCACTTACCATCTAGTGATCCACTTGCTCGTTTGCCGATCTATGCTATAAAAAAATCATTAAAACAATATAGTATAGGTTTTGTGTTAGACAGTGGCACCATCTAGTTCGATCCGCTCCATTCATGCTGTATACGAAATCGGTGAAATATTAGGTGAATTATTATTCCAGTAATAATTCACCTCAAAAACACACGGGTGTAAGTCTATATAAATTGTATATGACTTGCGCCCGTGTGCTTCTGAGGTAAATAATGGCGTATACATAGACTATCCCGCCTACTCACCCGCCATTGTAACTCCGGTAAGCCGGGATCAACAGTGGCGCGCATATTTCAAGACCTAGGAATGAAGCGTGGCGAATCTCTGGAATTGCGAAGCTGTCTTTATCCCGCAACGAAATTAATCAAATAGAAAGACAGGGAGGGAATAGTAAAATAAAATTTTCCACTTCCCTCCGTAGCTAAGTAGGAGACAAAATAATGAATTGAGGAAGTATTAACAAGTTGCCGCTAAGCAACAGTGTGTAAGCACTGTTGTGTTTCGGTTTGAAGGATATTGAAGCCAGTGAAATTACTGGGCATTATGAGACTTGACACCTTATGTCTCGGGGTGACGAGCGCAGTTCAGTACCATGCAGTGCTTTGTAAATCAAAGTTCTGTGTGGTGTCGTTTCTGTTTAGGGACAGGCATGACGCTTATCATCAGGCGAGTGACTTGCTCGTTTCGTCATTCAATCAAATAAAAAAAAATAAAGTGGAAGGACATTAATTACAACTGGATAATACAGATGTTAAGCAGCACGGATGTTATTTAATGCGTCCTATCATGAGAGCGGTTAAACTTGATTCCAGTAATAAATAAGGTAATAGTACATACATAGTTAGTAACATACTTTTATACCCACAATATTATTTATGTAAAGCATGTGCGAACTTCCTTCCGTGTATGTACTGTGTTGCCAACCGGACGCCGCGCGGAATTCCCATGGGATCTTGCTGTTTGTATGTGTGTGTGCTATATACACACATGTTCGTGTTACATCATATTTTACGCGATTACTGAATGTTGGAACAACGTTTTTGTATTTGGAATTTCGAATTGTTGGAGATATTATGTAATAATTATTGTGATTAAAAACATAACCAAAAAATATATAAATTACCTTTAAACATAGAGTATCTAATGTACTGGTGTAGTTACTGTATAAAAAATAGTAGTTTTGTTTTCTGCGATTTAGGTATAATTAAAAGAAAATAGCTTTTTTCAAATTTAATTAGTTAAGGCGATTAATATGCGTATTTGTAATTTTTCTGTTTCCTAAATATTTGTAAAATTCCTATTACGTAATAACACAGTTTCAATTAGTGTTTATGGAAATAAGTACTGACTACGATTTACTTGACCTGCCTAGTAAATGTACCTACTTATAAAGTTTAAGCCAACTCGAGTTTAGATTAGATCATAAAATTTTATACTTCTGGCCAAGTTTACCGAACGGTCGCCTCGAGACACGAAACATGTCCGATTCGCACTCCAACACAAATATTAGCATGTTACATACAAGGTTTCCGGGAACCTAGCACAAGGCATTCTAGTTTGTGGTCAGTGCCTATTTCGAAGTACGAACATTATTATGTTACCTGTATTCTTGGAATGGCGCGTAATAATCATTGACTTGATATATTTGCATTTAATATATTTTTCACAGATGAAAAAAATATAAAGGTTCTAAATTCGACTGTATATTTTTAAAAAAATATATGTTGATGCATAATTCCTCCAATTGAGGACTGATTTGTATGAATCGTATATAAAACCTCGACATTTATGCAGTGATTTTAATGATTCTTTCATTTTACTTAACTTTTGTTTTCTTACAAAAAATAAACCCGACTAAAAACTGTAAAGCTTACGATAAAACGAATTGTCCCATAAACTACTATAGAATCGATTCCAAAACAGTTTAGTTTTATATATTTTTTTTTTTATAAATCCTTTTTTTTTAGTTTGTATTTAGTAGATGTATGGAAATTGGATAACGTTCGTTACATCGCGAAATCGAAAATATCGGTCACGGACGTGTTGGAAATGAAGATTCGATTGTTGACTCATACGTCAGACACTCGATGTTTTCCCGCGCAACGATCTTCACAAATTTCTTTACGTCTACAACGTCAATAATCAATTTCCAATCACCTCTATTCCGTCACATTACAAGCGTTAATCGTACACAATCCTATTCTATTTATAGCAAATAGACTTACCGATTTAAATTTAGAATGCATCGGCGCGTTCCACGAATCGGTTGCGTTCATTTTCCTCCTTGGAGGAATGCGTTTCTGACGTCATCAACGCACCGCGTCTATACGGCCGATTTAAATGTCACATACAGATACGGGCAAAATTATATGACCAACGGCCAACTTCACGTAGCAGCTTATTTCCCGTACAGCTCAGAATGGACAATTTGATAGGTATGCAGATGTTTATTGGTTGTCTGCGCGAATGGGACCGTTAGTTTGTAGCTCGATTCAGTAGAATTGGCATTTGCGAATGACAATCGATGAATGAATTATTATTCAGACATTATAATGGTATTCAAAATGTGTTAGTTAAAAGTAATTTAACTAACAGGAAATTTATTATAATGTGGCTGTTGGTTTTACGACAGATCTTATAATAAAATTATATTCAATATTGTATTATTTCGTTGAAGGACGCATTGTTCGGTATGCAAAGTGTAGGCAGAAAAATACTGATTATGTTTATTAGGTATTCGGTTTATATTAGTTTATTATTAAAGCATTCTGAACATTTTTGAATGAACAATATTTATTTAAAAAGTCTATTTATTAATGACAAGTAAGAATAGGAGTTATACATTGAAATAAAACTAGTTTAAACGGATTTTAGTCACTGTTATCATTGGGGGGAGGTTTTGCCATTACTCGCCACGCTTGGCAGGCGGGTTGGCGAGCGCAGGAGCGTAGCTTCTCGCGCTGATGATGCTGCTGCCCATCAATAGCCTGTTGCATTTAGCTACGCCATCGCTACGATGGTCATACCGACAAAAAAAAGGTCGCAGGAAGTCACTGGATGCAGGCCGCTTCCAACGTGAAAATCTTTGGGGAAGACCTATTTTCAACAGTGGACGTCCTGTGGCTGATGATGATGAAACGGATTTTATAACACTTTTTTATTTAATTTGGTCCTGACGTTTTGAATGCTTTGTAGTCTGACAACTAGGTACTTTCAGAAACACCTGTTTTATTCGGTAATCGGCTGTTAAATCTTACTCAAATATTCGGAACTAAGCCCTTATTGTAGCAGACTTTTATTAGTAGCAAGTGTATATTTTCAAAAAACAAAAACTAACTTGTTATTTGAGACTAGCAACTGAGTCGAAAGTAAACAATACGGCGTTTATAGTAATTATATACTTGTGGAAAATAAGTGCTTTTCACTTAAATTATCGTAGGCTGGTGCAGTACAATAGCGTAGTCAAAAACGTGGCTCACAATAGGAAAAGTACAAACGGACGGGCACACCATCGACCGTAATGGCACCACCACACCATGACAATGGCTCAAAGAAATACAATTTGTGCTTAACGTAAATGTCGCAAACTAACAAATGTCAAATAATTACCCGGCATTTTGAAGTGTGTAAGGATCGACTTTCGAATTGACATAATTAATTGTATGGGGTTTTTTAAAACAATTTGTTCTTATAAACAAAAGAGGAAAAGTCACTGGAAAGGCGAAAATATTTAAGCGCCAATACGTGAACTTTACGGTAGAGAATTTAAAAGTTGTTTTTTACGATATAAATTCATAATAATTATATCAGGAAGTAAAAATATTCAATAAAATATAAGTTTTACTAAAAATTAAGTGAGTAAATTTATATGAATTTATACCGAACAACTGTAAAACGCTCTGCCGCAAAGTTCACGTATTGGCGCATTAGTATTGGCTGGTGTTAGGATATTCACATCCGCCCGGATAGCGACCATACACATGGTGTTAAAACCTACCACCCACACACCTCGTGTGGACCACGTTCCAGGATCAGCTAATGTATATCCGGTTCTTCCGTCAGCAGCAACCTCCGTCTTTCTACTAAGACTCGTCCACCTCGCCCGGTCTTCGTCATACCTTCTTCTTGTCAGCCTCCGTGACGCAACGGGCGAGTAGCCGGCTGTGAAGCGAGAGGCGGCGGATTCGATCCCCGCACCGAGACAAATGTTTGTGTGATCCACAAATATTTGTTTCGAGGTATGGGTGTTGTGAGACGGAAAGTCTCTCGTAGTTCCTGATACCCGCAACACAAGACTCGTATCTTACTGTGGGGTCAGGACTGTGTATGTGACTGTTGGGTGTATTTAATATAATACCTGCCTCCATGTTTTTGCATAACCAATTAAGTATATTACAAAAGCAACACGGAGTTTCGTAAACCGATAACGGCGCATGCACACAAACAGGATCTTATCATCGTCCAAATTGCGTTTGGATATTATAAATGTATGTACGCTACGGACTTACCAGTTCGGTTGGTATTCCAAAAATTCGGACGTGTTATGTCTCATACTCGACCAGAATACTTATATTACTCAATAGGTGCAAAGGTTCGTTGAACTTAATGCGTTGTTTTTGTTTTAATTCCGTACGACGCATCGCGATTTCTGTATGTTTGACTTTTTTGAATTGGAATGTTTGTGATTTAAGTATAATGTTACGATTAATATGCAATTTGGTATTTTCTTGTCTGGACTAAGAAGGGGTCATTGGCCAGGTGCAATGTTCATAAATTAAAAGGTCCTTTAGAGACTATCCCGCCCACAAGCCCGCCACTGCAACTCCTGTGCACCAGGATCAACAGTGGCACGTGTTTTTGTTGACACCAAGCAGTGAAGGTCGGCGAGTCTCTGGGAATGGGAATCCAAGTCCCACCATTGCCTCGTCCGTTAATCAGTAGAGTGTACCACGCGCAGGTGAAGTTGGCCATGGCCCTAAGAAATTAGTGACCCAAATACACTCCAAGTCAATGGATGTGGTTGAAAATAAAGTATATAAAACCAAATGTAGTTTTTTTTTATACTGGTTCGGCAAAGTGACTACGCTACACCTGATGGTAAGTGTAGCGCAATCCAAGAATAGTGTCGACCAACGATAAACAATGTGTCCATCGTAGGTCGGCAAGATCATGCCGGCCTGCCAAAGGGCCAAGGGGGAGGGGAATTCCTTCCCTTCCAAGGGATGGGAAAAGGGTTAGGATCAGGGGGCAAGCCCCCTGGGGAGAACCGGATATACACTGGCTGGCCCTGGAACGCGACCCACACAAGGTGGGCCAATATGGCAGGTTTTAGCACCAGTATACGGTGGTCGCTATCCGGTCGGATACAAGTATCCTCCCACCAGCCAAGACTGTCACACTCCAAGTCAATGGATGTGGTTGAAAATAAAGTATATAAACAAATGTAGTTTAATTGTCCTGTTTATGATAGTAATATCTGTTAATAAAATTCGGTCAGTCAGCACACGGCACCATAACCGCTTGCTTCCCGTTCCATTGTCAGGGTTATCAGTTTGTGCTTCCGTAAATATTGTAAATGTCAATGAATTTGTTTGTACGTTTGTGACATCACAATTTTATTATCAGCGACAGTTTTTTAACCGACTTCAAATCGGAAAAGGTTTTTTAATTCGTGTGTGTAGGGACACACGCTGCGATTAAACCATGGTACTCAACACTTGTCTATAATTGTCCATCCTCACAATTAGGTAATAGACGCCACCTCTATAATTACCTAAAGTGTGTGTATTTTTTAATTAGTTTGGATTACGTGACGAGCAGGTTGCTCGCCTGATGGTAAACGTCACGCCTGGCCATAAACAGATGCAACACCGCACATAACTTTGAGATGATGTAAGTATATGTATATGTATATGCATAACCCCCTTAAATGTGATTTTGATTTTTTTTTGGCACTGGACTGCGCGCGTCACTCCGAAACATAAAATGTTAAGTCTCATAATGCCTATTAATTTAACTGGCTTCAATGTCCTTCAAACCGAAACACAACATTGCTTACACACTGTTGCTTGGCGGCAGAAATAATTATGCTTCTGAACTCATGTTCATGTTACAGAAAGATTAGGCTTGTAGTTTTTACGACCGGCCACCTGCCTAACCTCAACCTCAATTAAGAACATACCTACATTAAAATCGTTCATATAAGGGAACACCATTAAAAAAATATCTAACAGGGAAATCCATAACATGCCTTGTTATTAGCAAATGTAACGTAAAAACAACCAATTAAGAGTTAATTAGATTTTTTTATCAACAATAGTATAGCGGACGTCGCAGCGATATTAAACCGCAACCTTCCTGCCTATCCGATATGTATCCCGTGGGTAACATTGGGGAAACAAATATACGCCGATAATGGTATACGGAAACTTGAATACGGCTCAGTGTTATTAATGAGCAAAAAAAGTCGGTTACGATCTTCGACATACGATTTATTGATCATTGATTCGTTTAAAAAATAATAACTTCATTTTTTTTTTTATTGACGGACAAGACGAGTAAGGCGCTCGCCTGATAGTAAGCGCCACGCCTGCCCATAAACAGAAGCAACACCACACAGAAATTTGAATTACAAAACACGACAGTGCTTACACACTGTTGCAGGCAGAAGTAGACAAAGTATTACATAGTACTTTAGTTATTTATGGTTAGAGATGCGACTTCATGTATTAACAAGTGAAATAACTTGTTGTTCTTACTTTTTTTCTACCATAAATTGTTTTTAGCATATGGAAGCTTATCATAAGCAATATACAAATTGTAAACTTAATCATTGTACTAATAGTCTGTAAGCTTTCCTAATCCTACTAATATTATAAACGCGAAAGTTTGTAAGTATGGATGAATGGATGGATGTTTGTTACTTTTTCACGTAAAAACTACTGAATGGATTTTAATTAAACTTTACAATAATATAACTTATACATCAGAATAAGACATAGGCTACTTTTTATCCCGGAAAAAGCAGATCACGCGGGCGGAGCCGCATGCGAAAGCTAGTAATAAATAAATAATGTGTCCAAACCACGGCAGCATAACTTTTTCAATCTTACCACATCATCCCTCATTTTCTATTTAATTTCTGTCTGCTTAGTAAAATGGTTTTGTCGAGCTATGGCGGCGTATGAATGATCATGGTGTTATAATCTTATTCCCATGGGATAGGGGACGAATATATACATGTACCTTCCATTCCCGCAGTGCGAGACGTCGCAAAATTGCGGGGACAAGCCGGTAGGCATCAGAAATGACTACGATTGAAATGAAATGTCTTTTTTATCGATCTCTCGTATGTATCTTTCGCCTCGTGATACTCGTCTCTTAAATAAATAATAAATAAATACACCCAACAGTCACACACATAGTCCTGACTCCACAGTAAGATACGAGTCTTGTGTCGTGGGTATCAGAAACTACGAGAGACTTTCGGTCTCACAACACCCAGACCTCGAAACAAACATTTGTGGATCACACAAATATTTGTCTCAGTGCGGGGATCGAACCCGCGGCCTCTCGCTTCACAGCCGGCTGCTCGCCCGCTGCGCCACGGAGGCTGTCAAATCATATCAAATCAATAAACTATTTTACAGAGGGGTAAGGGATCATGTAATAATTTGGGTAACTGGTAAGGTAACTGGACATAGTAATAATTGTAAGTGATTACAATCACTATGTTATTCACCTTTTACAAGGTAGGTCCCTTATATGCTAGAGGCCGTCTGGCTTGGTACCACCTCTCTGTCTTCTTCTGCCGCCAAGCAGCAGGCGTGTAAGCACTTTTGTTTTGGTTTGAAAATAATGGAAGCTAGTAAAATTACGCGGAATTATTAGCCTCGTTTTAAGTCTGTTTGGCATTGGTGTCTTTTAAGAAAAGGATTTCGGGTAATAGACTATTTTTGGGCCTAAGACAGTCTCACAAATTCAAAGAAACGCTACAAAGCTGTCACTTTGTTTAACCCAACAAAAACTGAGTTTGTAGTCCTGGTTTGAAGGACAAACACAACAGTGCTTACACATTTGCGTGGCGGTGGAAATAGACAAAGCTGATTTTGGAAATGATTTTCTTTAAACATAGCTAAGGACCATCTATATTAAACCAGCTTTCAAATAAAAAAACTCATACAAATTGCTGCATTCATTAGGGGGGTAAGATGCCACAGACAGATACACAAACAAAGGGATCAAACTCATAACACCCTTCTATTTGTAGGGGGTTAAATAACGTAAATTGTCGAAGCACTTAACCGGCTGTAAACAGATTGAACAAAACAAATACAAAGCGGTTTAAAACGATAATTGCAGCGATCCACGAAAATTGGTGCGCAGATCTTAATGCGATCTGTGAGGGTGGGTTTTTTTAATCAGACCATCCCTTAACGCACTGTTGCCAATGTTCGGTTAAGGTATTCGAAGAGTCACAAAGTAGGGTAAGAATTGGTTTTCTTTGATGTTTACCTTATCTTGCTGGTCGGGAGGTGCCTTATACATGTTCGTTTAACTGGGTGGCGACCACCGTACATATCTCTAGAAGTTCTCTAGCTGAAGACAACATTGTTGAAAACATTTTGTGGTGTGTCGTACTGGGTTCAAATCCCAGGTGGGACGACAACAATATTAGTTTAAGTTATCGTTTTGATAAATTAAATATGAATTGTCCCGTATTAGCCTTGTATATACGACCACGTATGAATATTATTCAATATAAAGTCACTCACACACATCAAGGGGCAGTAATAACCTCGCCGAACAGTGGCTGCATTAGTGAACCTCTGCCTGCCACTTTGGGTATGTAGGCGTGAACTTATGTTATTATGGTAAAGCCCACATAACTCAGTCAAAACAGGACAACGATCAATGATATGTTTTTTTGACCCCAAAGTCCGCCGTGTCGGAATATAAAATAACTGGGCGTGCAGTGACTGCCACTGATATATAATGACTCACTTTGGACAACTTTTTCACATGTTTATTTTCACCGTGAACTTAATACTTAGCATCAATACGCCTGTATCCCCTAAAGGTTAGGCAGAAGTGGAATCGGCACATTAAAAAAAAATAAAAAAAAAAATGTAGTAGAGTTCAGCTAACGAGCAAGTGGATCACCTAATGGTAAGTGAGTAAGTAAAGTAAGAAGACTCATGGATTCGCTGGCGACCTTAACGGAAATAAATGGCTATTCCAAGGTTTTGTCCTCCTGAATATCACTGTACGAAACACGACAACGAGCTACCACTAAGTGTTGGCGTTCTGCGAGACAGTTGTAATAACCCGGTCGAACCGGTCCAGTCATGATGTAGACAAAAGTGTCATCAACAGCGCGGCTTTGCCCCTTATAGCATGTTAGCTATCCCCCGCGGTTTCACCTGCATGTTACTGCCCTGCTCACATGGGTCATACCGTGATACACATATAATCCTTCCTCATAAATCACTCTATCTATTGCTGATAACTGCACTAAAATCCGTTGAATAGTTTAAAGGATCTAAGCGAACAGACAGCGGAAGCGACTTCATTTTATACGATGTAAAGATTTATTTATCCCGTGAATTCGTTCCATATGTAAACTTGTCTATTATCACATTATGAAATTTAAAAAAACTTTGCTAATCGTGCACTCGTTGAATATCTACATACTCCTTCCACAACATAGGCAAGAGTCTATATAACATACAGCCAAAATAAACACTGCACATCCTCGCTCACATCGCACCAATTGAATTTCGATTCAAAGGTCGACGCACCACGCAATCTCACGTAGATGCTTAATAAATATTGCATGTTAAGTGTACGAATGTCGTAAATAACCGAAGCGTGAGGCAGGTCAGTGCGGGAACGAAACTTGGTCCAATAAAGTCGACCGGCCCTCCGAGGAGACCGCCTCTTGCGTCTTCGCGCTTCGCACCTGAACAATGCGGTGACTTAATCGATTTAAAAAAGTGTATTCAACTCTGTTTTTGACACAAAACCGATACGATATTGTTTTAATGTTTTTTTTATGGCACAGGCCGGCAAACGAGCAAGTGGCTCACCTAATGCTAGGTGATCTCCACCGCTCATGTACGCTCACAATACCAGAAGAATCATGGGCGAGTTGCCGACCTTAAAGGAAAGGGATAATAAGGGCAATCCATAATTACCCTTTTGGAATCCCTTCCCAATGGAATGCGAGGGGGATTTGGGCCTCCGGATATCTCTCTCTTACGTCGGTTTTCTGTGACACAGTGTTAACGATCCGGCCGAGCGGGCCCATTTATGCTGTAGAAAAAACTGTCTACAGCTTGGCTCTACCACTTAAGATACTTTAGCCCCATAAATAGTGTTGATTATGGTGAAGAAACACTCATAATTTAAGTAACTGTATTTTACTGGCTGTCCTGTCACGGAATTTTAATTACAATAATTATTAAAACACGCATTGAAATCAGTCAATTCGTTTAAGCTCTATGATACCATAGACAAATAGCCACTCAAAGGAGTCACATTTATAACAAACACCCTTCTTCGTGGCGGGGGTAAAACAGACAACTCGATTGACACATGGAACATATAAGAATGTCTTTTTAACTTTTAATGTCTTTTTTTCAGGTCTCAAGTTAGTTTTTAAATAAATTATTTCTTTCTTTTCATATGGAATGGTTGAAATACAACATAGAATTAAAAATATATGTTTACGCGCAGTAGTCACAGCTGCGTCAATGCATTGTGAAAAAAATATTTCATAAGAGGGTACAATCAAAGGACGAAAGCATCCATCGCCTTGCATCCCCACCAATTTATTGATTTACAACGCAGTTCGTTGTGGCGCATGATTCATAAGGGCGCATGTGGATGGACCGTACATTCACCGACTTCTTCCCACATTATCGTATTTTTTTTTATTTGATTGAATAACGAGACCAAGCAAGGCGCTCGCCTGATGGTAAGTGCCACGCCTGCCTATAAACAGAAGCAACACCACACAGATCTTTGACACAACAGTACACACTGTTGCTTGACGACAGAAATAGACAAAGCGGTGGTACCAACCCAAACGGCTTCTCGCATACGAGGGACCTACCACCTTGTAAAACCACGTGAAAAGCTAATCATATGTAACAATGTTCGTCTGTAACTCCAACTACTGAAGAGTAAAACAGTTGACACAAGTTAGGCCCTCGTCCAATTTTGTTATTGCCCTCCTTCAAATCTTCAGACCGCGGATAAAAGGCCGTGCGCCGTATCTTAGGAAAATATGGAATGGTGAATACGCCTTTACAATGGGAGACTCTAATACAAAAAATGTATAAGTCACATTACGAAATAAAACTATCGCGGTTTTCTTATTTTAAATTTGTGTAACATTCGCGTAAACGTAAGAAATCATTAAGTCACATATCCATAATGTAATAACAGTTAAGAGACTTTTATATACTGAGAAGGTAAAGTGACTCTACTGCACCTGTTCAACTGTTGTTGTCTATTATATATTTTAGAATTATCTATTTTAGTCCTTATGCTTATTAACCATTGTTTATATGATTTAATTTTTAATATTTCTGCTGTACCGACATAGCGTTCGCACGTCACACAGACTCCCCATTGAAAATCAGCGCTGTAGTACAGCTAAGGCTGGCAGCATAAAGCTGAATGGGGAGTCCTGTTATTGGTCTAGCATGGAACTGTTATAAGGTATTTAAAGGATGTATTTTGTGTCTATGTATTTGTCTAGTCCAATAATAAATGTTTCTTTCTTTCTTTTCTTTCTTCTATGCATTCCAAATATATTGTCATTTATTTAGAGTCGTAGTGTCCTTCGATGTTCTCCAGAATTGTGCCTGAATGTCTAAAATGGACTTAACACACTTTTTGCATCGAAGTTTACAATGGACTCGGCTATGATGATTATAATTGAATTACTACATCTAACTAGCCTCAGTGACGCAATTGTATTGGGTACGCGGTACGACTGTTACGTTGAAATCTCGGGTTCGATCCCGGGTTGGAGTATAATGATATTGGGTTTTTCTATCACGAAATGCTTAGTATCAGCTCGGAGTCTGTAATTGTGCCCGGTATGGCGATAGGCTCGCTCTCATCATGGGACGGAAATACGCTCGGCGAAATGTGGGTGTACTGGTTACACCTCTGCCTACCCCTTCGGGGATTACAGGGGTGAGTGCGTATACTACATCTAATTAGTAGTTGTTGGCTTCAAATCCTTCCGAGAAAGCCCGATCGCAGAGTAAGTTTCAATGATGCTGTAGAAACAAACCGTTTTAACATGACCTCTGTAATGCACGAGATGGTGTACTACGGAGATATCAAGTTATATCCTTAACTCTATCACACAGTTTCGCGTAAAATTTGTAACAGTAACTAAGTTAGAACCCTTTTAATTGAATAAGTGGTTCTTGCGTGGTTTAGGAACAAATAGACATACGATACATATATATGTATGTTTTACGATACGAGACGTTGGGTTCCATTCCCGCACCAAGGCAAATTTTTATGTGATCCACAAATATTTGTTTCGGGTCTGGTGAGACCGGGGTGGATGAGACCGCAAGTCCCTCGTAATTTTTGATACCCACGATACAGGTTAACTTAGTGTGGGGTCAGGACTATGTGAGTATTGAGTGTATTTTTTTTTTCTGGGTTCCGAGAATTTTTAATAGTTGGTAGAGCTAGTTTTATAAGCCGGTGCATCCTTTATAAATACAATAAATATCTATTCATTAAGATTCCAAAAATGTATTTAGCATACATAAGCTCACGCCGGCCTCTTCATGAGAGTAGTCAGTAGGCACTTTTCATAGAATTCAATATCGTCCCATGATGTGACAGGGAGGCGAGCCTCGAAACAGAAAATGTGTTCACCGGCTTTGGATTCGAACCTAAGCTTCACATTACTCAGTATACTGCCACCTGATCAATACGATAATATCTATCATGACTTACATTTTTTATTTAAACATTCCCAACAAAATTTGCAAGCAGCGATAGCTTAGTAACACCGGTCCGTAACACTCCCCGAGTGCTACGGACCGTCGAGACGCGTCGCAGGTTCGGAACCAGCCCCAAGAGAATTAGTAGTAGTATTATAATAACATAATTTACAATACCATATATGTAGAATATATAGTTGCAAAAACAACTTCAAGATAATTGCAATTTATATAACAGGTAACCACAACGTGCAGAATAGAAATGGAGTATTACAATTCATACAATCGTATTGGCAAATCAGATATGTTTGAACCGACGACCTTTCGTTTCTCAGCCGGACTCGAATGTCGTCACAATACGCAGAGATCGTCCGTTTACTAAATAACATGAATTATTCCAAGAAGTTTAACAACAATGTATATGCCGGCTTGTGTGGATTTGCATAAGTCAACTCAAGGATTTTACTATGGACAACACAAAACGCAATTTTGGCATTCGTTGTTACGAGTGTTATAGGGAAACAAAATTCTAATATTATTAATACTATTATACTAGCTTTTTCTCGCGGCTATGACCGCGTGATCTGCTTTTTCCGGGATAGAAATAGCCTATGTTCATCAGGGATAATGTTGGATTCTTATCGTGAAAGAATTTTTCAAATCAGTCCAGTAGTTTCAGAGCCTATTCAATGCAATCAAACAATCAAAGCTTTCGTCTTTATAATATTAGTTAAGACATACTTGATCATCTTATTGACAACCTCCGTGGAGGAGTAAGCGAGTACCCGGCTACGAAGCGAGAGGCCATGGTTTCGATTCCCGCAGCGAGGAAAATGTTTGTGAGATACACGAATATTTGTTTCGGGTCTGGGTGTGGGACCGCAAGTCTCTCGTTGTTCCTGATATCTACGATACAGGTTTAACCTAGTGTGGACAATGTGTCTAACTGTTCGGTGTATTTATTTATTGATTTATTAACGTATGGCGATAGAGTCGCCATTTATCACATCATAGGGCGGAAATAAGCTCGGCGAATAGTTGTCCTCTAGTTACACCTCTGCCTACCCCTTGGGGGATAAAAGCGTGACAACTCGTTGTGGTAACTTACTTAACTTTTGTATACGCCCCTGTTCTGGAAGTGACTTTAAAAAAATTCAATGTTCAATATATCGATGACATTAGATAAATTAACTAGAGAAACGTAAGATATACCACAATGACTAAAACCTGCATTACAATCCTCGACACCATAATTCCACACTTAAATAAATCTGAATTTTTCAACAGCACACGCATTTTTAACACCTGGCAACACAGAGTAATTGGCCGCGTCGTGTGTACTGGATCCAAGATGGCGCCCGTCGTCTGGAGGTCAAGGGGACTGGTTCTGTCCCTTTGTTCTGTTTTTGCGATCTACCCTGACCTACCTTTGTGATTTATTGGAGCTAGGCAGCCGGGACTATTCAATCTACAGTTGCCATGTCGTTTTGGAGATGCTTATGTTATGTAATATTTGTCGTGAGAAGACCCTTTTTGAATTGTGTTTCTCAAGATTAACAAGTTCACTGCGATGTCCTGTGATAATGGTTTATGAGAAGTTTGGGCTCGATATCCACTTTAAATGTTACTAATATTTATTATTTTACTTTCTTTGTTTGTTATTTTATTATTCATTTATTTCTTTCTTTTTTTTAATAAGTAAACTGTGTTTGTTTTAGTTCTGTTGTAGAGACCAAAAATCTGGCCAAATCAAATAATTTTCTTTATTTCTACCAGCGCTTAGTAGATTTTTCTACCAAGCTTAAGCTAAGCTTGTGCTATTTTGGCCAAACTTGGAAAACGGGTGGTTCTGATTAGGAGTGTTGGGTCTCCATAAGTTCTACGTAGTACCTATAGTTTTTTTAAATATATTTTTATAAAGTTATCCCATGTGTACCTCCTTACCGTAGCTACTTTTAAAATTGAAGTGTAATTTATTTTTAACAGTCTTCAAAAATTTTGGAGATTCTCAATTAAGCGAAGTTTTTTTTCCTTTATTCATGTATGTACATCGATTTCTCCGCCAATTAGGTATTTGAGTATTTTTTTTTTTTGTGATAAATGGAAAGATCATATATAAGTTTTATAGCAAAACTATTTTTATTTTATTTTTTTTCGCAATAATTAAAAAGTTATTTCAAAATAAAAATTTACATTTGAATCCAGCACCGAAGATACGCCGACGGCTCCCGAACAAACTGTTAGTTTTCACTCTTGCAGTTGATACAGAAATTATAAATACAGAGTTTTGATTTATTTAATTTTGTTGTCATTGTTAAATATTCAAATTTATATTAAAAATGTCGAACCTCAATAGTTATCGTTCTTGTTTTGTACCATTATGTACTAATACTACAAAAACAACTCCTGACAAAATGTTTTTAAATGTTCGCCAAGATGACAAACGTCGAAATAAATGGTTTCAAGCAGTGCACCGTGATAATCCCAAAACAAAATCGTTTTTTTTTTTGTTGTGAAGATCATTTCGATGTAAGTATTTCTTAACACCATTGTTATAAATTATTATTTATTTAAGTATGTATACAAATCAAATAATTATTATATACTTACGTAGAGTTCAGTGAATATATTTTTTTAACTGGACTCCAAATCATAACATTTAAAATCATAGCATTCACATGCACAGTCATGGCATTGAATATCCTGAATTTTCTGGACTTTAACTGAATAAGCTTTACTCAGAACTCGGTGTTCTGGACATACCCGTCCTTTTACAATACAAATATATTTTTTACGACTTAGTTGAAAATAGCCTATAGCTTTGTCGCCGTAACTCTCACGCGATGCTCTACAATTTAAGAAATAAATAATTATATTTAATATGAACCAACCAACCAACTAGCCCTGTATTATATACGTCCCACTGCTGGGCATGGGCCTCCTCTACTGAATGAGAGGGATTAGGCCTTTGTCCACCACGCTGGCCTAATGCGGGTTGGCAGACTTCACATACCTTCGAAAAATCTTATCGAGTTCTCAGGTATGCAGGTTTCCTCACGATGTTTCCTTCACCGTTAAAGTAAGCGATAATTAACAATTAATATACACGTGACGTAGAAAAGTCAGAGGTGTATGCTTTTGGGGCTGGTTTCGAACCTGCGACTTTCGTCTCGACAGTCCGTACCAATCCCCGCTGAGCTATCGCTGCTTATATTTAATATAATGGAGAATAAATACTTAAATATTTTCATTTATTATATTATTTTTTAACAGACTTACCTTGATGCCTTGGCACCTCGAACTTCAGCAGAATTAAACCAAACGTAATTTTTTAAAAAATTGGTTATCATAAATATATCAACATCAGGAATATTATCAGACTTTGCCTTAATAAATTCTTTATCACACATAGCTAATCGGAACCAACTAACATCTCGTTTTTTAGCAATACATTTTCAATATTATTGTCTAATCACGTGTAATAGCCGTAAACGCTGTACTGTTATTAAATAGCTATAACATTATGACGTCACAACTATGGGGGCCGCTCATGGCGCGTTTATAGTCACGTGATTTTTATTTGAATTTCATCATTTTTTAAATGTTTAGAATTAATTGAACAAATATTTTTTTAAGATTTTTGCATTCAATATCAATATTATTAATAATAAAGTTTAAAAATACATAAAAAAAATCAATATTTTTTTTTGTTAAATACCTAATTGTGGACCGATTTTTACAGAAAAAATTTCATTCGATAGAGTTTAGCTGCGTTGTGGGAGAGATTGACAAATGCCCAAAACCATTCCCTTCCCGATCTCCACCCCTTTAATTTAAGGCAATGTATCCAATATTCTTCTACTTTTATGGTTGTTTATGGGATTTGTAGATAACGTATCACGCGACCCAAATACTTGTTTGACCTTTGCTTTACAAAAATAGGAAAAAATATGATCTCAATCCGCATCTACAGATCGTTCCCACAAATGACCCACTAACACAAACAAAAGTTTGATTGCCACGCCTTCCTACATACGACATAGTGTGATCGGTTTATTTTCGAAATCAATCTGTAGACGCGTATTGGGATTGTTTATTTAAATATATTCGATGTGTATAGTAGTTTTTAACTGTGTAATAAAATCTGAGGAATTAAATTTGACTGTAGATTTCCTAGTTGCATCTCTGCCTACTCCTTCGACAATATAGACAATACAGTAGTCGGTTTAATATCCATTAAGAGAGCGAAGGAAAAACACTACATCCATCTTGTGTCGACCGCTGGCGAAAACTGATTTCTATTTAGGTCTGGGTCCCAAGGGAGGCATCCGATTTCATAAGGTCCGAAGCAACAGGTGTCTAACTATATTGGAAATAAACTAAATTGTTATTCGAAGGATTATGTAACCTGTGGAATGTTACCTTATTGGAAACGAGCAAGTGGGTCACCTAATTGCATGGAGTGTCCACAATACCCGAGGAATCATGGATGCGTTGCTGGCCTCAAAGGAAGTGGGTACTTATTTGGAGGATTTGGGTCTCCGGATATCTCATTCCCCGTACGAAGCAACAATATAATATAAAGCTTTTGCTGATGGGAGGATACTTGTATCCGACCGGATAGCGACCACCGTACACTGGTGCTAAAACCTGCCATAGTGGCCCACCTTGTGTAGGTCGCGTTTCAGGGTCAGCCAGTGTATATCCGATTCTCCCCAGAGGGCTTGCCCCCTGATCCTAACCTTTTTCCCATCCCTTTTCCTTCCCCTCCCCCTTGGCCCTTTGGCAGGCCGACATGATCTTGCCGACCTACGATGGACACATTGTTTATCGTTGGTCGACATTATTCTTGGATTGCGCTACACTTACCATCAGGTGTAGCGTAGTCACTTTGCCGAGCCCCGGATAAAAAAAAAAAATTGGTGTGTGTCGTGGGACACCAGGTAGGAACGAAGTTCCTTCGGCTAATGTAGAATCGACACAAATTGTAAAAAATACAAATTATCAACTAAAATAACAAAATATGTCTCTTTATTTTTGTTTGACAACATAAAATTACATAGAAATAGAATAGAAAAATAGAAATAAAAAAAAGACGTGTAGCACTCGGAGACTGCCGCGGTAAAGCTATTGTATAGCATTTTTTATCAACTTATGTAATTATAAATAAAAACTTATTAATTTAGACTTAGACTGGCTACTAAACGGTGGACGGCCGTGTTCTATAATCAAAAATTCAAATTCAAATTTCAAACCGCGTCTACATTTCCAAATGTCATAAGTTATCTATCTGTTTTATTAACGGAATTTCGACTTTAACTTTGTGTGCTAGATATCAAATTAAGTTTAAAAAAAAGTCTCATTTAACGGTTTTATACCACGCATTTTTTCCACGCATTTTTTCCACGCATATTTCTTACGGTTTTACTATCACATTTTTTTCAGTTCGGTCACGCAGCGAAATCCCTATCCCCTCCAAGCCTGCCGTAAGGAACTTCGTTCCAAAAAAGCCACTTCACGCCAGTTTTCTATGATACAGGGGTACCACCGCGATCGAGCCGGCATATTCAAGCGAAAGACAATAAACAATCTTCAGCGTGGCTTTAACCATAAGATACATACATATATTGCGGTAAATCGCTTACAAAATGTATTGTGCTATTCATTTATTTAAACTGACCAATAAAGATAGCGACCACCGTACAAATGGTGTTAATACCTGCCATAGAGTCTCACACATCTTGTGTGGATCGCGTTCCAGGATCAGCCAGTGTATATCCGGTTCTTCCGAGGGATTTGCGACATGACTTGATGGTTGTTTGGGGCGGGTATAGAGGTACATCCTTGTGTCACTGTCATCCGCCTGTCCTATCGTAGGTCTCTCGATTTGCTTCTTCCGTCTTCGGAGTATGAAGAACCATTTTTATAGGCCGGCATGATTATTGTAACCAGCGATAATTTCATTGTTTCTCAGTAGTAGCTGATTTTTATTGAACTGCAATGCGCTTACCATCAGGTATAGTGCAGTTACTTTGCCGTGCTGGAATAAAAACAAAGATTTTTGTTATATATTTGGAGACCGTTGGATAGTCTAGTCTCTTTCGCCAGTGTGTATATTGCATGGCAACTGTATAGATAAACGGAGGCTGTGATGACGGCATCACTCTGATAACGATGTGTTAAGGGATCCATCAGTGACGCGGTGTCGGCGGACACTTTTTGTTTGCCTGACTGGCGAGACTAGCAGGTCACTGGCCTGATAGTGTTTATTCTGGCACAACGATGTTACTACAATACACCTGATGGTACGAATTTATTTATTTCTTCTTATTTTTTTAAGTGAAGTGCACTTTTTGGTAGGGTGTAAACCTTTGGTTTCGCGTCAGTGACATGGTAATGTTAATTCAGACTACACATATAACACATCGTATATCATTGACCGTATGCTGTGCGCGTTAGACGCTTTTTGACTGGGTGAAATCTTGTGAGCTGTGAGTATCTGCAGCTATACAGTCCGTCGGTCCGTCAGTCCGTCATCTCGAGTCGAGTCAAGTTGAATTGAGAGTGAGTACTAAATAAATATACAGTAGAATCCCGATTATCCGGACCTCGATTATCCGGATATCCGATTATCCGGACTCATTCTTCATGGCTCTAATTACCGCCGTAAAAATGATTTGACAGCGCAACGAGACATTTTACGACGAGGTTTTTTCCTTCCTCTGAAGTGTAGTGCTGCTCTCATTTGTGTGCGCGATAGTGTTTGCTATTATTTCATTTTAATTGATAGCATCCAACTAAAAGGTTGTATTTTTTTACATTTATGTTTACGTTTTGCGTTAGAAATCTACAATGTCTAAGCGAAAAAGAGTAATGTTATCTCTCAATGACTGCCCTCAATTCCACATTTTACTGATGAAGAACTCATTAACAATAATTTGAAAAGTAACGATAAAGAAGATGAAGAAGAGACTGAAACTGCTGATGTATGTGAAGCTATTGGAGCTCTAGCGCTTTTAAATGGTTTGAAAAACAGGACAAATTGGATCCCATACAGTTATTACAACTGAAGCGTATTTATTTTTTATCCGAGCACGGCAAAGTGACTGCACTACACCTGATGGTAAGCGTAGTGCAGTCCAAAAAACCAGCGACCACCGACAAACAATGAGTTTATCGGTGGTCACCAGAATCATACCGGCCTGTATAATGCTTCTTCCCTCTTCGGAATCGAGAGGCCTGCGACAGGACAGGCGGATGACCGATGGCAGGCACAATAATACAAGAATGTACCACTGTACCCGCCCCAAACAACCATCAAGTCATGTCGCAAGCCCCTCGGCAGAACCGGATATACACTGGCTGACCCTGGAACGCGACCCACACAAGGTGGGCCACTATGGCAGGTTTTAATATCAGTGTACGGTGGTCGCTATACGGTCGGGTACGAATATCCTCCCACCAGCAAAGTATCAGGGACTTGGCCGCAATGAAAAGATTTTTTTTATTTGATTGAATGACGAGACGAGCAAGGCGCTCGCCTGATGGTAAGAGCCACGCCTACCTATAAGCAGAAGCAACACCACACAGAACTTTGAATTACAAAGCACTGGATGGTGCTGAACTGCGCTCGTCACCCCAAGACATAAGATGTTGAGTTTCATAATGCCCAGTAATTTCTTTGGCTTCAATATCCTTTAAACCGAAACACAACAGTGCTTACACACTGTTGCTTGGCGGCAGGAATAGACAAAGCGGTAGTACCAACCTAGATGGCCTCTAGCATACGAGGGATCTACCACCTTGTAAAATGTGATTCATTACCTACGTCAAAGATTAATCACAAATTATTTCCAACCAACAACCAATTACATAGGCTACTCGATTATTTTATATGTATGTCCCTTTCTATAACAAAAAAGTTATTAAAAATTGATTATTGTTTTATTTGACTTTGAAATCGATTATCCGGATTTTCGATTATCCGGAATACCCCTGGTTTTAATTGATCCGGATAATCGGGATTCTACTGTACTTAAATTATAAATTTCTACTTCTATCGGCGGTCCCTATGACTGCCATTTTTTTTTTATCCGTGCTCAGCATACTGACTGACTGACTGCACCCGATGGTAAGTGTAGTGCTTACTTACACTGAAAAAAAGAGATGGTATAACAAGGTGTAAACATATTAAAAATATATTGTAAATAGTGCGTTACAATTAAAATCTATCTCTATAATATCCTGTACACAAGTTTTTATGTAAAGAGGAAATGTTAAAAATTTCAAATATGTTTTAATTACATAATTATAGATAAGTTGTTACTTACGGAGGAAGTAGAGGAAAACGTATAAAAAAATGCACGTCGTGCTTAATAACTGGTTCCGAATATGCTAATGTGCAGATTCTTGAGAACTTTATAACGTCAATGAATTCCCATAAGTAGATATTATTTTTTGTATTGGCTAAAGATAAACTAGGTAGGAGGGTGGATTTGGTATTGAATGAGGCGACCTGCCATCACACATTCTAACCCCCATCTGTCCGGATAGCTACCACCGTACACATGGTGTTAAAACCTGCCATGGTGACCCACACACCTTGTGTAGATTGCGTTCCAAGATCAGTCAGTATATATCCGGGGTGGTACCAACGATTTGTCTATTTCTGCCGCCAAGCAACAGTGTGTAAGCACTATTGTGTTTAGGTTTGAAGGACATTGAAGCCAATTAAATTACTGGGCATTATGAGACTTAACATCGTATGTCTCGGGGTGACGAGCGCAGCTCAGTGCCATACAGTGGTTTGTAATTCAAAGTTCTGTGTGGTGTTGTTTCTGTTTATGGGCAGGTGTGGCGCTTACAATCAGATGAGCGCCTTGCTCGTCTTGTCATTCAATCAAATAAAAAAGTACTGTATTGCCTTGCTGTGACCTTCGATTGCCATTTCAGGATGAATGAAAGCTAAAAAATAGAACCGGCGAAAATATGACGCAATATAGAAAAATGTGTCAAGTTCTCTGATCTCTGCACGAGTGACGTAGTGAACGCGATCGATGAGATGCACCCACGCGGTACCGGACGCCCACTTGTACGGGGCGGCGACCTGCCAATATTCCCTTATCACAGTCTAATTATAGTATATGGAAAAAAATATACGCGCATTTTTAAGTATTGCGAAAAACAGAAAACAACTAATGAGTTGTAAAAGTAGAGGGTCGCTGAGAAAAATAATATACTGTTTGAGCAAAACCGACCAAACCAAAATTACAAAAGTTAAAACCAGCAATCACTAAAATCAAAAAATCTAAATCAAAGTCTTTATTTATCATGTAGGCTAAGACAGCGCTTGTGACAGGTCAAGTACAGAACATTTATCATTAAAAAGGCTAACTTAAAAATTAAGGGAACTTTGGAATAACCGCCGCGCTATAGGCTGGCTGGAAAAGGCACACCAACATGGAATGGGAAGAGGGAGAGGATCCTTAAATGTAGGGATTCACGGACTAGGAGGATATGGAAATCGGGTCAAGGGCAGGAAAGATTAGGGCAAGGGTTTTAATGGTAAGGAGATGTATCGTGGACCTTACTGGCAGGAAAATCCCTAGCCTAGCTAACCTACCAACCTTTCTCTAGCTGCCCACTGATAACGACAAATAATTTGATTTGTCGGTGGTTACCAGAGTCATGCCGGCCTGTATAAATGCTTCTTCCGTCTTCGGAAAGGGAAGAAGGCAATCGAAGGGCATAGGCGGATGACTGATGCAGACACAGTAATACAAGGATGTACCCCTATGGGTATATGGGTATATGGCCCCAACCAATTTTCAAGTCATGTCGCAAGCCCCTCGGGAGAACCGGATATACACTGTCTGTGCCTGGAACGCGATCCACGCAAGGCGTGTGGATCACTATGGCAGGTTTTAACATCATGTGTACGGTGGTCGCTATCCGGGTGGATACGAATAAACGCTTATAAGTAAGGCTCATTGTACTTTGTGAAAAATTCACCTGGATTATTACTACGGTAAAAAATAGATTCATTGAAATGTAGAACGGACAGGGTTAGGGTTCTGTTGGTATCCTTGGGGTACGGAACACTAATTAACCACTAATAAGTAAATCTCTCCATGAATATATCATAAATATCGTCATTTATGAGTGCTAGAGCCACCCTGTAGACAGTTTTGTCTACAGCATGAATGGGCTGGCTCGACCGGGTCGTTTCCACTGTCTCACAGAAAGCCGACGTAAAGTAGCGGCTTGCTGCTGCGTTTCGTACGGTGAGCGAGATATCCGGAAGGCCAAATCCCCTCCCCTTCCCAATCCCTAATTATCCCTTTCCTTTAAGGTCGGCAACGCGGCCATGATTCTTCTGGTGGTGGGCGTACATGGGCGGTGGAGATCACTTACCATCAGGTGACCCACTTACTCGTTTGCAGGCAAATGCTATAAAAAAAAACTGGCGCGGCAGTTAGTTTCGCACTTAAATTTGTAACTTATCGGGGTTTCCTGCTACGTTATTTTTTATTTAACCGCATGAGATGAACGTTTTCCTTGTTTAAATATAGTATAGAGTCAAATATTAACAAGGAAAATGTGTTAAATACCTATGCATTATACATAAAAAATGTTTTAATGTGAACACAGAAGTTGCAAAGCCGCGATGTACAAGGTGGTAGGTCCTTCGTATGCGAGGGGCCGTTGAGAGTCGTTACCACCTCTTTGTCTATCTCTGCCGCCAAGCAACAGTGTGTAAGCACTGTTTCGGTTTGAGCGATATTGAAGCCACTGAGATTACTCGGCATTATGAGACTCAACATCTTATGTATCGGGGTGACGAGCGCACTTCAGTGCCGTGTGTGGTATTGCTTCTGTTTATGGGCAGGCGTGGCGCTTACCACGAGGCCAGCGCCTTGGTCGTCTCATCATTCAATAAAATAAAAAAATTAAAAACAAATGTAGGCATTTTTGTCTAGAACGTAAAGGAGCCGACTCGACCGGATTATTACCTATGTCTCCCAGAAAACCGTGGTGAAGTAACAGCTTGCTGTCGCGTTTCCTACGGTAAGAGAGATATCTGTACGCTCAAATCCCCCTCCCTGCCTTTCCTATTCCCTTAATTATCCCTTCCTTTTAAGGTCGGCGACGCGCCTATGATTCTTCTAGTATTGTAGGCGTACATGAGTGGTGGAGATCACTTACCATCAGGTGACGCACTTGCTCGTTGGCCGGTCTATACCATAAAAAAATACTGCCAAAAATTCAATATTTATAACATCAATATAGGTTTTATTAATATTGTGAATTGAACGACTTTTACAACACTCAGGTGGGCGATCGCTTAAGGCGCAGTCACACTGTAGGCGTAGGAAGTGTTGGGAAGGAATCGGTGCAAATATCGATGCGGCCTGCTTGCATCATGGCTAGGGTTGACACAAACTTAATTTTTTTTTATTTGTTTGAATGACGAGACGTGAAAGGCGCTCGCCTGACTGTAAGCACCACGCCTGCCCATAAACAGAAGCAACACCACACAGAACTTTGAATTATAAAGCTCATGGCACTGAACTGCGCTCAACACCCTGAGACACAAGATGTTAACTCCCATAATGCACAGTAATTTGATTGGCTACAATGTCTTTCAAACCGAAACACAACAGTGCTTACACACTATTGCTTGGTGGCAGAAATAGATAAAGCGATGTTTAGTTGGTGTATATCCAATAACTTCAAGCCGGCATAATTCTACTGACCATCGAGAAATGCAATAGTTTTTAAGGGTCGACATTATATTTAGACTGCACTATACTTAACATCAGTTGCAGCGGAGGCATTTTGCCGTGGAAAACATTTTCTTGTATCGGGGTGCCACCACATTTATATGTATTTTGATATATTAAAATAATGGAGATTATCATAAACCGCCCGAGCACCAGTGGCGGATTTACCAGTAGGCTGAGTAGGCTGGAGCCTAGGGCGGCAAATTTTAAGGGGCGGCAAATTTAGTTCATAAATTTTTTATTTCGGTTTACAAATTTAAAAAATATATATTATACACACACATAATACGAATTTCGAAAATTGGAGAGAAATTAAAATATTTAACAAAAATCGAAATATTCTCATATACAGTGCTAATTAATAAATATTTCAACATATCTGCATGAAAAATTCCTAAAGGGTCATTCCATGTAAAATCGTCTGAAACGAAAACAAATTTTTCCCGACTAATTTTAGATTTTGGTGTAACTTTGAGAAACTCTACTCTAGGGTCCCAAAGACCAAAATTACACGAGTTTGATTTTTGCAAGCGCTTGTTTCGGCCTATTTAAATATAGACTTCTAAAAATCGATATTTTTAAACCTTATCAACTTTTGCTGTGAAATTTTTCTTTTTGAAGCTATCTGCATGATCAAGACGGAATTCACAGTCGGAAAGATAGTAGTTTAGGTGTAAATGAGGAGAATTGGCTCGGACGATCCCTTTGAATAATAGCAGCATGCTGAAAATGAGTGTTTTTTAGTCATATTTCGTGAATTTTAATCGACTCTAGCGTCTTAACTGTTGAGAATTTAAACTCACTACTAACCAGCAGATTTTGTTTTTACTTAGTTAATATTTATATAATTTAACTGTCATATTGTCCTACAAATAAAATAATATTTTTTTGAGTATCATCAAATCGAAATATTCTATCCTTGCTACCTCTGTTAGCTACCACAATAGAGAATTTTCGCATAGGGAATTGTTGGGCGTCTCATCGAAACGAAGCTACTCACGGAAAATTAGCTTGATAGTAATCAAGTGGATCAGCTGGCCCAGGGACCCCTGACCATTGCTTTAAAAGTGGTATATGATTGAGATATTTTTTCCTTAAAATAATGTTTTTTGATAATTCTTTGCTGTAAAAATAATCAAGGATCTAACACGGTACCATAGTTCTCAATAATAATAACTATATGGGAAAAGTTGATGTAACGAGGATGATGGAGCACAAATTATAAAGTTGGACTTTTATTGATAGAAAATTGATATGATTGTTTACTAAGATATCAAAATTTAGAGGCGGCAAAAATTGAATAGCCTACGGGCGGCAAATCTATAAATCCGCCACTGCCGAGCACACATCTTTCCGCTTGAATTAACTTTGGTCCTTTATACTAAGTGACAGCCCTACCGTCGTCGTGGGCTGGTGACGTCACGCTGCATGAATGGGCGCGCCTACGCCCTACTGGCCCATTGACGCGCTCCAAATAACGAGACACTCGCAGAGTTCCCGCCAAAGCTTAATAAAGGTTTTTGCGATTTATAAAAATGGGATGTTTTTCCGAGAATTTTATTAGAACTCGTATCTATATAAATAAAGAAGTTCCTAATCTTTCATATTACGTGAGCCGTGTGAGATGAGTGTTTGACAGAGCGAAGGAGAGGATAGGAGGTGGAGGGGGGTCGAATTGTGCATTTTTATGAATACCCTTTGATTTAATAGTTACTGTTCTTCATAGACCTCGATGTATGTAATGATGTAAATTTGACGTAGTTACGCGAAAAAGAACCAACCCAAAACAAGTTCAAATGGAGATACTGATTTTATTTTGCTAAATTCATTAATTTAAATTGTTTTGAATACCAAATCGTACTGGAATATTTCATGCCCGATGTTCCAATAAGTATCCCCATTTGAGCTTGCTATGGGTTGGGTCTTTTTTGCGTAACTAGGTGCAATTGTTGTTTTGAATTCAAAATTGTCAATGCTGTCTTATGAGAAATGTATAATATCAAATAATCCGTTTGTTAAAAAAGCGTTTGCCTGACCCCTAACATTACATAATTAAAGGCATTTATGAACAATGCTCTAAAAACTAGAACCGTATGTCTCGTGCCAGTTGTTTCGTCATATTTAATACGTACATCCGATAAGGCCGGCCTTGGTTGATTTTGCTTATCTGCAATTTTTTTAGTCTAATATTCTAGGGTACCGTTCCGATTGGTGTGGTACAATGTATCGAGATAACTTCGCAACCAATTAAATGGGTACAGTTTTATTAACGGATAAAAAGGAGGTCCACAATCCGTTCGTATCTTCTTCTGTATGTTTTTTTATACCATAGACCGGCACATGAGTAAGTGTGTCACCTGATGGTAAGTGATCCCCACCGCCCATGTACGCCTACAATACTAGAAGAATCAAAGGCGCGTTGCCAACCTGAAAGGATAATTTAGGGATTGGGAAAGGGAGGGTGATTTGGGCCTCCGGATATCTCACGCACTGTACAAAACGCAGCAACAATACTTAATCCTTCCTTTCCTTTAAGGTCGGCAATGGTCTGTGATTCTTCACCTGTGGACGTTCATGGGTGGTGGAGATCACTTACCATCAGGTGACACACTTACTCATGTGCCGGACTATGCTATAAAAAAAAACGTTATAGAAATTATCAAAAAATTTAATATCCACTTTCCGCTACCGCTTATAAGTTAAGCAATATAACGGTCCACATGGCAACAAATTTTACGTATATTTAACACACATTGAACATTAATAGGTTGATTTAATGCATAGCCTAATGTCTGTCTGTCTGCATTATTTGCATGTATATTACAACCGGTCAGACGTCATTTTATTGAAACAATATGTTTTAAATAATTAATAGACGGTTCACACGGTACGATTTCAATTGATTTACAAGGTGGTAGGTCCCTCGTATGCGAGAGGCCGGCTGGGTTGGTACCACCGCGCCGTCTATTACTGTTGCCAAGCAACAGTGTGTAAGGACGGTTGTGTTTCAGTTTGAAGGACATTGAAGCCAGTCAAATTACTGAGAATTATGAGACTTAACATCTTATGTCTCGGGGTGACGAGCGCAGTTCAGTGCCATGCAGTGATTTGTAATTCAAAGTTCTGTGTGGTGTTGCTTCTGTTTATGGGCAGGCGTGGCGCTTTCCAAATAATAAAGTAATTTATTCATCACATGATTTAACAATTCACGTGTGCCCCTTCCAATGCATAGAATGTTCGAGAGTTTTTTTCCGTCAGGTCGACGTAAATGCCAACGTAAACGTTTGCATCGAATTACATATCAAGTGATTCAGTGACGTGTATTTTCAAGGCCCCAATAGGATACTATTACTATGTCTAGTTCTCTACTGTTAGCAGTGATTCCTTTTTATTGTAATTATGAGGGTACGCGCAAATAATCTTGGAGGGTTGTCTGGTGGGAGCCTTGTGTATATTGCGTTTCGGGATCAGCCAATGTATATCCGGTACTCTCGAGGGACTTGCGACATGATTTGATGATTTTTTGGGGCTGGTATAGTGATCGGAAAGAGCAGCGATAGCTCAGCGGGAAGTGGTACGGACTGTTCGAGACGAAAGTTGCAGGTTCGAAACCAGCCCCGAGAGCACACACCTCTGACTTTTCTGAGTTATGTGTATATTAATTGTTAATTATCGCTTGCTTTAACAATGAAGGAAACCTCGTGAGGAAACTTGCATACCCGAGAACTCGATAAGATTTTTCGAAGGTATGTGAAGTTCGCCAACCCGCATTAGGCCAGCGTGGTGGACTAAGGCCTAACCCTTCTCATTCATTAGAGGAGGCCCGTGCCCAGCAGTGGGACATGTATAATACAGGGCTAGTAAAAAAATCCTTCGATTTGTTTCTTCCGTTTCGGAATGTGATGAAGGATATATACAGGGCAGCATGATTTTGGTGACCACCGATATACTCATTGTTTGTCGGTGGTCGCTGGTTTTTTGTACTGCATTGCGCTTCCATCAGGTGTAATGTAGTCAATTTTTCGAACTCGCATAAAAAAAATAACTAAACTTTTATTAGAATAGGCCGACAAAGGTGGCCGCAAGGGGGTCACCTGATGGTAAGTGATCTCCACCGCCCATGTACGCCCACCGCCAGAAGAATCATGGGCGCGTTGCTGACCATAAAGAAAAGGGATAATTAGGGATTAGGAAGGGGAGGGGATTTGGGCTTCCGGATATCTCACTCACCGTACGAAATGCAGCAGCAAGCCTCTACTTTACGGTGGTTTTCTGTGAGACAGTGGTAACGACCCGGTGGAGCCAGCCCATTCATGCGGTAGATAAAACTGTCTACAGTGTGGCTCTACCACTCAGAACTTGAATACAGATACCGAATAGGAGTTGAAATGGCTGTTTTTTTTTCTTGTTATCAGAACACGGCTTTGTTTGACGCCTATCTATCGGTATTTGTGCCAGGTCATGACTTCACATAAAATCTTGGCCTCATTGCTGTACATTCACCAATGGCCTGTTTCTTAGTGGAAATATTTTTTTTTATTAACACGCTTGACGAATCGATCAGTTCGTACGCTTGATGGTAACGCCACGCCCGCCCATAAGCAGAAGCAACCACACAGAGCTTTCAATTTCAAAGCACTGCATGGCACTGACCTGCTCTCGTCATCCCGAGACGATGTTAAGTCTCAAAACGCCCAGAAATCCCTAATTATCCCTTTCCTTTAAAGTCGCCAACGCGCGCATGATTCTCATGGTGGTGGGCGTACATGGGCGGTGGAGATCAATTACCATCATCATTTGCTCGTTTGCCGGCTTATACTATAAAAAAAAAACACTGACTTCAACGTCCTTCAAACCGAATAACACAGTGCTTCTAGACTGTTGCTTGGCTGCAGAAATAGATAAAGCCATAGGCACCAACCTAGATGACCTCGCATACGAGGGACCTACCACCTAGTAAAAATAAATAATATATTATTATTATTTATTTTAGATATCTTTAGTACATAGACTGGCTGGTGGGAGGATACCTGATATTTTTGTAACCGACGAGATATCGACCATCGTACATGGTGAAGAACCCCCCATAGTGGCTCGTTCAGGCGAGTCGCGTTTCGAATCAGCCAGTGTATATCCAGTAACTTCAAGCCGGAATCCTATCCTACTAATATTATAAACGCGAAAGTTTGTAATTATGGATGGATTGATGTATGTTTGTTACTCTTTCACGTAAAAACTACTGAATGGATTTTAATGAAACTTTGCAATAATATAGCTTATACATCAGAATAGGACATAGGCTACTTTATATCCCGGAAAGAGCAGATCACGCGGGCGGAGCCGCGAGCAAAAGCTAGTAAAAAATAAATAGCTCTTGCGAAGTGATCACCCCCACCTATAAACACAGACATATATATACACCTATATAATATGTATGTCCAACACCACAGACTAAATCAGGTTTTACTTCAATGTGTAATATTCGCGTAAATATAAGCAGTCATTATATAGAAATGGTTTAGTTTTTTTTAAGTACTTAGTTTTTTTGAGTCGGTTTTATTTATTGTGAAAAAAAAATCTAAGACACGGAACCTTAAAAACACAAAAACATATGTTTTTGGGGTGATATGGAACCCGTAATACATAAGTCCGACCCTTACTTGGCCCGTTGTTTTTTTAATTTAATTCTTTCAATTACATTTAGAACTTCGAGATATTTTCTGTCTCACAACACCAAGACCTAAATTAACATTTTTTTTTTCACAGAAATATGTATTTATGGAAATTCATTTGAACCCATGATCTCTCGTTTCTTAAGCTGGTAGTAACCTCCGCGACACAGAGCCAGGTCATATCGCAATATTTCAAAATAAAAAAAAACTGTTAATTTTAAATTTTACGACTGTAGTCAGACCAAGTCAATTTAGGTGTTGTACACAAATCCAGTTTATGAGGAACTCCAGATATCTTTGAAACGTGTGCGATCAGAGGTCTAAGGAAAGGGGAAATGGTAACCAATGGATACTGATCTGCATATTTGAATATAATAATAATAAACAAGGGTCTAAAGAACTGGTTGATCAGATTAGGTCCTGGCGCAATAGGTCACTATGCTACCTACAAAAGGTAGCTATAATTGAACGCGATTAGATCATAAAACATTTGTATAGAACAATGTTGCTCATATTTCATTGTAGTAATATTTAAAACGTCTATTAACTGCGCAATCTCGTTAGTTTTAACTGCATTCGCCTCTTTTACTACTGATCTTTGAAGGCTTTGTATAGGCTTTATTATTTCTTGAAGATTAACGTTTATGGTGGTGATTGTAGGGTTTGTACTCTGGTAATTCATTTTGATGCCGTCGATATCAATTTTGTATTTATAAATGGCACAAACTGACACGGATATATTCCATTGTTTTTCTGGCGGTAGGATATTCATATCCGCCCGGATGGCGACCACTGTACACATGATGTTTAAACCTGCATAGTGACCCACACACCTTATGTGGATCGCGTTCCAGGATCAGCCAGTATATATCCGATTCTCCCGAAGAGCTTGTGGCAAGACTTGATGGTTGGTTGGAGCGGGTTTAGAAGTAAATCCTTGTATCCCGTGTCTGCATGGGTCATTTGCCTGTACTGTCGCAGGCCCCTCGAATCGCTTCTTCTCTCTTCGGAGTGTAAAGTAGTATTTATACAGGCCGGTGTGATTCTAGTGACCACTGATAAAGTCATTGTTTGTCGATAGTCGTTGGTTGTTTTGAACTGCACTGCTTTATCATCAGGTCCATCGGTCCAACTGGTCGGGGACCGTCCTCGAGCTCTCTTGCCCTCTGTGTTCCTAATAACGATCAGCTTGTCGAGGTTCTTATGTCCTTCCCGCAACATATGCCTTCAGCACGACATTTCAAATACATCAATTCTCTGCCTTTCTCAAGTCACGTTGCGTGTCTATTCATAAATGATTATCCCTCACTTTAACGGTAAAGAAAACTTTGCGAAGATACCTGCATACATGAGATTTCTCTATAATAATTTTTAACGGATGTAAACTTTACCAAGCCGCTTTAGGCCAGCGTGGTGGAGTAAGACCCGGATCAGGCAGCGGGCTGATAATGTTACTAACTATATTTATAAAAAATTATAGCGTATTAATTATCTCGCGCTTTAAAGTGATGAATTAAATTTGGCTTTGCACTATAGAACATTTGAAACTTCAAATCACTTTAATATATTGCATTTGGGACAAAGAAGAATAATAAAGTCAGGTTCATATTAAGAGTAAGTCAAGACGTCTTGAAGTATTATTATACCATAGTTCACCGATTGAAGTATAAAGTAAAACGTCGTTATCCAAAAATTAATAGGTTAACACCTCTTGAAGATAAGTCGCGATAGCAATGTTTATACAACTTGGTTACTCGTTTTTTTACACTGTTGCTATTGACGAAAAATGCATTAAAATATCGCAACATTGTAATCTACACTTATTTAATATTATAAACGCAAAATAACTGTCTGTAACAATTTTGTGACTTAACCTATTTTCATGAAATTTTGTACGGAGTACGCTTGAAGGAAATTCTGAAGGAAGACTGACTGCTAGTGGCACGAATGGATAGCGACAACTATTACACATCGGACTATAACGCTCGGACATCAGAGTATCGTTCGAGGGTCAATATATATTCAGCTAGTGTAGGTTGGCATAATTCTGGCGTTTGTCGTAGAACACAATGATGACGATTTAAATTATATTTAATTTATACTGCAATAAAGTGAAATGAAATGAAATATTTTATTAATCATGTATGCAATTAAAATAGCACTTATGACAAATAGTACAAAAAAAAACATATTATAGGAATTAATATCAATTACTATTGTACATATAGCATCATCAAAATACCCTAGGCAATTCACCATCAGGTCAAGCGTAGTCATTTTGCCGTGTTAGATTCTTATTCCAAGATATATTTCACTGCAGCATACACTTTGAGTCCTTAGTATTACTCTTTACAGAGCAGAAAGTCAGATAGAGTACTCTTTACTTAGAAGAGCTATCAAACAAATGTTACATTTAAACCTCCAATTCAACCTGGATTATCACCTTAGTTCTATTCTATTATTCTATTCTACTTTCTAATAGTGTTATAAATATGAAAGTTTGGTATTATTTTATAGTATAGGCCGACAAACGAGCAAGTGGGTCACCTGGTGTAAGTGATCTCCACTACCCATGTACGCCCACCATACCAGAAGAATCATGGACGCGTTGAGGATAATTAAGGGATTGGGAAAGGGAGGCGGATTTGGGCCTCCGGATAAGTCACTCACCGTATAAAACGCAGCAGCTAGCCGCTACTTTACGTCGGTTTTCTATGTGACAGTGGTAACGACTCGGTCGAGCCGGTCCATTCACAAAACTATCTATATTTTATTCTTTTTTTAGGGACCCGTAAAGCGGTAAGCAGAGCTACGCGTAAAAGGTAGTAACAGTTATCGAATACGTAATCAATTAAAGAAGTGGTTTTTGCTTGTTGGCACGTCAGAATTCAGAAGATATGCAAAATCTGTTCAAGGTTCAAATCCGATAGACAGGTTAAGTGCGATACGCAACATGAGTTATATAAACATGGTACTAAAATCGATAATATGATACTTAATTGTCTTAATTTCCTCACGTTAAGTATTATACATTCTTGCATGGCCTATTTCAGAACATAGTTATGTAAATTTTGAGAAACCTTTTTAGCCCATGAAACAAGACGAGCTCTTTGTATATTTGCGGGTGCGTTCGTATGCGCGCGCATCTCCATTTTATTATAACATACACCGGAAAACGAGCAAGTGGGTCACCTGATGGTAACTGATCTCCGCCACCCATGCTCGCCCACAACACTAGAGGAATCATAGGCGCGTTGCTGCCGCTACTTTACGTCAGTTTTCTGTGAGTCAGTGGTAACGACCCGGTCGAGCCGGCCCATTCATGCTGTAGACAAAACTGTCTACGGCGTGGCTCTACCACTCCTCTCACTCTCTCTCTCTCCCCCGCTTTCTCTCTCACTATGCGCTTTGCTTTCTTTTCTGATTGATTTCGAGTTTTTTTTTTATATCTTATCGAGTAATAACTTAATACAATCAAATACATTTTACCTAAACATTTATCTGCCAAGAGAAGTCAAACAATTGTTCGCAATAAAATAAATAACAAAGTTGATAAAGTCAGAGGTGACTTTGATCTTATGAATGAAATATCAGGAAGGGTTCTGTCATTGAGTAACTTGAAGCGTGTACCTACATGAGTGATAACATAATATGTGACCCGATAATTACGCCATTTAGTGTATGTACTATGTATGTATGTATGTGTGTGTATTTAGTGTATGTGATCCATTTGCGCAAGTGAGACGGATGATATATCTTTCAGTTCGGTCATGAGAATTGATAATCATACATTTTTTTTATTATTGCCTTGATAGGCAGACGTGCAAGCGGTTTCGCCTGATGGTAAGCGGTTACCATCGCTCATGGACATCGGCAATGCCAGGGGCACAGCCAAGTCGCTGTCTACCGTTGAAGGAATTTTAACAGTGCTGAACTCTTGGGTTCGATCCTCGGGTCGTATAAAGTGATATTGGGTTTTTCTATCACGAAATGCTTAGTATCAGCCCGGAGTCTGGAATTATGCCCAGTATGGCGATAGGTTCGTCCCTATAATATCATGGGACGGGAATACGCTCGGCGAAATGTGTGTGTACTGGTTACACCTCTGCTTACCCCTTCGGGGATTACAGGGGTGAGTGTGTATGTTTATGTATGTACTACTATTACGATGTCGTAGGTCCCTCGTATGCGAGAGGCCACCTGAGTTGGTACCACCGCTTCGTCTATTTCTGTTAGACTGCAAGCACTGTTGTGTTTCGGTTTGAACGACATTGAAGCCAGTGAAATTACTGGGCATTATGAGACTTAACATCCTATGTCTCAGTGTGAAGAACCATCAGTAACACCGGACATACGTGTTCTAGTAAAACCAGTATCAGTACTCAGTTTACCAACGCGGCCAAAATATACACTGGTGCTAAAACCTGCCATAGTGGCCCACCTTGTGTGGGTCGCGTTCCAGGGTCAGCCAGTGTATATCCGGTTCTCCCCAGGGGGCTTGCCCCCTGATCCTAACCCTTTTCACATCCCTTTTTCCTTCCCCTCCCCTTTGGCCCTTTGGCAGGCCGGCATGATCTTGCCGACCTACGATGGACACATTGTTTATCGTTGGTCGACACTATTCTTGGATTGCGCTACACTTACCATCAGGTGTAGCGTAGTCACTTTGCCGAGCCAGAATAAAAAAAAAATAAAAAAAAAATATAAGAAGGAAATATAAAATAGGCAAGAAGGAAAATGGAATGTATAACAATTACTGACACAACGTCTATGATCAGAAATCAAACATAAAGAAAAAGAAACGGCCAATATTTTTCCTAGTAAAAGATACCCGTACTAGTCCATTGAAATGTTACATTTTTTAGGCCTCACCTTGCGTTTCTTAGAGGACGCAATTTTATTTTTTTGATGTGTAGGGGGGGTAAGTGTAAAGCTAAAATCAAGTTTGTGGGGTCGCCACCCTTGTCCCACGGCCGCCATCTTGAAAATAGGGGTTGAAACGGTTTTTACGATATATCTCTTAAACTATTTATCTGATAAAAAAAAATTGTTAACGTTTTTTGTTGCTAATTAAATTCTCTATAACTTTGGTCCAGTAACGTTTTGTCGTAAAACTATAAATAAAAAAGTTATAAGTGAAAATGTAATAAAGAAAAAAATAAAGATGATAATTCTCTTGACAGCCTAAGATACAAACAATTCGCCAAGGCAGTGACAAAAAGTACTTCCTCCAACACAAGACACAGAACACAGTTCTCCAGAACAATGGAAGCACACTGCGGAACATTTTAGCCCTGCTTTTCGACATCCACACATCGCTCCACAGTTTCCTTTGCATTTACAAAAGATCAATTTAAGAAGCTCAGGGGGTGCTGGAGGTTTAGAGCTCTGCACTGGCATCAATAATTTTCCACATTTTTTCCAGCCCCAGTCTTCAGGATCATTATTATTACCAAGCCACGACTGGACCTGATGGTAGACTCGGAAAGTATGAAAGCGAGCTGTGTCTTGTGTTGGAGGAAGTGAAGATAAATTAAATGTACTTTTTGTCACTGCCTTGGCGAATTGTTTGTATCTTAGGCTGTCAAGAGAATTATCATCTTTATTTTTTTCTTTATTACATTTTCACTTATAACTTTTTTATTTATAGTTTTACGACAAAAAGTTACTGTACCAAAGTTATAGAGAATTTAATTAGCAACAAAAAACGTTAACAATTTTTTTTTATCAGATAAATAGTTTAAGAGATATATCGTAAAAACCGTTTCAACCCCTATTTTCAAGATGGCGGCCGTGGGACAAGGGTGGCGACCCCACAAACTTGATTTTAGCTTTACACTTACCCCCCCTACACATCAAAAAAATAAAATTGGGTCCTCTAAGAAACGCAACCCCAAATGTAACTTTTCAATGGACTATACGTATTTTCCTACTATATTATACTTAAGTATTTACTTTGGAACGAATGTCGGGGTTGAGGGTTTGTTTTTTATTTGATCATCGTTCCACTTAATAATGTCGCTGAATACGATGGTGGTTACAAATGGCAAGTTGTAATTGTTTTGACGGTCAATATATGAATAGAAATTACAAGGTGGTAGGTTCCTCTTATGCGAGAGACCGTCTGGGTTGGTTGTGGCTTTGTCTATTTCTGCCGCCAAGCAACAGTGTGTTCAACTAACAGCTGTCGTGTTTCCGTGAGGCCTTCATTAGCCGAAATATAGCCTCCTAGTATGAAATTGTAAATTGGTAGCATAACATAAACATGAACAACGAAATAGTGAAATTGTCGCAACGCCAATACCCGGTCCTGCAACAACACACTACAAATACTTCAAAAGCCGAATCGCTGTGCCTTCACTGTTATCTGTTGAGGAGTTTTCTCTCGTACATCGTCATCAGAATCAAATCTATAGAATCTATAATCTAATCTTTCTTTCTATTTGTCTGGCGTTATCCTGGCTTGATGCCAGAGTCCATCTTGCCATCATGATTTCACGGTGGATTTGGTAGATAGAAAGAAAGAAAAGTATGTTTATTATTGGAGCAATACAGAAGTACAATAAAGGTAAATGTTACAAAAACTTTAACAGTAATAAATAAACTTGCTCCAACAACAGGATCCCTCATTCAGCTACTTGCTGCAGTACGGCCTTAGCATGGCCTTGGCTTACTACATCGCTGATTGGTACTATATAAGGCAACCCGCTGACTGACTTCCATAACCCACAACGGAAACCAAGTGGCGCCATTGCTTCGTCTGTTAATCACCAGGGTGTATCGTGGGCAGTTGAAGATGGCTTTGAGCCTAAGATATTGATGGTTCACTTATACTCCAAAACTTACCGAATACAAGTAGAATCCTCAAAATCGATCCACATTTGACGGATTTGTACGTGGACATACGTAAAAACATACATACAGACGTATTGAGAAGCCCCTATTAATGTCCATCTTTTGTTTTATTAGCAGTGGCCGGCAAACGAGCAAGTGAGTCAGCTGACTGTAAGTGATCTCCACCTCCCATGTACTAGAAGAATCGTGGCTGCGTGGCGACTTTAAAGGGATCAATCGATTGGGAAGGAGAGCGGGATTTGCGCCTTCGGATATCTCATTCACCACATCTCAAACGTCGACCGGCCTACACATAATTAATTTCGCACATCTCACGTCCTGATTTCAATTTATATAACCTTCGATTATGAATATTCAAATGGAGCTGTCACAGGCATTATTCTTGTGCTTTTCATACGTCTTCCTCGGCGTCCCTGTTACATACATTTCATACACCTCAACTCCCATTTGCATAATCGGCACATTGACTCATATAGACCACGGTCTTTGCGTGATTTATTCGTGGTCTTCTTGAATATTCATGGGTGAAGTGCGTCGGCGACACGACTGGGCTGTGTCAAATTTATATTTAGATGTTTCAAGATCCCTTTTGTAAGTCAATCTGGTGGCCATTTATCCCGCTTCGCAATAAATCATGCTGACCATTGACAGATGGTCAGTGACTCATGAGTCATTTAAACTTTATATTGGCATGACGCATTGAATCAATCATTTATCATGCGCTTGTATATTATTTGGACCTTAGTCGTTGCGTCTGAATGAACGGTATTGTATTGCTTCTTGCAAATATTTCTATTGATTTTTAACGTTTGTGAAAAAAATGAGTGTTATCCGTTTAAGTCCCTCGTCTATGTATCGGGCTGTCTATATTATCCTAGGGCCTAAACGTAGATATACCTATTTAAAAGCAGATTTAATGTTGGTTTATTGGAGGTCTTAGCTGTGGTTGAAGCAAATCTATTCAGCCATTTAAATATATTTTAAATCAAACAACATTAAACGGATTTTATCGCGGTTTATATTTTAAAACTAGCCATCTACACCAGCTACATCTTCACCCACCCTGTGACCACGAAGGCTAAAAAGTTTTCGAAACGTCAGTTTTATTAAAATATAATCCGTTTAAATTAGTTATATTTCAATGTGTAATATTCGCGTAAACATAAAAAAGTAGCCATTTAAAAGTTACCCGATTTATTTTTTTAATGAGGTCGGGGGTTCTTAGTCAAAGGGTTAAAAATGGCAGTGGATACATCAAGATTTTATGTATAATCAATCAACATTGATAGGAAAGTTCTTCGTTTAATATATTAACTGTTGTTGCAGATCTACAAAGGCCTCGACGTGGTGACTGCTAAAGCCACAGTCCAAGAACGGGAGCTGGCTCGTCACCATCTATTGGACATCCTGGAGCCACACCAGATGTTCACCGTCGTCGACTTCCGCAACAGGGCTTTGAAGATTGTATCCTTTATTAACTGTTCATCATCAGGTTATATTTGCCCACAATAGATCTCTCCTAATCTATGATTGTCTCTCTTGCTGCATCCAGTATTTGCACAGCACATGTCTGTTCTTACACCCTACTTTACTATTCATTATATTATAAATGTGAAAATTTGGATGTTAATAGTATGTGAATTTGGGTGTTCGTCACTTATTCACGCCTTAACCGATTAAAGGATTTGGGTGATTTTTGGCACTCAGGTAGACCATCACCCGGATAAGGACATAGGCATCCTTATCAGCCCGGGTAAAGTCATTCACGCAGGCGGAGCCGCAGACAAAAGCTAATACACTGTTTAACTCATGTCTGCCATTGGCGTAGGCAGACACTATGGAGTGCCAATTGTTTTTAATTGCAAACTGGTATAATTGAGATCAGTCTTATTTGTTTGAAGAAAATTTGTTCCACCATCCACACTACGCTTCTGTTTATAATACACTAGCTTTTGCCCGCGACTCCACCTGCGTGAGCGGCCTTTTTCGGGATAAAAAGTGGCTTATGTCCTAATCATTGTCTACCATGGTCTACCTGTGTGCCAAATTTCATCTAAAAACGTTCAGACGTTAAGGCGAGATTGACTAACAAATATCCAAATTCACAAACTCACAAATATCCAAACTTTCTCATTTATAATAGTACTAATATGTATTGGTTTTTACATCATCAATCACATGATTGTCAACAATTGGTGATGGACGCGTGACCGCATTCCTTATTACAAGTACCATTTGATGATTTTCGTAATGATGATAGAGTTGAACGTAGATTTCTTCAATGGAGCAGACTTGTAAGATCTTGATAGAATATATATCTTGTCACAATATTATGATACCTAAGTGTACCCAACTTAGATAGACCTCGACACGCGAGTCATGTGCAAACCATACTTACGAACTCACGCCTGTAATCCCCGAAGCGATAGGCAGAGGTTTAACCAGTACACCCACATTTCGCCGAGCATATTTTCGTCCCATAATGTGAGGGGCGAGCCTATCGCCATATCGAGCACAATTCCAGACAACGCGCTGATACTGAACTTTTCGTGATAGAATAACCCAATATCACTTTTATCTGACCCGGGGAATCAACCCTTTTGGATCAACCTACCCATTTATGCAAATCATAATATATGCTGGTGGGAGGATACTTGTATCCGACCGGATAGCGACCACCGTACACTGGTGCTAAAACCTGCCATAGTGGCCCACCTTGCGTGGGTCGCGTTCCAGGGTCAGCCAGTGTATATCCGGTTCTCCCCAGGGGCTTGCCCCCTGATCCTCACCCTTTTCCCATCCCTTTTTCCTTCCCCCCCTCCTTGGCCCTTTGACAGGCCGGCATGATCTTGCCGACCAACGATGGACACATTGTTTATCGTTGGTCGACACTATTCTTGGATTGCGCTACACTTACCATCAGGTGTAGCGTAGTCACTTTGCCGAGCCAGGATAAAAAAAAAAATGAAATTGGTGTGTGTCGTGGGACACCAGGTAGGAACGAAGTTCCTTCGGCTAATGTAGAATCGACACAAATTGTAAAAAATACAAATTATCAACTAAAATAACAAAATATGTCTCTTTATTTTTGTTTGACAACATAAAATTACATAGAAATAGAATAGAAAAATAGAAATAACAAAAAGACGTGTAGCACTCGGAGACTGCCGCGGTAAAGCTATTGAATAGCATTTTTTATCAACTTATGTAATTATAAATAAAAACTTATTAATTTAGACTTAGACTGGCTACTAAACGGTGGACGGACGTGTTCTATAATCAAAAATTCAAATTCAAATTTCAAACCGCGTCTACATTTCCAAATGTCATAAGTTATCTATCTGTTTTATTAACGGAATTTCGACTTTAACTTTGTGTGCTAGATATCAAATTAAGTTAAAAAAAAGTCTCATTTAACGGTTTTATTCCACGCATTTTTTCTACGCATTTTTTCCACGCATTTTTTCCACGCATATTTCTTACGGTTTTACTATCACATTTTTTTCAGTTCGGTCACGCAGCGAAATCCCTATCCCCTCCAAGCCTGCCGTAAGGAACTTCGTTCCAAAAAAAAAAAAAAAAAATCATTTGGAGCGCTAAACAAACTTGGTGCAGCAGTGCCCCCTCTCCCACCTCGCAACGTGTATCTCGTGTGCACCCCATAAGCTACCTCTAGAAAGCTCTTTGGAGGCTCGCAACCGACTTAGGGACACTACGTGGTGTGTCCCTAGCCGACTATAGCGACAGACCGCTTTATAAAAAAAAGATATATCCGGAGGACTAAATCCTCTTCCCCTTCCCTATCCCTAAATATCCCTTTCCTTTAAGGTCGGCATCGCATCCATGATTTCGATGTTCATGGGCAGTGGAGATCACATACCATCAGGTAATTCACTTGCTCATTTGCTGGCCCTTGCCATAAAAAAAATATTGTATACAGTCGCGCGCATTATGCATACTTTGAAAATTGCATACAAAGCAAACGTGTCGCTGTCTCTTGTCTCGGTCGCACTACAGGTGTCTGGTCGAATAATGATATGGCAGTTAAGACAAGAACGTCGTTGCCATCTCGTACAAATTACAATTTCTCGTGACACAATACGCATAAATTAAATGCGTGTGTAAAAATTGCGGTTAGTATACCGAGAATTTTTGGCACAGTAATTACATTTGTTCAAACATTGGTCCGTATATTTTCATAATATCAAGTATGCATTAAGAACAATGTACGCTTAATTCGTCGCCAATTTCCAGAATAATGGTGACATATTGTTTAACACATATTTCGAAATGTTTGGGACAAATGATTCGATGAAAAGGCCAATAGCCGACTGACCTTATGCGTTAGGTAAATGAAGAATTAAGCGTTTGTTCTCGTTGAATCAATACGGTGTAATTCATACATCTGTACATACACGCAAATGTAGGTTTATAGTTCGTTTGGTTACAAGTAACACGCGCGATCTTTTAAAATTGTTTTTAAATACCAGATTAAATCTGTATCCGTCAGTGTCTAGTGACCCTTAAAGGTCTAAATCTATCTGTTCCTGAGTAAGAATCTGTATTCCTGTCTAGAAAATAACAACGATTTAATATATACTATGACGATAATTAACCGAAAATAGTGTTCAATAGCAAATCGGTACATCTGTACATACATACAAATGTAGGTTTATAGTTCGTTTGGTTAAAGGTAACACGGGCGATCTTTTAAAATTGTTTTAAATACAAGATTAAGCCTTAATCCGTCAGTCTAGTGTCTAGTGGCCCTTAAACGCCTAAATCTATCTGTTTCTAAGTAGGAATATGTACTCCTGTCTAGAAAATAACAACGATTTAATATTTACTATGACGATAATTAACCGAAAATAGCGTTCAATAGCAAAACTGTACACTACTGTGTACTGCACTTTGAACGAATTCTCACTCATGGAGTAAATAACACTCAATGAACTTTTAATAAATAACACCCAACAGTCACATACATAGTCCTGACCCCATAGTAAGATACGAGTCTTGTGTCGTGGGTATCAGGAACTACGAGAGACCTTCGGTCTCACAACACCCAGACCCCGAAACAAATATTTGTGGATCAGACAAATATTTGCTCGGTGCGGGAATCGAACCCACGGCCTCACGTTTCACAGTGGGCTACTCGCCCACTGCGCCACGGATATATATTTTTACTAAGATAAATATTTACTAAGAATTACATACGAGTATGTGTAAAAGAAATATTATGCACTTCCATATTTCAAAACTTACAACATGAATGTCTGACCTACTTCAACTAACTAGCGAATAGCGATCACGATAAAGGTTACACTACAGGAAAATGACAAAAATAGATCAATTACTACGAAATCAAGACGGAAAATGTACTTCGCACAACTTTGCACAACATCTAGAAGGAACTGTTTAACCAAACGAACCTTTAACAGACAATCCAGTTTTTGAGTACATCCCTAACAAAAACAAAAAATTAAGTTTTTTAGCCCTAAAGAAGTCTTTAGAGAAATCTACAATAATATTACCTCGAAGAGATCCCGGGATATTACCTTATAAAAGGAGAAAACATAATATCTCCCACGTAAAGCCACCGTGAAACTAGCCAAATTAATGCATGCAGCATGTATGTTGAATGGTCGCTGGATGCAGGCCGCTTCCAACAGGTCTGTCTGGAAATCTTTGGGGGAGGCCTGTGTTCAGCAGTGGACGTCTTGTGGCTGATGATGATGATAATTGCGAGCCGCTCTTACTTTAATTGGACCCGCTTACGCAAACAGGAACCAACCCACAGCAAGTTCGAATAGAGATACTGATTTGATTTTACTAAATTCAATAATTTAAACTAATTTTATCTCGTAGTTTTTTGGAAAATCGGGCATGAAATACATTCAATGTACGATTTTGCATAAAATACAGTATTAAACTGAGTTTGATATGCTAATTAATGAATTTAGCAAATCAAACTCAGTATGTAGCTCCATTTAAACTTGCCGTGGGTTGGTTCTTATTTGCGTAAGTAGGTCCAATTATTAATGTACGGGGAAATGGGAAACGGGGGAAACTACCTTTGGCATATCCTACTCAACACTACCTCTACATGCAGTGCTTTGGATTTCAAGGTTCTGTGTGTTGCTGCTTCTGTTTATGGACAGGCGTAATGCTTACCATCAGCAGGCGACCTGCTCTTTCATCATTCAGGCAAACAAACAAAAATATTAAAGAAAGCTGCAAATATGTTAGTAAACGGCTGACCGATTTTCGTTAATTAAATAAACGTAAATAGTGGTCACTAATTTGGACGAGTAGTTGAAAGGTTGGTTGTTTTGCCAAAAGGCCATTCTCTGCGTAATCCTCTTAGTCTAGATAGTGATAGCCTTAGTCTAGACGTAATGGTAAGTGATCTCCACCGCCTATGTACCATAAGAATCATGGGCGTGTTGCCAACCTTAAAGGGAGGGGATAATTAAGGGATTGAGAAGGGGGCTCCGGATATCTCACTCACCGTATGAAATTAAGCAGCAAGCCGCTATCTTCGATCGTCGATTTTCTGTGAAACATTGGTAACGACCCGAAAGAACCGGTCCATTCATGCTGTTGGCAAAACTGTCTACTACTCTGAAAGTATCCGAAATAACCTAACGTCACATATTTTTAATTAGCAAAAAATACTAATATAAAAATATTTTTTCTACTTTTTATTTATTCTTAGAGAATGGAAAATCTATGTCAATACAACATACTGTATTATTCGTAATATTGGACCCAAAAGTCTGAAACTGGTGAGAGTAAATAATTTGTTTCTGCCGCCAAGCAGCAGGGTGTAAGTACTGTGGTGTTTCAGTTTGATAAACATTGGAGCCAGTGAAATGACTGGTTACTATGAGACTTAACAACTAATATCTCGGGATGATGAGTATTGTCAGGGGACATTATGTAATTCGATGTTAAGTCTTTCCCGAACATTGCAAAATTATAGGCCCTCAATATATTATGAAATTGTGTTATAGTAATATCCATTTTTTATTATATTTCTTATGTTGAATTTGTTATAACAGAAGAAGACCAATATGTTAATCGTCATTTTTGAACATAAAATTATAACGATTGTAATACGCCAAACTATACGATTTCCTTAACTTCTAAAACAGATAGAAAATTTGACAGAACAAGGCAAAATTCCAATTATAGTTGGCGGCACGAACTATTACATAGAATCTATAGTTTACAAAATACTAGTTGAAGATATGGATGATGATGAATCACTTCTGTGGGATAAAAGCAAACGTAAAAGAGATTTCGCTGATCTAGATTATAATAATGAAGTAGAAATTAAAAGAACCACACATACAGATAGAGATCAAACGCTCGAGGCTACAACATCAGGTGCAACAGAAAACAGTAATAAAGTTGTAGAAGAAAGTCCTAAAACAAATCAGAAAATGGAAAATTTAACCAAAGAGCAGCTTAAAGAGGACGTTGATAACGAGAGTAAGTTTACAAACGAAGAAATTCACGCAAAACTGAACGCAATAGACCCCGTGATGGCTGGAAGACTGCATCCGAATAACAGACGAAAAGTTTTAAGGTAAGTGATTTTGTTTTATAATACGTGTATTAGAGATCCCCTTCGTATCGTATCAGACTATCCAATAGTGGACAAAAGCCCCCCCAAGATCCTTCCGAGAAACGGGATCTTTTGTTATTGTAAGCCAATATCTAGAGATCATCTTAACATACACTTTTAAAATATGCGAAATAAAAATCAACGGCAATGTAATGACGCATTTAAACGACGCTTAATAACGCGAGGTTAGCCACGGACGACGCGGAAGTTGATCGCGTTACAGATATGGTGCGTAACAAATTTTTTTTTATCATCTCGCTGATGGTAAGCACCACGCTTGCCCATACACAGAAGCAATACCGCACAAAACTTTGAATTACAAAGCTCTGCATAGCACAGGACTTTGTTCGTCATCCCGAGACTTTAAACAGACGTCTTTTAATGTGTCTCTGTTACTTTAAATGTCGTCTTCTTTATGTCTCATAGTGCCCAGTAATTTCATTGGCTTCAATGTCGTTAAAACCTAAAGACATTGCTGGTTGGTGGCAGAAATAGGACAAAGCGGTGGTATCAACCCAGACGGATACGAAGGACCTACTATCTAGTGAAAGTTTTGACTCGCTATGAATAAACGAGGTGCGGTTTACAATGGTTTTACAAGGTGGTAGGTCCCTCGAATGCGAGAGGTCGTCTGGGTTGGTACCACTGCTTTGTCTTTTTCTACCGCCAAGCAATAGTGTGTAAGCACTGTTGTGTTTCGGTTTGAAGGACACTGAAGCCAGGGAAATTACTGGGCATTATGAGACTTATCATCTTATGCGTCAGTGTGACGAGCGCAGTTCCGTGTCATGCAGCGCTTTGTAATTCAAAAATCTGTGTGGTGTAGCTTCTGTTTATGGGCAGGCGTGACACCTACCACCAGGCGAGTGCCTTGCTCATCTCGTCATTCAATAAAAAAAACTGCACCATTCAATGCAGTGCAAATCACGCGTGTTTTGTTCTTGAACGTCAGTCACATGAGCATTCAAAACAAATAAACGGTATCAAAGTTCCCAATTTTTATCATTGTGTACATTGTTTTCTATTCGTTTGTCACAGTATCTTGCCGGACCTCGTCGACCCCTGACATTTCCTGTTGCCATCAGTTTTGATTGTCACTTCTTAGTAATTTCATAATGTGTTGTCATTTTCTTTTTTTTATTTAGTTCTAGGTATTTATCTAATGTTAGTTTTTCCTATATTAATCAACACGTCATTCGTATGCGAAGAATAAAAGAATAAACGCAACAGTCACACACATTATCCTGATCCCTCTGTAGATTAACGAAGGGACTTGCAATACCACAACACCCAGACCCGAAGCAAATGTTTGTGAAACACAATCATTTGTTTCAGTGCGAGAATCGAAGCCACGGTATTTAGCCACGTTTCGACAACTGGCTACTCGCTCACAGCGCTACTGAGGTTGAAGTTAATACTATACAGCTTACGAAATATTGCGTAAACGAGAAATCATGCGTAAATAAAAAACGGCATATTCGGCAAAATTATTGTCACGCACCGCGTCCATTTTGCCTAAGACGCGAATTATACGCAAAAAAACTTCCCCCCGGCAACAGCGATGCGAACTTGCTCACGCGTTTAACATAATAGACTAGTGATTATCCGGTTGAAAATGGTAAAAATAGAAACAAATTTATAGTAGAATCAAACCCATTGTAAAAGGAAGAGAATACAACAAAATTGATAGGAAAAATAAATTAACGGCGATCTGAGGTCGGGAAGTGGGAAGGGGGGGGGGCTTTTAAGGGTAAAAAACGGTTTATCTCGATTTCCGGAAAAACTACAAGTCCTATGGAAAAAAGTTAAATCGCAAAGTTGTAGGTAATAAAAAGATCTACAACTTTTGTATACACACTTTCTTCACATAACCTCAAAATATATGTGAAAAATTCAAATAACCAAGTTTTTTGTTTTTATTTTTATCTATTATAATAAATCATTTTTTTTCACGAAATTTGGTGAAAACTTACCTTTTTGTATCCCAAATACACTGTAATTTTTTTGATTTAAAATATTTATTTTTGCACCTTATTTTGACTTAATATCGAAAAAGCAGCCTAATTTTCAAACGAAAATTCTCACGTCAAAATATGAGCTTTTTTAAAAAAGTCTGTTGGCTTCTTGTTCATTGAATTCTCTACTTTCTGATGGTGTAAAAAAATATATACATTACTATGGTAAATGTGCTCAGAAAATGTAAAGTTATAAGTTAATATTTAATAAGACATAACTACAATATTTTGAGAAAGTTGTAGAATCTTCTTTAAATTATATGCGTAGATGCCTCTTTATTGTTATTTTAATATAACTTATATACCTGAGTGATCTACGGAAAATTTTAGCCCATCATAAAGAAGTGGGGAAGGGGCTAGGTGGTATGGGCCTTACTACCTGTTATTTAGTAGTTCGTTTCTTTGCATTTTCTGAGCACATTTACCATAGTAATGTATATATTTTTTTACACCATCAGAAAGTAGAGAATTCAATGAACAAGAAACCAACAGACTTTTTTAAAAAAGCTCATATTTTGACGTGAGAATTTTCGTTTGAAAATTAGGCTGCTTTTTCGATATTAAGTCAAAATAAGGTGCAAAAATAAATATTTTAAATCAAAAAAATTACAGTGTATTTGGGATACAAAAAGGTAAGTTTTCACCAAATTTCATGAAAAAAAATGATTTATTATAATAGATAAAAATAAAAACAAAAAACTTGGTTATTTGAATTTTTCACATATATTTTGAGGTTATGTGAAGAAAGTGTGTATACAAAAGTTGTAGATCTTTTTATTACCTACAACTTTGCGATTTAACTTTTTTCCATAGGACTTGTAGTTTTTCCGGAAATCGAGATAAACCATTTTTTACCCTTAAAAGCCCCCCCCTTCCCACTTCCCGACCTCAGATCGCCGTTAATTTATTTTTCCTATCAATTTTGTTGTATTCTCTTCCTTTTACAATGGGTTTGATTCTACTATAATTTATTTATGTTTCAAATTGGAAAATCACCGGCCTATAAACATAAAAATTGAAGGCCGATTGTGCTGATGACATAAAATTCGCAAACCAGGCATCTTGAGCCGCGCCACCGTTCCCCATCCGTGGATGTGCTCAATGTCGCCGGGTCAAACTACAACAGACAGTCTACTTCCGCGGGTCTTTGACCGTTACCAAGGATTTTGTAGATTGCGAATATGTTAGATGACCTTGGCTTCACTACCCGACAGTGGTGTGACCACGGTGCCGAGGGAATATCGCGGACTAGGTCGTGTCGGACCGGTATGTAGGTCGTGTTGTTGCTATACTGTGTTTACCGTAACCGAGCTCAGTACATAGTTTTGTATATCATTTGATCTGTATCAGTCAATTTATTGCATGATATATTTGTCTACTTTTGCGTGTTTTCATACACTTGAACGTTATTTTTATTAATATAACAGTAAAGGGAATTGGAAATACCGTTTGCTATTTCTACGTTACAAAAATAACATTGTTATATTTTTGTATTACGGAATAGAAATACAAGACAAGCATTCGCAGGATTGATTTTATCATATTCTTCGTCTTTGTGAAAAAAAAAACTAGACATTTTAAATACATGTATAAGAAAGAGGCGGACTGAATTATACACACAATGTTATTATCTTACTTAACTTAAGTAACTCTATAATTATTAAGGTTGTTTTAGATTTGAAGTATACTTATTGTTGTAATAAAGTAATTTAATAGTTGTAATAAATTAAAATAATGAAAGTATGGACCTAGATGAGTCTTCATTGGCGTAAATTTAACTATTAAAACAACCGCGTTCTTTGAGAATATTTACCTATAGTGAACTAATAAGTTCGTTAGTTGGCTCATGTAATTTAGTCCAAACCAGCCCTGAATGACAGATTCAGACGAGTCAAATCGCTTTTAAGAAAAGACTTGAAACAATAAAAGTTGTAAGATCTTTGTTGAGCAACATGTGGACACTGTTTTGTCCCAGTATAAAGGACTTTGACAGTGAAATTATCGGACAATATGAGATTTAACGACTCATAGCTCGGGTGGCAATCGCAGTGATATGCAGTTCTTTATAATCCAAAGTTCAAAGGTGTTTATGGACGCGTTTACAATCAAGCGAGTGAACTGCACGTCCCGTTATTGAAGCTAATATAAAAAAAAAATAGACGCCTGCTGAGTGCTTTAGAAATAAAACTACGTCTAAATGACGCATTAATCTCGCAAAAATCATGGTCACAACAGCCGATATCGTGAATTTGGTCGCCCGTCTCCGATAACCCCGAATTTATTTATCATGTGATTATTATACATTTGGCAAAACTCATGAATACATACATACGTACAATTGTAATGTGCGTACACAGTCCACTGGTATGATTGGGTATTTCCTTGTGGAATATTCCAGAATTGCCTAGCAACATGAATGTAGATTTCGCTAGATTACGGTCTAGATTCAGTGTCATAGTTATATGAGAAAATAATAGCAGGCATATTATTCTGTGATTGATTACATAATATCACGACTGTGTTCTCGAATGGATAGTCAGAGGTGCGACAGTACTGCTCTCATGGTTCACCGTGATTTTTGCCGTCTCATTATGTGTTGGCGGGTGAGGCGACAGCTACACGTCATCTGTGAATGAAATTGAATGGTAATGGTCGCGCGTCGCGCTCTTCCGTCTCGGTCTCATACATCAAAACGTATATACTAGCTATACAACAGGGTAGATTCCTTTGTTTAATATTGTCCATGGTTTTATATGCAACAGAAAATAATACGAAAAAGAAACTTTTTGTAGAAACATTGATTTTAAATATTAGTTTGAGCAAATGTGGGCGCGTAGTGGGGACATCCAACTGTCTCGCTCGCACGTGTGACAGAGACGTCAAAGTTTGCGTCGTCTGTTATTTGTCAAATGCTCTATCAGATTTCAATGGCTTCTAATTCATTTTTTTAAGCACGGATTAATGAAATTCTTTCTGCAATAGGTTTCGGGTGACGTAACTTATTTAAATAATGAGTGGTAGAGCCACGCTGTAGACAGTTTTGTCTACAGCATGTAAGGGCCGGTTCGCCCGCCGTTACCACTGTCTCATGTCATGTCATGATTCTTCTGATGGTGGGCGTACATGGGCGATGGAGATCACTTACCATCAGCTGACTCACTTGCTCGTTTACCGGCCTATGCTATAAAAAGTAGGTAGTAGTGGTAGTGGTAGGTAGTAGTGGTAGGCAGCGGCTTGGCTGTGCCCCTGGCATTGCCGATGTCCATGAGCGGCGGTGACCGCTTACCATCAGGCGGGCCGCTTGCTCGTCTGCCTATCAAGGCAATAAAAAAAAAAAAAAAAACAAAAAAAAAGGTCCTGGAATTGACCACCTTTTGTAACTATCGAAATTTCAACTCATGTTACAGAAATTTGTGATTAAATTTGCAATGTCTAATGTACGATATAAGTATCCCGCCAACCTCCACCCTCCCTCATAGTACAAAATCCGATTGCTATTCTAAGACATTAAAAAAAAATCTTTTTCTTTAAATAGTGATGTGAATAAATCTTATCGATTTTCATAAAATCCGGTACGTTAACACTCAATGTCATGTGTATTTAACAACCCTTTTTGCAACTCGGTATCAATAACAATTATCGGGGATTTTTGAATAATTTGAATACCATAGAACACTGAACGAAATAAATCAGATTCAGTTACGTAAATATAAATAACAATAATGAACTTGACTCAGCTGGCTTTGTTTGTAGTTTACTTCCGTGCTTAGAAAACTGAAGCTCCGATACGTGACTTGTGCAAAAACACGCAGATCTCAAGGGCATACATATAATCATTATAAATTTTCTTCGCACCGAAGATATAAAATGAATACTTCTTATGGCCTCAACCGTCAGTGGTCGTTGGAGTCATGTTAGTAACTAGAAGTCCAGTAGTTGGCCTGTTTATGATTATGGTTTATTATTTAACCCCTGACGAAAAGAGTGGTATTATAAGTTTGACCCATTTGTCAGTCTGTCTGTATGACTGTCTTTAGCATCGTGGCGCCCAAACGAATGTAATGGCTAATAATATCTGGTCAACTGTTTATAAGTTACAGCTGTTTTTCTTATTGAATTCAGGGATTTCAAAATTATTATACGCACGTTATGAACTAGCTCCCACTTCAATGCCTCCTGTCGAAGGGAAGGGTTTGAAATAATAATCAACAACAATGCTCCAGTACAAGCAGGTTCTGAACGTTTTGTCTAGACCTCTAGAATTTCTTATTTTTTGACTTTTCAGTGTCATTTTTGGAAGCCGGTTTTTCATCTTTGTTAAACACAAGTATTTTGTGACTACTTCAATTTATAGTGATAAGTAGGTAAAAGTGTGGCAAGTAAATTCCAATACCATATAAGAAACGTGATGCGTTATGCGTTGAGAAGTTTCATTTTTACTCGATAATCGGATAAATCGATATACATACATAAAAAATAACGCGCCCAATTTAGAACCTCCTTATTTTTTGAATTCGTTTAATAAATGGGTTGAAATGTGTAAAATGTCTGCCTAAACACGAAAAACATCGAAAATAGAAGCCGAATAGCAACAAATCTGGTAATTTGTTGTGAATATTCGCTCTATTAACCTTCGACATTGATATTTTCATAATGAATGGTAACTGCGGCGCAGAAGATATCGGATTATGTATGCAAATGTTTAAATTATAACATTTTATTTATATTTGACCTGTTCTGGATGAAACTGAACGTTTAGTAACAACCTGATGTGTGAAGAACTCGCTTGATGCAGGAAATGTTTGTATTCATTATTTTGTCCGACTACAAGAAAAAGTAGGTTCTAAATTCATCTGTTTATATAACATATAACAGAAAAGTGTGGTCAAATTTGAACAACTTATAGTGTACATTATACGTATTACACCAAATCTGCATGGCCAGGACATAAAGCATTTTCTTTTTTATCGATTGAGTAACATGTCGATATTCGACTTTTGGACAACACTAAATAATAAACAGCTGATATCAATGAAGGCAATACTAGGCACGTAGAGGTAATCCAAATAATATATGGTGATGTAATCAATTTTAAAAAACGAATCATTTATATTAGTGTGAAGTTTTAGGTTGTTTAAATTTTGATAAAATCTGGTATTTAAACACTGTAAGTATATTATTATAATTACTGTAATTATAATTATTTTAATTATTATATTATAATTACTGTAAGTAACTACTCTTAAATTTGACCATAAATTACTGTAACACGTCGTATTATTTTATGCATGTTGCTGCATAGCTCCGCCATTTGTGTATAGATTTTGGGGTTTGCTCCGGTAGTGGTCCTTGGTTACATTTGATGACGTGGAAAATGGATAATTTCCCAATAATAAATAGCAAGGACACCGCGATTAAATCCGTTTTTAAAGCACCAGACTGGCAAACGTACAATTGGGTCATCTAATAAGTGATGTGATGCACATACATTTTTGTAGGCACGCGTCTCATTTCGCTGTATTTGAAACCCCTAATACAACATTGAGTATTTTTTGATGGCCCAATAGGGCGATAGGCTAGCCCACTAATTACATCATGAGATGGCAATAACTTACTAGCTGGTGACGCAAGTTTGCACCTGTTCCATAAAAAATAAAATGCAGCTCTGCCTTTCCCTCCCAGATTACTAGCGATAGTAATATGAATAAAATGTAAGTAAGTTGATAATGATACCTTCAGTTTACAATAAAATATATGAAATTAAATTTTATCAATAATTGTAAACTGAAGGTAGATACTGGAACATTAACTTTTATGGACAAACTATACCTCAGTCCACCCCATGACCACGAAGGCTGAAAATCTTCGAAACGTCGGGATCAAAATTAATAAAAAACTTCGATAAAATCCGTTTAAATTAGTTTTATTTCAGTGAGTAATATTCGCGTAAACATAAGTAATCATTAAGTTGATAATGGTTAACTTTGTAACAAACACATCAGCATCACATTACATTTCACAGTAACGCGGATGCTGGATACAGGATGAATTTCCGATAAACAAAATTCCAAAAACGACCAAGTTCAAAGATGTGTGGCTGAATCCCACGCACCATGCTGTTGAAAGACATAAAGTCCTATAATTTAAACGAGTAATTCTTGTATTCGTAATTGGTGGAATAGATGGTAGGACTTTCGTACGAGAGGCCGTCTCGGTTGGTACCACCGCTTTATCTTTATCTGCATAGCAGCAATGTGGAAGTACTGTGTTGTTTCGGTTTGAATGAAATTGATGCCAGTGGAATTACTGGACATTGTGAGATTTAACATCTTATTGAAAGACTATGGGACAGTTCACTCCTTGGACTTAAATAAGTTCCTGGATGCCGCACTAGTTCTACATCTGCCAACCCCTTCGGAATACAAGTGTGAGCTTTTATTATGTTCTATTATGTATTGGATTATGATCTTTTATATTTGGTGTTCTTCATCTACATTCCATACATCAATATAATCATCATCATCATCATCAGCCACAGGACGTCCACTGCTGAACATAGGCCTCCCCCAAAGATATCCAGACCGACCTGTTGCACGCGGCCTGCATCCAGCGATTTCCTGCGACCTATATAATATCAAATAATATCTGGTGAAATTTCATGTTAACATAAGTTCCCTTAGTTTCTTCTATCACTGACTGCATAGTAACAAACCCCAATATGTTAATTAGAGTAAGGCTGTTGAACCGCTTCCACTTTCGGCCTCTCATTATTTCCTTGGCAACAGTTATGACATGTCCTAGTTGCCAAAAAGCCTGTAGCAACAGATTTCGATTAGGCAATAACTTTCGATTTATACCGGTTATCTTCAGTGTTTAAGGAAAACAAGTTTAATGGGTTCGTACATGCATATATAAACTCACGTCTGTTTCCCATAGCGGTAGGGAGAGACAACGGATTTACAATTGGTACGATTCTTGCACACTTCTTTTTTATAGCATTGACCGGTAGACGAGCTAATCTCCAGTTTTAAAAGACACATGAGATCAGACACATCGTACGAAACGTAGCAGCAAGCCGCTACTTTACTTCGGTTTCTGAGATAGTGGTAACGATTGTGCCGGCCCATTCATGCTGTAGACAAAACTGCTTACAGCGTGGCTCTACCACTGAAATACCTCTTTGGCCACCACGACAATGATTTCATCATAATTAGACCTAGAATTAGACATAATTGATACTGCCCCATTGTTGGACACGGGCCGCGTCTAACAAGAGGGTTTGCGACTTATTTTTTTTATTCATTTTCATAAAACCAAAAATTTTCGGAGTTTCCATTAAGCTAGTGGGGAACCTAATACATATTTTTAGCCCACCGGATAGCAACCACCGACAAAAAAACCCATCACAGCGCCTTCAGGTCCCGGGCTATATGTTTTTTTAGATTTCCTGACCAGACATATAATTAAGCCAGTTGATGGCTGTTTCTTTTGCACCAGCCACTCATATGTGCCAATAACACTTACATGACTGTCCGATCTGACACGTGATCAACCTTAAATTTGTTGAGGCAATAATGCTAGGTGTAGTTGCGACAATTCTTAAGGCTACTTTGTATTCACAATGCTAATTTTGGCAATACCTAATGCTGGTTGCGGCAATTCATTAACCATAAATCGGTCATTGATGGGTTGACGGCCATCGAGGCCTATTCAAGGAAGCAATTTACGATCGTGACCTTTAGTCTAAAATTGCGACGTAGCTTAAATATCAAGGTTGGCGTCTTCGTCGTCACAGCCAACGCCTTCGTCGCAGCATGACGAGCAGTCTTAAATACGGAATCGTCTCCAAAAATATGGTCACCTTTGCATAATTCGTTTGAGATTCGATCATACTTGATTTGATGTCTCACAAGTTTTCGACATTAACTTTAATTGTTTCGTTAACATTGTCGTGAAGAAGTTCTTTAAAGATTTTCCTTCTATTTCGTACTTTTAGTTTATGGAATATTGTGACTGATATATTCTTTTAATGATTCTCGTTGCGGGTTGTGGGGGTTATGTGGCGAGTCGCCCCACATAATACCAAATCCACTAACAAATCATGAAGGCGGACCCTAACAATAAGCTAGGATAACGCAAGGCAGAATGGAAAGAAAAAGATGACTAGAAACATGCACGATTTAAGTTGGCCGGTCTGAAGTTAGTTACCTTAGGTATCGCAGTTAAAGTTTTTAGAAACAAAAGAGTGACGGGACACGTAGAGTGCGGTTTCTGTGACTAAATTTAAGTTGGTCAATTTAAAATACGTGTATCATAAAAAGTAATTTATTTTAAGTCTTATGAATGAATTATAATAGTAAAATATAATGCATATCGTCGGGGATAGTGCAAATCCGCGTATCTAGCATTGGATAATTCCGCGTATCTGACAAATGTAGCCAATTTTGAATTTTGCGGGCAATTCACATTTATTTAATTAATATAACGGATAATCTACATTAAGAATACATAGAACCCATCAATTATTACTCTCTATGTAAAAATGAGTCCTAAATTGCCCTTAAAATAAGAAAATTATAAAGTTTTAACCTTCCCCTGTAACATTTGATCTAATGCAGATACGCGGAATTATCCAATGCTAGATACGCGGATTTGCACTATCCCCGACGATATCTACCTACTGATTTTAAAAAATGTAAATGCTATAAAATAACATCGCCTAACCAATTTTGAGTCGATGTTATTGCAGTTTATTGGTCAATGATTGATAGCACCAACTCCAAATTGTTTAATTTCATTTTTAGATTTCTAGTATTTCTGAGTAGGTTTCATTTTATTATTTTTGATGACAGAATCATCAAAAATGGTGCATATATATCGAAGACTAGTCTTTCATCGATTTCACAGATTAAATCCTCAAAATTAGATCACATTGTAAAAATATATGCATGGTAACGAAAGCGAATAAAACACGCGTTGAATTGAGTATCTACACCTTTTTGTCGTTAAAAAAAACAAGATATAAGTAATCAACACAAAAGGATGACACACACAATTTAAAGCCCACGAAGATTCTGCGTAGGCATTGTAAACCTAAATAAGTCGATTCAGCATAACTGTAAATTGCATCATAGCCCAAAGTTGCCACACTGACACACTCTAGACTAGAGAAAGACAATATGTATAGACGATATAAAACGAGTTAATCGCATTATGTGATGACGCAACGGTGTTGCTACGCAGACGTAGACGCTAACGGCTAACAATAGTTTGTGCTGAATTATTTAACGTTGGATTATGGGTATTGTGAGCCAGATAAACTTATTTTTTTTATAGCATATGCGAGCAAGTGTTCGTTTATGCTATAAAAAATTAACCATGTGTTATCATCAGGTGACACAAGTGTGTAAGGTAAGTGATCTCCACCTCCTATGTACGCCCACAATACAAGAAGAATTATAGGCGACATTAAAGGGAAGGGATAATTAAGGGATTTAGAAAGGAAGGGGGATTTGGGCCTCCGGATATCTACCACCGTTCAAAACGCAGCAGCAAGCTGCTACTTTTCGTCGATTTTCTATGAGACAGTGATAAAGACCCGGTCGAGCCGGCCCATTCATGCTTTAGACAAAACTGACAAACAAAAAAAGTAATGGAGTCTGTGATGTGGATAGGGTTACCAGACGTCAGAATTTGAGTTAACATAGGACTTTAGGCACTTGTTAGGATTCCGGCCGGACTTTAATAAAGTCAAAACTTTTTGAAAACATATGTAATGAAATAAATAAAAAGGTATTTGTAAAAACTATCGAAAAAATCATCCTAATGAATAAACACCCCGGATAGTAGCGCGCTCGCACTTGTAGCAAAGCCAGGACTTATTTGCAGAAACCAGGCTTTTTGTCTGGACTTAAAAATTCTCCAGGTAACTTAGTTGGGAAGGCTAAATTCCTGAGTACCTTCGTATTTTGAAAAGTCACTCAAGCTTGCATCAGTATGTACAGCACAAATGTACAGTACAGTTGTCAAATGTTCATTTAAATATTCTACATTTTTTGCTAAACAAACAGGAAAATATTTCACCATTCTTGTAGGATTCATATACAATTAAAGTTTTATAAAAATCAATTTAAACTCTTCTATATTACGTGATTGCGTCAATTTTTTGTTATTTACGCAAATCTTAGCGTAGCTGGGTATTAAGATTGGCATTAAAATGTTTTCTTTAAATAGTGATGTGTTCACAATAACTCAGGTCATGGTACATCAGTCTGCCAAAACTGTCGACACCGTGGCTCTACCACTTATATCATGCTCTCTAGTATGTGTGAAACGAAACGTTTCCACTCACGCACTGACTACACACATTATTGGTGCGAATTGGTGCGAAGTGTGTGGTTAATTTTTTGGGACATTTGCTCAAGTGATTATTGTTGTATCAGACAGACGGTTCCACGTCTTCTTACAAGGCCTGAAATATCTTTGTCAATTTTACTTATGGGCTTGCGTAACTCTTATTTATTCAATTTTTTTTTGCTGGTGGGAGGATACTTGTATCTGACCGGATAGCGACCACCGTACACTGGTGCTAAAACCTGCCATAGTGGCTCACCTTGTGTGGGTCGTGTTCCAGAGTCAGCCAGTGTATATCCGGTTCTCTCCGGGGGCTTGCCCCCTGATCCTAACCGTTTTCCCATCCCTTTTTCCTTCCCCTCCCCCTTGGCCCTTTGGCAGACCGGCATGATCTTGCCGACTTACGATGGACACATTGTTTATCGTTGGTCGACACTATTCTTGGATTGCGCTACACTTACCATCAGGAGTAGCGTAGTCACTTTGCCGAGCAGGATAAAAAAAAAAACAATTCAATTTTGGAAACCATTATGAGCGAAAGAAGAACTCTCCATTTGAACTTGCTGAAAGTTGGTTCCCTTTTGCGTAAGTAGGATGTATGTAGTAGGACCAATTGATCGTCTGATGTTGCGTCTTTGCGTCCATAGCCGCTGGAGATTACGTACTAACAGGTGCCTCAATTGCTCTTTTATCTGTGATCGGTATAAAAACCATACCACCGAAATATAAACACCGTAAACGAGACGAATCCACAGGCGGTCGCTAGTGTTACAAGACCCGAAACCCAATTACGGCCGTGCTAATAAGTAAAGCCGACAAAATCTTCCTCAGTTACGAACCGGCTATGTTCAAACATACTTCACGTGTTCCATTCAACCTTGGCCCATATTTAAAGTAAACCGCGGAAACGAATGTATGACCTTGCGATGCTGTGGCGTCTACAACATAATCTATAATCAGAGGGTAATGTATTCTGTTTGAAATCCAATCAAGACTAGTTTTTAAATAATAATTTGTCATTTAATTAAATCGGAACCCAAAAGACCGATTGCCAGACCTCGAAACACTGTGTGCTCTTTCTGCGTAAATCGGACCACTAACAAAATTAAAAATAATAATTATAAGAATAGTTGTGTTTCTGGTATATGGTTATTGCGTAGAAGTGGGCGAGTAAATAATACTAATGATTCTAACCCTGTTATTAAACACGTCCCACTGCTGGGCACGGGTCTCCTCTACTAAATAAGGGGTTAGACCTTAGTCCACCACAACGCGGTGGGAGGTCCTTTGTATGGGAGAGGCTGGTTTAGTACCTCCGCCAAGCAACAGTGTGTAAGTACTGTCGTGTTTAGATTTGAAAGACAATGACATTACTGAGCGTTATGAGACTTATAATCTCATGTCTCGAGGTGACGAGCGCAATTCAGTGCCATGCAGTGCTTTGTAATTCAAAGTTATGTGTGGTGTTGCTTATGTTTATGGGTAGGCATGGCGCTTACCATCAAGCGAGCGACTTGCTGGCCTTGTCATTCAATGAAATAAAAATAAAAGAAACCTACTACGGGTTGGCAGACTTCACATTATACGATCGAAATTCTTATGAAGAACTTCTCAGGTATGCAGGTTCCCTCAAGATATCTTCTTCACTGTTAAAGCAAGCCAGTTATTTTAAGCAATAATATGGCAATTAGCAATATGGATGCAGCGAAACCGCGAAGGACTAGTATTAATAGAAAAACTTGTCCATTAAGCACACAGAGATGCAGATGCTGTGTAATCAGCGGTTATTCCCAAACATTGGATCCGTCACCACTCACCCGCAAGTGACGCGGGGCGCAATGACGCAAGCCCTACAATAAGGAAGTGTGTTCAATTGCCCATGAGTGCGTCGGGCCATTCTCAGACGTTCTATTATCGCCTGAGAGCATTGCGGTTTGGTGTTTTTAAATGAAAGAAAACGACTAATAGACCGATGATTATCCTCTTGAAAATGGTAAAAATAGAAACAAATTTATAGTAGAATCAAACCCATTGTAAAAGGAAGAGAATACAACAAAATTCATAGGAAAAATAAATTACGGGCGATCTGAGGTCGGGAAGTGGGAAGGGGGGGCTTTTAAGGGTAAAAAACGGTTTATCTCGATTTCCGGAAAAACTACAAGTCCTATGGAAAAAAGTTAAATCGCAAAGTTGTAGGTAATAAAAAGATCTACAACTTTTGTATACACACTTTCTTCACATAACCTCAAAATATATGTGAAAAATTCAAATAACCAAGTTTTTTGTTTTTATTTTTATCTATTATAATAAATCAATTTTTTTCACGAAATTTGGTGAAAACTTACCTTTGCTGTGCTAAGTTCTCGGGTTCGATCCCAGCATCGGGTAAAATGATATTAAGTTTATCTATCAAGAAATGCTCAATATCGGGCCGGAATCTGGAATTGTGCCCAGTATGGCGATAGATTCGTCCCCTATCACATCATGGGACGGATATACGCTCGGTGAAATGTGGGTGTGCTGGATACACCTCTGCCTACTCGCTCGAGGATTAAGGGTATGAGTGTGCTAGTTACACCTCTCCTACCCCTTCGAGGATTACAGGCATGAATTCGTATATTTCATTACTAGTTCAATCAAATAACCCCAGTATACAGTAGAATGTCCCTTCCCGCTGGAATGCGGCGTGTATTGGCTGATTTATTATAATGTAGTATACACGATCGCCGAGCGAACTCGCGCCTCACTGTGTCACGTGACACACCGGCAGGTTGGTGGGCAGGAATGCAACACTGTCATTTTTGAAGTGAGAACTTCTTTATCCGCGTTGAGCACTTTTTGGTAGGGGGTAAGCTTTTGGTTTCGCGTCACCGACATGCTAATGTTAATTCAGATTATACACGTATAAGACATCGTATGTACCTGAACGTGTGCTGTGCGCGTTAGACGCTTTTTGGAGGGGTGAAATCTTGTAAGCTCTGAGTATCAATCAGTCAGTCAGTCAGTAGTTGAGTTGAGTTGAGAGTGAGTACTAAATAAATATACCTTTACTTAAATTACAAGTTTTCACTTCTATCAGCAGCCCCTATGACTGCCAATTTTTTTTTATTTGAGCACGACATTGGGACTACACTACACCTAATGTTAAGCGCATTGCAATCCAAAAAACCAGCGACAACCGACAAACAATAAGTTTATCGGTGGTCACTAGAATCATGCCGGTCTGTATACATTTTGACACACCGAAGAGGGAAGAAGCAAATCGACGAGCCTGCCACAGGGCAGACGGATGACCGAGGCACAGGAATACAAGAATGTACCTCTATACTCGCCCCAACCAACCATCAGTAATCAATCAGTATTTCCATTTGACCTTGCTGTGGGTTGGTTCCTTTTTGCGTAACTAGGTCCACTTGATGTATGAAGAGTAAACGAAAACTGTCATCGGCTTAGAAATGTCACGTGATTATTAATGATCACTGTTAGAAAGAAAGCATTTTTGAGTGATAGCGCCACGCTGTAGACATTTTTGTCTACAGCATGAATGAGCCGGCTCGACCGGGTCGTTACCACTGTCTCACAGAAAACCGACGTAAAGTAGCGGCTTGCTGCTGCGTTTTGTACGGTGAGTGAGATATCCGGAGGCCCAAATTCCCTTCCTCTTCCCGATCCCTTTATTATCCCTTCCCTTCGAGCTCGGCAACGCGCCTATGATTCTAGTGTTGCGGGCGTGCATGGGCGGTGGAAAACACTTAGCATCAGGTGACCCGCTCGTTTGCTGGTGTATGCTATATATAAAAAAAAGCATTTATTAGCATGCTTTAACTGGTACATGTGCAATATATGTAAAGACATTTTTTCTGCTATGTCGGCCTTGCCAGTAGTGACAATACACGCGTGACACGGAAGGGTAATCACATGCCATTTAGACGCACGTGCGATTTATGCAATAAAAAACTGCAACTATGTGAATTGTAAATATGTAGCCACGTGGGCTGCGTACGCGCAGCGGCGCCATCGCGGTGACGTCACGCCATTCATGCCGCACCGGCCATTCATAAAACCACATCATCTGTCTCACTGTGAAATAAACTTTATCTCTTAGTGTTTAAGGTGGATTTTTTAATGGTAGCGGATTTTCTAATTATTGGAACGTAGTTCCTTATCGCGCGTTGCGAAAGGGGGCTAGACGGAAAAAATTGGTACGAAAAGTTGGCACGAAAAATTTTGTCACGACATAATTTTTTTAAACTTAATTTGATATCTAGCACACAAAGTTAAAGTCGAAATTCCGTTAATAAAACAGATGGTTGTGAAACTTATGACATTTGGAAATGTAGACGCGGTTTGAAATTTGAATTTTTGATTATAGAACACGGCCGTCCGTTATTTTTAAGTTGATAAAAAATGCTATACAATAGCTTTACCGCGGCAGTCTCCGAGTGCCACACGTCTTTTTTTTATTTCTATTTTTCTATTCTATTTCTATGTAATTTTATGTTGTCAAACAAAAATAAAGAGACCTATTTTGTTATTTCAGTTGATAATTTGAATTTTTTGCAATTTGTGTCGATTCTACATTAGCCGATGGAACTTCGTTCCTACCTGGTGTCCCACGACACACACCAATTTTTTTAATTTAAAATATGATCGGTTGTGTTACAAGCGGTTTTTGGCGGGAGTAATATAGTGTTTTGGCGGTATTATACATATTTGGTGCCTCTGTTCGATTGAGTTTGGCGCCAACGCATCACGCCCACATTATATTTTTTATTGCCGAGGCTGACACACGAGCATGTGGGTCACCTGATGATAAGTGACGTCCACCGTCCATAAACACCCACAATGCCCACGCGGACGCGTTGTCGACCTTAAAAGAAAGGTGTTTAATTATGTGATTGGCAAGAGGAGAGCAGGAATCGATTTTGACGATACCTTCACTATAATAATCCCAATCACATCATGGGACGGAAATAAGATCGGCGCAATATGGGTGTACTGGTTATACCTCTACCTACCCCTTTGGGGATTACAGGCGTGAGTGCGTATGAATCTATACTATAATATAATAAAGCTGTAGAGTTTGATTGTTTGTTTGTTTGTTTGTTTGAACGCGCTAATCTCAGGAACTACTGGTTCGAATTGAAAAAATCTTTTTGTGTTGGATAGTCCATTTATCGAGGAAGGCTTTAGGATATATAACATTACGCTGCGACCATTAGAAGCGAAGCATCAGTGAAAAATGTTGCAAAAACGGGGAAAATTATTCATATTTGAAGGCTTCCGTTGCTAAGCTACCGAAATAATATTATTTGAAGGCTTCCGTTGTCAGATCAAAATCAAATCTATACTAATATTATAAAGCTGTAGAGTTTGATTGTTTGTTTGTTTATTTAATCACGTGGGCGGAGCCGCGAGCAAAAGCTAGTGTGTAATAATAATAAATAAATAAATACACCCAATAGTCACATACATAGTCCTGACCCCACAGTAAGATACGAGTATTGTGTCGTATTATCAGGAACTACGAGAGACTTTCAGTCTCACAACACCCAGACCCCGAAACAAGTATTTGTGTACCACATAAACATTTGTATCGGTGCGGGGATCGAACCCGCGGCCTCTCGCTTCACAGCCGGCTACTTGTCCGCTGCGCCACGGAGGCTGTCAAATGTATATAAGTATTTATTTATTTACCGATTGTGTACACAATAAATGAACAGAAGTAAGCTGCGAATGAGCGTTAAATATACGGGTACAATGCTAATGGTCAGGGGTCCCTCGGCCAGCTGATCTACTATCAAGCTCATTTTCCGTGAGTAGCTTCGTTTCGATGAGACGCCCAACAATTCCCTATGCGAAAATTCTCTATTGTGGTAGCTAACAGAGGTAGCAAGGATAGAATATTTCGATTTGATGATACTCAAAAAATTATTATTTTATTTGTAGGACAATATGACAGTTAAATTATATAAATATTAACTAAGTAAAAACAAAAAAATCTGCTGGTTAGTAATCATACCTATTGGAAGGAGGGGCTTCCAATAGGTATCGATAACGAGGTCATAAGAATGATTACTACGAAGCTACTCACGGAAAATGAGCTTGATAGTAATCAAGTGAATAAGCTAGCCGAGGGACCCCTGACCATAAGAAACTCATGGGCGAACAGTGAAAGGTTCCATAAAATTATGGGATGCAAGAATCCCGTATAAAACGTAGTAAATTGCATTATAAATACGGATACGGGAACAGAACAAAAAAAAAACTCATATAAAAAATGGAATAATTACATTAATTTTATCTTAATGCGCCATTAAAAGTGTAATAGGTGCCGTTTGGGAACGTTTTGGAACCGTAAAAATGTTTTACTTTGGCTGTTTTAAAATATGATAACAGTTTTGAAGAAAAAAAAACCTTGTACTTAGAATGTGAATTGATAGTGTGAAGTATCACACGTATGCAATAGTACTAAAATTTAATGACAAATTAACTTAGGTTTATGTCATTAATTTAACACGCTTTTATTAGCTTCATACGTATGTTAGTATGTAACGGAAACATTGAACATGATTTTGGCCTCCTTCAGATTAAATCGAAATTTGGCATACTTATCATGGAGCGATGACAATTTAATAATACAGAATATAAAATTATACATTTTCTTTTTTGTAAAAAAATAAAAATAAGTAATAGATAAAAAAACTAAAAAACAAGATTTTATAGAAAATCCAACAAAAAATTCATAATAGATTCTAATAGATTTGAAGAAACAAAATGTATTTTATTGCAAAAAAGCGTGGGGTGCATGGGGTCAATAGTTATAAATATTTTATTGACAGATATGAGTAGAATGATTATCATTTTGATAAGATCTTAAAAAGCACCCCATTCAATAATCGATATCAATCAAGTCATTAAAGAAACTGAAATTACTGGGCATTATGTGACTTAACAACTTATGTCTCGGGGCGAGGAACGCAGTCCAGTTGCATGAAGTGCTTTATATGTCAAAGCTCGTTGTGGTGTCGTATCTGTTTATGGGCAAGCGTAGCACTTACGACTGCTGTGCTGAGGTCTCGGGTTCGGTCCCTGGTGTTCGGGTCGGGTAAAGTAATATTGGGTTTTTCTATAACGAGATGCTCGGTATCAGCTCGGAGTCTCGAATTCTGCCCGGTATAAGCTCGCCACCTATCACATCTTAGGTCGGAAATACGCTCGGCGAAATGTGGGTTGTACTGGTTACAATTCTGCCTACCCATTCGGCGATTACAGTTTGCGTGTATATAATACGTTTATCAAAAGAGAATTGATATTCAAGTAGTTTAAAAACCCCGGTACATACACATCCGATCCACACAGGTTGTCCGTTGTGCTTTATCAGGGTTATTGATACGGTGACCTTGTGGACGAGTGGCGACAAGGAGCAATGGCTCACCCCGTCCCCCTCCTCCCTGTCGGCACATCCCCCCGCCCGCGAACCCCGCGCTCATCATTCACAGTACAGATGCCCTTCCACTTCGGTACGTGCCCTTGGCGATTAGTTTTTTTTTGTAGACCATAGTTGAGACAAATGCGGTAACGCAAGTCGGGATATAGTTCTCAGTTCCCTATTTTAATTTTATTTTTAAATATTATTGATGATAGGAGTTTATTTGTACATAATATAGGTACAGTACTATTAATATCAGTTCTCTCCGAAGAGAGAAGAAGCATTTATACAGGCCAGCATGACTCTGGTGACCACCGATAAACTCATTGTTGGTCGGTGGTCGCTGGTTTTTTGCACTGCACTACGCTTACCATCAAGTGTAGTGCAGTCACTTTGCCGTGCCCAGAAAAAAGAAATAGCTTATGAACATTCATAAGGTTAGAAAAATATAATGTATGATACCTGACCTTTATAGAAATAAATAGAAATTGATGGGGAGAGATGATTGAAGTCTTTGGGAGAGATATTTTCATATCCTCAGCAGTCTCGCTGGCCATACAATACTCAACACACTTTCCTCACTCTTTCTTCTTCATTTCGATTTTCTGTGAGAGTGGTATCATTCTATAGCCAAATCTACTATTGTAACCAAAACGCGTTTCCTGTTTACATATTACGCGATATTGAAAATAGCAATATTTAACTCCGTAAAAAAATCTAACAAGGAGCTAATTCGAAAACTTTTCCGTCCATTATAGCTGATTTTATTTAACTAATAAATTTGCTTACACATTTACACCGGAATTTACAATGCCACCCACAAACTTGGATAAACCAAGCTACAAATTATGTATGTAATGTTAAGTCATCTTATGCAAAGAATTTGCTTTTTTTTCAAACCTAATTTGCACATAAGTTATTGCTAATAATGATGGTGTTTTGAAAACATAAGACTTGCTTCGAGCGGTTTCAAATTAGAAAATTACACACTTGATTTAAAAATGCACACTTAAAAAGCGGATTTGTAAAGAAATTAGGAAATGATGGTTGATTTAAATGATTTACTGATAATGTATGCCAGACTCAGGGCAACTCGCATGACGATCCAAAATCGTATTTAACCATAAAACATGTTTATATAATACGTTTCTTTAAAATGTTTAATGGTTAAATACTATTTCAAGGAAATTGGGCAAGTAGGAAGGCGAACCCTGGCATAAAGCCTCTCACTCATAGGGATTGCCATCCAAAAAACAGACCGATCAGGCAACCAGTTATAATACTATACTATATTTACATTATTAATTTATACATCAATGGTTATTAATAATAATAATGCACATAAAGTCAAATGTAAGAAATAAAAGTTTATGTGTGTATTTTGCATACAGTTGATTTTGGAATTAAAAGGTAACATAGTATTGTTGTGACCAATGTATACAATTAAATTATTATTTACAGCGCTTCTTAAAGAGGGCTCCGTGAAAAATTCAATAGGGTTCTGCGGATTAGTTTGTCATTGAATTGCGGCGATTTTCTGGTTGAATTTACAAAAGAATTTAAGTGCTTCTGTTGTGTTTGCAATTCAACGTGATTAAAGTAAGGATGTTGCTACCTATCAAATATTAATTGTATTCGTAGGGTATATTTTTGGTACATCTATCAAAGAAGATTTGCTACATAAATTAGTGTTATTCATTTATTATCATTTAATGTAGTAATAAAATAAGGGGGATCTGTCGAGTTTGCTTAGCTATAAAAGTTTGGGAATCGTTGGTCGGTGGCAGAGAATAGAGAGGAGCAAGCGGTCCGTCTGATATTAAGTGGTCCCTAAATGGTCTCATGGACAACGGCAATGTTAGAGCACAGTCGCGTCAAGCCGACGCCTACTACTACTTGCGCTACTGCGTTTGCACTGCGCCCGAGTGCCCTTGATGTTTTGACAATGGTATCTCGTGCGTACAGTGTTTTTTTATGTTTCCGCCGCAGATCGTGATGGTTTTATTAGAACATGCGTACAGTAAGTACGGCGTTGAATTCATGGTTTACCATAGATGTGTTCGCGTATAAATAATTAACTTAAAAAGAAAAAATAATTTTTGTTTTTTTTTGTTTTATGGCCAGTTTACATTATTCCGGACTTCAGCGACTTTTACAAGGTGATAGGTCCCTCGTATGCACAAGGTGGTAGGTCCGTCGTATGCGAGAGGCCGTCTGGGTGGGTACCACCGCTTTGTCTATTTCTGCCGCCAAGCAACAGTGTGTAAGAATTGTTGTGTTTTGGTTTGAAAGACATTGAAGCCAGTGAAATTACTGGGCTTTATGAAATTTAACAACTTATGTCTAGGGGTGACGAGCGCAGTTCAGTGTCATACAATACTTTGTAATTCAAAGTTCTGTGTGGTGTTGCTTCTGTTTATGTGCAGGCGTGGCGCTTACTATCAGGCGAGCGCCTTCCTCGTCTCGTCATTTAATCAAATAAAAAGAAAAAGTCCATTTATTTCGATAAGTAGCTAAATCACGTCAACACGAATGACAGCACCAGTGTTGGCATAAAGGGGCACGGAATACGTCATGTAGGTACTTCGTGTCACGATCGAGCAAACTTTTGTCGAGACTACATGAGTGCGTAATGTTCACCCGAATATATTAAATAAGTGAGTGCCTCCCGCTTCCATCACTTTTATATGTCGGCCTTCTCGTCAGCATCAACCGCGTTGACAGACTGTATAAAAAATGCTTTTTTGGAATTGAAAATTTGCTAATGTTAATTCAGACTAGTCACGTATAACATATCGTATATACCTGACCGTGTGCTGTGCGCGTTAGACGCTTTTTGGATGGGTGAAATCTTGTAAGCTCTGAGTGTCTGTAGCTATACAGTCAGTCCATCAGTCTGTTAGTCCGAGTCGAGTTGATTTGGGAGTGAGTACCAAATAAATATACTTAAGTTTTTTTTTTTTTACAACCAACAGTCACATACATAGTCCTGATCCCACAGTAAGATACGAGTCTTGTGTCGTGGGTATCGTATACGAGAGACTTTCAGTCCCACAACACCCAGACCCCGAAACAAATATAATATGCTAAAGTTTTCACTTCTATCGGCAATCCCTATGACTGCCAATTTTTTTCTTTCTTTCTTGTATCACCTCTGCCTACGCCTTCGGGGTATATTTTACAGACGTGAGCTTTCGTTGTATTAATAGTGAAAAAGGCATGTTTTTTAATAGCACAGGACAGCAAACGAGTAAGTGTGTATGATGGTAAGTGGATGCTAAGTGATCTCCACCAGGGTATGAAGATACACAATACATGAAGAATTATGGATGCGTGCCGACCTTAAAGTAAAGGAAATAGGGGTTGGGAAGGCCAAAGGATATTTGTGCCTCCGGTATTCTCACGCACCGTACGAAACGCAACAGCGAGCTGCTATTTCATGACGGTTTTCTGTGGGACAGTGGCAATAGCCCGGTCGAGCCGGCCCATTCGTGCTTTAGATAAAAGCGTCTACAACGTGGCTCTACCACATAAACATATTTTGAGTGGTGACTGAGATATCCGGAGGCCCAAATCCCCCTTACCTAATCCGTTAATTATCCCTTCCCTTTAAGGCCTTCAAAGCGCCTATGATTCTTGCATTATGGGCGTACATGGGCGGTGGAGATCACTTACAATAAGGTGACCCACTTGCTCGTTTGCCGATCTATGCTATAAAAAAATAAACGGATTATTTTAATTTTAATCCGAAATTCCTTTTCAACTATAAAAGGCCGACACAACTATGACGATGCAAACCGCTTAAGAACTTTCGGCACTCGAGAGGTCATTGACCGTGAAAAATGAGACCCTACTTTACTAACGTCGAAGAAGTACGTAAACATAAAAATATATCTATTAGAAGGTTTTTATATATACAGCATGATTCATTAAACGTGTAACATATTTAATTGGAATAATATTGTCGCTCTATCATAGAGCCTCTATGTTTGGGAATTAGGGTTATTTTACCGGGTTCCCGTCTCCCGGAAGTTTCGGGATATTGAAACATTCTCGTCCCGCGAATTTAGTGTCGGGAAATCCAAATCAGGTCCAGTGTGCTCAGTTTAACGTGTCAGGATAAAAAATCTCTAGTATGCGAGTGTCAATCCGGGTTGGTAGCACCGCCCTATCAATCTCTGTACCCAAGAAGCAGTGTGTAAGCACTGTGGTGTCCCAGTTTTCAGAATATTAAAGCCAGGAAAATTACTGGGCATTATGAAATTTTACATGTATGTCTGGATCACGAGCGCAGTACGATGTCATGCAGTAAGTTTCAATTCAACGTTCTAGTATTGCTGCGGTTTATGGGTAAGCATGGCACTTATCAATAAGCGAGCAATCTGCTCGTCTCGTCTTTCAGGCGAAAAAAAAATGGACCCACATAGTTTTAGCGCTTATACCAGTATCATAACAAAACGAGAGACATTTTCAAACTCCCTATACGTGTCCCCAAAACCTTCAAAACGGCCCGCTATCAGATAATCACTTGTCACAAACATTTTACTGTACGAGCATTAACCCATTGTTCGGCGGTTATTTTACGCGGTTACAATTAACCGGAGACAGTTCCCACGCGATTCACAACTCCTATCGCGTCCTGTCGAGATAGCGTACGGTCAGCAATGAACGTGGATTTAAATTTACATCAGTTGTAATATTGAATTGGTAGGAAGAATTTTGATAATACAGTAAAACCTAGTAGAATATTGATAGCGACCACCGTACACATGGTGTTAAAACCTGCCATAGTGACACACCTTGTGTGGATCGCGTTCCAGGATCAGCCAGTGTGTATCCGGTTCTCGACAAGCACACTAATCAAGAAACTAACAGACATTAATTACCTCTATATACTAATATTGGTATTAAAGTTCCAGTAATTAACATAGCCTATCGTGGCCTGTCGCATTTGTGTGATACGGACAGCAAAAAAATCAAGATTTTAAAATAAATATGTACACCCAACAATCACACACATAGTCCTGACCCCGCAGTAAAAAACGAGTCTTGTGTCGTGGGTAACAGGAACTACGGAAGACTTTCGGTCTCATAACTCCCAGATATTCCATTTACTAACAGATCTTCCTTGCAAAAGGGATAGGTAATCATTTTATGGTTCATAAGCGTAATTTTGTACATTGAAATAAAACTAATTTAAACGGATTTTATCTAGGTTTTTTATTAATTTTGTTTCGAAATTTCGATGTTTCGAAAGTTTTTCAGCCTTCGTGGTCACACGGTGGACTAAGGTGTAGGTAGTCATTAATCAAGAAATCATTACGTAATGTTATAGTTACATGAATTGGTTCACTAAATAGAAAAACATATTCAACAATTTCGATAATGCGTTTCGTTCAAAAACATTACTTAATTCGTAACTTGACGACTAAAAAGGTGCTTATAGCTTGTCGATTTTCACAACGTACACAGAAATTGTGATCGTGTTGAAAAAAGATTAAACAATCGGTTTCACAATCGGCATAGACTGTTACCATAATCATCGTCTGGTGTAATTTAAGAATGGTAGACCCACGCTGTAGACAGTTTTTTTTACAGTATGCATGGGCCGGCTCGACCGGGTCGTTGCCAGTCTCATGTTAAGTAGCGGCTTGCTGCTGCGTTTCGTACTATGAGTGTACTCGGAAGCCCAAATTCCCCTGCTCTTCCCAATACCTTAATTATCCCTTCCCTTTAAGGTCGGCAACGCGCCTATGATTCTTATAGTATTGCAGGCGTATATGGGTGGTGGAGATCACTTACCATCAAGTGACCTACTTGCTCGTTTGCCGGTCTATGCTATAAAAAAAGAACACAGTCACAGTCACGTGCTAAAACAAGTTAATCATAAATTTTTATTTACAATAATCCATTAATATGTATTTATTTATAGTCATCGTGATCAATATTGACTATAATTTTATTTGCAAAGACGTGACATTAATTAATAATTCAATTCAATGTTCAATTAAATCATTATTAATATTGCTCACGGAACTGTTACAGGTAAATTAGATTCCGTCTCTATTTTAAAACATTTGTTTTGGTCCGTAACATTGTTCTTTTAATATTCATAATAATATTGGAAAAACCGCAAATTGCGTTATATTTTTTCTATTAATATTATAATTTGATTCTATTTCACACATAAATTTGCTTATTATCAACACTGTCTTGACAGATCTCCCGTAAAAAAGGTGTCACAAATGTACTGCCAGTAAGCAAATATATAAGTAAACATAATATGTATTGGGAACTGTATAATTTATTTTTAAATGTCAAGAAATGCTTCTAGTGTACATACATACTACAACAAGGTGGTAGGTCCCTCATATGCGATAGGCCGTCTGGGTTGGTACCACCGCTTTGTCTATTTCTGCCGGCAAACAAAAGTGTGTAAGCACTGTTGTGTTACGGTTGGAAGGACATTGAAGCCAGTGAAGTTACTGGGCATAATGAGACTCAATATCCTATGTCTCGGGGTGACAAGCGCAGTTCAGTGCCATGCAGTGCTTTGTAATTCAAAGTTCTGTGTGGTGTTGCTTCTGTTTATGGGCAGGCGTGACTTCGGGCGACTTGAAACTAGGTTGGCCACTAACCATTCGATATAGATATTGACATTACGTTTTTTAACATCGCGTGGTTCAGGATGATGAGCGCAGACCGGTGACTTACTTTTGTAATTCAAAATCGTGTGTGGTTTTGCTTCTGTTTATGGGCTTGCGTGGTGCCTACCTTCAGGCGAGCGGCCTGCTTGTTTGTTGCTTGTTTCGTCATTTGGACTAATAAAAATAAACGTTACACCATCGATTCATGTCACTATTAATTAAATCGTAAAGTTATTTAGAAACTGGCTTGAAAATGTTTACACCACATTGACCGGTAATTATCCGAAATTGATTAAGAAACAATTATTAATTTCTCACACTATGCACATGAATAAGGCCTCCCAATCCGGGATTCGCGGGCCCTGCACCGGTTTTAAATTAGTTTTATTTCAATGTGTAACATTTGCGTAAACATAAGGAATAATTATACAAACTTTATATTTTGATTTTTTTTTATAAGGGATGGATCATGGCAAGGTGGCGCTAGGGATCCGCCCTTAAAAAAGGTCGGGACAGGCTGTACTAGAGCAATGATTATAATAATCGCCTTAATTAGTGTATCACTTGATGCCGAACGTAGTTTTTATTTTTAACGTGTTTTTACACCTTTATAAAAGTTTTTATAAAACAACGGTGAAAACAAAAATTGGCCAAGCACGAGTCGGAAATAAGCATTGAGGTTGGACATATATCGTATTTAATGATTTCTTACGTTTACGCGAATGTTACTCATTGAAATAAAACTAATTTAAACGGATTTTATCGCGGTTTTTTTGATCCCGACGTATCGAAGACTTTTCAGCCTTCGTGGTCACGGGGTGGACTGAGGTGTAGGTTGTCCAAAAATGTTAATGTTACATTATCTACCTTCAGTTTACAATTATAAAATTTGTTTTTTTTTTTTTTTTTAAATTTCCGATAAAAAACGTTTTATCGTATTTAAATTAAATATTAAATAATTCAGTGGGCTACCTGTGATACATGGGTACCACAACGGTGCGACAAGGTCGCTCACCTGATGGTGAGCGTCACGCTTGCCAATAATCAACACCATCTTCGAATTATAAATTACTTACTGATTGGCGCTGCTTACCACCTGCTGAAATGAGAACCTCCTCCGTCTGTTTTGTCGGTTAAAAATGCATTCACGTGTACCCTCCTTTCTATAATATGGGGTCCTTTAAACGGAGTGTGAAGAAGCAGTTAGGCAAGCCGACACGATCTTGCCAACCTACGATAGACACACTGTTTATCGTTGGTCGACACTATTCCTGGATTGCGCTACACTTGCCATCAGGTGTGGCGTAGTCACTTTGCCGAGCCAGGGTAAAAAAAATTATTCAAATCGGACTACGATGGCACTACAATGTCACAGACAGACAAACAAAGGTATCAAACTTACAATTCACTTCTTTAAAACCTTTAATCGTAAAATGCGTACCCGTTATAAAGGTCCTAATGACTTTACATTCTATAAATTGATTGGTCCAATGATTTAAGATTTAATACAATGCTGCGGCCTTTTTGTCTGTCGTGTTTCTGCAAAAAAACGCTAATGGGTCAACTGTAGCTAAGTACATGTTATGTTTCGAAGGAAAATTTATGCAAAATAGTCTCTTTGTACCAGAAATAAGGTTGAATTTAGCTTGTGGTGTGTAGCGACAAGTACATTTTGATCATTGATTGATTAATAACGTTCCGTTACTGCTTGACGATGAAATGACGAGATGTTTTGGCACTAGAAAAAAATATATCTACTTTCCAAATGAATAGGAACTGCGACCATTGGAATGTAGCTTGGAGATATCTTTGGGAAATATATGCTGATTCTGAACTGACACTTTTTTTTTTGATTGAATGACTAGACAAGTCAAGCGCTCGCCTTATGGTAAGCGCCACGCCTGCTCATAAACAGTAGCAACACCACACAGAATTTTGAATTACAAACCACTGCATGGCACTGAACTGTGCTCTTCACCCCGTAACATATGACGTTAAGTCTCATAATACCCAGTAATTTCACCGGCTTCAATGTCCTTCAAACCGAAACACAACATGCTTACACACTGTTGACTGTTGCTTGACAGCAGAAATAGACAAAGCGGTGGTACCAACCCAGACGGCCTCTCGTATACGAGGGACGTACCATCTCACTATGCTGACGATGCGAATGCTCAAGATCACGCGAAGTGGAAACGTCTTAGTAGGAAGGCAAATCCTGGCACCAAGCCGGAGTAACGCCAGACAGAAAGCAAGAATTACAAACCCTTGATGCAGTTAACGGATTGTAAACTATATTCTGATAGCTTCGCTCAGTGCGTGGGCGATAGTCCTAATGTATGCTAGCGGCAAGCTATCATCAGCCACTTTTATCGCAGTACTTTCACAACAAATTACAAATTAAACATTAATCAAAGCGGTAAACGATTGTAATATTGTGTTTTGCTATTTCATCATCGTACAAACAATCGTAGAACTTCTCACAGATGTGAAATTTATTTTGCTGATTTATTCGTTTGAAGGTACGTTAAAAAACGTATCTTCGTGTTAATAACTCCTTGTCGTACATTTACTAATTTTATTCAGAATTTTAACCGACTACAAAAAAGGAGGAGGTTCTCAATTCGGCGTTTAATTTTTCTTGCTTTTTTGTATGTGTTATAAATATACATACAACGTGTTACTGAAAGGAATGGTCAAATTTAAGTAACGTATAATGTACGGTAAAAGTATTTCACGCCCCATAGTACCAAATTACATAAAAATATTACATTACTAGGACGTAAATAAAGTATTTTCTTTTTTATCGAACGAGTAACATATCGATAGTCGACTTGGCAACGTTGGACAACACTAAATAGTAAACAGCTGATACGCACAGAGGTAATGCAAATAATTTATAGTAATGTACTCAATCGTATCGATCTTAATAAATGGGTGATTAAAGAGACCACTGAAAATCAACGCTGTGTTGTGGTACACGCCATATGGTCCAGTCATTTTAGCTTAAATTAGGTAAGAATCTCGGAATTCGAGATACCCAGCTGTAAGTCTGTAAATACTTGTAAATTGACACCCTAAAAGTTGTCTCAAAACCTACATATGGTACGGTGTGCGCAACTATTAAATTTCAAGGTCAAAGGTCACAAAATTTTTTTTGCGCTTTTTTTGTAAATATCTCATTTCCTATGGGTTTTTTGCTACTTGTATCTATTATCAATATTGTAGAATACAAAATTCTCTACAAATTTTGTTTAAAACTTTTTTTCATACGGTGAACCGTTTTCGAGATAGAGGGCGAGAGCGCGCGGTCACAGGATCACTTCAGTCAAACGGTGCCTCCGGTCGAAAACGCGCCATATATAGTTGATGAACTATCGATAAATCAATGATTATAAATATTTGTCAATTTTTATTAACTATTATGTTATACTAGCTTTTGCTCGCGGCTCCGCCCTCGTGAACAGCATTTTCCGGGATAAAAGTAGCCTGTAACCGTCTGCAGGGTTCCATCTGTCTCTGTAGATAAATTCATCAAAATCGGTTCAGTGATTTAGGCGTGAAAGCGTAACAAACAAACTCAGTTTCGCATTTACTTTCACCCCCTTTTTCATCGCTTATTAAATAAAATTTCCAAAATTCCTGAAATACATGTTTATTTATTTTACGTCAATAATGGTAGGGGAGCCCAAGCGGGGATTTCGGGATTTACTAAAGCGCGACAGATTAATATACAGGGGGATACCTTGTACCCGGTTAAGTACCTCCACAAAACATGAGGCCCATATATAAGGCCGCCCGTGAAGGATACAGGATCAGATTAGTAAAAAAAAATTGACCATCAGAAATTCTCGAGCGCGTCAGATTAAGGTAGGGTGAGTTAATTACATCCTAAAAAGTGTATATTCCACTAATCTGACAATTTGAGAGTGACGTAAAAAAAGCGGAGGGCAACAAAGTTGTAAAAAAAAACGTCATCTCGACATTCTCGAGCGTAGCTAAATTTTTTTTTATTTTGAAGGAAATAATTCAAGAATAATGAAAAATATATAATCTGACGATTTCCGCAAGCCGAAATAACAAAAATTCGTCGATAAAGTTAAATGCGTGCAGTTGCGTGATGCCTACATTTCCTTCTCCGCGTTTCTATTCCTCTCTCACTCTTTCTCTATCTATTACTCTCTCACTCCGTCCCCACTCTGGTTTCTGTTGCCATGACGCCATCATTGATCATAAAGACTCGTGGCATACTGTTTACAACGTGTTTGCAATATAATTTTTGGAATAACTTTTAACCGGCTTTATCGATCAACTTCAAAAACTAATCCGCCTTTGAGCTTGAAAAACCACGTCGATCGCCACCAAGCTGGTCAAAAGCGGTTGATTCGTTCGAGAGATATCGTGAACGAAAGAAACCCGAAAAAGTGTTTTTTCGGGATTACTCCGAAATTTGTGGTTCGATCAATTAAAATTGCAAAATTACTTATGAGGATGATAAAACTGCGTCGAATGCCGCCAACCGCGTGAAAATCGGTTGATCCATTCAAAAGTTATTGCGGTTTGAAAATTCCAAAAATAGTGTTCTATGAAACTTCTATCAGACTTTCGAGCTGGGAGAGCTCAAATGCATAGAAATATTATTTCTTTGAACTCAGCGAGCTCAAAATATCACATAAATTATATTTTGAGCTCAAAAACGTCATAAGTACAATTTTAAGAGCCCAGGAATGGAATTAGCGGGAAGTTGCAGGGATGGCCTTTAAGGTGAACCGTTTTTCTAATTTTTTTTTGTCAGATCAGGCCAATCCCTCTAGATAATCGTCAGATTATGAGACAGTACGTTTAGAACATAAAGATGAACTATATATATCTTAATCTGACGCGCTTGAGTATTTCAAAATGGCGAATTTTTTTTGCACATTATGAAAATGGCCGCGAGTTTGCGTCCCATCGAAATCATCAGATTAGTGAATGAGAGCTTTTTTTTGGTGCACTTAACACTCCCTTAGAAAATCTGACGCGCTCGATTATTTTTTTTTTTTTCATTTTCAACTCTTAAATACAACCACCCGCATCATGCAAACGATCAGATTAACATACGTACATTATTAAAAATACGTAGGGCATTGATGCTATCAATATCTGACGCGCTCGAGGATGTCCATGCAACAGTTTTTTTTTACATATTTAAAAATCTATAGCCGCTTCCCCCACCGATGTAAAGGTATATATCATATAACATTTTTTTCTTCATATCATCTAAGCTTTGCATCCCAATAGGTCTCTACGACGCTCGAGTAAATCCCCATTTAGCATCGTGGGCTCCCCTACCATAACCGAAATACAAAATTTCGTTCATATAACTTTCAAAATGAAGGATAATTTAATAGTTGCGCACACTCTATCAAATGTAGGTTTTGAGACAACTTTTAGGGTGTCAATATACAAGTATCTACAGACTTAACAGCTGGGTATCTCGGATTCCGAGGTGAACTTACTAAAATGACTGGACTAATAGCACAGCAGTACGCTGATTGGTCATCTACCTGTCACAGTCACGACGCGCAGGTGCCAAAACTATAAATAGGTTTTTACTGTTAAAATTAATTGTGATCTGTAACTAATAAATTGCCTTTCTTTTTCGACTATTAAAATAAGCGTGAAATTTTAAGATGTCTAGATTTTGATAAAATCCGATATATAAACACTCGCTATCAGTTGTAACGACCTTTAAATATGACCAAACCTTTCCGTAACCCGTTGTAAATTGTTTACTGCTATCTAGTCTTCTAGAACTGGCATAAACACGGAAAACAGCTTTGATAAAAACAATAATGTAAGTTATCCCTATCACATCTCCCACATAGATACTGTACTATTTTAATAACCCATACGACACGCGTCTTGCAAAGCATATTTAACCATTACATAATGGTATCCAGATAATGAAGCTGTTTTGGGTTCTGTACACACACTGTACACGGTCCTGACGGTCCGTTGCGCCACTAACTTAGGGTCTTAAAAGTGATTGAATGAATTTTAATGAAGTTGTATTGAGTAAATAAGTGGTGGTAGGTCCCTCGTATGCGAGAGGCCGTCTGGGTTGCTATCACCGCTTTGTCTATTTCTGCCGCCAAGCAACAGTGTGTAAGCACTGTTGTGTTTCGGTTTGAAGGGCATTGAAGCCAGTGAAATTACTGGGCATTATGAGACTTAACATCTTATGTCTCCGGGTGACGAGGGCAGTTCAGTGCCATACAGTGCTTTGTAATTCAAAGTTCTGTGTAGTCGAGCGCCTTACTCGTCTCTTCATTCAATCAAATCACATAAAAAAAATGTAGTTCTGGATCTAAATATAATTGTTTTTGGGGTTCCATACCTACAGTACCAGCAGAACCCTAATCCTAACCTTACAGAGCCTAAACCGTTGGTCTGTCTGGCTTACATCCAAAAAGCATCTTATGAAGTAGAATGAAATTTTAACAGAATATGTGTAAGCAAGGCAACGTAGTAAGGCCGAGAACCGTGAGGCCATGTGTTCAATTGCCAGGTCGGGCAATCATAATTAGGGTGAGAATTCGCTTTGAAAAATAAATCTTTACATAGTATAAAACGAAGACACTTCCACTGTCTGTTCACTTAGATCTTTTAAACTGTTAAACGTATTTTAATGTAGTTTTCAGCAATAGATAGAGTGATTCGTGAGGAAGGTTTATATGTATATCACGCTATGACCAATGGGATCAGGGCAGTAAATAGCCGGTAAAACCGCGAGGGACAGCTAATATTGATATAAATAATAAAAAAAAACAAGTCAACATAATAATAAAAATAAAAAATATATAGCGGTTAAATAATATTGAGGATCGTTGAGAAAGTCAGCCCAAAACTCATAATACATCATACCTTATTCCCGTGCTTGTTGGAATTCTTCGAAACAAACCATACGCTATAATTCAAAAATAATAACCTACTTATGTACAGACGTAGTGTTAATAATTTTTCTGTGTCATTTTAATTTGATACGTTTGCACAGGTTTTACTGCGCGGATTTTTTATGAACCAATAAAAAAACAAACGGAATTGTTAAAATTAAAGAAAATGTAATAAGTTTTTAGTGTCATCTGTCGTCGGATGCGTTCTACTTTTCTTTATTCAAACTTGTTCTTGTTTGAAGATAATATTAAATGATTTTTTGGGATTTTACCACAGACGTAGAACTGAAATTCTGAATAGATGCCGCGAGTACTTCTATCTGTATGAAACTAAACGTGCCACGTTTGTAGTCACTGTTGTGACGTCGCAACAGCAATTTAGTGTTGAGAGTCACCCTTGAAACACTTTGAGGAGGTTGGCGATACTCTTAACAGTCTTACTAGTCAAAAAAGCCGGCAGTAGGAAAGTGTGTACACGGGTGATACACGGGCTACTATTATTTTGAAGCATAGACACTTTATTATTTACGTGTATATTCATTGTTAATTATCGCTTGCTTTAACGGTGAAGGAAACATCGTGAGGAAACCTGCATACCTGAGAACTCGATAAGATTTTTCGAAGATATGTGAAGTCTGCCAACCCGCATTAGGCCAGCGTGGCAGACTAAGGCCCAACCCCTCTCATTCAGTAGAGGAAGACCGTGCCCAGCAGTGAGAGTGGGACGTATATAATACAGGGCTAGTAAAAAAAAGACACTTTATATAATGATGCAGAGTCTGACCTTCCCACTACTTAGTATTTATAGGTCCTCCTCATATTATACCACTTGCTATGATTCTGAGCCATTCATATCCAGGGTCAAACCACAATTTTGTTATATATAGTTGGTGTTATTAGGCAGAATATTTGAGAAGTAAATATGAGTGGTAGAGCCACGCTGTAGACAGTTTTGTCTACAGCGTGAATCGAGCTTGCTCGTTTGCCGTTCTATGCTATAAAAAAAAGAAGTGTGTGTGTGCAATACACACAAGGCAGAAGTGAAACTTCATAAAAGTAGCCTACAAGAAAATGAGATAAAAATAGAGTATCAGTGGTATTAGGATAATTAAAAGTTTTCAAAATTATTAAAAAATTTAATACGAAATATTACATTTCATATATTTACATACTTGAGATCTTAGAAACAAGATCCAATCTCTTTAGTGACCAACCTTTTTTGTTTCATCAAATTTCCAAATCACAATGATTCTAAAGAAGTTTCACTTCAAAAACGCAGGATCTACCATCAGTCATGTAATTAATTTTGTTTTATTTACAGGTAAGTTTTAAGCTAACAAACGTACGAGTATGTACGTACGCACCTAAAATGTAAGTACATGACATGTTATGAGCTTTAATGTTTAAAATGCTCCATCGTAAAGTTTACGTTATTGGCGCTTTAGTATTTTTGGCTTCCAGTGACGTGTGTTTGGTATTGTTTGCCAGTATGCACGTAAAATAATAATTTATTATATTCAATGTTTTTGTAACACATCTTTACATAGTATAAAATGAAGTCGCTTCCGCTGTCGGTTCACTTAGATCGTTTAAACTATTGAACGGAATTGAATGCAGTTTTCAACAATAGATAGAGTGATTCATGAGGATGGTTTATATGTATAATACATACATATTATAGTACAGAAAAGCCGTTTTTTACTTAAACTACACTAAGTGGAGTAGTTACATGCGCGCGGATGAAACCGCGAGGGAGAACTAGTAATATATTATGTATAAATGTTAGCTTTCTGCACTTCTCCATGTAAAGATAATCCATACAAAATCTCACCCCTCCGTGCGTGCAATATGTTTTAAAAAAGGGTTAGAATGTTTTCTTCTCACGTATTAACTAATATATAGATTACTATTTATCAAAATTAAATGATAAAATGCTTTACATCTAAAAAAAAAGTAAACTACCGCTATAAAGGCCCCGGCGAGATTCGAACTCACGATCTCCTGTTTACTAGACAGGCGCTTTAACCAACTAAGCCACGGCGCCTACGTGTTGTTGAGTTGAAATTGTGAAACACAACTTCAACTCGTTTCGTTAATTAAAACCTTCTATAATCATGTTCCGATTTTGATAATGCCTTCACTAAAAATATTAAAATAAAACAGAAAATAAATGCGTTTCAGAAAAAATATTAAACAGCCAATAATAAAAGTAGAAAACAATTTTATGTCGGTGGTGGTACCAATCCAATTAAGGAGTAGCACAACTCAAAATATTTTTATTTAATTTTATTTTTTTTATTTATTTATTTATCGACCTTCCGCCTGTCCTGTCACAGGCCCCGCGATTCCGACCTTTCTTCTTCGGAGTGTTAAGAAGCATTTATACAGGCCGGCATGATTCTGGTGTCCATCGATAAACTCATTGTTTGTCGGTGATCGCTGTTTTTTTTTAACTGCACTACGCATACCCTCAGTGTAGTGCAGATACTTTGCCGTGCTCGGATAAAAAAACAACATCGACAATGCTGTCGAAACACCGGTGGTGCGGTTTTAATGCGTATGCGGTACAACTGGTGAGGTCGCGGATTCGATTCTCGGGTCGGCTAAAAGTTATAAGGATTTTCTATCACGAAATACTCATTATCAGCCCGAAGTCTGGAATTGTGTCCGTTATGGCGATAGACTCGCTCCCTATCACATTATGGGGCGGAAATAATCTCGGCGAAATATAAATAAATATGAGTCCTCTGCCTAACGCTTTGGGGGTTACAGACGTAAGTGCGTATATATGTATAAAAAAAACTTAATTATAACTTGATCACAGTCTCTCATTTATTGTCTCTGCCGACGACTTAGTTTATCGAACTTAAAGCTAATTAATAACATTAATATAAACAGAAGTACAAAATTAATTCCACGCACCAAGTCACTGGTCTGTGAAAACATGTAATTAACATAATAATTTTTAATTATTAAACAAGAAAGCCAAGTTTGTCTAATTAGAGCCAACGTTGTTAAGAGGAAGCCACTCGTCACTTTTTTTATTTAATAATACATTAGTAGACATCGTCTGATCTATAACCGACTTCAAAAATTAACACTTAAATGTCGCAAATAACATTAACTTCTTACTTGAAGATAGTGAAGTAGAGGATTTCCGGAATCGGTGTGGGTTCCGGTGTCCAACAACTGGAATCGCAACGACTTCAAAAGATATCTACTTTACCATCTTTTTTTATAGACCCAACATTCACGCACATAGTCCTGACCCCACACTAGGTTAAACCTGTATCGTGGATATCAGGAACTACGAGGGGCTTGCGGTGTCACAACACCCAGACCCGTAACCAATATTCATGGATCACACAAACATTTGTCTCGGTGCAGGGAATCGAACCCACGGCCTTTCGCTTAGCCGGCTACACGCCCACTGCGTACGACGTCTGCTAGTTGTACAAGCAGGCGATCACCTCACATTTTTGGAGCCATTTCACAGTTTATTCTAGTTTGGATTGCACTACCACTCTCGCTGCGGATCGACCAAATTTACCAGTAGCCCTCTTTACCGTTGGGCGTTTCGGCTGCAGTTTAGACATTAGGCCATCGTGGCTCTCTTCCAGATTTGCACCTTTCAGAGTTCTCCACTGCTGTCCAGCGTTGCTTCCCATTGATAATCGCGCTATGTTCGTTCTTGAAGACTATATCAGGACCCTAAAGTCGGTCTGTGATCTGCCTGTACATAAGACGTATATGCTGCTTATTGCTTGAAGTTTAATGTGAGGAATTAATGTTATTTGTGACATGTTATTGTTATAAATCGATTTTGAAGCTTTAGTTAAACATATTTGTATTTTACAATTTTTAGTCCTAGGAACTGTTATTGCATGTTATCTCTAATACAAATTACTGGCCCTTTTATCATAGTTCGTCATCAGATCTTAAACAAAGTTATATGTGACCACTCATGGAATCAACCCTATTGAATGCTATAAGAATCTTTAAAATCGGTCCAGTAATGGCGGAAATATCACATAACTAACGTTAAATAAAAGATAATTATTTAAGAATCTCCTCCTGTCAGTGCTTTAATGTTCCGTTACTAAGTACATAAATAATCACAATCTTTGAGTGACATCTTTGAGTGCGGAAATTAACATTTTACCTTGACAAAGTTCGTAGTATCTGTACTAATTGATTTTATAGTTCCGTGTAATTATATACACTAGTGACTTATTGTCGTTAAAGCGTCTACCTGATTGTGTTTTACGACATTTTAATCTTTGAACGTTTTATTTCTTTTGATGTGTCGTCAAGGAATGGGGAAACATAAATAGAGTACAGATAATGATGCGTAGGAATTGTGGCAGGTGATGAAGACAATGACATTAAGTGCCGAACCACAACTGGCGGAAATTACGCCGCCTACGCTGTAGTCGCCTACACATTCAAGAAGAATATATTATTATTATTATTCCTATTCCTATTCAGTTGAAGATACGGGTGTTGTTTTTCGCTTCTGGAGACGTTAGCTGACGGACTACCTAATGAGGAATTGACAACTCCTTAATTAGTTTCCTTCGCCCATAGATATCAGCAACACTAGTAGATAGCCAAGCTGCAGCGGCTGCCTTAAAGCATGTCTCATTCAAAATACATTAACTGTGCTAATTACAAGTTTGCTGATCTTTTGTATAGTATAATAATTCCTTAATCATCTGCAAAAGATATGTTAGTGTTTCCGAAGCGTATCCGATCCGAATCTGAGATTATATTCCGAACTGGAGATATGAATTTCGACTTCGGAATTCGAAATTCAAATCTTGTTAATACTCCATTGAAATGTTACATTTTTTAGGCCTCACCTTGCGTTTCTTAGAGGAGTCAATTTTATTTTTTTGATGTGTAGTGTAAAGCTAAAATCAAGTTTGTGGGGTCGCCACAAACTCGCCACCCTTGTCCCACGGCCGCCATCTTGAAAATAGGGGTTGAAACGGTTTTTACGATATATCTCTTAAACTATTTATCTGATAAAAAAAATTGTTAACGTTTTTTGTTGCTAATTAAATTCTCTATAACTTTGGTCCAGTAACTTTTTGTCGTAAAACTATAAATAAAAAAGTTATAAGTGAAAATGTAATAAAGAAAAAAATAAAGATGATAATTCTCTTGACAGCCTAAGATACAAACAATTCGCCAAGGCAGTGACAAAAAGTACTTCCTCCAACACAAGACACAGAACACAGTTCTCCAGAACAATGGAAGCACACTGCGGAACATTTTAGCCCTGCTTTTCGACATCCACACATCGCTCCACAGTTTCCTTTGCATTTACAAAAGATCAATTTAAGAAGCTCAGGGGGTGCTGGAGGTTTAGAGCTCTGCACTGGCATCAATAATTTTCCACATTTTTTCCAGCCCCAGTCTTCAGGATCATTATTATTACCAAGCCACGACTGGACCTGATGGTAGACTCGGAAAGTATGAAAGCGAGCTGTGTCTTGTGTTGGAGGAAGTGAAGATAAATTAAATGTACTTTTTGTCACTGCCTTGGCGAATTGTTTGTATCTTAGGCTGTCAAGAGAATTATCATCTTTATTTTTTTCTTTATTACATTTTCACTTATAACTTTTTTATTTATAGTTTTACGACAAAAAGTTACTGGACCAAAGTTATAGAGAATTTAATTAGCAACAAAAAACGTTAACAATTTTTTTTATCAGATAAATAGTTTAAGAGATATATCGTAAAAACCGTTTCAACCCCTATTTTCAAGATGGCGGCCGTGGGACAAGGGTGGCGACCCCACAAACTTGATTTTAGCTTTACACTTACCCCCCCTACACATCAAAAAAATAAAATTGACTCCTCTAAGAAACGCAACCCCAAATGTAACATTTCAATGGATTATAATAAATCACTTTCGGATCGACATTTCTTAGATTTGGTTCAGATACAGTGCATAATCTAAAGCCTATTAGTAGAATGCGACGAATGATCGGCAACGTAATTTCCTTCAGACGTGGCTTGGACCTAATACGCCAAGAATGATGCAACGAGTACGCGGCCGTGTATTGTTTTTATGTGGCAAAACATTTTCTTGAACTAGTTCCTCTGGCGAAAGTAGATTATGTAGGCCAGCTATATTTTAACACGCTGCGTGTGTTTATTTATTTGTGCTATTCTTCGGGTGGTGCAGTTTATATTTTCGCATTTGCAGTTTTATAATGCTGGTGAATTCGTATGAGAAATTTTATTATTCTTGCATTTTATTCACTGATACAATGAATAAAATGAAATAATAATAAAATTTCACGACTACCCTACTTCCTTTCAATATTATAAATTTGAACGTTTGTGTGTTTTTTGAATCAATGACGCTTTTACGACGCATGTTATTTCGGTCAAATTTGGCTCAAATATTGACCATAACCCTGATGAGGACAAAATTTAATACATTTTTATACGGGTAGTGGGTTTGATTCGGGCGTCAAGGAAAATATTTTTAATTCAATTTATTCCATAAAGTACAAGCTCCCAGTGTAGCCCGTTAAACCTAATCACGTTATCAGATCTGCAGACAAAATCTACTACTGTATAAATGAATAAAAGCTTTGTACCTTTATTTTTTAACCCTTCATTTCACAATTACGACACTATAAAAAATGTTTATGATAATATTTTCATATTAAAATGCACCTAAACTTTTTTTTGTAAAAGTATATCTCTTTTTAGATATTTCAATTAAAATTTAATACGAATTGTTTAAAGTATTATTAACACCGAAATCGAATTTATTTTTCTAATATAATCTTTAAAATAAATCAAACCCATTGAAACAGCTTGCCCTTAACAGCTTCGTTATGCACACAGCACAACCGAAAGCCCAATAGGGCGTACATTTCTAAACACGAGTAATTTAAGGGCACCCACAATTTGATATCCCTTGACGCTTCAGTACCTCCTAGATACAATAAAGATTTCGATTTATTACGCTCCTCTGACCGCATCCACCTGTCTTCAAATAAAGTATACTTCCGTTGACGGTTTGAGTTATTAAATACATATTTAACGTACACTTCGAATCGCGAGTAATGCGACAGCGACATGTCATTTTTTCACGCCTCTCGGTCTCTTGTCTGGGTAACATAACCTGGACTAGCATGGCCTAAAAAGGCTGGGAAACACTGGCATAGAGTCTAAGTAGAGGCCTGTCGCCATACCGGGCATAAATTTATCCACTCCAAGATAATTAATGTGTGATTTTTTGAATCGATAACTTGAAACATAAGTGATTGCTCTAACGGAATATCCGATAGAAATCTATCTTCATTAATACTACAAACGTATACCTTAAGAACTACTGCACAATATACATACGTTTATTACGGGTTATAAAAGAAACCCAAACGTAACGTCCATAAATATAATTAAAACAATAACCCAAACAATGATTTCCGACCACTAAATCCCCAATTTACGTTACTGGTCCGCCATAAAACGTACACCATAAACGAAAACCTGTGCGTTATTGCTATTAAAATTATACACTGTTATATTCTTCACCTCAGCGTACAAATGTAATGGGGAATTCACATGAGACGATTTTGGACGTGCGGTTAGTCGCAACCATATCTCACAAAATGGCCAACACCTTTATTAACCAGGGGCCCCGAGTCTGCTAATTTATATGAGTTGTCTTTTCTTTTAATTGAATGACGAGGCGAGCAAGGCGCACGCTTGATGGTAAGTGGCACGCCTGCCCATAAACAGAAGCAGCATCACACAGAACTTTGAATTACAATGCACTCCATGGCACTGAACTGCACTTCGTCACTCCGTGATATACAATGTTAAGTGTCATAATGCCGAGTGATTTCACTGGCTTCAATGTCCTTCAAAGCTAAACACAACACTGCTTATACTTACGACCATCAATATGATAACCATACCACTACTATTCTATTACCATTGTGACAAAAGTTCGTTCTTAAAAGACTTTTGCCGAAGTAATTTCCGGAAAACTAATTAAATAAAAATTTAAAAGTTCTGTTGATGTAAGCCAAGTTTAGTGTCGTTAATGGAGTGTCAGTCGAAATAGTTATATAATTAAAGTAAAAAATAAATAAATTCAAAGCCGTTTAAGTCGGTTTTCTGTGAGACAGTGGTAACGACCCGGTCAAGCCAGCCCATTCATGCTGTAGACAAAACTGTCTACAGCGTGGCTCTACCACTCGCAAACACCACCATATCCACCGCAATATCTTCATATCCGAGACGTCAAGTCTGTTATTATTTTATTATATGTTCCTATGTACGTCTTTTCTGTCTGGCTTGGCCCTTAGAGTTTTTATTATGACCATAATTAAAAATAACGTTAATTTTTGTTATATTGGTAATTGAATGCTATAACAATTATTTAATTTTCAATAACTAATATAGTCCAATTAATTAAATCAAATAGCGAATAGAACAATCACAGAATAATGTCAAGGTTTTAAGGTCATATGTCAAAAGCGATAAAATCAACTATTTACGTTAAATTATTAAAATTGGTTACCAAATATGCATTATTATATTTCAAGTGTTATAAAATGTATATTTTAGGCTAACCGACCAGGAAAGGGTGACGCATTCTATACAATTTGTAGCCCAAATATACCCAAACGATTTGAAAATAAGTTGTGTTATGTTATTCGCCTAAATGAAGTAGACGATTATTTCTGCCGCCAAGCACTTTAGGGTTTCAGTTTGAAGGACACTGAATCAACTGACGTACTGGCAAGCGCAGCGTTGGACGTCCACCTACAAGGTGGACAAACGACCTGATAAAGATCGCAGGAAGTCGCTGGATGTAGGCCGCCTCTAACAGGTCGGTCTGGAAATCTTTGGGGGAGGCCTATGTTCAGCAGTGGACGTCTTGTGGCTGATGATGATGAATCCAGTGAAACTACTGGGTTACGTGAGTTAACATCATATGTCTCGGGGTGACGAGCGCAGTTCGTGGGTTACGCTTACCATCCTGCGACGGATCTGCTCGTTTTGTCATGTTTGCTCGCCTAATGCATGACGCTACACGCCTGTCTATAAACAGTAGCATCATCAATCATAGTGACCCACACACCTTGTGTGGACCGCGATCCAGTATCAGCCAGTGTATATCCGGTTCTCCCGAGGGGTTTGCGACAGAACTTGATGGTTGTTTTGGGGCGTGTATAAAGGTACATCCTTATATCCCTGAACTTGCATCGTTCATCCGCCTATCCCCTCGATTTGCTTCTTACATCTTCGGAGTGTGAAGAAGCATTTTTACAGGCCGGCATGATTCGGGTGACCACCAGTAAACCCATTGTTTGTCGGTAGCCACTGGTTTCTTTTAACTGCTGCTACTGCTGGATTAAACATATTTTGTGTAATTGTACACTGTATTGGTAATGATGCTATGTATCTTATGAATACATAAGTTGTCATTTATTTCTGATATATAATTTTCTTTTTTTACTGACTTGTGATATCGCTACTTTAATTGCGTATGGATATAAACAATGGCCGATTTCATTCTATAATTCATACGACTTGACAGCCTCCGTGGCACAGTGGGCCACTGTGGACTGTAGCCCGCCGAGAAGCGACAGACCGCGGATTCGATTCCCGCACCGAAACATATGTTTGCGTGATCCACAAATATTTGTTTCGGGTATGGGTGTGTTTTGTCCTCAGATGGATTGATCCCAGGAAGGCGACTGGTCGTAAAGACTACAAGCCAAATCTTTATGTACCATGTATTTAAAAGTATGAATATTGCGACGACCTCACTGCGAGTGGGATAAGGGCAGGTGGAAAAAGAAGTATTTATAACATTCAATGTACAGTATCTTCACTGACTTTAATACCTTTTTAATTCTATCAGATACTTTATCTTTTACACAGTACTGTGTGGCAGTTGAAATAGACAAAGCGGCACCTACCCAGATAGACTCTCGTATACGAGAGACCTACCTTGACCATGAACCATAACCTTTACCCGAAATATTACGTATGTCCATCGAAACATGATGAAGTATCATTTGATTGATAATGTTGAATTCGTGCCCTTTACGATATCCGTTTGTATTGATTGGTGAATATTCGTTCATAGTCGCATTTACGACTCTAATTTATTATCCCAGCTTAACTTTAAAGTCGCATTAGATGATAAAATATATATGAACGACGAATTAATTCGATATCAACTTTTGCTCGCGGCTCCGCCCCGATTATATTTTCCGGGATATCAGCAGGCGCATATACCCTCTGACCTTCCTTAATTATGAATAACCCTTCCTTTTAAGGTCGGCCACACGTCTATGGTTTTCGGATTTTATAAGTGTAAATGGCCAGTGGAGTTTATTTATCATTAAGTGACCCATTTCTTCGTTTTAGACTATCCCGCCTGTCCACACGCCCGCCACTGTAACTCTGGTAAGCCAGGATCGACAGTGGAACGCATATTTTGACACCGAGCAATGAAGCTCGCTGAGTTTCTTAGAATGCGAATCTGTTTTTATCTCGCAACGCAATTAATTAAGTAACAACATAAGAAGGAGTGATAAAATGTATATTTCATACATTTTATCACTTCGTAGTAGCGGGAGACAAAATAAGTCTAGGAAATATCCAACTGGAGAAGCCAGATGTAAAACCACCGATGATAATTGAGGCTATCAGCAAAAGTGGTGTAACCCACAATTCCTGCCAGACACTGCCAGATACATTATTTTTCATAATAAAAATAATGTATTTTACACCAAAACCGTATACATTATTCGTTACATAATAATATATAATAATATTCGTATATAATACATTATTTTTATTATGAAAAATAATGGATTTTACACCAAAACCGCATCCAACAAAAATTGTGGGTTACACCACTTTTGCGCTAATAGCCTCAATTATTAATTAATGGGTCTTATCATACGAGCAGTTAAACTTGATTCCAATAATAGGTACGGCAAAATAGGGGAATGTCCAGAAATTCGTTCTAGGCACCACTAGATTTATGTATACAATTTCAGATGTTATTTGCATAGATGTTAAGCAGTAATATAATGTACTCATTGTGCCAGAGACCACACTCCCAAAGAATATGATGTGCGGACTGTTTATGCTCACATTCATTCGAGTAAAGTATTCTTTTTATCACGGCAAAGTGTCTACACTACACCTGATAGTAAGCGTAGTGCAGTCCATAAAACCAGCGACTACCGACAAACAATGAGCTTATCGGTAGTCATCAGAACCATGGCGGCCTGTATAAATCCTTCTTCACACTACGAAGAGGGAAGAATTAAGTCGATTGACCTGAGACAAGACCGGCACAATGACCGATGCAGGCACAGGGATACAAGGACGTACCCTTATAATACTATAATTACCTGAATGCGTTAAAGTTATTGATATTCATGTCGCCAAACAGATCATGAATCATAATACAGTTTAATCATACATTATCAGTGAAATGTAATCTTGCAATAAGTAGAATTAAATTGCAATAAGTTCACACCTTGATAGTTAATATTAGTTAATACTTATCTACTATAATAAAATCTGTCTCGCATGCTAAGATTACCTTTACGTGTTTGTGCGTTTACATTGACATAATATATCCAACCAATGTTTGAAACATGTATGTGCCAATTGTCCGTAATCCTATTTTTTTCTTACTGCCTGGCATGTTGTTGTTTTGAGTGTTAGAGCCACGCTGTAGACAGTTTTGTCTGCAGCATAAATTGGCGGGCTCGTTACCACTGTCTCACAGCAAACTGAAGAAAAGTAGCGGCTTGCTGAGATATCCGGAGGGCCAAATCTGCCTCCCTTTCCCAATCCTTTAAATATCCCTTGTCCACTTCCTACTTTGCCGGCCTATGTAATAAACGTTTTCGCGCCTTATGCCAGGGTCCGTCTTCCCATCATGATTTGGTATCATGTGGAAACGACCAGCCGTCCGATCCACCCCCAGTCGTTGATAATATTAATTAATAAATAAAATGAATACATTCAAAGAAAAAAAAATTGCAATTCAACAAATATTTTTCCAATAATTCTAAAATATTTCATCTAATAATATCGTGCTATGCGGCATATTACAAATTGATTGTCGTAAAAATCGAATGTTAATAATTAAAACAGTATCGATGTATTTATTAAAAATCGAATGTTGTTTTAATATATGCCTTGTCGTAGAATAAAAGAAACAGTTAAATAATTCGCAACGTTCAAGGTTATTATATACTATACTACGTTTGGAATCAGGTTTTCGTTCAGACATTTTACAACTGATGTTATTCAGGTTTCGTATTCACATAGTGTCGAGTTCGTACTGTTCAAGGTCTAAATTATTTCATGTAAAAACGCGGAAACATAATACTATTCGAATATGGGAGCATATGAGAGCGTATAGATTAATTCTTTAAAATCGAATCATTCGAATGTTGTTACACTTATTATGCTGGTGGTAGGATAATCATATCCGGCCAGATAGCGACCACCGTATACCTAACATAGTTATTTAAATGCCTTGTGCTTGCATCAGTCATTCGCCTGTCCTGACGCAAGCCCCTCGATTTGCTTCTTCCCTCTCCGAAGAAGCATGTAAAACAAACGAATCAAATCCCTCTTTCCTTCCCAACCCCTAAATTATCGTTTAAGATCTTTTAAGATCGACAACGCGTTCATGTTTGCTCTGGTATTGTGGGCGTACATAGGCAGTGGGGATCACTTACCATCAGGTGACCCACTTGCTCATTTGTCGGCCTATCCTATAAAATAAACAATACCACGATGAAAACTATGCAAATTCAGCAAATTCGCTTTAATGATCCAGTATATTCAACGAATATTCAATTATTTGGTGCGCTATGTATCGCGAATTGGCTTATCGTCTCGGCTTTGTTCGCGGTTTTTTTAATCGATAAACCCGTCACGTCACTAGTTCAAGGCTACTTAGATTTTACGACCGGCCGGTCCGCCGCGCCGTTTCAGCTGATAATGAAACACGTGTTTTAGTGTTGCGTAATTAGATAATTCTGGTATTTAAATACAATTCTGCGAAGTTTCGAATTGATATGTTTTAATTTAAATTAATTGTGTTATGTCAAGGGCCTCTCATTGAAAATCAGCGTTGTAGTATTATTACCAATCTATGGTATTACTTAGGTCGTACTGCAACATCAAGCTGAATGAGAGGTACCTTTGCTGGCATTTATTTAATTTAAATTTTAGTTAATAGACAGGGAGCCCTCGGGTAGCTGATCCACTTGACTACTATCAAGCTCGTTTTCCGTGAGTAGCTTCGTTTCGATGAGGCGACCAACTATTCCCTATGCGAAAATTCTCTATTGTGGTAGCTAACAGAGGTAGCAAGGATAGAATATTTCGATTTGATGATACTCAAAAAATTATTATTTTATTTGTAGGACAATATGACAGTTAAATTATATAAATATTAACTAAGTAAATACAAAAAGTCTCATAATGCTCAGTAATTTCACAGGCTTGAATGGCTTTCAAACCGAAACAAAACAGTGATGAGACACATCTGTTTTACGAGCAGAAATAGAACAAAGCGATGGTAACAAATCAGAAGGCCTCTCGCACACGAGGGACCTACCACCTTGTAAACCACTTTATGTCTGTTGGCAACAAGATTTCCTTATTTTAGAGGTCACGCCATAACCTTGGTGTTGTCAAATGCCGTATAGCACACAAAAGAATGGGGATTGTATCGAATCTTTCGGAAATCTTTGACACCTTGCTTCGAGATTTGTGTGCTGGTTTAGAGATTTTTGAATTTTAGTATATTTTGTATGTATTTATTACTTTTGGGTATACATTATATAAATCTGAAAACTTGAAGGTATTTTATTCAGTCACCGAAAAAAGGGAACATGAATCGATAAATTTAACGCTCGCTATCATAATAGGTAACCGATTTTCAAGGGCATCGTATAAATAAACTAAGCTTTTTTACGATCGCCAAACTTTCCTATACGTGCCTTAGTAACGTCTACGACTTGTCATTCATGTCATTGGCATTCGACAGGGCCATAGTAAACTATTTCGCCACTAGAAATAAGACATGGAATAAGATATATCGCAATAAAATATGTAATTTAAATAAATTAAATTAAATTTTAAATTAAATCAAATTATCTGTAATATATTCATTTTTAATATGTTTAGTAATAAGTGGACATTGGTGTTAGTAGTATAATAAGTAAGAATATTCTTGTACTTATGTATGTAATATTTTATTGTACTGCTGTTTTTTATCCCGAAAAAAAATGGTTAATCATTGACAAGCCTCCGCGGCGCAGTAGGCGACTAGTCGGCTATGAAGTAAGAAGCTGCAGGTTTGATTCCCGCACCGAAGCAAAATGTTTGGGTGATCCGTAAATATTTGTTTGGGGTCTGGGTTTTTCTCGCCAAAGGAGTTGACGTTAGGCAGGCGGCCGGTCGTAGAAACTACAAACCAAATCTTTCTGTCCCATGTGTTAAGTGGGATAAGAGCAGAAGGAAGGAAGAGTCAATCGTGATTGAAAATTAACAAGAAGGAGTGTTTGTTATTTGTGAAATTGACAATTATGGGACCCTAAATCTCGACACTATTTTGGGATCAAATCCTTCCGAAAAAATATTCTATTGAAATATCTCTTCAGATGATATTATTTTCTCGTACGCCTACTAAAGTGAGTGAGTAAAATTCTTTATTTCAGACTACACTTTTACTTCTATTTGATAAATTCGATGCGGAATAAAGACAGATTCGCATTTCCCGGGACTGATGGGGAGATCGAAAAATGCGTGCCACTGTCGATACGGGTTCAAAGGAGTTGCAGTGGCCAGTGTGTAGGCGGGATAGTATCTCAGGCCGAGATCCGGCATGACTGATGACCACAGATAGACTCATTGGTTGCTAGTTTTTTTTTACGGCACTACGCTTACCATCAGGTGTAGTATAGTCACTATGCCGTACTCGGGTAAACAAAGAAAAATATACATACGAATTTTTCCTGTTAGTTTGTAAGCCTTGTTATACAGGTGTCAAATCAAAAGCGTTGACCACGCTTCTAGAAACGTAATTTTGTCATGACATGAGATTTGACAGGTGATTAATTTATATCGACATTAATCAGCCTTTCAGAAACCGGGCGTTAGTCTCTGGCCTGAATTCGGTTTTATTACAAGGTGGTAGAAAAGAAAGAAAGAAAGAAATAATTTATTTATTGAAGTGATAACTTCTTATGGGAGGGTGAACCGAAACGTTCCGTAACGCGAGCGGCGGCGAGCGGAAGGTTCCAGAATATTCGAGAACCTTCTGTGAGACGTCACGCGGGCCAGTTGACCAGCCAGAGCTAGCCGACTTCCCTGGAACTTCAATGATTTCGAAGTGCCAGGTGGCGTCACACAGTGACCAGTCGGATTGGACCGGACTTTCACAGGACTTTGACCGGACTGTGTTCGTTTTTTTTATGATGAATAGATATATTACCGTAATTTTGTTTTTGATAATGATAATAAAATGACGATATTTTACTTATTTTATAATTTGGATAAAAAGTACCAGCTTCGCATAAACGCGAAGAGAGTAGAATGTCCATTTTTCATGGCGAGTAGCCGTAATTAATAAACAAATGACGATTTGGACAAAGAAAAACTTTTTAGGTTTTTTCTTATTTGGAACATGTTGCCGTAAAAAGTACCAGGCTCGCAGAGTTTTGGCGGGAATTCTGACAGTGCGATTCATCGCTTATTTTAATTTATTTCAAAACTAGTTAAAAGTTGTGTTTGTTGTATAAAAGTGGTGTGGATTTGTTCAATAAACATTGACGGTGATGAACAGTATATGGAAACATTAAAATAAGTTAATTTAGTATCGTACTGAAAGGAGTTAACACCAAAACTCCGACAAGACCTTGAAATCGACCGCACCCGTGTTTCATCGTTCTTGTAAAATAACTTGAGAATGAATTGTACTTGACACTGGCTAAATGCATAGTACTGCAAGAGCCATAAATAAAAAATAAATAAATAAATACCAGGCTCGCATAAACGCGAAAAGAGTAGAATGTACTTTTATCATGTCGAGTGGACATGTTGCCGTAATTTTGTATTCTCGCATGTTGTTTGGTAAGTTTTCACTTCTGTCGGCACTCCCGGAGTGCAACCCGTATTTTTTTTTTTATTTTAGGTAGGTCCCTCATATGTAGTGCAGTGCTTTGTAATTCAAAGTTCTGTGTGGTGTTGCTTCTTTTTATGGGCAGGCGTGGCGCTTACTATCATGTAAGCGCCTTGCACGTCTCGTCATTCAATAAAAAAAATTAAAAATCCACACTGAAAACGGCTTACGGCGGCCCTGTCATCCTGGCCTTAAAACAATGGAAAGTTCGTCTGAATTGACCTCTGTTTCGCCAAACCGAACCACCTCTGAATATATTAGACATAAACGAATTTTGCTAATGTGTTACGCATACAAAACGTATACATAATATATGTGGATGTTGGTTTTAATTATTAAAACAGACCTAATCTGTTTAAGAGTAACAATTAATATACATGAATAGTTTTGGTTGTATAATCTAGTATGTAGGTATGAATAAATAAACGGTCAAGTGTGAGTCAGGTATGTGTGAAAAGCGTTCTGTAACATGGCATCTTATAGAGATTTACACACAATTCGTTTAGGTTCTGTAAACAACCACTGAAAATATTGGGGTATTTCCTATTGTTTTCACAATTTTAGGCTTAATAGTTACGGAATGGGTGTTTTTTTTATTGCCTTAATAGACAGACGAGCAAGCGGCTCGCCTGATGGTAAGCGATTACCGCCGCTCATGGACATCGGCAATGCCAGGGGCACGGTCAAGCCGCTGCGTACCTCTAAAGGAATACTCTTATTAAGCCTCGTTTAAATTTGATACATCACATGAAATATTAATAACACTTGAAAAAAGTTTTCATTTAAATTTCTAATTTACGCGCCAAAATTAACCTTCGAGATTTTCACTTAATTTTACACGGTACAAGCACCAAATTTTTGCGGATTCCTAGAAAATTGGCTGTGACGAGCACACGGATACTCGGACAGGCAGTGTGATCCTTGGCATATGCGGACCCCTAAAAACACGTGGAAGTTGTTGAAATCCTTGGTTGCCCAACTAATGGATGTAATCTATAAATTATTCAACCATTAAAATAGGCCTAAATCTGTGCATTAAAAATATCATAAAAATAAAATATTAATTTAAAATTAGGACCTAGTCTCGTTCATCAGTGAAGAAGGTCCGTGCTTAGTAATATTGATTTAAATTAATTTTATGGTTTCTTAAAATATTCGCTATGTGGTGGCTGACAAGAAATAATAAACGACAGGCTATTCGATTCCTGCATGTCGATATGTTTTTATGTTACGCGAAAACTACAGAAACTTACTTCAAACCCCGTATCGCGATGCGTTTGCTGTTTTCCGTCGAGAAGTTTCCAATTTTCCGTTAAACTCCGTCATCAGGCCTAACCGAATTTAGGACCACCACAGAAAGAAAACTTCTAAATAAATTAATACATCCAACAGTCACACACATAGTCCTGACCCCACACTAGGTTAACTCGAATCGTGGGTATCAGGAACTACGAGGGACTTGCGGTCCCACAACACCCAGACCCATAATACATATTTGTGGATCACACAAACATTTGTGTCGGTGCGATAATCGAACCCATGGCATCATGCTTCGCAGCCAGCTACTCGCTATATTGAAATCTGTGCATATTTGTCGAAATTATGTGTGATTATACATAGACAATTAAATTCAGTCGAATTGAGAACCTCCTCTTATTTAGAAGTCGATTAAACATGAGATACATCGGACAGTACATTTATAGCTTAAATGACAAACCCTACCAAAATTAATGCTATTTGATGTAACCTGTATAATTTACGTAACTACCTAATCGGCTAACCAGCAAACAGAGTGATGATCGCTAGTCAAGCAATATAAAGCAGGAGCGACCAACATTTTATAGAACGGAAGCAAATTTTTGCGAAAATCATGATATCCACTTATTACCTCATGTCTCGGGGTGACGAGCGAAGTCGATTGCCATGCAGTGCTTTGTAAAACAAAGTTCTGTGTGGTGTTGTGTTTGTTTATGGGCAGGCGTGACGCTTGTCATCAGGCGAGCGACCTGCTCGTTTCATCATGCTTGTACATATTTATTATAATGAATTTTGCTAACGAAGAATGAGCTCTACTAACACGAGTAAATTATATATGGAAACTTCGAATTGAGTTTAGTATGTGTAATTAGTTGTGGAAATAATCATTTCACACTCAATTAATTTCATTTAAATCATATAGACATCAGTATATACGCAAATGTATATATAAACATGAACATCCTGGACGAGGCGACATGTCTTGGCCAGATCTGTGATTCCTATTCCACATAATCTATCAACGTGCATAATGTAGAATTCTGCATTACTGGTGGTAGGATATTCATATCCACCCGGATAGCGACCACCGTACACATGGTGTTAAAACCTGCCATAGTGATCCACAAGCCTTGTGTGGATTGCGTTCCAGGATCAGCGAGTGTATATCCGGTTCTTCCGAGGGGCTTGCGACATGACTTGATTATTGATTGGGGCGGGTATAGGGGTACATCCTTGTATTACTGTGTCTGCATCGATCATCCGCTTGTCCTGTGAAGAGGGAAGAACTCTAGTGACAACCGATAAACTCATTGTTTTTCGTTGGTCGCTGGTTTTTTTGGACTGCTCTACGCTTACCATCAGGTGTGGTGCAGTCACTTTGCCGTGCTAGGATAAAAAAATGTGAAGCCCTGCCTCTTCTGGTCTGTTCTTTTGGTCACTGAACACATCACCGACCTTCACTTGGTAAGGAAGTGTAAAATGGTCTCTGAACCATTCGGGTAGCGACTTTTCCATACTTATTCTTTTCCATATCATATTAAATTTATATTTTCTCCGTTCTAGGAGTAAGATTTCGGTCGAAACGATCAACGGGTGATCTTTTAGCGTACATGCTACATCGCTGGGGTGAGGCGGTTGATAAGCATGGCGAGGCTCTAGCCGTAAGTCTCGACATTGCTAAGGCATTTGATAGGGTCTGGCACCGTGGTCTTCTCTCCAAGCTTCCGGCATATGGGCTCCCCGACAACCTGTGCACGTGGATCTCCGGCTTTCTGCATGAGCGCAGAATGCGTGTCCTTGTCGAAGGACATGCTTCACGGCTCATGTCAGTTAATGCCGGAGTCCCACAAGGCTCTGTGCTTTCGCCCACCTTGTTTATTCTGCATATCAATGATATGTTACCACTCGGTAACATTCATTGCTATGCAGATGACAGCACAGTGCATGGGCGTTACTGCAGTAAGCCTCCAGGTAGCCGGGAAGTCACTGAGAGGGAGCGAGAGAATCTCGTCATTGAGCTTAACCGGACCTTGGATCTCATTTCGGAATGGGGTGCAAAGAATCTGGTTGAGTTCAATGCCAAGAAAACACAGGTGTGCGCGTTCACGTGCAAGAAATCCCCGTTCTCTCCCCTCCCCAATCTTCGGGGTATCCCGCTCGCAATGCGGAATAGCCTTAATATCCTGGGTATGGATATTTGCTGCAATCTGAATCCAAGGAACCACATCGAGGGCGTAATATCCGCCACTTCACGCAGGGTCGGAATCCTGAACAGGGTGCGTCGGTTTTTTACTCCCGGTCAGCTTTACCGCTTATACAAAGCGCAAGCGCGGCCGGGTGTGGAGTACTGTTCGCACCTTTGGGACGGTTCCGCCCAATACTTACTCGATGCCTTGGACGGATTACAGCGTCGGGCTGTCCGCGTTGTGAATGATGCAGACGTTACAGGACACTTAGAACCGCTACAATTGCGGAGGGACATTGCCTCACTGAGCGTCTTGTACCGTCTGTATCACGGTGAATGCTCCGAAGAATTGTTTGACCTTATCCCATCCTCGCCTTTCCTTAACAGAACCACGCGTGCTGGCTTGCGGAGCCACAGCTTCGTGGTCTCCTCCATCTCGGCTCGAACTAAAAAGTTCGCAAATTCGTACTTCTGCCGGACCATTAAGCTGTGGAATAGTTTGCCGGCACATGTGTTCCCTCCTTCCTATAATATTGGGTCCTTTAAACGGAGTGTGAAGAAGCAGTAAGGCAGGCCGGCATGATTGTGCCGACCAACGATAGACACACTGTCTGTCTTTGGTCGACACTATTCCTGGATTGCGTTACACTTACCATCAGGTGTGGCGTAGTCATTTTGCCGAGCCAGGATAAAAAAAAAAAAAAAAGATCATTGTCTTTCTAACACCTCGTAGTATGGTGGAAAATAGAATACTGATTTTAAATGTTTATGAACAAGGCCCTAAATTTAAATTTGTAAATAAATTTCAGTCTATTATTTATCACACCCCACTTGTTGCCGATAGTTGACGATCCCCGATATAGAGCAATAAAGTTGGGAGTTGTATGCAAATGGCACGAACGTACGCCTGCTATCGCAAATGTAACGACGCGCCGTGTTTGCTAACAAGTAGTTGCTACGTCGGCAACAGGAAGGGACCACAAGGTTGCCGGGTTAACGTTGCTAATGTTTGTCCAAATGTTGGCTCCAGTTGTTTAGAAGGCCCGTAGTGTTTGGTCAAATATTGGCAACAGTTTTGTCGCGACTGGCATGGTGGGGGACTTCTCTGTATTTTGGACCAACGATTATGATTTTTATTTGTTTATTTTGACTCCCATTTATTAATTTGAACATGGTCATAGTTAACAGCAATAAGCCACGGTATAGACAGTATTGTCTACAGCATGTATGGGCCGGCTCGACCGAGTCGTTACCGCTGTCTCACAGAAACCGAAGTAAAGTAGCGGATTGCTGCTGCGCTTCTTACGGTGAGTGAGATATCCGGAAGCCCAAATCCTCCTCCTTTTTCCAATCCGTAATTATCCCTTTCCTTTAAGGTCTACAAAACACCTATGATTCTTTTAGTATTGTGGGTGTTCACAGGCTGTGGAGATCACTTACCATCAGGTGACACACTTACTAGTTTCTTGACCTCTGCTATCAATAAAGTTCAGTAAACCATGAGTGTAGTGCACCTCTGCCGACCCATTTGGGGATACAGGCATAAGCTTATGTTTGTAAATAAAATATATAATTAGCGATGAAGAAGCGTCGAAAATATTCATTAATAAAATTAAAACGTACATTAAAAAATTTCCACGAAATTTACAATAAAAAACATATACCATTATCATTAACCATTAACTGTAGACAAATTAATGGACACATTAAATAAATGTTATGTAAATTATATCCCATAGATCTTCCTAATCGTTCATTCGTTTCGGACGAGTATATGGCTGAGGTCAATTGTTTTATTCAATTGGAAAATCTGAGCTTTTATAAATACTATCTGTCGAAAGTTGACCTATTTTTTTATTTTTATTCTATGACGTCAGCTGCGAGATTTGACGCTCAAACATGACAGTATAAACGTAGAAAATAATGGTTTATTTAATTTAATAAAATGTATTTGTTATAGATATTATCTAAACTAATATTATTAAGAAGATTTTTTTTTTAAGCTATGGTATAGATTTTATCGCGGGCCTTGCGGCGAGACCGAATCCAGAAATTTCGTAACGAAAAAACCTAACACCCCCCTCCGACCAGCCAGCGTTAGCTGACCTCCCTGGAACATCGATAATTTCGAAGTCCCAGGTGGCGTCACACAGTGACCAGTCAGCTTGGATCGGACTTTCAAAAGATTTTGACCTTGACCTTGACCCTTTCCCCGACCTTGACCCCGATCTTGCCCTTGACCCCGACCTTGACCTTGACCCACAAAATGAAAATTAAAAACAAAGGAAAAAAAAATACTGCATAAATAAAATAAATAAATAATTATAATTACATACATAAGTTGATAAAAAATGCTATACAATAGCTTTACCGCGGCAGTCTCCGAGTGCCACACGTCTTTTTTTTTATAGCATAGGCCGGCAAACGAGCAAGTGGGTCACCTGATGGTAAGTGATCTCCACCGCCCATGTACGCCCACCACCAGAAGAGTCATGGGCGCGTTGCCGACCTTAAAGGAAAGGGATAATTAGGTATTGCGAAGGGGAGGGGATTTGGGCTTCCGGTTATCTCACTCACCGTATGAAACGCAGCAGCAAGCCACTACTTTACGTCGGTTTTCTGTTAGACAGTGGTAACGATCCGGTCGAGCCAGCCCATTCATGCTGTAGACAAAGCTGTCTACAGCGTGGCTCTACCACTTTAAAATAACTAACTAAACTCTAAATATTTGATTGTTTGCATTGAATATGCTCTGAAACTACTGGATCGATTTGAAAAATTATTTAACCATTAGAATCCTACATTATCCGTGAAGGAGATAGCCTTATATCCCAGAAAAACATTAACGCGGGCGGAGCCGCGGGCAACAGTGTAACATATATAGCATTGACAGCCTTCGTGGCGCTCACTGCGCCGAGTAGCCCGCTGTGAAGCAAGAAGCCCCGGGTTCGATTCCCGCACCGCGATAAATGTTTGTGTGACGATGCCCAGTAATTTCAGTGGCTACAATGTCCTACAAACTGTTTACACACTGCTGCTTGTCGGCAGAGATAAACAAAGCGGTAGTTACCAACCCAAACGGCCCCTCGCATGCGTACGGCACTAGTAGTTTCTTTAATAACTTTTATACACCCACATTGTCTCGTCTCTGCATCACCCGTAGGTTGACTGTTAGAGAATGCCCCTGGCGTTAAGTCCGCCTTTATACATGTTTTGTATATAAAGTTTAAATAAATAAAATAAAATTCTTATAACCACCACCGCCTATATAATACTATGACTATAATATGCGGAACGTGACATAACTGCCTACACGCAGACACGTGATGTCCAAATTGATATCACACTTGTGAATATAATTAAATAGGTGATAATTTTGCTATTCGCACACATTTTTCACCGTTTTATTGTATGCCGTCAAATACGTTATTAAATAGACAGAAATAAACGTGAACGGCTTAGTCACGGCGTCTCTTGTAGGATTTGATTTATAGCATAAGATGGCAAACGAGCAATTGGGTCACCCGATGGTAAGTGATTTTCATCGCGTACACAATACAAGAATCATCCGTTGCCGGCTCTAAAGGAACGGGAGGTGGAATTGGGGCCTCCGGAAATCTCATCTACATACGAATCGCAACAGCAAATTTGAAGCTATTATCGTGATAGCACCCGTTTAAAGCAACCTATTTATGTTCTCAAAGAACCAATTGAGTGGCTATAACAAACCCAACTCCAAAATGTACAATCTTCCATACAAAAGCGGGTAGTGTCATGAGATAGGCGGTAGAACCATGCTGTAGTTTTCTAAGTGTTTCTGAGGGATCACTTATTGAGAGGTGACCCACTTATTCGTTTGCCGACGTATGTTATAAAAAGATTTACATCTTCAATATAACGTTATGTTACTAGTAACATTTGAAGGTATAGAGCTTAAAATATTATAAAGTACTTGCTTTTCCTCGCGGCTTCGTCCGCCCGCGTGATCTGCTTTTTCCGGGATAAAAAGTAGCCTATGTTACTCAGTGATAATATAGCTTTCTAACGGCAAAATACTTTTTGAAATCGGTCCAGTAGTTTTTAGGTTTATTCCTTACATACATAAATACAAATCTTTCCTTTTTATAATATTAGTGTGGATGTAGATTCGCAAATACATTCCAGCTAATGATACAGATTGCGTAGGTACAGTAATAAAATCTAGATCGAATTTAGATTCGGCTTTAGTGTTTAAAATATCTAAATACGTAATACACACATGTGAATCAGCAGCATTCGTGTAAAAAAAGAATTCTCTCCCATTGACCTAAATGTAGGAGAAACGCGACAAAAAGAATGTGTTGAAGTAATTATGGGTTTTATATATTTTTGTGTAAAGTCTACTTGTAATTTATAATTAGTAGACCACAGACCACATATATTTACTTGCACTTCATATACAAAATATGTATATACGCGGACTTAATGCCAAACTAATAATATATAGACTTTGTATGTGCAGTTTCCTTTTTCAGTTGCAGTTGCATGGGCTGGATCGTCCGATTCGTTACCACTGTCTTGAGTGGTAGAGCCACGCTGTAGACAGTTTTGTCTACAGCATGAATGGGCTGGCTCGTCCGGATCGTTACCACTGTCTCACAGAAAACCGGCGTAAAGTAGCGGCATGCTGCTGCGTTTTGTACGGTGAGTGAGATAACCGGAAGCCCAAATCCCCTCCCTTTCCCAATCCCTAATTATCCCTTCCCTTTAAGGTCGGCAACGCGCCCATGACTCTTCTGGTGGTGGGCGTACATGGGCGGTGGAGATCACTTACCATCAGGTGACCCACTTGCTCGTTTGCCGGCCTATGCTATAAAAAAAAAAAAAAAACCTGGGCTACCTAATTGTCACGGTGTAGGCGTGCAACGCTCTTCTTACTTTTTGGTATTAAGAGTCTAGGTTTGCCTACTTGGTATTTGAATCCAGAACCTTATGGCTTCCAGCCAAAGTACGTTATTAATTGACTAATGATAGGCGTCAGGCGGTACGGCTAAATCAATTATAAAAAATCGTTATTATAGCTTCTAGTCACGCTATGACTTTTTCCAAAATGCCTTAATCTAACAACGACCACGACATACATAATTGAGGAAGACGAGTGAAAATTTATCGGCAATTTGGCGAGGCTAGACTTGGCATTATCGTCACGTAATAGTGAAAACGAATTCTGATATAAATGTAGGAAGCCGCGTGTCCAAGGTCAGACCTGGGACGTGACGCAGAAACACTGGATTTAGAATTTGACGACAACGTATTTAGTACCATAATATTTCAACTTTTTTATGTATAATTATGTATAACCTGGACGTGGGAAAATATTGGGATTTTGCGATAGTTCATTCTATATTAGCATCTGAGGTTGTATACTATTTACTAAGAAGAATTTCCGTGATTTCCTGCCATTTTGCCATACTTGTTACTAGAATCAAGTTTAACAACTCGCTTAATAGGCCCCATTAGATAACATCCGTTGTGCTTAATATCTAGCTTCTCCAGTTTTAAATGTCCTGCTTGAAGTTATTATCTCTAGATTAATTTTTTCTCCGGCCTTGCCACGAAGGAATGTAAATAAATCTTAGCCCCTATCTATATTTCTATTTGATTAATATGATTTCGAGATAAAGACAGCTTCTCATTCCCAGAGACTCGCAGCGCTCTACAACTCGATGTCAACAAATAGCGATCCATTGTCGATCCAGGCTTAGACCCAGTGGCGTGTGTGTAGGACGAATATTGGTCCCTGAATAAACACGATCTCAACAGAAGAATACTCAAGCAAGTAGGCTTCACGAATAGCCTTCTCGTTTCAACCAATATACCAGAATATCCTACTACAATGAAACTTACCAGCCAGTAACTTTAAATTATCTTTTTATAATCCTCTAATTCTTCTTTTAAACTGGCGTTTAAGGGAAATAAGTTGTCTGAGATTCCGCCACTCTATGCCCTTTTATTTTATTCATAATATCCTTCTTTCTGATGTATATTTAAAAATATAAAAAGTCATTTAAAAAAAGAACCCACAAAGTTCAGCGAGTAAAGCAATTCAAAGAATTCGAACTCTTTTTCTAGAAACCAATAAAACTAAAGGAGAAACGCGGCGCAGTGTAGCCAATAGAAAGGCGCCTAAAATACATTTCACCATTACAAAATTAGATTTGTTACTATGCCAACAGGCGATCGGTTGAATAAGTCCCATAGAATTTTTCTGTCCAATGAAATGCTGAGGAGTTGCTATAAGTTTTAAAAAAGTCCCACACGGTTTCACGGGGAATTTGTGTCAAATATATCCGAGGTGAAGTATTGTTAATTTGCTTTAAATTACTTTTTTATAGCATAGGCCGGTAAATGAGCAAGTACTGTATTATGCTCGACATCCCGAGTCATTAGATGTTAAGTCTCATAAAGTAATTTCACTGGCTTCAATGTCCTTCAAACCGGTACATAATAGTGCTTACACACTGCTCCTTGGTGGCAGAAATAGACAAAGCGAAAAAAGTAAGGGCGATTAAGTAAATTAAGATGTAAAATATATTGTATAAATCTAATGCCGTGTCAATGGATAATAGAGACGCCCCAACCTAGATTTTTAACTAGTGTCGTGAAATAGACAATGACATTAGAACGGTAATATTTTAGTATATAAATAGCAGACCGGTCACGCGTTGCTGGGGCTAAGGTGTATGTTAAATTATATTATACTTAACTATCCAATACAGAATGCGCCATCTATTGGATACTTGCTCAATCCAGCTGATAAATTACCTTACACCGCTGTTAGAATCTTATGGAACACACAGATATTAATTATAACAAATCATTTGCAATAAAAAAATATTGCGACTTTAAATTGAGATAAAAGCCATCCTATCTCTCAAGTTGCATCAAACTGCACACAGTTTGCAATATTTGATTAAAATCGGTTCAGTAGTTTAAGAATTCATCGCGGACAAATAACGTGACACGAAAATTTTATATATAAAGATGAGAATCGACGGCCATTTCGTGCATGACAATAATTTTGTAGTTATAACTACTCAGCGATTGTCCGTGTGGTTATTGTCTATACTTTATATTACCTTTACGCACAGCATGGCTACTTTCGTTATTAAATCACGCATGCAATTAGGTATGAATAAGTCTGGGTGATCGTCGACAAATGCAACGTCTCTTGGGGGGCTTAAATTAACTAACACGACATAATTTTGTCGACTCGTTTTGCTGTCAAAAACCAGTTTTATCTGGTTATCTCTATATGTCTATCGAAGCTAACATGGTTGCGTAGAATACTCGACTGGTTATTTCAAAAGTAGAGAAAATAATGCTTTCAACCTTTTTGAGGTATTTTGTCTACGAACATGACGACGTAATTTTATCGAATATTGACACTTTTATTCGATATATTTTTCTTCGATGGTTATGTCTCTCGTACGCGAGATATGTCGTGTTGCATGTTCGAAATCGGGCGTGTTCTGGCTACTAAAGTTCTGAGTAGTTAAATTCGATAACACTTTATTATCATTGCCGTAATAATAAGAACGAAACATCAAATAGAGGAAATTTGCAAGAGTTTAGTAAAATATTCCATTATAGGAGCATCATCATACCATCCAACGTGGCACTGTCCACCGTGCAGGCTTTTTGTAGGCATTTTATCAAGCTTGAATAAAATTTTCCTATTCTAGGAATCGAATCTATACTCGCATCATCCGGCACGCTTCGAAGGTGGTCCACCATAACTCATGTAATGTCCAAATATTGAACATCGGCAGAATGGAAAACGAAGCAGGAAGTTTATCGCAGCCGTAGTAAATCATCACCGACCGACAAACCAAAATCACAGTCAAAAAATTAAACAGACTATTAACGCGTTTGATGTTAACGATATAGGCGTCCTCATCTTTATGTTATTGAAATGGATATTTCATTCGGCCAATGATTTTGCTATCTGGAAAAGTAGAGTATACTCTTATGTGTAAGGTTTGTTAGCGGAACGACTAAAGTCTATTTAATAGATTCTAACGCTATTTGCTTGTGTACAATGAGACTTTAGTGACAATAGAACTATGAAAATACACTGGATTGCCTTATACTCTGGCTTTAGCTGAGTAGCAGCACCATCGGTAAAATATTCCAACAACTACAGTCACCTACCAAGCGTGGTGACTATAGGAAAACCAAAAAATGGCAAAGTCTCAAAATTGGTAAAATTCACTGCTTCTTGTTCCCGATCGCCTCCTTTTCCTCGCCACAGGTAAGCCCAGCTATGAAGCCTATCAGCTGGACTTACAGAACTATCTAACCTTATAGGAAACTAGTGATAAACCGGTATTATGATTTAATGACATCAATCAAATACCGGTATCATGGCCTCATTACCACATTAAATACCGATATCATCGACGTATCACACGATTCCAACGCACGTTGTAACACCTAGTTGACAGACTGTATGATTTTTATGCTGTTCCTATATAGCGCTATTAATATTTTTGTTGTACACGTTAGTGTGTTTTGAATATGAATCGATTAATCGATTTGTCGCTACGTGAGCTTAATCGATGCAATGTTTATTGGTTGTTGTGTTAATTTATTCAATCATTAATTCACCCACTTGTGGCCAGTGTGTTATCGGAATTTTTCTAACTATAGATGCGTTGATCGAACAGCGAGTAAAACTGTGGTTTAACTAGCTTTACAAGCAAGGGCTTAGGTCACGGGTTAGGGTCAGATAAAGTAACCTTAACATTTCGAGACAACCTACACCTCAGTCCACCCCGTGACCACGAAGGCTGAAAAGCTTTCGAAACGTCGGGACCGAAATTAAAGTAAAAGCCGCGATAAAATCCTTTTAAATTAGTTTTATTGTAATGTGTAACGTTCGCGTAAACGTAAGAAATCATTACCAAGGCTACATGTTTTTTTTGTGTGGACTTTTGTGTTGATAGCCCGACTCGAGTCGGATGTTTCAGCTTCTGAAATGAAATGAAATAGTTTATTAATCATGTAGGCAATTGAAATAGCGCTTATGACAAGTCAGTATTGAAGTAAAATAAATTTATATATAGAAATCACTATAAACTAATGTATACATAGCATCATCAAAATACACTCGGCAATTACACTAAATCTATTTATTTATCTATCATTAATTCCATATTTTTACTATGGAATAGTCCAAAATCGTTATATATATGGGGGGGGACGTCAATATGGACCATAGGCATTATATCTTCAGCGGACTTGTGGGCGAGTACACGGCTACATGTAATGTTCGTAGTTGCTGAATACCTTCAAGCACCTCCTGTACAATTTTCACATTATTCTAAGGCACACGTCCTATGAAACATCGTTTTCCATGCCCACCAAACGCGATTAGAAAAAAAATTGTAAAATTTTCCACAGAATGAGCGATTTTTTAAATTCGGCATCGCCGCCCACTCCCCGCCTAGCTTTGATGTAGCTGGCCAGTTTTATAATGCACAACGCACTAAACTACACATACAAACTTCCGTTATGTTTCTTGAAAACCATCCGCTTTTATTAATCATCAGTCAACGCATACATGTCTCGCATTAAACTAATCAGGTCATGAATGCGATGTGAATCGGTACATACATTTTACATAATACTCGCTCACGCCTCTATACCCCCGAGGGGTAGGCAAAAGTGTAACCAGTACACACACACTTCGCCGCGGATGGGCAGGCGTGGCGCTTACCATCAGGCGAGAGCCTTGCTCATAAGTGTCATTCGATCAAATAAAATAAAAAAACGAACACGCACTTGTGTGGCTTGCCTTCTGCTATCAAAATGATTTATGTCATAATATTCCTCATTGGCATAATTAAGCTGCTCTGATTCTATTTCTAACCAAAATAAATTAACGTTAACGTTATATAAATATTGTAAATCAGGTTTAAAACGAGTAGGGGTCGTAGTAGGCGCGGTGGGCGAGTAGCCGGCTGTGAAGCGAGAGGTCGCGGGCTCGGTTCTCGCACTGCGACAAATGTTTGTGTGATCGACGAATATTGGTTTCGGGTGTGGATATTGTGGGACTGCTTTTAACCTAGTGTGGGGTCAGGACTATGTATATGACTGTTGGGTGTATTTGTTTACTTACTAAGCTATCGCTGCTTCTAAAGCATACAGCTACTACAACATTTTGTGGTGATCCACGGTGAGTGAAATAAGGGCAGGTGGAAGAAGAGTTGTTTTTTTTATAGCATAGATCGGCAAACGTGCAAGTGGGTCACCTGATGGTAAGTGATCTCCACCGCCCATGTATGCCCACAATATCAGAAGAATTATGAGCGCGTTGCCGACCTTAAAGGAAAGGGATAATAAGGGATTGGGAAGGGCAGGGGTATTTGGGCCTCCGGATATCTCACTCACCGTATGAAACGCAGCAGCAAGCCGCTACTTTACGTCGGTTTTCTGTGAGACAGTGGTAATGACCCGGTTGAGCCGGCCCAATCATGCTGTAGACAAACTGTCTACAGCGTGGCTCTACCACTCATAAAAGTTTTTAAAAGAGGAAGATTAGAGTTTAATGCCAGTTCTTCTCTAGCAAAACAGCCTTCCGAGCTGGCGGTAGAGTAAACATTTTACTGAATCTAAGAGATATATAATAACATTTTTATAAATTCAATAAATTGATTCGATTTGATTACAGAAACACATAGTATTAATAGTAGTAATATAGATATCGGGCGGACGCCGATCAGTTGTGATAATTTGCCAAATCGTAAGTAGTCGCAAGGACAAGGAAATGGCTCCAAATATTTGCCAAAACGTCGGATAAAAACGTATTACAATGAAACTCGAATGCTACGAATTACTACGCATGTACTATTTCGAGGCGTCGTCGTCAGAGCCGGCGCTCCGTATTTAGCAATATCGGCAGACTATAATCACGTGATGTGGTATGAGGATGTGATTGGCGCCGAATTTGCTAACTATATGTCTGTGGTATTGTGGCTTCAAAAGGGGTGGATCAATTTTGATGAGCTCTTTTATGTCAAGGTGGTAGGTCCCTCGTATGCGAGAGGCCGTCTGGGTTGGTTGCACTGTTGTGTTTCGGTTTGAAGGACATTGAAGCCAGTGAAATTACTGGGCATTATGAGATTTAACATCCTATGTCTCGGGGTGATAATATAATATAACGCTGGGATAACCGAGATGGTTATTAAGAATGTTTAAAGAAAATCCGTACAGAAATTAACATATTACGTCTTAGTAATGTCGGGGGTTTTAACTGTTATGTTAAATCGCCTCATTGGTCGAATGCCAGTGTACTTATAGTGTACAACTGGTAAGGTCTTGCATTCGATTCCTAGGTTGTGTGATTCAAAGTATTGTGTTTTATTCGAAAACTAACATGAATTAGGACATTAAAAATTGGCCCGAATTGCGACAAGTGCCGTTGATGCAATAGTTGCACACCTGCCTACCCTGGCGGGGATAAAGCCTTATAGGTAATTTGTGTGTTTTTAATATTCCTGTCTCACAAAACAACATTATTAAAAACATGTGTTCATATTTCCAAATGGCCAAAACACACATATTTCTAAATAAGATGAGACCCTTCGGACCCCACTTAGGCCCTTTCCATAGACAATACAATAAGAAGTAGTTAAGAATAAGCCATCCGATCGTCCGTAAACCGCCATAAAAATGTTCCATTAAAGAACGGAAAAAGTTGTCGAACAAAGGAGGAGGGTCCACAACGCACGTATGGATGCCCCACCCCGCGGAACTCCTATTAATTCCAACTCCTTTAAATTCAGTTCACATAATGCGCAATATCTCTATTGGATAATAACAGCCGGCGGTTTTTCCGTCGGTGGCACGGGCCCCTAATCCGCGAGTCGTGTAGATATTTTTCGCGACATTCATGGTCGGCCATTAAATCCGAGACTAGTTATTTTAAATAAATTTCCTACGACGCTACGTTTTTTTTTTATAAATTTTCCATTACGCTCGTTTAATTCTGTATTAATCACAGGTTTATTTTCGGTATGTTGATGCGAAAATTTTAACATTTAACCTATTTAGTATTAAATTATTCTCATTATACGCTAGATTAAATTCATTGATCGTAAAAATAATACGGAATACTATGACGTGAACTAAAACTATGCGATATATAATAATATTGTCGATGCTTGAAAGATAAAAATGAGAGTGATCTAAAGTTTAAACTTTTAGAAAAAAAATCAAAGCATCGACATTCGACAATTAGATAACTTATTGTGATTTTTTTTTTAAATGTACTTTAAATCACTCTTCTGTAAAGCTTACTCAATGTCGCTTATATATTTTTAACTTTCAAGCGTCGTTATTATTCTAACGTGACATCACCAAAAACTATTTAATCTAAATAAAACAGAATAAAAAATGGTTCAGCAAAAAAATGTAAGCCTACGTACCATTATGGGTCGATGCTCTCAATCATTGACAAATAAAAGTTGATGTTTTCGTGTATTATTATTTAAATGGCATTAACTATGACCTTAATTCCTATCTAATATAATAACAATGAATAAACAAAATCGGACACTTTGATGTATTATAAAAAAATATAGTAGTGGAATTAAGAAACTCATACTTTTGCATCGGTACAAACAAGTATAATTTTACTTGAGCTTAAACTGTAACAATATGCACGAAATGTTGAATACAGCTATCAGAATCGCAACTATCAAAGCAACCAGTCCATACGGCACCATACGGCAGCCATCTTTTTCGCCGACTTCAAATGCAAAGGGCTGATTTTAAGCGCACCTACAGTTAGTTCTTATGGCCCAACGTCGCACAAGGAGTCGATTCGGTCATAAATCGGCGGCCCTTGACGACACGACGTGAATATTATTATAACTCGTATTTATTGCGGATTATATGTATATGCTACAGTCAATACATTTTCGCGGTCAAATTTACACGTGACTGACAAAACTTTAATGCTTAATCTATCTAAATATATAAAACTCAATGGTGACTGACTGACATAGTGATCTATCAACGCACAGCCCAAACCACTGGCGGGATCGGGCTGAAATTTGGCATGCAGGTAGATGTTATAACGTAGGCATCCGCTAAGAAAGGATTTTGATAAGTTCTACCTCCAAGGGGATAAAATAGGGGATGAAAGTTTGTATGAAAATCACGCGGACGGAGCCGCGAGCAAAAGCTGGTATTTTATATATTCAATTTATAACTTTAGCTATTTTTTTCAACTTAATTTTATTTATTGGTAAGTATGTTGTATTGCACCTGTAGTGTCGCCTACACTACCTTTTCTCCATGAGATAAAAAAACCATCATGAAACTTAACATCTCATGTCTCGGGGTGTTGAGCGCAATTCAGTGCCATACAGTACTTTATAAGACAAAGTTATTTGTGGTGTAGTTACTGTTTATGGGCAGGCGTGGCGCTTACCATCAGACGAGCGACCTGCTCGTCTCGTCATTCAAGCACATAACATACGAGTAAGAATGCGCACCGCATAACCTTGTGCCATTCAATTCAATGATGTCTCCCTTCTTCCATTCGCAACCTAAATGATCATCAGGTGTGTTCGCAAAAAAATTGGCTAAATATTTCATTGAAAAAAAAGTTAATTGAATATATCGTTTAGAAATACTAAAATGATTTTCCGGTCAATATTATTTCTGGCCGATTAAGAGGTTTCACTGTAACATATGCCGGAAAACTCCCATATTCTTTTAATTTATGACACCATTGAAACGCACCGGGGCCGTGTGTCTACGAGTCAATTCTGTGTAAAATTGTACACTCGTAAATCATTTCGGGGGATAAATCATGGGACATATTCGGTTGTGTTTGTTTGATTGTCTGCGAAACTGTGGCTTATAGAATTTAATGTTATCCCAGATCATAATGACAATGTTGTTGTGGCAGTAGAGGCGATTTCCAATAATTTCTTTGATATAAAAAGAAAACCTGGCAAACGATCAAGTGGGTCAATTGATGGTAAGTGAACTCCACCGCCCATGTACGCCCACAACACCGAAGAATCATGGGCGCGTTGCCGACCTTAAAGAAAAGGGATAATTATGGATTGGGAAGGGGAGGAGATTTGGGCTTCCGGATATCTCACTCACCGTACGAAACGCAGCGGCATATCACCACTTTACATCGGTTTTTTGTGAGACAGTGGTAACGACCCGACGAGCCGGCCCATTCATGCTGCATGATAGAAAAACACAATATCATTTGACACGACCCGGGGATCGAACCCGACACTTCAGCACAGCAGTCTTACCGCTTACGCAATACAACTACGGCACCGAGTCAATCATATAGATTGTATTAAAATATTCACACCCACATGTTTCAAATACTCATTCATCCATATTCATTGTTGAAACTATTCATAGGTTTAGCAAAAATAATGAGTTTCCTAATAAAAGTTGCTATACCAAACGTTAGACCCAGACGGTCATCGAACTCCCACCTGCTCCCGACGAACCATCACATCTGTGTTAACACTCTTTGTTGTCTGGGACTATATTATTGAATACCACTGTTGCCAATAGGTATATAATTAAACTAAATTGATTCGATATGTAAATCATCTGTGCTGAAAAAGATTTTCTGTTTGTGCGTTGATTTGTTAAAAATGTTCCAAGATTTATCCAATTCAGGATAATGGTATGTACAAGGTGTTACAGAAAGGTGTGGAAATATTTGGGAGACGTTAAATACTCCTACGTTAAATTCAAGCGATGGACTCACAGGATACCATGTTGGAGTGGACCACCAGGCATCAGGAAGAGAGGTAGACCAACTGCCCGTGGGCAGATGACATCGTACAGTGTATGGAGACAGCGAAAAACAAGGAAACTTGGAGATCTCTAGAGGAGGACTTTACCTTTGAGAGAGGGTTAGCATAATATGTATTGAATATTATTTTTGTGTGTTATTTTTTTGTATAGTAAGAAATATAAGGCTTTTTTATTTATTTATAAATACACCTAACAGTGAGTGTTTATGACCCTGATCTTATGAAAATTTAGACGTCCTAAAATTTTACGCTAATATTTATCATCGATAACATATAGAAATTAGATAAATTGAACTAGATTCCTATAGAATAGATTGGCTCATAAAAGCACTTGATAGGTATGAATGGAAGAAAGATAGGGAGGCCTTTGCCCAGTGGGACATATCCTCCTCCTTGCGTCGTATTCCTCAGTATTGAGGGTCGTGATCTCCCTTCTGCATCACTTTCTCTCGTGGGATCTTTCTCCTTCTGTTTCTCTCTCTGGGGGTGTGGAGCGCGTGGTGAACAGTAGAATCAAGAGCGGTGCGGATCTGGTCAGACCAACGTATTGTGTTGCGTCCACGAGGCCTTTTCCCATCTACTTTGCTGGTCACAATGAGCTTCTCGAGGTTGTCACCGTCTTTCTTTGCAATCCTTGGGACATATTAGGCTTATAAAAAAAACATCTATAACATCACTATAAATTATTTGCATTACCTCTACAGTTACCAGGTGTAGTAACTGTTTCATTCATATGTTGTTACTCCGCATACTGAGCATTTCGTGATAGGAAAACCCAATATCACTTTTACCCGACCCGGGGATCGAACTCGAGACCTCAGCACAGTAGACGTGTCGCATACGCATTACGACTGCGCCACTGAGGCAGTCCTTAATAAAATTGTGGTGGATTCTTGGCGTAAGCCTTTATCTTCAAAACATAGGGCTTTTCCCTACTGTGGGATAATATGCATTAAAATGTTTGTTTATCGGATGAATCCACCGTACACTATTAGTATTTCAACCTACATTGTATCAGGCAGAAGTTATATTATTTTTCTAAACATGATCAAATACATTATAGTTTAAAATTAAACAAACCAGTGTTTATTTCATAAAACCTTATTTTTAAGATTGTTTATACAAATAATGTCAAAATTTATTAGCCGTGTCTAATTCAGTATCGAATTATTTATTTTATACAATTACCAACGGTAAATATAAATTATTAAATAAAAATGTTCATGAACCCAAACAGCTGGTCAAATATATTTGCCTAATTTGAACTAACAAAAAAAAGAGGTTTCGAATTTAACCTCATTTTGTTCCATGTTTGCGATCACTTTACCGAGTCAGTATAAAAAAATATATGTTCACTTAATTGAAATGAACCCAGTACCTCCCTGGTTCAAGTATGGTACCGGTAAACTAATGAGGCGAATCGTGTATAGATAGAGTACTCAATTATAACCAAAAACAAATTCAATTACAGTTAACATCCTAAAAAGATACAAATTTGTGATAATAGTTTAATCGAAATAAAGGAATTTCCCCGAAATCCGTGTACAATTCGCGGCGTAATGTACCTGAGGCCTTATTCTGTATTTCCGTACAACTTTCTAACGCTACCGCGTTACGTTAACTGCGTGAAATCAGGGACGTTATTCCCCTAAGGGTTAAGAGTGCCTAAAGCACTCTACCACAAGTCCGATGAAGCTGAAATCAGCTGATTCGAGTCGGGCTATCAGCTCAAATGCCATAAAAAAATAGGCTTTATTCCCAATTACCGTATAAATTACGAATTTACGCGACCACGTTACTGAAACTGAATGGCAGTCTATAAATCAGTGTCAAATGTATGCCTACTACGCAATAAAAGTTCAACCCACATCAATTTAAAATTCAGATATTGATTTTATTTTGCTAAATTCATTAGATTTAAGTAGATTAAATTCTGTAACTAATTTAAAAATCATAAATGAAACTTTCCCCACGTACAATTACGCGAAATAAAACTTTAAAGTATTGATTTATGTTAATGAATTTAGCAAAATAAAATTGTTATCTCTATCTTTACTTGTTGTGAGTTAAAATGTTTTTGTATATCTGCGTCCAAATGTTCATAACAATCACGTAGGTAACGCATCTCATCGCGTTTATAAAAATTTGACAATGGCTTAGATAACACCACTCAATGCCAATTCCACGAAGTTAACGTAACGTGGTTGCGTTAACGTGGTCCGGGCGCGTTACATGTTTGTGCTGCCATATAGAATAACGCCTCTGGTAATAATTAATAGGGGCAGGAGTAAATCCGCAGAACTGGGGATGATCTTTAAGGATATTATTGGATTTATTTCACGGAATTTTAATTGAAATCTTATTCCTACTGTTTTAATGTACAGAAATGGCTTTGTTAAAATAAAATTGGTTCGTACTTGAAGTGGGAGATAAAGGAAATGAGAAACATTCATAGGTCTATCATACGCGAGAAACCGTCTGTGTCGGTACCACCTCTTTGTCTATTTCTGCCATCAAGCTGTATTGTTATGTTTCGGTTTGAAGGACATTCAATCTGTTAAAATTTCTGGGCATTAGGAGACTTAATAACTTATGACTCGGGGTAACCGACAATGCCATGCATCGCTTTATAAATCAGTTCTGTCTCTTGGCTGTCAAATACTGCTAGCTCTCTGTTGATAATAAATAAAATAAAAAAAGCCTTTTATTCCTTGCATTAATACAGGCTTAACTTATTTCTAGTAGGTATGTTAGTGGGTTAGTTGTTTTTAATTAGTTTAAGTTTTAGTTTTGTTAGTTTTACTCTGCAAGGACCCCATGTTGGGTGAAAGCCTCCTCCGTAGATGCCCATTTGTCTCGGTCTTTTGCTATTTGGCTCCAGTTTGAGCCAGCCGTTCTTTTGATACTGTATATTAATCATTAACCTATTTACTCAGCCTGTATTGATTATGTTGCGTATATAAAGTAATAACAAACAAATATATTTCAAGCTAATTCGCTAAAAGACATGATTCGAATATAATATTCTCCACTCTCAATAGAAATATTATACAGCACTGATTAATGTTGATATAATAAATAAAGAAAGGCAAATAAATTATTTATTAGATATCTACTTACTGTGCAAATAACCTAAGAGTGCGTACAGAGATAGAATTTTTATGTGTTTTTGCCCGACCATAGTTTCTAGACTGTCTGGAATTCACATGCTACAAAGAAGGAGACACGACAGACGACCTGATAAAGGTCGCAGGAAGTCGCTGGATGCAGGCCGCTTCCAACAGGTCGGTCCGGAAATCTTTGGGGGAGGCCTATGTTCAGCAGTGGACGTCTTGTGGCTGATGATGATGAAAGAAGGAGGCTTGTTTGCTTGTTTATTTCCTAAAGCCACGTTTATCGGTACGCGTCAGAGCTTCCTGTCTCCGAGACGCGTGACGCGTCAGGTGATAGCGACAAGTGCGGTTTATATACAACTAGCGACCCGTGCCGGCTTCGCACGCGTAAAAATATGTTTGTTACGACATCACATTACAAACCTTTGAATTTTTCGACTTTTCTGTACTATAATATGTATGTATTATACATATAAACCTTCCTGATGAATCATTCTATCTATTGCTGAAAACTGTATTAAAATCCGTTGAATAGTTTAAAAGATCAAAGCGAACAGACAGCGGAAGCGAGTTCATTTTATACTATGTAAAGATTTTATAGAAATGGTGGCACTTCGCGATGTCCTCTATCGCTCACATACTCCAAAATACACCTGTACTATCCAAGCGTTTTTATAGCAAGCGAGTAAGTGTGTCGCGAACGCCCGTGGGTCGTGTGGGTCGTAAGTGATTTCTACCGCCCATGAACGCCCTCAATACCAGAAGAATGGACGCGTTGCCGACTTTAAAGGAAAGGAATTATTAAGCGTTGGGTAGGGTAGGGGGATTTGGACCTCCGGATATCTCACTCACCGTACGAAATGCACCAGCAAGCCGCTACTTTACGTCGGTTTTTATGTGAGATAGCAGTAACAACCCGGTCGATCCGGCCCATTCGAGCTGTAAACAAAACTGTCTACACCGTGAATCTACCACACACAATTTTACTTAGGGAACGTATTTCATTAATCTTGGTAACTTACCTAGTCACTTACTTAGTCATACTATTGACACCATACATATACACAGTCTTTAAAAAACTCGAATCCAAAACTTTGCCCTAAGTTTTAATTCGTATTCGTTTCCTCCCGCAATAGGGCGTTCGATTAGAATGGTAAACGTTTTGACGGGGCTGGAATGAGTCGGGGGGGACAGACACCCCCTGTCTGCGCCCTAGCTCTCTCGCCCGCGCCCTGTGCCCTTCGTCATAGATTCAATTATTTTTATAACTTGCAGAAGGGTATTGGTTGAGTGGTGTTTATTATGCATGTATAAAGATGCCCTCTTAGAAGCAGTTGGATGATAATTGATTGTTTTGTAACCGACTTGATAGCGACCACCTTTCAGCCGACGGAGTCAGACAGTGTCTATCCAATATATTTATGCTACCATAATTATACCAACCGTCGAGGAATGCAATGTCGTTGATGTTGCTGTACATAATTCAATTATTTCTATAACTTGCAGAAGGGTATTGGTTGAGTGGTGTTTATTATGCATGTATAAAGTTGTCCTCTTAGAAGCAGTGGGATGATAATTTATTGTTTTGTAACCGACTTGATAGCGACCACCTTTCAGCCGAGCTGCATTACGGGCTCAGCCAGTGTATATCCAATATATTCAGGCTACCATAGTATACCCCACCGTCGAGGAATGACGATGCAATGTCGTTGATGTTTCTGCATATAATTCACTTCTCTAAACGAATAAAGTGGTAAAGTGCATTAATATAAAAATGGCGTTTTTTATTTTTTTTCTATTTAGTATTTGATATAGGTCTTATAAATATTTTATATAGAAAAAAAAACATTAAAGACGTAATAGTTACTTCAAAATATAGTGTCATAATCCACACGAATAATGCCCCTACAACTTTACAGCATAATAAACAATTTTCAAAATATTGAATGCAAAACGTACTTCATGATTCGATACATAATACGTCAGCTAGTCAAAACAGCTTTATAATCTGTCATTATTTTAAAGTAATGCTTATTTATTATGTACAACAAACCAGCTATATTATAAGACATATTAAATGATTAATTTGTGTTACAGCGAGGCACCGGGCATCGTACTAGCCATTGCCAAGCACACAGAAGGTACATGTATACATACCAATATACAGATCTAGCAACACATACACGAAATATTTTTATTTATACACGACGTATCTAGGTATCATACTCTATGTCCGGTCGTGTCGTCTCGTCTGCACGGGTACGGCCGCACCGAGCTATCCCCGGCGCCCTTTTGTCCGCCCTACAGGATAAGCCGTGCGTCTGGGAAACATCCACGGACCGTATGATACGCTAACATCATTCTTGACATTCACCACATTAAACATATGAGACCGCGACAGAGACAAGAGACCGCGACGCGCGACAGCAGCGACATGTACGCTTTGTATGCAATTATATACATAGGTACGTTTTGAGGTATACGGACGAGACGGGTAGGTGTAGTAGGTACAAGTTTTGATAATTTTCTAAAACCTAACGATCTTCTTTTTATCTCCATACATACAGTAGCAGATTTATAATGAATTGATATCGAATAAAAAAATAGTTTTCCAGCGATTCGCAAAGCTTTCGAAACGTCGAGACTAAAATTAAAATGAAAAACTACGATAAAATTCGTTTAAATTAGTTTTATTTCAATGAGTTCTTTTTTGTTTGAGCCTTGATATTACCGAGATATTTCTCAGTTAACGTATCGTTAAATAAAATCCGTTCAACTATTCAAAAGTTACAAATGTGTTTCTAATTGACATCCGGGCTTTGTATCTGTTGGGTTATAAATGCGTATTGTGCCGCTTATCGGGCAAATATTTGGGTCACTCGTAACTCTGTTGCGTTGCCAGGGGAACGACGGAAGAATTCGGTAATTTGTGTTTCGGATGCTGTCGAACTATTTTTGTTTTGGGATATTGTAAAAGTTGTGCCGGGAAACGATAGCACAGCTTTCGATGCTTGCTTCTATCGATAATTGATGTAGATTGTAGCATATAAACCAAAGGAGGCCCTGTTGGCAGAACCCACCTTCCTACTAAGAAGCCTTCACTTTCCCCAACTTGAGTATCCTCCATAGAGAGACCAGACTATCCCGCCCACACACCCGCCACTGTAACTCCTGTGCACCAGGATCAACAGTGGCACGCATTTTTGTCGACACCGAGCAGTCAAGCTCGGCGAGTCTCTGGGAATGCCTAAATGTCTTTGTCCCGCAACGAAATTAATCAGATGGAAGGTTTGGGAGGAGTTGGAAATATTAATTGTCCGCTTCCCTCCATAGCAAAGCGGGAGACAAAATCCATCCATCCATAGAGAGACCAGTGGCTGTTATGTCTTTCTGACACGTCATGCTAGAGCTTCCTAACTTTCTGCTATGAAGGTTACCAAAGTGTTAAACCTCTCTTATACGACAGTCCATCTGGATTGGTTATTACTTTGTCTGTTTCTGCCGCCAAGCAACAGTGTCTAAACACTGTTCTGTTTCGGTTTAACGGACATTGAAAGCAGTGAAATTACTGGACATTGTGGGTCTTTTGGGATTATGAGACTTAATAACTATCTCTGGGACTAAAACAGTCAAGTGCTATGCAGTGTTTTATAATTCAAAGAATTGTATGGTGCTGTATATGTTTACGGTCATGCGTGGCGCTCACCATCAGGCGAGCGACCTGTTCATTTTAACATTCAAGCGAATAAAAAAACATAAGAAAAAATTGTTCCAAACCATTTCCGAATCTTGACCGCTACATTGGTCCCGTCAGAGAATGAGTGACAGATATGAAAAAAAAAAACTGTGAGAAGTCCACGCGACAGTAATCAATAGTAGCTGATGGCGGTAACACAATACCTCTTTTATATCCACCGCCGTCGGTTCGTATTAAACGTATTGTGTTACTCATTGTTAAACGGTTTTTATATGGAAGTAGAATGAAGGGCCTTCATGGGAAATAGTTGAAAGTATGACGGAAATTTGATCAGTGTACCAGGAAATACGTGTTTTGGAAAACCACTCCGCCACTCTGAAATGCGTTGGTAATATCCCATTCTATCCCACTTTAATGCCTTATCTCACGGCAAATAAATATAAAATAAATAAACCCAACAGTCACACACGTAATCCTGATCCCACAGTAAGATACGAGTCTTGTTTCGTGAGTATCAGGAACTACGAGGGACTTTCAATCTCACAACACCCAGATCGCGAAACAAATATTTGTGGATCACATTTGTCTCGGTGCGCGGATCGAACCCGCGGCTTCTCACTTCGCAGTCGGCTGCTCGCCCGCTTCGCCACGGAGGCTGTCATAATATAAATCATCCCTTCCATAAAATACACCAACGTTCACATTTTGAAAATACCCGCTATAGTAGTTCGTTCAGGCGAGTCACGTTCCGTAGGTTGCCAGTGCATATCCAGCAACTTCAGGGCGGCATAATTCTGCCGACCGTCGCGAGACGCAATATCTTGACGGTCGACGTCATATTTTTACTGAACTGTACTTAACATCAGGTACAAGTTAGTCCCTTTGCCGTGCCAGGATAAAAAACAATAACATCAAGCAATAAAGTGGTAACGTAAACCTTTTAAGATACCATAAAAATAATGTTCAACTTATCAATGGAAAGTTTTGAGATATAAATTACTAAGGGTGTGTACATGGTATAAAGGAAAATGTTGATTGAAATAAAACTAATTTAAACGGGTTTTATCGCGCTTTTTTATTTTAATTTTGGTCCCCGAAAATGTTGATAATACCCATGAAATAAATAAATAAAAATAACGAAAGAAGTTATACGAGACTGTGTCTGTATAATCTTAGGGACTATTTTTAACCGAATGAAAATAGGAAGTTCTGTGTTCGACCCATATGTAATTTGTGAGTTGTTGCTTATAGGATATTCATATCCGCCCGGATAGCGACCACCGTTCACCGGTTTTAAAAGCTAAAGCCCTTCAGGGATCATCAAGTGTATGTCCGGTTCTCCCGAGGGGTTCATGACGTGACTTGATGGTTGATTAGGGCGGGCATAGAGGTATATCCTTGAATCCCTGTACCTGCATCGGTCATCTGCCTGTCCTGTCGTAGGACCTCGATTCTCTTCTTCCCTCTTCGGAGTGTGAAGAAGCATTTATACAGGTCGGCATGATTCTGTTGACCACCAAAAAACTCTTTGTATGTCGCTAGTTTTTTGGACTACACTTCGCTGATCATTAGGTGTAGTGCAGTCAATTTGCAGCTCGGATAAAGAAAAAAAAGTAATAAGCAAGGTTTTCATAATGAAATTAAAAATTGGGCTTAATAGCATAATATTAAAAAGTAAATTAATTTATTTATTTCCCGTAGTTTCAACCGAGTTCCATCGGCCGTGGTCACGATATTTTGTAATTTGCAAACAACTTTAATTACACATCGGCCTAGGTGCAGCGCCAGTTACATCTCTACTTACCCGTTCGGCGATACAAGCGTGAGCTTATTTTATGTATTTACAAGCGAGCAGTAAAACGCTGATCCTTCGCCAATATAAACATAGTCTGAAACAACCTCGTGCACACGTAACAAGTGAAATGCAATATTTGCATGTGAAACTGTTAATTAGTTGGATGTTTAGTTAGTTATGTATGTACCTGTGCATTGCATGGGGGTTCCTCGAATTCGCACCTGGTTAAGTAGGGGGTACATTGGGGACTTTTAAGTAATAATAAACTTATTTAAATTAATAAACTTGTCGTCTCGATATCCAACCGCTATGACAGCCTCTGTGGCGCATTGGGCGACTAGCCGGCTGCGAAGCATTGGCCGTGGGTTCGATTCCCGCACAGCGACAAGTATTTGTGTGATCCATAAATATTTGTTTCGGGTCTCGGTGTGGTGAGACCGCAAGGCCTCGTAGTTTCTGATACGTTAACCTGTAACCTAGGTTAATCTGTATCGTGGGTATACCAGTGGGTAGACCAGAGACAAACATTTGTATACCACACATTTATCTCTATGTGGAATCTAACTCACGGCCTCTCGCTTCGCTGCCGGCTTTACCTACGTCATGTTTATAAAGCCAAAATCATATACCCTCACATGCTTCAACTAATCTATACTTATAAAATAACATGTCCTGACTGACTGACTGATTCATCATCGCCGAGTGCAAACTATCAAGGCTACAAGCATGAAATTCGGACTATATATTCATTTTGTTATGTAGGCACCCACTAAGAAAGGATTTTAGAAAATTTCACCCCAAAGGGGTCAGGATAGGGGATGATAATATGTATGAAAGTCCGTCATGTTGAAAGTCCCAAAAAAAAATTTGTATTTCGGTTATTGACGTAAAGCAAATAAGTACGTGTTTCAGAAACTTTAGAATTTCTATTTAATAAGGGATGAAAAAGAGGGTGAAAGTAAATGCGAAAGTGAGTTTGTTTGTTACGCTTTCACGCCCAAATCACTGAACCGATTTTGATGAATTTATCTTCAGAGACAGATGGGACCTTGGAGACGGTTACAGGCTACTTTTATCCCGAAAATGCTGTTCACGCGGGCGGAGCCGCGAGCAAAAGCAAGTTTCATTATATATTAGATTAACCCGGCACATTTTGAACAAACTAACTGTGACACATTCCTATCACGATATAATTAGATCACAAACCGTGATACACAAAACGAACACGCTAAACCCCCACATGACTAATCGGTAAGTTAATTTTATCGTCCAGTATATGATCTTTATCGTCTCCCGTAGGACTGGATGTCAACCTGCTATTATAAATAAATGCATCGTTGCTCCCGTTGTGTCCCGGAATAAACGCGGAAAAATTCCCGGCGTTCCCATTCGGTCGGTTGTTGGTACCGGCTCGGTTACACCACGTTCGGGTGCCATGTTATCGGGACACTGATTTCACATAACTAAAAATGAGGAAACCCGCATTTTAATGACTATACACTGCAAAGTTGTCAGATACATGACGAAAATTAAACAATCAACCACCAAAAAGTATAAGAATACTGTATACGTAACTCCTCAGTTTTGGTATTTTAATATTATTTTTTCACACTGATAGCTCTCATTAGTGATCATCATTATTTTTAATTACTCTTTGATACATCGTAAGCAAGCAAGCAGCGATAGCTCATCGGGGAGTGGTATGGACTGTCGAGACGAAAGCCGCAGGTTCGAAACCAGCCCCAAGAGCATACACCACTGACTTTTCTAAGTTACGTGTATATTAATTGTTAATTATCGCTTGCTTTGACGATGAAGGAAACATCGTGAGGAAACCTGCATACCCGAGAATTTCGAAGGTATGTGAACTCTGCCAACGCGCATTAGGCCAGCGTGGTGGACTAAGGCCTAATCCCTCTCATTCAGTAGAGGAGGCCCGTGCCCAGCAGTGGGACGTATATAATACAGGGCTAGTAAAAAAAAACATCGTAAGCGATGCCTTTTTCGTCCCGTTCCCGTATTCCGGGATTATTCGACAAAATTCCCAGGACGAAAATTTGCCAATAGCCACGATTTCTCAGGAATTAGAACCCGGAAATAAGCCTAGCCTCATCTCACCGGTACTTTATACAAACCAATTGAAAGAAAGAAAGAAAATTTCATTATAAAACCCACATCAAATTATTCAAACGACGACGTTAACTGCATAGGGGTTAATAATGAACTGAATAAATATTGACACAAACGTTATGTTACATTCGCCTTAAGGGCAATTTAATTAACTGTTATTAAGGACTATTTATTTGTAACCTATGATGAATATTAATACGGAATAATATTTTATTCTTGTAAAAAATGAATGCAGTTATTACTTCTATATTTGTGTCAGGGTTTGTATTTATACTTGTGATTGATTGCCACCTTAATAAATGCTTATTTATGAAAATAGCCATGGTTGCTGCGCCATAGTGACTAGATATACATGCATGTGTCTCTGGCATCGTAATGCTTAGACCGATTTGAATGTGGTTTTATTTGTTTGAAAGCTGGTTTAATTGCGATGGTTCTTAGATATATCTGAAGACAATCTATGCAGTCGTTTTAAAGTTGCAGATGTGTTTTTATAATTGTATTTGTGTTGTCTTTGTTATTATGTTATATGCACGGAACCTTTTACAAAATAACTAAGAGTAGTTCGAATGATTTAAAAAGCAGCGATAGATCAGCGGGGAATGGCATCGTCAGTCGCGACGAAAGTCGCAGGTTAGTACCCAAGAGCATGGACTTCTGACTTAGGTTTTATGGTTTTTAAGGTAGTTGTGCAATTATGTCTCTTTTTAAGGGTAAAAGAAACATCGTGAGGAAACATGCATACCTGAGGAGCTCTCCATAAGAATTTCGAACGTATGTGATGTCGGCCAACCAATATTAGGCCAGCGCAGCGTGGTGGATTAAGGCCTAACCTCTCTCATTCAGAAGAGGAAGCCCGTGCCCAGCAGTGTGACGTAAATAATACAGAGCTAGTATTATTATAGTTTGCATGGTTGGAACTGCACTTGTTCTGATAGTAATCAAAATAAACAAATAATGTTTGAATTTTTTAATTATGAGGGCTATCGTTATAATTATCGGTACATTGGCGGACAAACAGTTGATCGAGTTCGTGCTTTATTACTCTTATTTTTTTTTTCATCATTCATTAACCTGAAATCTCCATTGTAGGACATAGGCGTTTCCATCTTCGCGCTTCCTTTGACGATCCTCCGCCTTCCTCGGCCAGCTGCCTCCGTTCTTCTTTTTTTAGTAAAAATAAACATTAGAATTTTATAAACAAACAATATTTATATGTTAAAAACTTCAAATCCCAAATCGCGATGCGTTGTCCGTTAAGGTGTTACCTATTTTTGCTCGTATTCCGTCATCAGATCTTATTCATGTTTATACACCTGCACAAGTTTGACAGCCTCCATGGCGCAGCAGGCGAGTAGCCGGCTATGAAGCGAGAGGCCGCGGGTTCGATCCCCGCACCGAGACAAATGTTTGTGTGATCCACAAATATTTGTTTCGGAGTCTGGGTGTTGTGAGACCGAAAGTCTCTCGTAGTTCCTGATACCCATGACACAAGACTCGTATCTTACTGTGGGGTCAGGACTATGTATGTGACTGTTGAGTGTATTTATTTATATGCCACAGGCCTTTGGAGTACTTATTCCTATCGTACACAAAAATAATCATCTGAATATAACAAGCTATTCAAAATAATTCCCGTCAAGGACTCAAACCCATGTCCCTCATGCAAGCTACAAGCCGAGCTTCAACCAATAATTACAACTCGGTTACGGTTTACTTCTCACACAATAATATTAAGAAGACGCTCAACACACTAATTGAATGCTTTACAACGCAGAACGATATTAATCTTTACTGCACTGGGCCACTGAATTATTAAATTTGGATAGTAATAGGTTGTTGAACCTACAAAAAAGTTTACACTGCTGGCCGATGGAAGAGGCGTTGTTTATTGTTTTTTTTTTGGATAGGCAAACGACCAAGTAGGTGTGCTATTGGTGAGTGATAACCACCGCTTAGGAACGCTCACAATACCAGAAGAATCATGGGCGTGTTGCCGACCTTAAAAAATAGTGATAATTAAGGGATTGGGAAGGGGAGGGCGATTTAGACCTCCGGATATCTCACCCACCGTACAAAATGCAGCAGCAAACCGCTACTTTACGTCGGCTTTCTGTGAGACAGTGGTAACGATCTGGTCGAGCCGGCCCATTCATGCCGTAGACAATACTATCTACAGTGTACTAGGGATCTAACCCAGGACACAGAGCCTAAGTGCGCTGCCACTAGACTAATGAGGTAATTTTAATCATTCATGAAAACGCAACGTTGATGAAAACGCAAGATTCATACATATTCATATATTGTATCGCCCTCGCCTCGTAAATCCTTAAATTTATCACACTATATCTTTTTCAATTTAGAAATGAACTGCAGGTCGATGAATTCTTTATTTGATAATAACCTCAGTGGTAGCTTTAAAAGGCGTCAGTGACTCCAGGGAGCCGTGCGGATTGCACTGGCTTCAATTGCAACTGCGAGTTCACAGGAACATTAAAGGTACCCATGGGAAAACTCTCTAATATAAAAGAATCCTTTACTGTGTGCACGGATAGTCTTGGTAAATTTGAAAATAGAAGTTGAATTATTGTGGAATCAGCTTTCACCTGCGGTATTTCCAGACCGATACCACTTAGGAACCTTTAAGAAAAGAGCCTACTCTTTCCTCAAAGGTTTGCAACACACCGTCAATTCCTCTGGTATTGAGGGTTTCCCATATTTTCTTATACTCTGTCAGCAGATCTTTAAATTGGAACAACAAACGGTGTACTTAAACGGTGTACCTAGCACAAGCCTGGGATCCGATTATACATTTCAATAATCGGAACCCAAAAGACCAACTGCCAGACCTCAAGACACTGTAAGCTCCTTCTGTGTAGATCGGACAAACCTTAAAAACTAATTATTTCAAATTGAAGGTAGATAATGTAACATTGACATTTTGGAACAACCTACACCTCAGTCCACCCCGTGACCATGAAGGCTGAAAATTCCTCGAAACGTCGGGATCAAAATTAAAATAAAAAACCGTGATAATATCCGTTTAAATTAGTTTTATTTCAAAGTGTACTTAAATATCGAATACAAAAACAATAATCCTAATCGGTTCATGTTTGACAGCTTTATCAACATACATAAAAAATATAGAGATGAATCTATAATCCTCCACGTTTATGAAGTCAGTTAAAATATACAATCTTGGGAATAAATATACTAGAATAAAGAATTCTCCGAGTCCAATTTATAATGAAACTGAGTTTGCATATAAACTCCTAGACAGCATTTCAATTTTAGTTTATAGTTTATTAAAACACCTTTTTTAGGTGTAGAGTTCATCATAAAAAAATACACAATGTTTTTTCTGAAAACATCTCAAAGTTTACTTATGCACAATGGATAACGACTCTGTACTGATTCTCTTCTTTAATTTGTTATTAGCATTAACTTTTATTTGGAGCATACTGAGAGAGTAATGTAGAATGCGCTACGGCCAAAGCATTATTAGTATAATGCCTTGCAGCATTTGGATCATCCATTCAAGAGTAAAAATATCAATTGATGAATTTGCGAGAATTATGCTTGTAAATCCTTCTACAATGAATAAATAAAACAAATGTTCATAAAATGAAAGGTATTTAGTTAATTTGAATTCATCAACCTGTTTAAGTCCTCAAATTGGAGAAATTGGTGTTGAAAAGGAATTAGATTGGGAAAGGGCGTAGGGCCTCCTGATATTTCACTCACCGTACGAAACTCCACAGAAAGCTGCCACTTCACGTCCATTTTCTGTGAGACAGATAACAATAACCCGGTCCAGCCGGCCCATTCGTGCTGCAGACAAAGCTATCTACAGCGTGACTATTAGCCAAGGTGTACGGATATTTTCACTTAGAAAACACTAACTAAAACAGATCGACCTGCTAGACTACTTTGCGGTCTCGGCCATCTGTCATAAAACGACATATGGTGTTTTTACGGCCCTACGATTTGTTTGTATAGTTATCCTTTTCTGTCTTGCAATTGTTGGTAACTCTGTCACGCTCTCGCCCCGTTTTCCTTCAAGGTGCGGGGGTAATTGAAACTGAACACTGCATGCGGGTTAAGTGAAAGGACTCGTCTTGCCATAGATTATGTTTGTAGATATGACGTCGAGTCTAACCTACTACTCAGGACTAGACTTATGTAAGCGTAGATGTCAATAAGTTACTAGGTTAAATTTGTTTTGAATGTAATTCATTTTGATTATTTACGTCATATTATAATGGAACAGACGCCGAAAATTTTTCAATTTCAAAATTATCTTCTTTCAAAATTTCAGCCCATTGCTTCAGTGTGAACAGAATGAGTTCATGAAATTATGTTATCGACCGATGATCGGCTTCGGCTTCGTAATGTGGCGTGATCCTTAAAATCATTAGCATAAGTACATACTCAGGGATATCCAAAAGGGATTTCTAATGGTATTAATTTTTTCTAATATTGTTGTACATATTATTTACATGCCTTCAATACTTACTTCCAAAACATGAAGGATAATGTGTTTGCAGACACTAAATCTGATTTGCATAAATAATCGTATACCGGATCATAATATTTTTAACTATAAACGTTCAGATAATTGCTGTATGAATTGATTAAATAAACAGTTTACTAATCGTAGAAACTAAGAAACAGCATCAAAGAAAAAATGCAGAGAAACATAAATTCCAACGATTTATAATATATTTATTGTTTTCTAAAAAGGCGTCACTTACCATCAATTTTCTGCTTAATTTTCTAAATTTGATGGATTTCTCACGTCCGTATCGTTTCCGCATTAGGCACACGTATCTTACCGTGTACTTTTTGCTCCCATATTCTGGGAAATAGTTAATACGTTACACAACGTTCATAGCATGTTGTTTGTTACGAATTTTTAATTGGCATCAGGAACACCTGGAATTAGTTTTTAGCATCCCGTATTGTCAATGGAATCTTGTTACTAAGCCTATACCGTTTATCCATCTTTGTTTATCCTGGCTTAACAATATGGCTACGCTATACCTGATGAACCACCTGATCCAAGAATAGTGTCGACCAACGACAGACGATGTGTCGTATCGTAGGTCGGCAAGATTATACCGGTCTGCCTAATTGCTTCTACATATCTATCTATGATATGGTACGGTGCGAATACTTCAGTCTCTCTGAGGACACGTTTCATTAGGTATAAAGGAGACCGTATTTCCTCCCCATAGTTACTATGACCAATCTTTGACCACATTATCCGAGTGGGAACAATGACCTATCATAAACTAGGACCCACCTTTGTCGTGTTATTACTCTCCGGTTTATGTTTCAAACTCATGTTAAAATATAAAATAATTATTATTTCTTGATTAACGGCAAGCCAACGTTCATCGTAAAACTGATCTTTTTTTTAATAATATTCCGTTTTATAGGCTCGTGGTTGAAGATGAACTTTTTTGCATGTTCGGTTTAAATAATAAAAAAACAGTCGAAATGCGAATCGAACTCGCGTACCGAGGGTTTCATATTACCGCGCCCTTAAGTCTGTACCCCTTGTTATTTTTATTATTTGTTACGACATTCACCAAGATTAAACCTAAGCAGTTTTATTGCGTACGTGGTACGACTGCTGTGTTGAGGTCTCGGGTTCGACCCCCTGGTCGGGTAAAAGTGATGTTGGGTTTTCTGTCATGATACACTCAGTATCAGCCCGGAGTCTGGGATTTGTACCCGGTATGGTGAAAGGCTCGCCTGTATCACATAGGACGGAAATAGGCTCGTTAAAATGTGGGTATGCTTCTTAGACCTTTGCCTACCCCTTTGAGGATTATAGGCGTGAACGCGTATGCCGCCAAGATAACATGAATGCCATGAAAATTTCAGCCAATTATGCGTTTCAAAGGATATGTTTCATTAGGTGATAAGTGCCTCGTATGCGAGAGGCCGTCTGGGTTGGTACCACCGCTTTGTCTATTTCTGCCGCCAAGCAACAGTGTGTAAGCAGGGGTAGTTGACAGGCACACACGTACATATTTTACTTAGCGTTTTAAATCACAATTAAAAATAAATCTTATGTAATTTGAGTGATATTTATATGAATTTATAATTAACTGATTGGATTACCTGTCGGAACGTGTTATCTCCTTCCAATTAACAACACTTATTTCACAACCCTACTTTTTACTTGCACACTTTGTATAATGGAGGCAGTACTGGAATCCCAAGTAAAGCTGCAAAGTCTGTTCCTGAACAAGATGGATGATTTTCAAGCGCAGCTGAAGGAGTCTTCTTCCAGCACAAACTCTTCATTAGCAGAGGAATTTGTTTTGTTTCGCTCATTCATACTGAATGCGATCAAGTCTCTGCAGGACCAAATCCATTTACTTGCGAGAGAGTCTGATAGCCAGGAGATGCGGTCACGTCGGAAGATTTTACTGGTGCATGGAGTGGCTGAAGAAAAAGATGAGGACACAATGGCCTGCGTGGTGAATGTTGTGACCTCATACTTGAAGGTGAGAGATTTTTCTGCTGAACACATCAGTCGTTGCCAGCGCATGGGTCGTTCTTCTGGCCCTGATAAGCCCAGGCCAATTCTCCTGAAGTTGCGAGACCTTTCTGGTCGCCTTAAACTGTGGTTTGCAAAGACAGCTCTCAAGGGGACCGGAATAACGCTGTCAGAGTTTCTGACAAAGCCGAGGCATGATGCTTTTATGCTGGCCCGTCAACGTTTTGGCATCACCAAGTGCTGGACACGAGAGGGTTATGTGTATGTACTTGGAAATGACGGCAAGCGCCACCGGATTACTAGCGTTGCTGAACTGAATCTAATCGAGGCACCGGTGGACCCCAGCACAATTTCCTCGTATACTAAAAATGCGAAAGTTACGGTGACTGCCGTGGCTCCGAAACAAAAGCGTAAACCAGTGAAATCAAAGTAACAAGTTTAATAGCACCGGTACCTACAATGTCTGACAGTAATTTAAGTTAGTTTACAGATAATTTATGTTACACATAATTTAAGTTGCAATTAGTTTAATTAATATTCAAACTTAAACATAATCTTTGTCACCCACAACATTTTTTATTTTTGTTTATATTTATTCTTATGTGACAAGTTTGAAGTTTCACTTGACATCTCAACTGTCAGTGACATTTTTCTTTTTTTTTTTTTTTTTTACTGTGTGGTGTGGTCAATCTTTTCGCCATTTAGTTTACATACATTACACAAATTAATAAATGTATCTAATTTATTAATTTGTGTAGTAATTGTGGTATCGTTATATTATATTATATTGTAATAATATTTTATATTGTAATTGGCGACTAGTAGTTGGTTACTTGAATATTAGTGTCTGTTTTTATTATTAGTGAGTTTATTTCCATAAGATTCTTCTCTGTAGTATCTCTTTCCAACACAACCGGCAGGTGAATATTGATTTATTTATATTAGTTATTATTAATATTTTTGTTAACTAATATTATTATTATTTAATTATAGACTTATTGTATTTATATATTATTACTTAAAATGATAAACATCTTTGGCGACAACGATAGCTGCAGCGATGATTATTACTTCACTGCATCATCTAGTGAATCACTTAACAGCAGTCACGATAGCTTACCAAGTCTGCTACCATTGTCAGACTTTCTTGAGAGTAGTTTTTCCGATGTACCTAAAAATCTCAACATTGTTCATATAAATGCACAGAGCATTCCGTCTAGTTATTCTGAAATGCTGGCGTCTCTTGATCAGAAGAACATTCATGCTATAATAGTCTCCGAAACATGGCTCCGACCGTGCTTGCCAACTACGTCCTATTCTCTTCCCGGCTTCACACTCATACGAAACGATCGCATCGGTACCGTGGGTGGTGGGGTGGCTATTTATTTAAAAGCCAACATTCCTTACTCTATCATTAGCCTATCGCCACAACCTCCTCCTGCGAATGCTGGTGAACATTTGTTCATTGAGATACTCTTATCTCATACAAAAATTTTGTTAGGAGCCTATTATAGCCCTTCTTCAAATCTGAACTATTTTTCTTCTTTCGAAACTCTCTTAGGAGATCTTTGTCCTTCTTACAATCACTCCATTATTATGGGTGACTTTAATACTTGCCTTCTTAAGCGTAATCTTCGTACCATCCAGTTAGAATCCGTCGTGAAATCGGTTAACATGCATATTCTTCCCTTACATGCAACTCATCACTTTCCAAACTGCACTCCCTCCCTTCTTGACTTAATGATGGTCACTTCCCCTCAGCATGTTGCCAAACATGGCCAATACACAGCTAATGATTTTTCATATCATGATTTGATTTATTTGTCTTATAAAATACGTCCTCCAAAACCTAAACCTCAAATCATTCTGCAGCGCAATTTTAATAGTATAGACCATGCAGCATTTTTCGATGATGCAAGTAAAATTGACTGGAGTCCCGTCACTAATAGTGACTCAGTTGATGATCAGGTGGCGATTTTTAACTCATTATTAATGCAACTGTATGATAAACATGCTCCTCTCCGTGCAATAAAATTAAAACAGTTACCAGCTCCCTGGCTGACTGATGACATTAGAGCCTTGATGCACAAAAAGACAGTTGCTAAGACTAGATATAAACTGCGGCCAACTGATATAAATAAGGAGAAGTATGTACTGGCCCGTAATCGCTGCAATATGGTGTGTAGGGATGCAATTCGTCGTCATGTTCATACATCTGTCGAAGATGAGAACCCAGCTAAAGTCTGGAAGTTTCTTAAGTCATTGGGAATTGGCAAATTAAATCATAATTTAACTTCTAATAACCTAGATATTAACTCTCTGAACTTTCATTTTTCTTCCACCCCTGCTACGTCAGGGGAGGATATAAATTCCACTGTCAACCTTCTGGCTGCCATTCCAACTCCCGACTTCTATCCCTTTGTCTTTAATCAATTCACTGAATGTGATGTTAAGAAGAGCTTATTATCTATCTCTTCCAATGCTGTAGGTGCTGATTTTATTAGTAGGAACATGCTACTGCCTCTCCTTGATATCATCCTTCCAGTCCTTTGTACCATTTTTAATAACTCCGTTTCTAGTTCTAAGTACCCTGATGTCTGGAAAGATGCGCAGATTATTCCCTTACCTAAAAAATCTAACCCTAAATCCTTTTCTGAATATCGCCCGATTTCCATCCTTCCATTCCTTTCAAAAGTCCTGGAGCGGCTTGTCCACAAACAACTTAATAATTTCCTTACCAGACATGACTTGCTCAACCCCTTCCAATCCGGTTTTCGTCCTGGGCATAGTACTGTATCCGCTCTTATTAAGATCACTGACGATATCCGCGAGGGTATGGATGGCGGTAAGCTTACTGTTCTAACATTGTTAGATTTCAGTAATGCTTTTAATACCGTCAATTTTGATATACTTCTGGCTTTACTTCGCTCAATTAACATATCTCCATCGGTGGTTGATTGGTTTCACAGTTATCTGTATGGGCGCCGGCAACGGGTTCGCCTTGGAGATTCATACTCTTCTTGGTGCAACACAACTGCCGGTGTTCCTCAGGGCGGCGTACTATCTCCTCTCCTTTTTACAGTTTTCATCAACTCTATATCACAACATCTTTCTTCTTCCTACCACCTATATGCAGACGACCTTCAAATTTATTCTCAAGCTCACGTCAGTGAGCTAGATTCAGCTATCGCAATAACTAACGCTGATCTATGTCGAATCCTAGAATGGAGTAAATCTTTTGGCTTGTTAGTGAATCCTTTAAAAACACAGGTAATTATTATTGGCAGTTCACGTATGATATCCACAATTGATTGGTCTACGATTCCACCAGTAGTTTTTAATGGGACAGTCATTCCTTATAGTGAATCTGTTAGGAATCTTGGCGTGGTAATGGATCGGTCTCTAAATTGGGATGCACACCTAGAGTCAATCAGCCGCAAAATTTTTGCATCGGGCGCATCGCTCAGACGACTGCGCAATTTCTTACCCACTGCTACTAAAATTGCGCTCGCACAGTCTCTTCTTCTCCCCATCTTAGATTACGCTGACGCCTGCTATCTCGATCTTCGGGAGGACCAGCTAAACAAGCTTGAGCGACTCCAAAATTTCTGTATCAGATTCATATTTGGTTTACGTAAATATGATCACGTTTCTCAATTCCGCACTAAGCTCAAGTGGCTGCCTATTCGCCTTCGTCGGAATGCTCATATTCTTTCCTTTGTGTATAATATTTTGTTCAATCCTACTACCCCGCGCTATTTAAAAGTTCGTTTTTCATACGTTCACAGCTCTCACGCCCGTTGTCTTCGGTCGTCGGAAAATCTCACCCTTGGGATTCCTAAGCACAAAAAAACCTTCTTCGGTGACTCTTTTACTGCTCAAGCTGTTCGGCTGTGGAATGGTCTACCACTTGACATAAAAGAGGCGCCGTCACTTGATGTTTTTAAAAGCAGAGTAAATAACTGGTATCATTCGTCCCTGTAGCCTGTATCGTTTTTGCCATCATCCTTAATTTCCTTCTTCCTTGTATTATTATTATGTATTAGTATATCATATTATGTAGTATTGTATGCATTGTATGTATAAATGTATAATTATATTTGTATTTATTATATATTTAAATAATATTCCAATAGTATATTATAATTTTAGCGCTCTTGTTGTACTTACACCCCGTCTAATGTTTTTCTTGATAATTCTCTCCATCCAATGGTTGCCTGGAAGAGATCGCTTTTAGTGATAAGGCCGCCACTTGTGGCACATTCATTTATTTGCTGTATTTTGTAATTATTGTTTTCTGTTTTATTATGTGTGTCTACAATAAAGAGTTACTATCTATCTATCTATCTATCTATCACTGTTGTGTTTCGGTTTGAAGGATATTGAAGCCAGTGGAATTACTGGGCACTTAACATCTTACGTTTCGGGGTGACGAGCGCAGTTCAGTGCCATGCAGTGCATTGTATTTCAAAGTTCTGTGTGGTGTTGCTTATGTTTATGAGCAGGCGTGGCGCTTACCATTAGGCGAGCGCCGTGGTCGTCTCGTCATTCAAGCAAATAAAAATAAATGTCTCTTAAAAAATAGACGGAGAGATTGACAGAAGGCACGGTTAGTACTTAATAGGGTTACATTGGCAACGTTTGGTCACGGAATCTTATAGTCTAAGATCCGGGTAACATCGACCTTCACCCATCTGTTGACCGAATGAAAAATATATTTTAGGGTATAAAATGTGTTGCTGAACACATACCAATAGGGTTGCCTAAAAAATGTGGTCAAGGAAATATTTTTATTAATATTTAAAAAATATATTTTTCATTCGGTAAACAGATGGGTGAAGGTCGATGTTACCCGGGATCTTAGACTATAAGATTCCGTGACCAAACGTTGCTTCCAACAGGTCGGTTTGGAAATCTTTGGGAGAGGCCTATGTTCAGCAGTGGACGTCTTGTGGCTGATGATGATGAAACAGATGGGTGAAGGTCGATGTTACCCGGGATGCTCTACCATTATTATAAGTTCGACATTGAATTTAACAATGTATGATAATGTATTTGTAGGGATTGTCTGAAACAAGTATACATATTCATGATAGAGCGTCGGTTGATTGAAATTCTTTTGGCATATTTTATCGCTAATAATGTGTATGACGCAAGTAATGCGTCTAGCAATACTATTGTTCCTGAATAGTTATTTATATATTTGTCTTTCCTTGGCACCTGTAAAAAAAACTCAAAGGTAGTGAACTACCTTTGAGTTAATGCTAGTTTTTTCTTAAGGTCAGTTTTACTTATTGTTAAAAGTTATTATATTATTTTTAGTGAATCATCATAATATGTGTATAAGTGTCGAAGTTTTATTTTTCCTCCTTGGGCGATATTATTATCATCTCATTTGGACCACCATCACACAGGGTTTATCCTTTTGAGTGGTAGAGCCACGCTGTAGACAGTTTTGTCTACAGCATGAATGGGCTGGCTCGCTCGGGTCATTACCACTGTCTCACAGGAAACCGACGTAAAGTAGCGGCTTGCTGCTGCGTTTCGTACGGTGCTCCCCTCCTCCTCCTAATCCCTAATTATCCCTTTCCTTTATGGTCGGCAACGCGCCCATGATTTTTCTGGTGGTGGGCGTACATGGGCGGTGGAGATCACTTACCATCAGGTGACCCACTTGCTCGTTTGCCGGCGTATGCCATAAAAAAAAATTTAAAAAATATCGAATAAAAAAGAATTATCCAAATCGGACCATATTTGGCGGAGATATGCAAGAACTTGAACTGAATTGAGAATTTTTGTTATTTTTCAGTCGATTAAAAATTTCACTCGTTCTAACACAAAAATCACAGAATGACATACCGGAAGAAAGTCTATAGGGTATAGGGGTACATTCAAAAATAGGTGTCTTATGCCCGCTTTCACCAACGAACCCTCAAACACTCCCTAACTAAGGGCCCCGTGTGAATGAAGTGAATCCCCTAAGGAATGAAGTGAAGAAGTGTACATGTCAAATTGGTAATTATCTGTTATTGCGTTAGTTGGTGAATGAAAATTCAAAGGGACATTGTGAAACAGGCCCTGAGAATTACGCTGTCATTTACGCTTCAAGAAAGGAATTTCAAAGAAACCTCGTGTTGTAACTCGATTCGTATAACAGATTCATTCTCGCCGGCGCGGCGTATTAAACGCTAAATGTCCGTGAAATGATCACGCGTGTAATGGCCCCAGAAACAATACATGGCGAGTTACAATAACTTCACGCCGATTTCCAATGACGTGGACAGACAGCTGTGAAATCGACGCCGCGCCCGGAAACGATCGGTTTTGTGATTTTATTACTTAATTGGTGGTATCTGCCGTGGTAATAGTTGATGGATGTGCTACGTAGAAGTTCTTTAAACCGCCGGATTTAATATACCAGTGTATTGGTTTCAGCATGCGTAGGTTACTGCGTAGGTTACATAGGTAGCTGGTGGGAGGATACTTGTATCCGACCGGATAGCGACCACCGTACGCTGGTGCTAAAACCTGCCATAGTGGCCCACCTTGTGTGGGTCGCGTTCCAGGGTCAGCCAGTGTATATCCGGTTCTCCCCAGGGGGCTTGCCCCCTGATCCTAACCCTTTTCCCATCCCTTTTTCCTTCCTCTCCCCCTTGGCCCTGGGATGAGATACTGCGGGGTCGCCAGTATTCTGTTAGCAGGAACCCCGTAGTTTATCCCAGGAACTTTGGCAGGCTGGCATGATCTTGCCGACCTACGATGGACACATTGTTTATCGTTGGTCGACACTATTCTTGCTACACTTACCATCAGGTGTTGCGTAGTCACTTTGCCGAGCCAGGATAAAAAAAAAGGTAATCCAGGGTGGGCCCTATATTATTGCGGAGCGGCCGTTGCAGGCGCCAACCCTGGGTAGGGGCGCCGACCTCAGGTTAGAGGCGTCGTGTCCATTCTCTGAGTTCAGGCTTTACACATACCAAACTATGAGCGAGGCAAATTGTTATAAGTGGTAGGGCCACCCTGTAGACACTTTTGTCTACAACAAGTCATGTCAAGAATGGAGAAAAAAGTACTATTGACAACTCTGTGGTGTCTTGTCTACGAACCCTAATATGACAAGGTAATTTTATCGAATGTAGACAGTTTTATCTACACCAATATTATAAAGAGGAAAGATTTGTATTTTTGTAACGAATAAACTTACAAAACTACTGGACCGATTTCAAATATTCTTTTGCCGTAGAAAACTACATTATCACTGAGTAACATAGGCTATTTTTTATCCCGGAAAAATGAGATCATCCGGGCGGAGCCGCGAGGAAAACTAGTATGAGATATTTGTCATCGACAATTTTCGCTCTCATACGCAAAATATGTCATGGGCATATGTGAAGTCCCAGGTCATGTTCATTTGTTCTATACACCAGCGTGACTGTTGCGACTAATTAAACACAATAAAATGTCAATTTAGATATACAATGAAAACGCCATAAATTCCGCGTTATCAGTACAAAGAGATATCGTTAATAAACCTCGTTTAAATTCCGCATAAACAATCAGTTAAACACATTTTAAGCAAGTTTCGATACAGTTAATTTGTTCAACGCATAACATCTGCATAATTGGCGCCATTTTAGTAACAAATTAGCGTGCGTTCGCATTGTTCGGTCGCGGTGTAATTTATGTCCTATGCGATGACCTTTACATACTTCGTTTACATATAAATTGGTGTATAAAGAACGCTACATTGCACTTACAATTTAAGGCTAAGGTTCGCGTCAGACTATAACGTATTAGCGCCGACGTAGTTCCAAGTTTCACGTTTAAAAATAATAACAAACAAAAATAGGTGCTACGGTTTTGTTTAGACAATAATAATATACAGTATGGTGATTTTGTTGAAATCGAAGTAAATCAATCCGCCTACGATGCCACTTGAAGAAGTTATTTTAAAAAGTTGTCAGACATTCGACGTTTAAAATAAAAGTGGTGACATCTACCGAACATATTGTAATACTAAATTATCTTCAGCCTTCGAATATCAAGCATATGACGTAACAGCTCAGAAGTCGTTACAATTTTAATTTTATAGTCTACAACATAAAAAACGTAACATTCATCCAAATGTAAATTGAAACAGTAACTAAACACATGTAAGTCAATGAAATCACATGGTAATAATGGTTTCGGTGAAGTGTGCAGTCAAATTATGATAAATTCGACTTGTATTGTGACGGTTGACGGTGACAAGAATTGGGACCCACTGGTGGACATAATAGGTAATTATAGAAAAGTGTGGCGGCCACCTGCGACATTGTCACATGCTGTGAAGCACATGTGGCTTGGACGTTTCCGCTAAGGTACGCGGGTCCGATGTCGCATACGATACGAGAATCACTCACGACTTGTTTGTACGAGATAATATATTCTGATTGTATCGAAATGTCACTCACATGTCAACATCACTCACGCCTATAACCCCCTAACTATCAAATATATAGTCGTATTAATTATTAAGATTAAAACTTTTATGTCGTAGGTCCCTTGTTACTAGGTAGAGATTCCTAGTATACGAGAGGCCGTCTGGGTTGGTACCACCGCTTTATCTATTTCTGCCGCCAAAGAGGAATATATAAGCACTGTTGCGCAGCACTTATCATTGGGTAACCGATCTGCTCATTTCGTCATTCATCAAATAAAAAAAAAGTATTAGGAACTACGGGGGGCTTTAGTTCACAAAACAAATTCAATATTCTCGGTATAATGTGTATTTTAAGTAGCATAGACCGGTAAACAAGATAATAGATCAATCGTTAAGTGATCCCCACCGCCCCCAAACACACATAATAATAGAAGAACCATGGACGCGTTGCCGACCTTAAAGTGAAGAGATTCGGCAGAGAAATGCGGGATTTGGGCCCACGAATATTCCACTCGCCGTACTAAACACAAGTAAGCTGCTACTGCAAATTTTCTGTGACTTCTGTGTGACAATGGTAACAAACCAGTCGAGCCGGCCCATCTAACAGTAGCTAAAAGTGTCTACAACAATACGTAACACTTCTTAAACCAACTAATTGAACTAATCTAACATAACTCGGCATTTCATTCCAAACCCCGAGACGTATTCAACAATGGACCCGAGCATTAATTTCGTGTACAAATCTCTTGTTATAGACGCGCGGCCACACGGACCGGGCTAATGTCTAATTAATTATCATTCATTACGCTTTGAATGGGTCGACATGTACCATCATAGACTTTACCACGTCCTTGTATTATATGAATGGGCCATTCACCTAGATAGGTCACCCCCGGCTTGTGATCTATTTTGATGTGCTTAGAGTCTTAGACATTCGCGAATAGAATTTAAAATAGGTGTTGCTAGGCGGTATGTCTCCTATGCAAGAGTCCGTCTGGGTAAGTACCACACCTTTTTGTATTAGTAGCAGCAATGTGGTTTTTTTTTAATCCAAGCACAGCAAAGAGGCTACACTACACCTGATGGTAAGCGCAGTGAGGCCCCAATGTAATAATGAGTTAATTTGTGGTTACCTATAATGACGGCCTGTATAAATGCTTCTTCACACACCGAACAGGGAAGAAACAAATCGAGGGGTCTGCGACAAGACGAGTGGATGACCGATGCAGGCACAGTAATACGAAGATGTACCACTATACCCGCCCCAACCAACCATCAAGTCATATCGTAAGCTCCTCAGGAGAACCGGATATACACTGGCTGATCCTGGATTAATACAATATTACCAGTAGTATTACTGGGTATCGTTAGAATTAGCATCTTATGTCGCAGGGTGACGAGTGCAGTGCATCGCCTCGCAATACTTTGTAATTTAAATTTTAACATAATGTTTATCGTCAGGCATTCCACTAACCATCAGGAAAGCACAGATGGGCTAATAAAAACAATATCTGTACGGAGAAAACAAATTTCTTGCTCACAGTTAGTTCATAATAAGTACAGTAATATTCCGAAACTACGAGTTCAAGGTCCTCCAACCAATATCAAAGAAAGCGGTCGTACCCGTTACTAGAACACATCTCGGATTTGAACCCGAGCCACTACAAATTAAATAACCATTCATTCATCTGTCTTCAGTTTGAACGATTGTATGTTAAAACGTAGTTAGGCGTTCGTTGACAGCGCGCAAAAAAAAACCGACAAAAAAAACGAAGTTTGCATGCAGACCGGGAACATATGAACAAAATTACACTTGAATATTAATTTGTTCATTCATGATGATGAGAAAAAAATAATATTTATGTATTAAAATGAGAACGGAATTGTCTGTCTGTGTCAGTTGCTACGCGTAGCTTGAATACTGATGGCACAGTCTGGAAACCTTGTACAGAGCAAATACCTTCCGGTCCCTCATTAGAGTGTTGTACAATAGTATACTAGTCTGGCATGCTTTTTTATATCAGAAGCTGGCAAACGATTAAGTAAGTCACGTGATGATAGTGACTCCATTACCCAGAAATCCGCGATAACAGAAGAATCATGTCTGCGTTGCCTTAAAGGAATGGAATGGAGATTGCATTGGGGAGTGGATTTAGGTCTCCGGAATTATCACTTACCGTAGGAAACGCAACAGCAAGCCGACTTCACGTCGATTTTCTGTACATTACAAGGTGGTAGGTCCCTCGTATGCCAGGCAGTCTGGGTTGGTACCACCGCTTTGTCTATTGTCTCCCGCCAAGCAAAAATGTGTAAGCACTGTGTTTCGACTTGCCCGTCTCGTCATTCCATGGAATAAAAAAAATCCCTTAATTATCCCTTCCCTTTAAGGTCGGCAACGCGCCCATGATTCTGGTATTGTGGGCGTACATGAGCAGTGGAGATCACTTACGATCAAGTGACCCAGTTGCTCGTTTGCCGGTCTATGCTATTAAAAAAAAAACGCAAATTGTGATTGCCCCATGTAAGACTTGAACCCACTCTCAGCGATTTCACATGTATAGTAGATTTTTTTTTTTTTATTCGATTGAATAACTAGACCAGCAAGGCGCTCGCCTGATGGTAAGCGCCACGCCTGCCCATAAACAGAAGCAACAACACACAGAACATTGAATTACAAAGGACTGCATGGCACTGAACTGTGCTCGGCACCCAGTGATATAAGATGTCTCATAATGCCCAGTAATTTCACTGGCTTCAATATCCTTCAAACCGAAACAAAACAGTGCTTACACACTGTTGCTTGTCGGCAGAAATATTACCCAATAAAAAAAGACTAAAAACAAAAAAGTTAATAATATGTATTACAATAAAACGAAGTATAATATACATCCACATGCTACAGTTTAGGGCACGAATCATCGGTCAGGTGACAAAGTGACGGCCCATTTGTTACACCCACTAAGCAGATCGCTAGCCACGTGGGACAAATTGACACGTCGTGTCATCCTGTGAACTGCTTTATAGTTGGCACAGTTAAGTGGAAAATTTTGTATTTCCAACTCCATCCTAGCTCTCTATTTGATTACTTTAGTTGCGGGATAAAGCTAGCTTCGCAGTTCAAGAGACTCGCCGAGCTTCATTGCTCGGTTTCGTAAAATATATACCATTGTCGACGACCCTGGCTCACAAGAGTTTAGCGGGTTAGTGGGCGGGTAGGGTTATTTTTACGGTTTTTAAACAACATTTCCAATAAAGTTTTCTAGGTAAACGAAATTGAATATTAACCAAACAATTCGAATTACTGTAATAATAGATGACTCTTGAAAATACAAAGACACCCACACAAGTCTATTCTTGTTTTCTTATTTTTTCAGTTATTTTGGTCCGCTTTCATATTGTAATTATTATAGAAAACACGTACAATTTTTTTTATAGTATATGCCGGCAAACAAGCAAGTTGGTCACCTGATGGTAAGCGATCTCCACCGCCCATGTACGCTCACAATACTAGAAGAATCATGGGCGCGTTGCTGAACTTAAAGGAAAGGGATAATTAGTGATTGGAAAAGGGAGGGGGATTTTGCCGCGAGCAAAAGGTAGGTAAATAAAGTAGCGAGCGAGGCCCTCATAGCCAGTCGCATTTACTGATCGGTAAACGATTAGCGAGTAAGCAACCTTTGGCGCAGTCGGTCTATGGATACGTGACGCATATTTTTTTTATTTATTTTATCCTGGCTCGGCAAAGTGACTACGCTACACCTGATGGTAAGTGTAGCGTAAAAGGGATGGGAAAAGGGTTAGGATCAGGGGGCAAGCCCCCTGGGAAGAACCGGATATACACTGGCGGACCATGGAACGCGACCCACACAAGGTGGGCCACTATGGCAGGTTTTAGCACCAGTGTACGGTGGTCGCTATCCGGTCGGATACAAGTATCCTCCCACCAGTGGTGTTTCAACGTCGTGTCCGTGCTCCAGCTCGTAAAAAAGCGGACCCTTGACAGCAGTCATTAAGCTACGTCGGAGACCTCCGAGCGGAACACTTTAACACTAGATGGCCACTACTCATTCAATATAGAACAGAACAATAAAGTAGACAACGATGGCCGCGTTCACTCTACAAACACACAATACGTTGTATTATTACCATTGTGACTGTTTTAATAAAAGTGATTTTCATACCGGTCCGTCGTGTGAACGACCGCGCTTTTTGCCGCAGTTTTCGACCACCTCTTTGCAAAGAATGAAGTCACGCGTTTAATGCTGTTCTAATTAAGCCGTAATTAACTAACATTAAACATCTATCAGGATACCTCCCTTTGGGATTATAATAAAGAAGCAGTGATAGCTCACCGGGGAGTGCTATGGACTGTCGAGACGAAAGTCGTAGATAAACCAGCCCCAAGAGCATACACCACTGACTTTTCTAAGTTACGTGTATATTAATTGTTAATTATCGCTTGTTTTAACGGTGAAGGAAACATCGTGAGGAAATCTGCATACCTGAGAACTCGATAAGATTTTTCGAAGGTATGTGAAGTCTGCCAACCCGCATTAGGCCAGCGTGGTGGACTAAGGCCTAATCCCTCTCATTCAGTAGAGGAGGCCCGTGCCCAGCAGTGGGACGTTTATAATACAGGGCTAGTAAAAAAAATATATATAAAAATTAATATTTTTTGTTTGTCCCGTATGTGTTCCCTATACCACTCTAGCGATGGCTAGCTAGCGATTAGCTACTTTCTTATAACTTCTCAGGTATTTCCTCACGATGTTTCCTTCACCGTTAAAGCAAGCGATAATTAACAATTAATATGTACGTAGAAAAGCACAGGTATATGCTCTTAGGGTTGATTTCAAACCTGCGACTTTCGTCTCGGCAGTCCGTACCTCTCCCCGATGAGCTATCGCTGCTTTAGTAACACGCGTTTGCGAAAATTTCAACCGGCTACTTATTATGGATCAGAACATACAGTATGGTATGTAGTGAGAGACAGACAGGCGGCGTAGCCTCCGTAATAGGGTTCCGTTGGTATACTTTGGGTGGGGGACCTTAAAAATGATAAACCAAAAATAAAAAACTTTTATCATTCAACCAATTCTGAATAGACGCGGTCAATCATTGACTTACAGAAATGCAACAGCAACGACTAACTTTTGTGCCTATACACTTTTTAACTGCTAATTGATGCTTTCTTTGTCTTTTTTGATTTTATATAGTGAAACATAACATCACGCCTTTGACCTGAAGGGTTAGGCAGAGGAGCAACTAGTGCTGCACAGACATTTATCAGTCTCGTCTCATGATGTGATAAGCGGCGAGACTATCGCCATATCGGACACAAATCCTAATATCGGGCAATTTATGCGTGATTGTTCGAATCGAAAACTTAAACTCAATTTGCGATTGCTCGACCTGTGAATCGAACCGAAGACCTCACGGTTCTCAGCTTTAGTATGCTGCCTACTAGTTCAATGATATAATTAGAACCCTAGTTAATATTCATAAGTAAATACGTTAATCTCTAGAACTATTGTCCTTTTTGAGTTAAATACGTATTATCCTACAGAACCCTCTTTCATAAACCTTTACTCGCACACCAATATTTTTATTAAAAACTTCCATAATGTGAATATTAATGCAGCTATGGCTACTCACATGATAAATCTTTTTAAATAACACAATTAGCATACGAACGCCATTTAAAAATATTAACAATATAATAAACTATTATAATTACACACTCGTAAAGACATGAAGAATGATTCCGAGGCTTTCGTAAGTACGGTAACTGTGATCCAAATTTAGATAAGAAATACAAGAGCCGACAAAAATATGTAATATAACTAAATTAGTTTGATGGCCGCTTCGACCAGTTTTGTATACAAACAAAAAAACAGGTTTTTTATAGTGGGTCTCCCGATGGTAATGATCTCCACAATACTAGAAGTACACCTACAATACTAGAAGAATCATAGGCGCGTTGCGGACCTTAAAGGAAGGGATAATTAAGGGATTGGGAAAGGGAGGGGGATTTGCGCCTCCGGATTTCTCACTCACCGTACAAGACGAAACAGCAAGCCGCTACTTTACGTCGGCTTTCTGTGAGGCAGTAACGACCCTGTCGAGCCGGCCCATTCGTGTTATAAACAAAACTGTCTATAACGTGTCTCTACCACTCTTTTATGGTATGTTTTTGTTGTCAAGAATAGCACCAGCTTTCATTAAGTTAAATCACGGCTTGGAAGCTCTATAATATTAAGGCTGAATTATACCATACTAGCAATTATAGTTAAGGTTTATGTAAAATTTTACATAAATATATAACAGTAATGCTGACTTTAAACTTTTAACAGTGACTGCGGAATGTGTTTCACCATCGTATTCCGATACTACTAGATTCCTCGATTATTTCTAGAAGCAGGAACATGATATTATTTTGGAGCACAGACGCTTTAGGAGATGTATCGGTTTGGAGGTTACATTTGAACCATCTGACATCTATTTAACATAAACAATAGCTTTAACTAGCGAATCTTGGTCGGTTACGGGTAACAGCTAAAGTTATGACGTCATCAAAGATTTTTCAGATGGTGCAACTCATGGTTTGCTTAACCGGTACTTTAAAATGTTTGTCATTGCTAAAGTAAGTTGGTGCAACCCAGTATAAGTGTATCTCCGAGGACCGCGGTGTAACTGATGCGCCTACAGTTCACCGTGCTTATTTCCGTCCCATGATATGTTACGAGCAAGTCATGTGTGCTTTATCATATATAAATTCAAAGATATCAGTTGTAATTTCCCGTTGTGGGATTTGGACCCGGTAACTCACACCCTTTCTCAGCTTATATAGGCTGCTACTAATGCCCTAGATTCTCAAACTTTGAGATACAAACACTTTGAGAGTCAATTATTTTCTAGCGCCCCCCGAAAGCCCCTCGAAGTAAGTTTCTTTTAAATATACCTAGTTTGACATATGAGTCATCTTTTTCCTGAGTTAAAACTTACAACCTTAAACCCTTTACCGCCCCCGTGAAAGGCTCCAACGCTCACAAGGAGCATAGAGGAGAAGGTGGTAATGTGGCCCCCCACTTTGTTTTTGAGGTCTCATGTGAAAAATAAAAGGAAAACATATGTAATGAATACATCATTAGTTTACTTATTTACTTGCCAATACACTACATAATACGGAATAAAGAGAAATGCAACGGATAAATCTGAAATATATTTATTAAAAAAAAAATGGAAATTTTGCAATTTGTGATCAAGTGAGGGTAATATGGCACCCTACTGACTACTACTATGGAGAGACATTTCCATCACATCCTGATGAGTCGCTTTCAACTATTTCTTCATTATCGGAGCTACTGCTAGATGTTACGTCTCTTTGTTGCCAATTAAAACCGCCGGAATATCTGCTGAGCGAAAAGATTCATACAATTGGTTTTTCTAAGATGACGATGTGAGCACCTTTGCTGCTGTAATATTAGTTTTCTACCAAGAGGCTTATGCCTTGTGCATATCACATTCTTAGAAGCTGGAGACACTACACTTTGTCACGGCATCTATAAGTAAATAAAAAAATAAATATCACTCATGTATGTTATACAACCAATATGAGGGGGCCAAATTACCAATATTGTGGAATCTACAAATCAACCTCTAAAAATATGTAACATCAAATATTTTACGTACGTACCTTCAAAATCTAATAGGAAAACGTTAATCGAACACAATATCCAAATCTCAGATGCGTAAACTCGGTATTTCCAGAAATATGCAATTAAATGCAAAACAATAACAAAGTTTTTGCGAGTGCAAGTTCAAACTGGCTCGAATAATAAACGCATGTTCTGACCTCTCATATTTTTTTTGTGCTTAAAATCGAAATTGTCATTGGTACTCCCCGTAAAAAAAAATTTAGCTTGATGACGTGATTCTAAGCTAGAAATATCGAAGGGGGCCATAATATCTGTGGGGGCCACATTACCACCTTCTCCTCTATATATTTATATTCTTCATAAATATTTATTCAACTTTATATTTGCTTATATTAATTAAATAGCGGATAAATAAATTGACTGGCACCCCATAAGGAACACGCCATAATAGCTGGCATAAAAAAAAATTAACTTTGCTAAATAAATTATCAAATTATACACTATAATTACGTAAATGGTTTTAATTTATTTTTCCGCGATGGCACACGATTTCCCCATAGAGGAAATGTTTTAAAATGTAGTTTTAAACCTACCTTCACTGCCTAAAGAGACTTCCTCAAGGTCAATAACCAAATGCGGTTACCTCCGTAGCGCAGTGGGTGAGTAGCCGGCTGAGAAACGAGGGTTTATGGATTCGATTCCCGCACCGAGACTAATATTTGTGTAATCCATGAATATTTATCGAATGTCTATAACTTGGGTCTGGGTATTATGGGACCGCAAGTCCCTCGTAGTTCCTGATACCTACGATACAGTATATCCTAGCAAGGCCTCAAGACTGTCTGGGACTAATGGGTGTATTATTCATTTGCCTTAGTACCTGTTCTATCACCTCTGAGTAAATGTTATACTTACAAAATAAAATATTACAACAAATAAAATTCAGACTATGACATGTAATCCATTAAAAAGATATCTGAAGGTATGCACCTCTACTAACGTGAGGTGTTGGGTGTTTGTTCACCACGTTGGCCCAATGCGTGTTGGTAGACTTTACATACGTCTCTCCACAAAATGGTAGGTCTGTTGAGTTGAGTTTGATTTGATTTGATTTGACACTACTCTGATGGTAGCAGAATATTCATATCCGCCGGGATAGCGACCACCGTAGACATGGTGTTAAAACCTTCCAGAGTAACTCCACACATCCTGTGTGGATCGCGTTCTAGAATCCAATTACCCAACTGCAATATAATAAGTAACACTATGAATACATAAGCCGTTTATAGCCGATATCCGGTATGGTGAATTTCTCGAAAATCCAATCGAGTGATCAGTAATGCAGTCGAAAGCATTCCGCATTCTCGGAATGCTAACGGTACACGTCCAATGCAAGTCCTTACACTTGAGTACAGACCCTTAATTAACGATAAAAATTCAAAAGTCCGATACTATCCGGCGACATTGTATCACGGAATCGAACGTTCTCACGCTTTGTTATAAGTACATAGACATAAATAGTACAGGTCTAGAATTGAATAATCCCAGGAATACAAGGTAGAGCCACGCTGTTGACAGTTTTGTCTGCAATATGAATGGACGGGCTCGACCGGGTTACCACTGTCTCACAGAAAACCGACATCAGTTTGCTGTTGCGTTTCGTGAATGACATGAACGGAGGCCCAAAACCTCTCCTTTTCCCAATCCTTTAATTATCCCTTTTCTTGAAGGTCGATGTCGCGCCTTTGATTCTTCTCTGGTGACCCAATTGCTCGTATAATAAGTATATTATAAAAAATAGTGTATAAATATCGAAATGTTAGTTTTTCATCCCCTCAGTGTGGAAGTGTATTTTTTGTGGAAGTGTATTAAGTGAATACTAGGATGCATCCCCTATACCCGCCCCAATCAAACATCAAGGCATGACGCAAGCTCCTCGGGAGAACTGGATATACACTGGCTGATCCTGGATCCACACAAGGCGTGTGGATCACCGTGACAGGTTTTAACACCATGTGCACGGTTGTCGCTATCCGGGCGGATATGAATATCTGTCATGTCACATAGTAACTTACTTCCAAACAACCACATTGCGAATAAATAGCCCAAATCGGTCCACATTTGGCTGTATTATGCGTGAACATACACACGAATTGAGAATCTCCTCTATTTTTTTCGTCGGTCACAACACTTTGCATCACACCATCTGAACCAAAACTATTATTATTCCGTAATGATTTTGTCCATGTCATGTATAATGAAGTAATCATGATGATCATTAACCATCAAGGTTGGTTAAAAAATCACATGTGAACGTCTTATTTCACACAATAATGATTCCCTTAATCGAATTTGATGTGTATTAATACTAAAAACACTTCGTGTAATGTAGCATAACCACAATGGCAAAAAAACAAATGAAAATACACAAATGATAGGCTGATATTTTTGCCTATTAAGAGGTGTGGATTAAATTAATAAGTAAAAAACTTACGTAAGCTCACGCCTGTATCTCGGTAGGGTTAGGCAGACGTGTTTCGTCCTATGATGTGATAAAAACGAGCCTATGGTCTTACCGGTACATTCTTATCCTTGGTAATTCATAAGTAATTTTTTCACATTGAAAACAAATACAGGTTGTGATTGCCGGCCTCGGATTTAAAAATGTTGTCAGCCGAAGTGCGCTACTACGAGACCAGTGAGATAAAAACGTAATTTTGATACAAAAACATCAACAATAAATCGAAAATGATCCATAATTAATGGATAGCTGATAAGATTTCGAATATGGCTAAAACCATCTTCATAAAACCATCAACAAAACATGAAAAAACAACACTGAATGTATCAAATCGGTCCATTTGTTTCGGAGCTACGGTGCCACAGACACATACACCTACAGACAGACAAACGGGAAATAAAATGACTGAAATATTTATTTGTCCCCTTGGATTTTCTGCCCCCAAGCAACAGTGAGTAAGCACTGTTGTGTTTCGGCTTGAAGGACATTGAAGCCAGTGAAATTACTGGACATTGTGGGATTTAACATCTTAGGTCTCGAGGTGACCAGCGCAGCAGTTACTTGGCGGCAGAAGTAAACAAAGCGGTGATACCATCCCAGACGCCGTCTCGCATACGAGGGACCTACCACCTTCTAAAAGTCTTATCGTTATACTCTTAACTGTTTGTTATTCCTCAATTAGTTACAACATTAACTCGTTTTTACTTACTAAACATACATGTAAATAAGTCGCGTACTCACGCGCGCCATTAAAAATCTCAAGAATTTGGAGTAGGTAAAATAACACGAAACAAATAAAATTGTCTGGAACAACGTGCGCATTCCTTCGCGTACCACTCGTTATAGGACTTGAGTTGACCACGAGAGCCGCACAGTTGAGAATCGATAGTGAGGCAAGTCTGAACAAACTTATAAGCCAACCTTCTGCTGTGAATTTATAAATGAATTGCCCGTGATGGCAATTTATGCCCGATATGGCGATAGGCTCGGCCCTTATCACATCATGGGACAGAAATAAGCTCAGCGATGTTTAGATGCACGTCCCATTATATCACAGCACTAGCTCAACGAGGAATTATATGGAATGCCGAGAAGAAAAAAAAATGCTTGCACATCCGACTTTTCTAAGTTACATTATTGTTAATACCGGTTAAGAAAACACAAACTTTGCGTAAGTATTTCGACAGTATTTTTATAGCATAGGCCGGAAAGCGATCAATTGGGTCACCTGATGGTAAGTGATCTCCACCGCCCATGTACGCCCACAATACCAGAAAAATCATGGGTACTATGTCAATCTTAAAGGGAAGGGATAATTAGGGATTGGCAAGGGGAGGCGATTCGGGCCTCCGGATATCTCACTCACCGTACGAAACGCAGCAACCCGCTACTTTATGTCGGTTTTCTGTGAGAGAGAGTGAGAGGCAGTGGTAACGACCCGGTCGAGCCGGCCCATTCAATAAAGCCAGCAGTGGGACAGTCTACTGTTCTGTTATCTATACTAATATAATAAAGCTGTAGAGTTTGATTGTTTGTTTGTTTGAACGCGCTAATCTTAGGAACTACTGGTTCGAATTGAAAAAATCTTTTAGTGTTGGATAGTCCATTTATCGACGAAGGCTTTAGGCTATATAACATTACGCTGCGACCATTAGAAGCGAAGCATCAGTGAAAAATATTGCAAAAACGGGGAAAATTATTCGTATTTGAAGGCTTCCGTTGCTAAACTACCAAAATAATATTATTTGAAGGCTTCCGTTGCTAAGCTACCCAAATCTATACTAATATTATAAAGCTGTAGAGTTTGATTGTTTGTTTGTTTGTTTGATCACGTGGGCGGAGCCGCGAGCAAAAGCTAGTTATTAATAAGATTGATTTACTGCACATGCAACTGTGAGTTCAAGTCACTAATGTTTGTATTTAACTATGGCAGCGCGTACGTATTGACGTTAATGGCTATCGAATGTAATGAGATGAATAAAACGTTTGAACGATCACCACCGAATATCATCACCGACTGCCGAATGTACGTGTCAACGACATCTTAATTTTACAACACAAATGCGTGAGCGCAATTTGACAATAGTGACGTCATATCATTTTATGCCTGAGATGACGTCATCAGGTTTTATGTGTACCGCTGTTTGGCAAAAACTCAGAAAAGCTTTTCTCAAATGCTCTTCTAAATTTCCACTACAGTAATCATGGCACAGCGGGTGAGTAGCCGGCTGTGAAACGAGAGGCCGCGGGTTCGATCCCCGCACCAAGACAAACATTTGTGTGATCAACAAATATTTGTCTCGGGGTCTGGGTGTTGCGAGACCGAAAGTCTCTCGTAGTTCCTGATACCCACGACACAAGACTCGTATCTTACTGTGGGGTCAGGACTATGTGTGTGACTGTTGGGTGTATTAATTTATTATATTTATACATACATACAGGCGCACGCCTGTTTCCCCGAAAGGGTAGGCAGGGGTGCAACTAGAGTTGCATCCACGTTTCGCCGAACTTATTTCCGTACCATGATGTGACAGAGAGAGGGTGTCGCTATACCGGAGACAAATTCAAATCTCGGGCAATTCATTTACAATTTTTCAAAACTATATGTCAAATATAAATCGTGATTGCGTGACCTTGAAATCGAACCCAGGACGTCACGATTCTCAGTATTAATACGCTGCCATTATACCAATGAGGCACTAAAATATTTTCTGTATTCTGTAATCGTGCATAGATCTAGCTCTGAATGTGTAAATAATTTAATTATATTAAAATGGCTAATATATTTATAAATTAACGTCTCTGAGTGCGACAACCTCCTTAGCGCAATGGTCGAGTAGCCGACGGTGAAGCGAGTTCGCGGGTTCGATTACCGCACCGAGACAAAATGTTTGTATGAACCACAAATATTTGTTTCGGATCTGGGTGTGTTTCCCCAACAAGTGTCTTTCTGTAACATATTAAAAATCATGTTTGACCCCACTGCAAGTGAGACAAGGGCAGGTCGAAGTAAGAAGTAAAATCTTTGAGTGTAGCTGTTACAGTTTCAACTACAATAATTGCTTCCTCATTGTTCGAGAGCTCTATCGAAATGGACTTACTCCACGGTACCTATATTTTGATAAGGCTTAGAGTCATTATGGTCAGGGATCTCTGAGCCATTTTTCCACTTCAATACTATCAAGCTAATTTTCCGTGAGTAGCTTCGTTTCGATGAGACGCCCAACAATTCCCTATGCGAAAATTCTCTATTGTGGTAGCTAACAGAGGTAGCAAGGATAGAATATTTCGATTTGATGAGTCCCAAAAATTTATTATTTTATTTGTAGGACAATATGACTGTTAAATTATATAAATATTAACTAAGTAAAAACAAAAAAATCAGCTGGTTAGTAATCATACCTATTGGAAGGAGGGGCTTCCAATAGGTATCGATAACGAGGTCATAAAAATGATTACTAGGACTACTACTAAGGGCAGGCATGGCGCTTACCATCAGGTGAACGCTTGGCTCGTCTCGTCATTCAATGAAATAAAAAAACCAGCAGTATCAACTTGTAAAAAAATCATAGCCTTACCTTACGTACCCTTTCTTTAAATCGTAGACTAACTTTAATCTAGGTTTAGGTTACACAGTTTGTACAGACTACCGTGATAACCAGTTGTTATAAATCCAGTTTAAGGTAACTCTACGTTTTGTAATATGGCCGTTACATTATAGTTCACCAACCACAATAAATTGCAAATAGCATTAATATTAATGTTGCTCACTCCCTACATACACGGCGTGATGATATACACGTTACGTCTAGACCCTAGAGCGGCCACGATTAATGTACGAAAAAAAATACTGCAAGTGCAGAATGCGCTCGACTAGACACCGCTTTAATAAAATAGTTACACTGTAAGCACAGTTGGACACAAAATACAGTTGACATTATATTGGTAAATAGTATTTTTTTTTATAATATAGGCCTGCAAACGAGCAAGTGGGTCACCTGATGGTAAGTGATCTCCACCGCCCATGTACAGTATAAAGCTAAGCCGGTATCTGCTTATTTATTTATTTTATATGCGAGCTCGGCAAAGTAACTACCGACCGTACCTTGCCGACCTTAAAGGGAAGGGATAATTAGGCGGTCGGGAAAGGGAGGGGGATTTAGGCCTCCGGATATACGACGACGAAACGCAGCAGCAAGCCGCTACTTCACGTCGGGTTTCTCTGGGACAGTGGTAACGACCCAGTCGAGCCCGCCCATTCATGCTGTAAAAAAAACTGTCTACAGCATGGCTCTACTACTCTTATAAATCAAAACATACTAATAAGTCCAAATATAAACCTCCCATAATTTCAATGGGAATTGGCTATAATAGACCGGTGATTATCCGGTTGAAAATGGTAAAAATAGAAACAAATTTATAGTAGAATCAAACCCATTGTAAAAGGAAGAGAATACAACAAAATTGATAGGAAAAATAAATTAACGGCGATCTGAGGTCGGGAAGTGGGAAGGGGGGGGCTTTTAAGGGTAAAAAACGGTTTATCTCGATTTCCGGGAAAACTACAAGTCCTATGGAAAAAAGTTAAATCGCAAAGTTGTAGGTAATAAAAAGATCTACAACTTTTGTATACACACTCTCTTCACATAACCCCAAAATATATGTGAAAAATTCAAATAACCAAGTTTTTTGTTTTTATTTTTATCTATTATAATAAATCATTTTTTTTTCACGAAATTTGGTGAAAACTTACCTTTTTGTATCCCAAATACACTGTAATTTTTTTGATTTAAAATATTTATTTTTGCACCTTATTTTGACTTAAAATCGAAAAAGCAGCCTAATTTTCAAACGAAAATTCTCACGTCAAAATATGAGCTTTTTTAAAAAAGTCTGTTGGCTTCTTGTTCATTGAATTCTCTACTTTCTGATGGTGTAAAAAAATATATACATTACTATGGTAAATGTGCTCAGAAAATGTAAAGTTATAAGTTAATATTTAATAAGACATATCTACAATATTTTGAGAAAGTTGTAGAATCTTCTTTAAATTATATGCGTAGATGCCTCTTTATTGTTATTTTAATATAACTTATATACCTGAGTGATCTACGGAAAATTTTAGCCCATCATAAAGAAGTGGGGAAGGGGCTAGGTGGGTCTGGGCCTTACTACCTGTTATTTAGTAGTTTGTTTCTTTGCATTTTCTGAGCACATTTACCATAGTAATGTATATATTTTTTTACACCATCAGAAAGTAGAGAATTCAATGAACAAGAAACCAACAGACTTTTTTAAAAAAGCTCATATTTTGACGTGAGAATTTTCGTTTGAAAATTAGGCTGCTTTTTCGATATTAAGTCAAAATAAGGTGCAAAAATAAATATTTTAAATCAAAAAAATTACAGTGTATTTGGGATACAAAAAGGTAAGTTTTCACCAAATTTTGTGAAAAAAAATGATTTATTATAATAGATAAAAATAAAAACAAAAAACTTGGTTATTTGAATTTTTCACATATATTTTGAGGTTATGTGAAGAAAGTGTGTATACAAAAGTTGTAGATCTTTTTATTACCTACAACTTTGCGATTTAACTTTTTTCCATAGGACTTGTAGTTTTTCCGGAAATCGAGATAAACCGTTTTTTACCCTTAAAAGCCCCCCCCTTCCCACTTCCCGACCTCAGATCGCCGTTAATTTATTTTTCCTATCAATTTTGTTGTATTCTCTTCCTTTTACAATGGGTTTAATTCTACTATAATTTATTTATGTTTCAAAATGGATAATCACCAGTCTATAAACGTATCGAGCAAGAATATTAAGTTACAATATAAATTTAGGATTATAAAAAAACAGTCAAAGCTCCTAATTAAGTCTTAAACCGGGTCCCCAGCGATCATAATCAGCAGTATGCTGCGTGGTCACCTACCTGCCCCACCATCATGCAACTGCCAACACCGTAATAAAATTGTGAGTTGTATTTAAATTGTAGTATTTATCCGGACACGACAAAGTGACTAACCACACCTAATGGTAAGCGTAGTGCAGTCCAAAAAACCAGCGACCACCGACAAACAATGAGTTGGTCACAAGAATTGTGCCTGTATAAATGCTTCTTCACATTCCGAAGAGGGTAGAAGCAACTTAAGGGAAAAAGACAAGTAGTTTTATAATATTTTTATTAGAAATAACATTTCTTTTATAGCATAGACCGGCAAACTAGCAAGTCGCCTGATAGTCAGTGATCTCCACCGCCCATGTATGCCCATAATACCAAAAGAAAATGTTTAAGAATGATGTTTTAGAATGTAAGATTAGGAGCCCTTAGGCTTAAAAATTAAATTATATAATATCCACCCCCGACTTCGCGTATCATCGAAATTATTAGTTTCCTCACATTTTTTTCCTTCACCGTTAAAGCGAGATAATATTATAAGAAATAGTTTGGCAACTCATGAGTTTGAAGTCTGCGGAAATTGATGTAATAATATACCTTAATAAATAAGACCTCGAGCCCGCTGGACCGACGACCTCAAAGAAATAGCGGGAAGCGGCTGGATGAGGAAGGCGGAGGACCGTCAAGGGTGGCGCGAACTTGGAAAGGCCTATGTCCAGCAGTGGACGAATCTAGGCTGATGGATGGATGGATGAATATACCTTAATAAAAGTAATACTTGCTTATTTTCAACGTAAAGTACCGCTCGTGTCGCCCTCTACAACAAAGTCTTATGATAATGTGTATATCCGAAAGCTCGGTGAAGCGACCGTGGCCCGCGCCGCGCCGCGCTCAGCCGACGCGGACCTTAACGAACAGTTTCCTGCTATAATAAACGTGCACGTTCAACGGACACTTGGCCATTGTACCTACCATGAACTTATTGTGGCCTGAAGGGATTAGTAATTATTGTGACAAGTGTGCGGTCATTGAACTTTAAGGGGTTGGAAAGACGCCAATATTAGGCATTCCTCACAGTAATTCACAATCATTTTGAAATGTTGTAAACTGGGAAACTATAGCTACTAATTATAAATTAAGAGGAGTGATATATATTTTTATGACTAGTTTTTGACTCATTCAAAAATGCCTTGGTGGATGTATGTAAACTTGTAAAATATGGTTTCGATTGTTTTATTAGCCTGACTTTTGACGAGACGAGCAGGCAGCTCGTTATGTGTTAAGCGCCACACCTGTAGCAAAAGCAATGAAAAAATTGAATTACAATGTACTGCATGGCATTGGACTGCCCTCGTCATCCGGAAACATATCATGTTAAGTAAATAATGCCCAGTACTTTACTGCCTTAATGCACAATATTGCTTTAAACACTAATGCGTAGCGGCAGAAATATCGCCATATCAAGTAAATATAGTCCCAGAAAATCATCTGCTTTCTTCGTATCAAATATCTCACACTAATGATTGCCTGACATGGTGATCGAACCCATTAAAAAACTAACACAGCAGCACCAAATCTGGTACCAACGTACAAGATTAATAGATCGTAGCCACAAATCAAATCACTATCATCATAAACCATTCTATGAATACACGTTACATCACGATTTTCCATACCCGTGAACCGAGGCAATAATTCATTTGCGTCTAATATAAGCCGGCGGAGCTACCATCGCGACGCGGTTTCGTAGTTTTTAGAATTCCGTAGTAAGTACAGTGGTCCCTCCTTCATATAATATGGGGTCCTTAAAACGGAGTGTGAAGAAGCAGTTAGGCAGGCCGACATGATCGTGCCGACCAACGATAGACACAATGTTTATCGTTGGTCGACACTATTCCTGGATTGCGCTACACTTACCAGTGTGGCGTAGTCATTTTGCGTAGCCAGGATAAAAAACAAAAAGTATCCTTCAGTATCATAATGTTGGACCGTTCTTTTGCCTGGCGTTAGCCCGGTTTTTTACCACATCTTACTACTTGACGCTTCCACTTTGCCCGGTTTTGAGCACCTACCGTTGTGAGACTCTTAGCTACCGTATCTTCCTGATATAAATGTAATATGTCACATTAATTTTATACTTAGCCTATTGAGACTTTAACAGCCATTACATATTAGCACATATTAATATATACATCAGTATATATATTTTATATCACTTACCTTGGTATAGACTAAGTTAGAATTATCATTTTGGAAATAAAGGAAAACCGTCCCGAAGTATTTTAAACTCCAATTATTTTAATAACCTTGTACACACACTTTTAAATGTAATAATGTATGAGATTTGGCGGTGTGTCAGCATTGTCATCATTTACATACTCGAATAGAAGGTTTGTTTACGGACCCGGCGTGTTGCACCGTTTTACGACCACGGGGTCCTATCGTCTGTCGTAACACCTACGGAACCTTAAACTAAGCACGACCCGACACACTCCCGGTCAAGTTTTTATTTAACTGCAAGCGCAATTAAACCTTTTGATTGCTACTTAAAATGGTCATTAAGAAATGTTTAATTCGCGCACCCGAATCATTGTCGGAATACGTTTTATCAACGTCTCGGCGATCGTAAAATAATAACTAGTTTTACTGCAGGCTATTCCGTTTTAATGAATACGCTCAACAGCAATACAGTCTTCATTTTTTTTTATTCGAGAACGGCAAAGTGACTGCACTACAACTGATGATAAGCATCGTGCAGTCCAAAAAACCAGCGACCACCGACAAACAATGAGTTTATCGGTGGTCACCAGTCCTGCCGGCCTGTACAAATGCTTCTTCCCTCTTTGGAGATGGAAGAAGCAATCCGAGGGGCTTGCGACAGGATAAACGGATGACCGATGCAGGCACAGGGATACAGGGATGTACCTCTATACCCGCCGCAACCAACTATCAAGTCATGTCGCAAGCCCCTCGGGAGAACTGGATATACGCTGGCTGATACTCGAACGCGATCCACACAAGGTGTGTGGGTCACTATGGCAGGTTTTAACACCATGTGTACGGTGGTCGCTATCAGGGCGGATATGAATATCTACCACCAACGTGTTACAGAAACTGTTGTATTTCTGTTATATTTATAATATTTCACCCCCGTAGCATCAAATCCAATTGCATTGCTATGAGATAAATAAAGCATTTTCTTTTTTACTTATATGCTTATATGTCTTAGATGCTTAATGACGTCAGTATGCAAATATGCAAACAATAAACATGACTTTAATGTCAGCCGACTAAGTTAATCTTATCGCTGACCTATACATATATGTACGATAATAACAGAAGGTACACCATCTTTACATTACCTTTTAAAAAAAAACTCGAGTTAAATCCAGAAATGGACCTTCTTTAGACAAAACCCTGCTTAAAACCCTGCACCACATAATTAATTCCTGTGGGTAGCGCCCGTTGAGAAATCGGTGTCGGGTATACCCACGCTCGCGCCATTCGAGTCACATCTTGTAAAGAGATCAGTTCGCCCACTGAAGCTGTTGTATTTTCTCAAGTATAGGCTTAACTAGGAACAGGACGGGCAGGCGAGCCTTTGTATCCCCCTGTACTCTTAGAAGTCTTTATATTATGTCTCTATTTATAGAAATCGGGACCATTGTTATATTCAGGCCCATCCAAAAATATATCACTACGCTCTTATCTCTATGACGCACCTTAGCGCGTCCACCTTATTCAGTGACAATGCAAGGTCAAGAATAAGATCTTTTAGATTTTTTTTTAATCCAGGCAACTGACTACACTTCACCTGATGGTAAATACAGTGTACCCAAAATATATCCACCAACAAGAAACGGCGCATCTCTCAAAGGTTGCCAGAATTATACCAGACTTACGGGATATAATAGCAAGACTGACTCCGGCTCGTTTTGTCGTGAAAAACCAATTTTATCTGGTTATATCTATACTTCTATCGAATCTAACATTGTTACTAAGAAGACTCGACTCATTATATCATGAAATCGTTTAAAAAGTAGAGGTAAAGTAGAGAAAATGGTATTTTCTACTTTTCTGTGGTATCTATTTCCAAACCCTAACATGGTGACGTATTTTACCGAATGTTACCACTATTATGCTGGTGGGAGGATACTTGTATCCGACCGGATAGCGACCACCGTACACTGGTGCTAAAACCTGCCATAGTGGCCCACCTTGTGTGGGTCGCGTTCCAGGGTCAGCCAGTGTATATCCGGTTCTCCCCAGGGGGCTTGCCCCCTGATCCTAACCCTTTTCCCATCCCTTTTCCTTTCCCTCCCCCTTGGCCCTTTGGCAGGCCGGCATGATCTTGCCGACCTACGATGGACACATTGTTTATCGTTGGTCGACACTATTCTTGGATTGCGCTACACTTACCATCAGGTGTAGCGTAGTCACTTTGCCGAGCCAGGATAAAAAAAAAAAAAAAAAAAAAAAAAAAAAAAATTATCTAAGATATTTTTTCGTAGATAGTTTCCTCTCCTGTCGTGGACATATGCTCAGCCTGCAGGTATGGTAGTCCCTATCCAATCTGTTACAAATGGTACCTGCCCATTAACACAATTGACACTGAAATTAGTTCAACAAACGAATACAACCACACGACGACGTCACCCAACAAAACAAAAGAACAGTGGCCATAATGTTTGTACACTCCGCTAATGGAATACAAGCATAATTGCCAGTCATTTGCTTCATGATGAGTGCATTTTAGTTTATTGTAACGAGCACAAAGTTGGAATAATTTGGCAGTAATTTTCGTCTGGCGGTTGAAGCATCTGGAAGATGGGTTAATTTGCCGAACATTGAGTGGTAATTTCTGTTTCGGTAGTTCCAACTTGATAAAATATGGGATTGTCTTCGTGCCATGAAGTAAAAATGGGTAAATATATTATACAATCATGGGGAAATTGTTATATCATTATGCGATTACAGGAGTTTAAAGACATTCCTCCACCTTAAAAACCCATGTGGCCAATATCTACCGATGATTGTTATTTAAAGAGATCTAAAATCGACACTATCAAGGCTCAGGCACTTATGGAAACAAAGTGTGTTAAATGTACCCATAGACTTTCATCTTTTAATGGGTCATCCTACTTCATAATATAAAGAAGATAGAGCAACGCTAGAGTTTATTGTCGCTGTTTTTAGCGAAACAGCCTTCCTGACTGGCGGTAAATTAATGACATTTTATAATAAGACTAGACCTGTATTATACACGTCCTACTGTTAGGCACGGGCCTCCTTTACTGAATGTGGGGTAAGGCCTTAGTCCACCACGCTAGCAGACTTCATATACCTTCGAAATTGTGAAGATGTTTTCAGTTATGCATGTTTTCTCACAATGTTCCCTTTACCGTTAAATAAAGCGATAATAAACAATGAATACACACGTAACAGAAATGTCAGAGATGCATGCTCTTGGGGCTGGTTTCGAACTACTCCCAACTACTACTTGACAGCCTCCGTAGCGCAGCGGGCCGGCTGCGAAGCGAGAGGCCGTGGGTTCGATTCCCGCACTGAGACAAATGTTTGTGTGATCTACAAATATTTGTTTTGAGTCTGGGTGTTTCTCCTCAGAAGGGTTGCTACAAGCCACACCTATCTGTAAATATTTTTATCTCATAATCATATCATAAGGGAATCAAACATACGGCCTCTCGCTTCACAGCCGGCACACTACGCCACGGAGCCAATCAGGCCTTCGAAGGCGATGAACAATATTTTTATCGGCACCGTTCCCGGAAACAACTAAAACAGGTTTCATATCATCTCGCTTCCTGTAATAAATTGATGTCCTAAACGTGACTGGTTTATGGGCGTGTCGGTATAATGTGTGGAATCGGTGGAAAATTCACACCCGGATATCAAAGTACAAGGATAATGGCCATGGGGAATTAGTTTGCATTGGACGTTAGGTTGGTTAATTAGCCTGAACGATGGACCGAGCAGGTCGCTCGTCTAACGGTTAGCGGTACGCCTGCCCATAAATAGAAGCAATACTACATAGAAGGTGGAATGGCTTGTTTCGTCATTATTGTCTAATAAACAAAATAACCTTAAATTAATAAGCACTGCATGGCATTGCACTGCCTTCTTCACTTCGAGACATAAGTTGTTAAGTCTCATAATGCTCCAGTAATTTCACAAGCTTTAATGTCCTTCAAACCGAAACAACCAAAACATTTCTGCTTGGTGGCAGAGATAGACTAAGCGGTAGTACCAACCCAGATAGTTTTGGCTACAGCATGAATGGGCCGACTCAACCCGGTCGCTACCACTGAAAACCGACGTAAAGTATCGGCTTGCTGCTGCGTTTCGTACGGTGAGTGAGATATCGATGGGCCGAAAACCCCTTTCACCTTCCCAATCCCTTATCCCTTTCGTTTAAGGTCGGTAAAGCGCCCATGATTCTTCTAGTATTGTGAGCGTACACGGGCGGTTAAGATCACTTGCCTATAGCCTATGCTCAAAAAACGATCATTAACACGTTCACTGCGGCTGCGCTAGATTAAAACTTACTTCCAGTGCTGTACAAGTCACATACTTCCCGTATCAAGAATGCCTGATATGCGTTACGACGTCTATTTTCCCGTACGTAGTCCTGATTTTAAACCTCCACAGAGACATGGAAAGTCTACAGCAGATTTTTTTTTGTTGTACCAATCAATAGATTACATCCTTGTATATACAAAATATTTCAAACAAGGACTCCGGCAATATAGGTGCCTCATTTTTACTTGTACGAATACTTGAAAAAATCATCTCCGCACGAAGTGGAAAACTAGGATAACTAGCTGCCGCACAGAGCAGAACTCAATAACAACCAAATACTTCCCGTAACGCAGTGAACGTGTTAAAAAAACGTCTATAAGACCAATAAAAAAAACCTGTTTATTTTAATAAATATCCTGCAACACTTACTATTTCACACAAAGTCGAAAAATAACAATAGCAAGGGTGCGAAGTAACAAAAGCAATTACTGAAACATCTGAAACCTTTTGTTCCAATTGTAGTTTTAATTTCACAACACGTTAATGTAAATCACCGAGCCGTATGCACTGATGTAACCGGGGTCGTCGACCTCACCACCTGTTGCTTAATATGCGTTTTTTTACACCGTCCACGAACATTAAGTCTATAAAGTAGTCACTACAAGCTTTTTATCGCGTTATCGGTCTAGTGGTTATGTGAAACCGGTAAGGGTTCGAACCCCGTGTCGGGCTGGAAGTTTTGAGTGGTAGTCCCGCTGTAGACAGTTTTGTCTACAGCATGAATGGACCGGCTCAACCGGGTCGTTGCCACTGTCTCACAGAAAACCAAAACAAAACGTAAAATAGCGGCTTGCTGCTACGTCTCATACGGTGAGTGAGATATCCGGAGGCCTAAATAATCGTCCCTTTCCCAATCTCTTAAAAATCCTTTTCCTTTAAGTTCAGCAACGCGCCCATGATTCTTTTGGTATTTTGGGCGTACATGGGCGGTGGAGAACGCAGACGACCCACTTGTTCGTTCACCGGCCTATGCAATAAAAGTTATCTTTGCACTTATACCTACCTCATTGGGGATACAGGCGTGAGGATATGTATGTAAATCTTTTTGTTTGTTATTGATTTAATGCTAAGTAAGTAGTTGTACTTGTTTGTTTTTATGTGCCATCGCTGGCTATACGGGTTTTGTGTCTCGCTCTTTTCCGGAATGAAAGAAAGAGCCAGCGGAATGCAGCAATATCGTACGCGCGCAGGAATGCAAAGTAAAAGTTAAAGATGATTGGATTTTGAGTTGGTTTTTGCTTTCTCGTTTGTGGAAATGTAAATAGTTGCTAGGGAATGTTTTCTTCTGATGTGCAGTGTTTATATTTATTTTTATATGCTTTAATGACGAAACGAACAGGTGGCTCGTCTTTTTTTTTATTTGATTGAATGATGAGACGAGCAAGGCGCTCGCCTGATGGTAAGCGCCACGCCTGCCCATAAACAGAAGCAACGCCACATAGAACTTTGAATTACAAAGCACTACATGCCACTGTACTGCGCTCGTCACCCTGAGACATAAGATGTTAAGTCGCATAATGCCCAGTAATTTCACTGGATTCAACGCTCTTCAAACCGAAACACAACAATGCTTACCCACTGTTGCTTGGCGGCAGAAATAGACAAAGCGGTGGTACCGACCCAGACGGCCTCTCGCATACGAGGGGCCTACCACCCGTCTGATGGTAAGCGCCACGATATCCCAGAAACAGTGGCATAACCACATAGAACTTTGAATTACAAAGCACTAATGCACTAAAACTCAATAACTCGATTACATCTACCAAGGATTTGAACATATAAACATGGCTTCCTCACCCAAAATACGCTGCTACAAAACTAATGAGTCAAACAAAATACCTATTAAAAAAAATAGTAGACAGCCTAGACGAAACCTCACGATTCTTGTCTCAATTATTACTTTATCTCCAAGACATTCGAATCTAGTCATGCGAATAATCCAAATTTAGATCCTAGATAAGGTATCTCGAAACCCATGACCTGTTGCAAAATAATTTGGAAATGACTATGGCATTACATCGGCTTACAACATAATGACTGATTTGATACATGTCTGTAGTTTTGGCAATTACTCGATGGCATGGGTACGTTAACTTACCTAAGTGATTTTTTTTCTCAGCTCGCCGTAACGTGACTTTGTAACGAAATTAAAAACTTGAATGAGGTATTGCAGCTAAAACCGTGGCAGCTTACAAAGTTCAATTTCCAATATAAATCAAATCTCAAAATAAAGGACATTGTTCGTCGTCCATACATAGTTGGCCTAAGAACCAACAGGGAGGTGAATTTACTTTTTGGACTTTAGATAATGTATATAAACTCCTTTGCAAAAAAAACGGGCACCTTACACACACACTTTACCTTAGCTTTTCTATGGGTAAATATTATTATATTTTTAGTATGTCATTAGCTTGGATGACTAGAAATTTCTTATTATCAATGAGAATCTAGTTTTTTAACACTTTTATCCTGGTATCGGTGTTTTAGTCAATGTAAACAGAGAGCCGTGTTAAAATGGACATTTTTATGGGTATAATGAAATTAAGACTACGAGTATTTTTATGGTATTTTAATAAAAGAGACATTAAAAAATAAAAATTAATAACGAGTATGACCTCCTCTTGCAGCGATTACGGCATGTAATCGTCTTGGCATGCTTCCCACCAGGCTTTTGATGGTGTCCTGTGGAATGTGTTCCCACTCAGTCGAGATTACACGTTTAAGCTCTCTGATGTTTTGTGGAGGTGGTTGGACAGATCGTACTCGCCTTTTTAGGAGGTCCCAAACGTGCTCAATGGGGTTAAGGTCGGGGCTCCGCGCTGGCCAATCCAAACGACGAATACCGACCTCTTGCATATAAGCATCTACGTCGCCAGAACGGTGGGCCCGAGCATTATCGTCCATGTAAATGGCATCTTCACCAATTACAGTCAGTGCGGGTTGTGCATTTTGAGAAAGGATTTCTGTTATGTACCTATGCGCATTTAGTGAGCCATTTTCTATGAATACTATCTCGGTACGATAGTTGGAAGTTACGCCCGCCCAAAACATAACGGACCCTCCACCATAAGGGGTGATTTCTTCAAAACACACATCGGCATAGCGTTCCCCTGGTCTTCGTAACACTCGCCGACGTCGGTCCTCACCATGCAGACAAATTCGAGCCTCATCGGAGAAGAGTACGCTACTCCAGTTACCTGGTGTCCAAGATAGGCAATTTCTAGCGAACCTCAACCGCGCAATCCGGTGCTCACGGAGTAACTTGGGGGCCCGCGCTGGTCGTCGACTACGTATATCAGCAGCTAAAAGTCTTCTCCTCACAGTCCATAGGCTAACTTGTGCTCCTCGTACCTCTTCAAGGTTTCTTTTGAGGTCTATGTAACTGCATTTGCGGTTCCTCAGCGCCTGAGTCACTAAAAAGCGATCGTCTCGCGGCTGTGTGCAACGTTTTCTCCCAGAACCTTGCCTTCTCTGAACGGAACCTGTCTCTTGGTATCGAGTCCAGGTTCTTTGTACGGTTGAACGACTCACGTTTAACCGCTGTGAGACGTAACATTGGCTACACCCCTCTTCCAGCAGCGCTATAATTTTACTAGCTCTCATTGCTTTTTCTGCCATTACGATAGACACAAAGATATCTGTTTTAAGTCACAATAAGGCAGAATTATGCGATAAACATAAATTGTTGTACTAAAAATAACGAAAAGTTACTTTTAGTTGCTTGATAACCTTTTAACCGCAAACCCGCGAAAAGTGTCACAAAATGAAAAAGGGATTAATAATTTAAAAAACAAAAGTTTTGAATTTGGAATGAACTTTTTTTCATACCCAGACTCTTTATTAAGTGCCAGTAACATAGTTTGGCTATTAAAACCTCTGAAGAACTAAATTATTACCAATAATGTTAAAAAATCAAACCCGCCCGTTTTTTTTGCAAAGGAGTGTATTTGATTGAAACTAAATTAAAACTACGGACACTTGAGAATTCCGAAAAATAAATCAAATACTTTCGGATTTTGAGGTTATAATTAAGCCAATAAATACTATCAAATGTCAAATGTTGTCATCTGTTAATTCATTTTGACGGAGTTTTGGCGGGAATTCTGACAGTGCGGTTCATCGCTGATTTTAATTTATTTCAAAAACTAGTTTAATGTTGTGTTTGTTGTATAAAAGTGGTGTGGATTTGTGCAATAAACATTTACGACGATGGACAGTGTTTGGAAATATTGAAATAAGTGAATTAAGTATCGTACTGAAAAAAGGAATGCACACCAAAACTCCAACAAGTCCTTGAAAACTTCCACACCGATATGTCATCGTTCTTGTGAAGACTTGAGAATAAATTACACTTGTTATTGGCGAAATGCATAACAATGCGAAGCCATAAATAAATTTAAAAAAAAATCATTTTGACAAGCCGTATGGTTCCGCGACATCATATCGGACTGTTTGTGACTAAAAACCATAATCATGGTTAATAAAATAATGGTTTTTAATTACACAGACAAGCGCCAGTATTCTCAACACTTGAGTTTTGAGAATACTGACGTTTGTCTGTGTCAAACTCTTATTAAGAGTGCCGTTACAAAGACTTGGCTGTATGAGCTACAATACCTTTGCCTATTAAAAACCCGAATTTGAACCAAAAATTATAATACCGAGGATTATGACGGAAGTGAATACTTTTTAAATTGTTTTCGAAATTAAGAAGTGTCCGTTCTATTGAAATAATTATAATGTACATTATAAATAATAATAATAATTATAGTAAATGTTTCATGCGTGTTGATTCATAGGCCATTTTTGACAATGTCCTTTATGTAAATCAGTAAAAAAATAAATAAGCTATAAGCTAAAACATGGTGGAAAGGTCAACTATTTGCTGGTGGGAGGATATTCGTATCCGACCGGATAGCGACCACCGTACACTGGTCTTAAAACCTGCCATAGTGACCCACCTTGTGTGGGTCGCGTTCCAGGGTCAGCCAGTATATATCCGGTTCTCCCGAGGGGCTTGCGACATGACTTGATGGTTGGTTGGGGCGGGTACAAGCGGTCATCCGCTTGTCCTGTCGCAGGCCCCTCGATTTACTTCTTCCCTCTCCGAAGAGGGAAGAAGCCGGCATGATTCTGGTGACCACCGATAAACTCATTGTTTGTCGGTGGTTGCTGGTTTTTTGGACTGCATTACTCTTACCATCAGGTGTAGTGTAGTCACTTTGCCGTGCTAGGATAAAAAATAAACTATGAAATGACAGAAAAAGGATGCACAATTTAAGATGTGACGTTACCGTAATGATAGAGCGGGCGTGCGAGGGAGATAGCGCTACTTCCCACTACGCTCCAATTCGTCCTCATAAAAGATATTTGAATGTCTATTGCTTCGTCAGTTTACAATACAAAGTTTATATTATTTTCGAATGATAGGTAACTTTTTGACCCTAAATTCCACAAAACTTGCCTAAACGAGAAGCCATTAACCACATCAAACTTTAACATATCAATAACTGCATATTTCAATGCTACTTCAAAAAATCTTTCCAACAAAAGTCGTTCAAAAGCCTCAATTCAAAGATAAAAAATAAAACGGTAAAAAAGTTGAGAGCGTCTAAACCGCGCGGATTTAAAGTTTAAAAAACTCCTTACAAGAGATAAAAGTGGGGTTTGTCGTAAAAAATCGATCGGCAATGTCGTGGGGAAGGATTCCGAAGTGTTTTCACGTATTTCGCCTGCATGATGTATCGTGAATGTGTCTTTTCTTTTTAAAATATAATTATATAGAATTATGATGTCATCAGCTTAAGCTTAGCTTGCTAAAATAATATAATTGTTTTGAGTCCTACTCAATCTGAACCTAATGCGGGTTACTAGATAGAATGACAACTTAAGGCCAATTTTAAAATCGACGATACATAAACTCTTGGCATATTTGTAGAATATATAAGTAACAGAAAATCTAACATTTTTCCAACGGTAGGAAAACGTATGCTGTCATTTCGCACCGATTCGCTCAGTCAAAGCGGAGGCCGGGTCTATACATAATCTTACAGCTGTAGCCCCGAAGAGGTAAGCAGCGGTGCAATCAGGCCGCACCCACGATGACACGGAGCTATGATGTGGTATAAGGCGAGGCTATCGTAACACCGGGAATTTCGATCCCGGGACACTCATAATTCATATTCCGAATCAATAAATCGAACACAAATTTGAATTTCCCATCCTGTGATTTGAAAACAGAATCTCACAGTTTCTTAATCTAATTAAACTGTAACTAGGCTAATGAGGCCAGCGGTATATATTTATACTTCGAACTTATATATAAATCTAACTATTGTTGCTTGACAGCCTCCGTGGCGCACTGGTCGAGTAGCCGGCTGTGAAGCGAAAAGCCGTGGGTTCGATCCCCGTACCTAGACAAATGTTTGTGTGATCCACAAATATTTGTTTTGGGGTCTGGGTGTTGTGAGACCAAAAGTCTCTCGTAATTCCTGGTACCCATGACACAAGACTCGTATCTTACTGTGGAGTCAGGACTATCTGTGTGACTGTTGAGTATATTTATTTATTTTTACATACACTTTCACGCAGGTAATCCTCGAAGGCTTAGGAAGTGGTGTAACCCGTACACTCACATTTCTCCAAGCTTATTTCCATACCATGTTGTGATAGAGTGCGATCCTATTGCCATAACGGGTACACATTCCCGACTCCGGACTGATACTGAGCATTCATGATAGAAAAACCCAATATCACTTTACTCGACCCGGGGATCGAACCGAGACCTCAGCACAGCGGCAGACGTACTATATACTCAATACCACGGCGCCACCGAGCCACTCCAAATAATGTTATCCATACACTTTAATTTTTTAACCACCTACATTCTGTTTTTATTACTGTAGCACAAAGAAGTTGCGATAAGCTGCATACGGTCGTAAAAGCGCGGCATCTCTCTGCTCCTCTCACTGGTATGAGCGTGATCTTAGATGATTGCACTCCACTGGACGAAGCGGGACTCAGTTTTACGAGTTTTTAAGTGGCCATTATGACGATAGAAGGCCGAACTTAATGTCTCTATGCTAAGACTGCCGGTCGTGCACGGCAGTTATGATGCAGCGTTTGATTTGGTCCACGACTTGCTGGTTAGTACAACTTGCCTGGACAGCGTTTATGCCAGCCAATTGTTTGCAACACATAGCGTGGTTATAATACTGTAATACTGCTTGTGACAGAACTTGGTGGTTGTTTGGGGCGGGTATAGGTATACATTCTTGTTTCCACAGAATGACCGATGTAGGCACAGGCCTACATCGGTCATTCGCCTGTCCTGTCGCAGGTCCCTCGATTTGCTTCTTCCCTCTTCGGAGTGTGAAGAAGCATTTATAAAGGCATGATTCCAGTGACCACCGATAATCTCACTGTTTGTCGGTGGCCATTGGTTTTTTTGGACTGCACTGCGCTTACCATCAGGTGAAGTGCAGTCACTTTGCCGTGCCCGGATACAAAATAAATATATGATCAGGTTCCATCAGCGTGTAATGTGTACAAACTACACAAACGAAGAGATCATTAACGTACAAATATTTTATTACCATTCCTCTATTAAAACGCAGTTAATAATCCCGCATTCCATTACCAATGTCTTGTTATCCATGCAACTTTGTAACCAAGCCATACAACAGTCTGTTATTTCTGGGACAATCGCGATTCTCTCCAAAACTGTACCTTAGTGTCAGTTTTCAAAGTTAACTGACTTATCTATGACGAGGAATGTGTTTGTTCCAGTGGCAGTAAACATTCCTTCACAGCAGAAATACGATATTTTCTAGAAATGACCCGTCATCCGTATTTGCGATATATTATTATGTATGCAGATATGTACAGCGCCCCTAGCGAAGTGTATTGGAAATGTACTTACATACTAAACTCACATAAACTCACGTCTGTATCCCCAAATTGGTAGGCAGAGGTGCAATACTAACGCAAAGTCCAAACCCGAGCAATTAATGTGTGATTGTTAATATTAAAAATTTAAACACAAATTCTGCTAGTCTAAACTGACATTAGACCCCAGGACTTCACGCCTCACGGTCCTACAATAGGTTACCACTATACTATGACATACATATTTCTTCGAACGCATGACGTGACATGTATCGAAAAAACTCCCACGGCATACAGAAGAGAGTGCTACAATCCACTTGCCAGGCAACCAACTCAAACGCACCAAAGATTTTCGACGGCAATACCGAGGATGTATCTTTTTTGTAAGCATCACGAAACAAGTAACCCGACGGCAACTGTCACAAGGGTTATTACATTGTTTACATCTATTATAGGCATTATAGGTGTCGTGGGAACGTTTCGACACAATATTTTGACACTTCTAGTGACAATAAGTCGTTATATTTTGTGAGCGTGATAGCCATCCAGCATTATTGACGTAGTGGTAATGATGCGAAAGTATGAAGACACGATATTCTAATAGTATTAGAGGTGCTGGTTGGTTTTACTGGTAACAGAGATTTTATTACTGCCTGGCATTGGCCCGGCTTAATGCCTTACCATCATGGTTTGACGGAGTATATACAAAAAAAAATAAGCCTGGCATAATTCTGCCTACCATCGATTAACACTGTACAAATACCTCTAAACTTACTTCCTAAATCCGATCGCTCCCGCAACGTAACTGTTATACGTTTGTTATGTATTTTATATTACTATTTACTCATATTGCGTCTTGTCTTCATCTTATTTCTTTATAAATGAATCGATATATTGTATTTAATTATATCAAACACCTTGCATACATAAACTCACCCACCACAGTCACTCATCCACATAAAAACCTAACACTTCACAAAACCGGCATGCAAAGGGCGGCCTGCGTATCAAATAGCGCAGTCCTGCCCCTTGCCGGATTCCATCAAATATACCACTACACCTTTCAGCCACTCAGCACACAGCACAATAGAGAAATACACTTAACTAACGAATAAAATCATCTAAAACAATCTTCTAAATAGATTATTTAACATGAATTAATAAGTTATGATATTGGAGAATTACTATGTATCGATTGATCAGCGTATATAAATAATTCTAGATATATTTCTTAATCCAAACATGTCCTGCGCAGGTGATGTGTACCTTATGTTAGTTAACGCCATTTATGGTACTCAGCGGCCTTTAGTAGCCCCTATTCTATTTCATCTGCTAATATTTAATGAAAAATAACACCTGAATGATGATATACTAATAAAGCAATAAATAAATTCGTTCTTTTTTTGATCCGAGCACGGGAGAGAGATTGCACTGCACCTGATGTTAAGCGCAGCGCAGTCCACAAAACCCAGCGACCACCGACAAACAATGAGTTTATCGGTGGTCACCAGAATCATGTCACCCTGTATAAATGCTTCATCACACTTAGAGTAGGAAAGAAGCAAATCAAGGATCCTGCGACAGGACAGGCGGATGACCGATACAGGCATAGATATAAGGATGTACGCCTATACTCGCCCCAACCAAACATCAAGTCCTGTCGCAAGCCGCTCGGGAGAACTGAATATACGATGGCTGATTCTGGCACGCGATCCACACAAGGTATGTGGTTTACTATGGCAGGTTTTAACACCATATGTACGGTGGTCGCTTTCTGGGTAGATATGAATTCTCCACCAGCAAAATTCACAGAAGATATATTATATTAACGAGTATTTTATTAAACAGTATGCACATAAACGAGCAAGTGGTCGTAATTGATCGATCGCATCTGAGGTTATTGTTCTCAGAAAATCTCACTCATCGTACAAAACGCAACAGCAAGATGACACTTCAGCACATTTTCCTGTTAGAGAGTAGCACCACCCCGGTCGAGCCGGCCCATTCATGATGTAGACAGAACTATCTACACCAGTGTTTCCCAACGTGGGGCCCACGCCCCACAGGCGGGCAATTTGATAGTTAAGGGGGGCAATTTAAAAATGGACTCGGCACGACTTTAATCCTTTCACTTTGGGTTATTTAAATGTGATGGATATTGGTGACAAATTTAACAAAAAAAATTTAATGTAGGGCCTATATATCATGGCCTAAAAAAGGTTGAGAAACACTGATCTACACCGTGGCTCTTACCTAAAAATAGCGTTTTTGATAGAAACGAGATGATTTTGCACTTTCTTGACTCATTTCTTTTCATTTAACTCGGCAACGCTTTCCATGATTCTTCTATTGAGTGTCCATGGGCGGTTCGATCACTCATCATCAGGGGACCCACTGGCACATATGCCGGCATATGCTATTAAAGACTTACTCAACAGTACTTGTATTTGATTGATCCCGGCCGCTGAATTTCACCATCCGACATCGCGCCAAAACCTAAAATTTCACCCACACCACCTCGATGTCCAGCGTTCCACAACAGCGCCATTTGTTAGGCATTTTCTTCCTCGCACAACCACTCTGTGGAATCAGCTGTCGCCGGCGGTCTTTCCGAACCGTTACGACTTGGGAACCTTCAAGAAGAGAGCGTATTCTTTCCTGAAAGGCCGGCAACGCATTTGCAAGCCCTCCGGTGTTGCAGGTGTTCATGGGCGGCGGTGGTCACTTTCCATCAGGTGAGCCTCCTGCCCGTTTGCCCCCTAATAAAAAAGATGTAATTGATCTGACTTCATCGATCGGTGTCGCGGTGATTTTCGATCCGCGATAAAAACATACATAAACTTGTTTTCTAAGGATTGGAAACCGCAATCTCGCAGTTATACGGCATCTGTGTATCGAAACGGAGACTTTTAAATTATGTCAAAGCCATACGATCTCCATTACGTGCATAGACGTAATATGGAATTATGTAAAAAAAGCTAGTTGCTTGATGAGAATGGTTGAAGAAACGCTTGCATGCACTTTCGAAGAATCATTAAATATTATTATATATATCTGAAGGCATGCCTGTAATCCCTGAAGAGGGAGGCAGTGGTGTGACTAGTACACCCACATTTCACTGAGTTAATTTCCGTCCCATGATGTAATAGGGGGCGAGCCTATCGTCATACCGGGTACAATTCTACGCTTAAACATGTCGTGATAGAAAAACGCAATATCGCTTTTACCCGGGGCATCGAACCCGAGAACTCAGCACAGCAGTGGTACAACACAACTGCGCCACCGAGGCAGTCCGTGATATTATGTGTGTATAAATGGATGTATGTTGTTCACAGATCCATAGAAGTATGGTTGAAGAGTGGCAGACGTCACAGCGACATTTTGGCCGAAAAGAAGCTGATCGAAGGGCAACTGCGTAGACCTGGATCCACCGTCATCCTGTGGCTGAAGTGTGAACAGGTAAATCAATCTTTGAATGTATTTTTATATTATGATTTCTTATGTTTATTTATTTCTTATGTAAATAAATAAATAAATATTTACGCGAATATTATGTACCTATTTAAATAAAACCAATTTAATCAGATTTTATCGCGGTTTTTTATCAATTTTGATCCCGACGTTTCGTAAGCTTTTCAGCCTTCGTGATCACGGGGTGGACTCTCAGTTCAGTCCCGTAGTTCTCGTAGTTCAGTCCACCCCGTGACCTCGAAGAAACGTCGGGATCAAAATTAATAAAAAAACCGCGATAAAATCCGTTTAAATTAGTTTTATTTCTTTTTATAAAGTTACGGGTTTTCTAGTAAAAGCAACACAATCTACACAAAATGTTTTATTATAACAAACCTATTTATTCTAATACTATAAATCGACTATAAGGACTCAACTATCTACTACAAATTTATATTAGTGAGTGAGATATCCGCGGGCAGAAATCCCCCTGCCGCCTTTCCAATTCCCATTCCTATTCTATCAGGTTGGCAACGCACCCATTATTCTTCTGATACTCGTGAGCATTAAAGATCACTCCCCATCAGGTTACTTGCTCAAACTGACCTTTACTATAAAAAAAGTTATAAGCCTGAAGACGGCATATACTACCAATCCTTTTTTATTTATTCGCCTGTATTATATATGCCCCACTGCTGGGCACGGGCCTCCTCTACTGAATGAGAGGGGTTAGGCCTTAGTCCACCACGCTGGCCTAATGCGGGTTGACAGACTTCACATACCATCGGCAAATCTTATCGAGTTCTCAGGTATGCAGGTTTCCTCACGATGTTTTCTTCACCGTTAAAGCAAGCTATAATTAACAATTAATATACACGTAACTTAGAAAAGTCAGAGGTATATGCCCTTGAGGCTGGTTTCGAACCTGCGACTTTCGTCTCGACAGTCCGTACCACACCCCACTGAGCTATCGCTCCTTCGTACCAATCCTTAGCAACATTAAAAGCCGAAGCCTGTATGACGTAAGTAGGTCGAATATCAAGCCCCACCCGTCATAATATACAGGATGAAAGTAACTTTCACATCGAGGTCACATAATCTATCGTAATAAATGACTGACGACAGGTGACGTCATTCTCGAACACAAATTACAAGCACATACATTTAATATAGTAAGTCTACTTGCTGTAACTTGGTCCGAGCGGTCATTTTTCGAAAACGGTACATTAATGTCAGGGTTAGTGGACTGATGTATGGGTGGGCGGTGACGTGACACGGTATTTTCGCCGTGTGTGAATTAATATTATGATAAGTGGCCAGCTTAGGGTTAGATTTAAAGTTGCCTGTAGTTCCGTTTCATAAATATTTTCTCTGTCAAATGAAATATGAAAATTGCATACGTAGTCATTGGTACGGTGCTTACCACTAGGCGAGCAAGGTGCTCGTCTTGTCATTGAGTTAAATATTAAAAGCGTACCAGTTTAGGCTTCATCAGCCATATAAAAAATATTTTCTACTCGTCGGTCCACACGGTCTTAATGATAATCTTTATTTTATTCTTTACATAGTATAAAACAAAGTCGCTTTCTGCGTCTATCTGTATGTATATCCGCTAACTCCTCCTAAACCACGCAACGGAATTTAAGCGGTTGTGAACATCAGTTAGACAACTTTTCACTGAAGGTTTATATGTATATAACGCTATGACCCATGGGAACAGGGCAGTTACATGACTGCGGTGAAACCGCGAGACACAGCTAGTTACAGATATATAGTATAGATAATTCGTAGTATTTGCAATTAAACAATAATCCTTAAACATCCGCCATTCGACCACCTGTCGAGTATATTTTTCAACGCATCTATGACTACAGTATTATCCTTCAATCTAAACAATTTACGCGCCTATACAATTTCTATATCTGCAATAAACATAACGGTAATAAAAAATAAAACATGCAATAATAAATGCCGACATACTTGCATTGTATGCACGGCTCAAAGGTGCAACACTGCGCGGGCGATATAAAAACGCGCGCAGATGCTACACCGAACACCTGGCAATCACGGCTCGCAGGTGAATCTCGCTTGTTTACGTTTTTTTGTGCATCCCTATTACAAGATGGCGGATCGAACGTCACAATTTAATGTTCGGTAATTATCGGTGAATTTAATTTAAGTTTCGATTTTTATGTGTTTTTGCATCAACCTGTGTGACGGTTGTTGGTTGAATTCTATTTTTAAAAATAAAATATGGAAGAGGATTGTTTTGGTTTATATATCCTACCAATATTATAATGAATGTGAAAGTTTGTTTGTTTAGATGTTTGAATGTTTGTCCGTCAATCACACTGAAACTACTGAACGGATTTTGATGAAATTTGGTATACAGACAGTGTATGAGCTGACTTGGGTGATAGGCTACTTTTTATCCCGGAAATCCCGGAAAAAGCAGATCACGCGGGCGGAGCCGCGAGCAAAAGCTAGTAATAATATAAATATATGTAATTTCACAGTGATCCGATTTAAATTCTTCTTTTAATTGAAAGGGTGAACATAGCTGTATGTTGGTCTATCTATCTAAATTTCAAGAAGAAATTCAAAATTGCTTAAAAAAATCGGGGATAAAAACTAATATATTGACATTTATGAATCTGTTTGGATGATTTTTTCACTCAGGACAGTAAAATAAAAAAAAGCTCCAACCTCAAAAAAAATTAAAAATAATAACCAAAGCCCTCCTTCCAATAGGTATGATTACTAACCAGCTGATTTTTTTGTTTTTACTTAGTTAATATTTATATAATTTAACAGTCATATTGTCCTACAAATAAAATAATAAATTTTTGAGTATCATCAAATCGAAATATTCTATCCTTGCTACATCTGTTAGCTACCACAATAGAGAATTTTCGCATAGGGAATTGTTGGGCGTCTCATCGAAACGAAGCTACTCACGGAAAATTAGCTTGATAGTAATCAAGTGGATCAGCTGGCCCAGGGAACCCGGACCATAATAACAATTTCAATTAAGACAATTTTCAAAACCGCATCCAAATTGGTCAATTCGTGTAGACACTACAATGGCACAGATAGTGACACACATAGAGAGACAGATGGGTCAAACTTATGACAAAAGTTTTTTTGTCGGAGGCTAAAATTTTTATTAGTGTAATTGATACAACATTATAAAGAGTTCAATACAGCCTAATTTTAAATTCCAACTATAAAAACACTGTGAACATCTGCTTGTCGTCATCCGCTACATCCTGTATAAAAAGTCAAAGGGTCAACCCAGGTAGAGATGTCGGTTTTTTATTTTTAGAGTTCCTTACCTAAAGGATACCAAAGGAAACTTATTTCAGAGCCTGAGCTACCGTTTGTCTCTCTGTGCTGTCTAAACTATAATAGGTAGTCGGCTGAAATTGTAGAATATGTGTTATTATGGCTGGTACTTATACTAACAAAAAAAAACAAAAAATGAAAAAATTACGGGATGATACGGAACCTTCTGTGTGCGAGTCCGAATAGCACTTGGCCGTCTTTTCTATAAATCTTTCACTTCGACTAAATGTTTGGATTTCAATATTTTTTTATTGTAGAAGAATCACACACGCCCTTATTTATAATAATTTAACTTTAATTTTGATTTATATCTACTAGTTGCTATGTCAACGCATAGTAACTAGATATAAAACCAGTATTAATGTTTAATTAAACTTAATTAACAACTGACTTCGAACCCGGAGCGGTGCGTTTGCTTGTTCCGTTTAGAAGTTCCTACTTCGATTCAGGGTCACTATTAGGTGACCCACATGCTCGGTTGTCAAGCTACGGAACCCTAGAAACTACTTTCTATGTGTGCGTGCATGCATGCGTTCGTGCGTGTGTGCGTATATCTGTCAGTGGCATCTTAATGCCTAAATAAATGAACCGATTTGAATACGGTTTTTTTTGTTTAAAGCTGGTTTAATGAAGATGGTTATTAGCTATGATTGACGATCTGATCAGCAGTTTAAAGTAACAGATGTTTTTTTAATTAACGTTGAGGTTTTTATCGGTGAGGTTATTAAGTCATTGCTTAATTGTATTATTTACGTTACCGAAAAATCTTAAACTGGAACCCGTTGTGGTATCTTCCACCATGGTTGCCCGAGCCTATTTACGTCCTATGACATGATAAAAGTCGTCTGCTTAGTTGTCTAACATACTGACCACAAATTTCAAAGATAGCCGGCTGCGAAGCAAGTAGTCGTGGCTTCGATTCCCGCACCAAGGCAAATATTTGTGTGATCCACAGAGATTTGTTACGGGTGCTGGGTGTTGTGGGACCGTAAGTCCCTCACAGTTCCTGATACCCACGATACAGGTTTAACCTAGTGTGGGATCAGGACAATGTGTGACTGTATATTTGACGGTGTATTTATTATTATTATATGTCTTTTTTTATTGAAAAACTTATGCACAGATTGTATTTAAGATGGGATATGTATACAGAACCCCACGATTTTGTCAGCCTAAATACCTTAGCACTAGACCAATGAGGAATTGTCTATGAATTATTAATGTTGGCAAAAAAAAACCCCCAAAGACCTCCGCGTTGTCACACCATTATGAAAATAAGAGAATAGTGCATCGTTATTTTTTAACTGCCGGCCATTAGCCTATCACGCGAGCCGCTGCGGTAGTTCCTAAGGCATATGCACGGGTAATGAGGGGTGAAGAACTAAAAATAATTGCTCTTTTAGTTTACTATTAATGATTGTTCGATACGTTTGATCAGCTCCAAAGGGTTAATTATAAAAGCTGGCAACACATAAAATTATCACACCTATACATACATGTGTTAATAAATTAACTTGCACTTCACTATTCGAGTTGGTAATGTATAATTTAACATATAATTGGATAAATAAAAGCTAACAGTTATAGATATAGATAAACAATGTACTTTAAACTTGAGAGGAGTACGACACTGGTAAGACAGTTTACACATCGTAAGCGAACAGATATACAGTAAAAATATTATTATATATATATATATATATATATATATATTTATATATCCTGTCTATTTTTAAAATGAGAAGTATAAATTTGACTCCGGCGTATGTGTGAATCTGGCTGCAACACAATAACACCTAAATTAATGGACAATTTGAATATTTTTAAACTAGTTTCATCAGGGTGGTTGTTTGCTGTTCTAAAAAAACTGATGAGCCGTATAAAACTTACATAATAATATGACTTTCTAATTAACGTTGGAGATTTTTATCGGTAAAAGATTCACAGATAAGAATTGCTTTACATGGAAATTCCACCCTTATGGGTAGGATTATTCTCTGGAACGGACCAGAATAATGTTGCTATATTGAGTTACTCACTAACTAGTAAATTAGGCTATACCATTTATGTACCTTTTATAATACTAAAAAGCTGTATCGTTTGTTACCCATTCCTCACTACCGACACATACTTGCAGTCGCCACAGTTAATCACATTCGCATAAAAACCCAACACTACACACAACCAGCAGGGAGCAAGCCGACTTTGTATCAAATGGCGAAGTACATCATACGCCCCACAGTGACTTAGTGCCACTACAACTCATAGAACACAGGAGAAAAAAAACCATAAATGTTGGTATGGTAAAATCGAATTAAAACTGTATTGTTTACAGTACTAATAAGTCGCTCGACTGAGTACATACCTCTGTCTCGCAGAAAATTGGCGCAATAGCATTAATGATTGTTGCGTTTCACATGGTCAGTAAGCTTGCTAAAGGTCTAATGACAAAAGTCGCTTGCATAGTTTAGATTGTTAACGCTAATTGCGCATCGAAAGACCTTCAATACCGATATCTAAACTAGCTTTGAATAATTGTATACCACATTTTATACCAAAAGGCAATAAGAATGACACTAGTCCTGAGGGCCTACGCCTTAGCAACATAACGTGAGCTCAAGCTATATAACACTCCATCGCTAATCGCTATCACTACGACGACGCCACTTACAGTCCCGTAGACGACAGCGTACGACGTTCCCCGATATAGTGTGATTGCTTTTTACTTTTTACTCGTGTTCTAAGCAGATGTTGATTATAATAATTTATGCTCATTTAGATAGAGAAGCAGGTGTTGCACGTAAATGGCCTGAGACTCGTATCAATCGTTTCACTTACATGTTACGTAACCGTATAGTTCTTAAATATTGGAGATAAATAAATAACCCCACGGATTCATGTAGGCATGATACCACAGTGAGATATGGTTATTATGTTTCAAGGAATGTGGGACTTTCGACCCAACCACACACAAATTTGAAAAAAGTATAAACTGTACTATGTAGCAACGATGATGTAGGTAGGAAACGCAATCTTGGTTGTTACTTGGTGAGTACGGGCCCTACCTTTTTTTATCCGGGCACAGCAAAATGACTACACTACAACTGATGGTAAGCGTAGTGCAGTCCAAAAAACTTGCGGCCACCGCCAAACAATGAGTTTATCGGTGGTCACGAGAATCATGCCGGCCTGTATAAATGCTTCTTCCTTCTTTAAAGAGGGAAGAAACAATACGAGGGGATGCGACAGGACAAGCGGATGGCCGGTACGGGCACAGTGATACAAGGATGTATCCCTATAACCGCCCCAACCAACCATCAAGACATATCGCAAGCCCCTCGGGAGAACCGGATATACACTGGCTGATCCTGGAACGCGATACACATAAGGTGTGTAGATCACTATGGCAGATTTTAACACCATGTGTACGGTGGTCGCTATCCGGGCGGATATGAATATCCTACCACCAGCAAAATCTGTGAATAATTTTGAATTCAAAAAATAACGTTCAGATGTAAGTAGCTTCGAATACCTTGCGTATTACTTAGTAACTGAGGCAAAACACTTACTAATAAAATGCGGCATATAAACACACATATTCCAAAAAGAAGAATATAACTCATTATACTGTACAAAAAGTTATAGCGGCAGGTGTAGTGCTTAGGGCACGTGCCGCTGCGATGGGTTTACCGACCGAACATCGTTTGATGCAATTGGGTTGTTGACTCGATATTTAAATTATTTTAAACTTCGAATAATTAATTATGGAACATTATCATCACTAGAACAACATTAATTGTTTAGGAAAGCGCAGGCTTTAATAACACAGTAAATTCTTACTCGTTTGAAAGGCTGGGTGCTAAAAATATCTATTTTTTTATCCGAGCGCGGCAAAATTACTTCACTGCCAGTGCAGGTCAAAAAAACCAGCGACCACCGACAAACAATGACTTTATCGGTGGTCAGCAGAATCATATCCAGCCTGTATATGCTTCTTCACTCTCCGAAGAGGAAAGAAGCGAGGGAGGACCCTGCAACAGGACAGACGGATGACCGATTCAGACAAAGGAATGCGTGGATGTACCCCTATATTCCTATATATGTAGAAGTGTTCAATAAAGATTTTTTATTAGTATTATTGAAAGTATTTTTTTAACCAATAAAATAAATTATTAACCTCTACAAACACAGACAGCCCTTTACTCTTTCAACTGGAGATAAAAACCGAGCATAAAGTAAATACCTGTAGGCCTGTAATTTATCATAAATACGAAATTAAAAGCCGAACACCAGACAAAGAGGATACATCAAAACAAACATCGGCATTCGTAAGGTCAGCAAATGAAATCGGCGGGAGTTTAGTGGTTAGTAGCGGTAGGGCGGAGAGGGGGGCGGGGGGGCACGCGAGCGGCGCGTGGGGTACGCAGCCCACCTGTTCCCGGGACGCACCCTTGCTACGTTCACAGGGTGCTATAAAAATTAATAACCAGTTTTTTTTTTATCAGGCACAGTAATGGACACTGGATTTGTTGTCAAACGATAGTATTGAACAGTGCAGTTAAAAAAAAATACCGTCGATAGACATTGCGTTCCATAACAGTCGTTAGAATCATGTTGGTCTAATGTTACTGGATATACACTGGCTGATCATGCGACGCCCGAACGAGCCACTATGGCGGGTTTTGTTACCATGTGTACCGTGATCGCTACTGATTCGGGTACAAAAATGTATTATGTACCCTCCAACCAGATAAGGATCTCGAGTTGATTATATTAGCAGGATTATTTCATCTAGTCATCTCTCGTAATGTGACCATTATTAGCTCTTATGTCTTATTATGAATCGGTACGTCATGTCAGATTGACTTGCTGATCTTCTTAACTCTAAAGGGTTCAAGATATCATCAGCCCGCTTTAGCGTGAACCCTCGAGACATCTCGTACGAGATAACTACGCTACCACTAAACTTATGAGGCGACCCTATCATCAATAGGGTAGTTTACTTGATTTTGTTATTTTAAACAATAAGCTATATTACATACTAGCTTTTGCTCGCGGCTCCGCCCGCGTGATTTGCTTTTCCCGTGATAAAAAGGAGCCTATATCTTATTCTGATGTATAAGCTATATTATTGTAAATTTTTATTAAAATCCATTCAGTAGTTTTTATGTGAAAGAGTAACAAACATACATCCATCCATACTTACAAACTTTCGCGTTTATAATATTAGTAGGATAAGATAATATAGAAAGAATTTAATAAATCGATCCAAAAATAAATACATCAGAAGCCATTAAAATCTGCTGAAAGGGCTGCTTGTTAATTGACAGACGACGCAAACCCTGACGTCACTTTCACATTCTACGTGACCAAGATAGTGGAATGTCCCCTATACTGTTTTTTTTTTCGTCTTTTAAAAATGAGTTCGATGCTTCGTCACTATATAAAGGGCCGCGACAGGTGCAACGCTATTTCGGCATCAACCACAGATAACCAGAGCAATCCAGAGACAATAAAACGAATAAAAATATTTCTGTTAATTAACACTGGCATGACGCAAACTATTTATTATTTTTGACGGAAATTATTTAAGGAAGAGTTTTGGCGGGAATTCTGACAGTGCAGTTCATCGCTTATTTTAATTTATTTCATAAACTAGTTTAGAGTTGTGTTTGTTGTATAAAAGTGGTGTCGATTTGTTCAATAAACATTGACGGTGATGAACAGTGTATGGAAACATTGAAATAAGTGAATTAAGAATCGTACTGAAAGGAGTTAACACCAAAACTCCGACAAGACCTTGAAATCGACAGCACCCGTGTTTCATCGTTCTTGTAAAAATTACTTGAGAATAAACTATACTTGACACTGGCTAAATGCATAATACTGCGAAAGCCATAAATAAAAAGAAGAAGAATTATTTAAGGAAAATGTAAAATAAAATTAAATATTCTAAAGGCTTATTCACAACTTCCGCTTCAACGTTAAGTGCCAAATAATGCCAGCCAAATTAATCAGTACTGATTTGTCATACGCTTCTCACGATATTGACTGGGTGGTAATTGTGTTTTTGGCTGTCTTATATTTTACGTGTTAAATAACGTTTATTTGAGTATTATGAAACAAGCACTAAATATAAATAAATTATTATTTAAATAGGAGCAATATAATGAAGACATAAATGTAAATTCGCCAACCCTCAAGCCGATGCAGTTGAATTTTCACCTGCATTGCGGATGGACATTACTTAACCCGTAACGGCAACAAATTGACATAATACGGTTTCCGCTAGAAAGGTATTGATAAGAGAGGCTCCCGCCCAACAGTGGGATAGCGACGCCAATCATTTTTAAGGTTTTACTTCCACGTATACAATTAACTAAACGGCATTTTACGTCTTTTTCCCACATAAACAAAACTACATGTGTGTAATGACCAAATATTTTTACGACATGTTTCATGCATCAAAACTTTCTCCACATTAAGTAAGGCAATCAATTTTATAATTATACGTATTTATTTCGTATATTAAAGATCGCTCAATACTGGCATATCTATGTTATTACCAAAAAAATAGTTTTAGGAAATATTTATAGTTTTATAATGTTTTTTTATTACTTTATAAATAATAAAAAAATATTCATATTTGCTTGTAACACATTGTATACCATTGTCCATATATTATCGAAACAGAAGTTATGATACCAAAGATAATATTTAGTCTTAAAATAAAAAAAAACACTGCTGACAAACGGACGAGGCAACGGCGAAATTCAGGCCGCGAGTCATCCCATACAATAATAAATACCAATAAATTGACACTATTCAACGAAATATAAATACAGTAAAACTTTTTAACAAGTGAAATAATAAACAAGTGAAATCGGCTTAATATCGGTTTCTTTTATTGGTTGATTTTTTTTTGCGTCGGTTTTATTTTTGTTGAATAGAATTTATTATACATACTATTTTTAATGAAAGACTCATCGAAATCGGTGCATAAATGACGAAAATTTTAATCCTCCATCCCCAATTGTGTCCTCTTAGGTGTGGCGTACCTTCTTGAAATTTAAAAATAGACTAATTTAAATACATTTATATACTTAATGGTTTAGAATCCATATTTGGCGGCTTTATGCATGGTCATGCATAAAAAAATATATAGGTACGCGTCAAATTGCGTACCTGCTCCGTGTTTCTTCGACGTTTAAATAAATTCCATTTTTAACACGTTCCATTTTTAAAAACAAAACATTTTTATAAACAATCCCGCGATGATTTTCACCAGCCTGTATTAACGCCGGTGGCGCACCTGTCGTTTGCCTGTTGTTTTTTTTCTTTGTTACCCCATCCTTAACCCGAAGTGTAACTATAACCGGCCGCATATTACGGTAGGTCGTACCGCGTACGACATATTTAACCTTTAACCGGATGTGTTCACAACGGAACCTGCCTCGACGGCTGCTGCTGTCTGCAATTGCGACTCAATGCAAAGGTTAATGACTTCGATGAAGTTGATTGTTGTCTGTTGATTAAGGGGTTATATACAGTTAGAAGGCCGAAAAAAAGCGAATTTTCCAGAATTATTTCTGAGAAAACTTTTAAAGTTATTGATCTAAAAATTTGTATACATATTATGGAATCTTTTAACTGTATTTTAAGAATTACTATTAGTAAAAATATTTATTTGGAATGGAGCTACAGCTGATATCCGGGAGCTCCTCTCAAGAAGACGTTTTGCGGTGACCACTATATCTCTGAACTGGATCCTCTGAAATTAAAAAACTAAACAGATTTCGTTAAAGTAATGTTAAATCTAGTAATTAATCGAAGGAATAAGCAAAATAACTTTTTTTGACAAAATGGCGGCTTCTCAAAAAAAAAAATCTATTTTTGACCAAAATTTCGACCTTAAGTTGCTTATAAAAAAAAAATTATTTATCGGTGAGAAAAAATCTTCGATTAATTACTAGAAAATATATTTAAGAAGCTCGTGTTAAAATTTGAGACTAATCGGTTAAGCCGTTTTCGAGTAATGTTGGTCACCGACTTTGAAAACACCATTTTGAGAAAAACGCGTTTAAAGTTTGAATAGCACTAAATATTTTCCAGTTTGGGAGGAGAAAAATAAAAATTTACCTTTCAGGTATAAAAAAAACAATTACACACTGTTGCTTTACGCATCTAAATACATTAGAAGAGAACATTTACAATAGGCAGGTGCATAAAAGGGACAGTGTAAAGGGACAGGTAAGCGCTTTGAAGCTTTGCTAAGCTTTCAAGCACTTTGAAACGCCTTTACAAATTTGCGTGTAACTTCGAAAATATTCACCGGAACGATATGAAATTTTCTGTGTGTATTCTTAAATATATGTACATTAAGAAAATATAATAAAACGAAAAACGATTTTTTGAAATTTCTAACTGTATATAACCCCTTAATTACTCAAGTTGTATTAATTTATCGAAAAATATTTAAGTTACTGATTCAAATTGCATTAAATTATCGAGAAACATTAAAATACACTCAAGATGGATTAATTCATCGAGTTTCAAGTTATTGACTCAAATTGTATTAAACCATAAAAAAGACTTCAGTTAATGACTCAAGTTGCATTAAAGCAGGCAGTTTAAAGGAATTACGTCGTATTCTTTATCCAGGCCCAAATATTGATTGATATTGAAAAACTACACCAAGAAAAAAAAGGACGCGTTGCCGACCTTATCTCACTCACCGTACGAAACGTAACGTAAGCTGCTTCTTCACGTCGTTTTCCTTAACAAATTGTACATGAAAAATTACGTATTTTATAAAAAATAAATTCATACACATAATTATAACTCAAATAATATAAAATTATGCGCTCCACTATACCTCGCACCAATCAATGTTGGGAGCAATAAGTTTCCAAATATTAAGATTTCTACGATATAGCTACGCTATTATTGAGTGGTAGAGCCACACTGTAGACGGTTTTGTCTACAACATGAATGGTCCAACTCGACCGGGCCGGTACCAATGGGTCACAGAAAGCCGCTTGAGGAACTACAAGGACTTGTGGTCCCACAATTCCTAGACACGAAACAAATACTCGTGAATCGCACAAACATTTGTCTCGGTGCGGGAATCGAACCCTCGGCCTCTCGCTTCGCAGCCGGCTACTCGCTCACGACACCACGGAGGCTATCAAAGATTTTCCAAATTGAATATCAGCACTACGAAAAAATAAATTAATACGAATGAATAGAAAGTAACTGAATTGATAATAATTACACGTTATGACTAATATAGAACTTTCAATTTAATACTAAACATAAATGGCTTGAACTTAAAATAATATTCGATACATAATTGGGTTGCATTTATTTAATAACCTGCTTCAAGATTATTAATTTGTATCAATATATTCATAGACAAATTGAAATATAAATTATACCTATTACAAAGTTGCATAATTAATCTGTGGTAATTAGACCAAATCAAATTCGCAGAAATGACGAAGGAAATTCTCATTAGTATTCTAAATTTAAGATTAAATTCTAAATTTTGAACTAATAGCAAAACGTTGAGCATTGCGGAATTGGTTAATTAATTGACTGTAATTATTATTATGCTTTATTACGGACAATTAATTCCGATTTGTGTTCGAAATTTGAAATTAGTGTCATAGATTAGCTGAAAAGTGAAACGACTGTCATTGCATCACAAAATCATTATAGTCTGTAATATATACCTATACAAAATACGTAAACAATACGTGTAACAAACGTAAAAACAAAACTCATATGATCACTTTATTACGACCGTCTTCTGTTCGTTTGTCGGGACCCCTTCTCAGGAAGTGGTAAAGTTCACTAGACTTCTATGCGACAAGTCGTCTAGTAGTTAGTACCATCGCATTTTCTGTCGCTAAGCAACAGTGTGTTGCACTATTGTGTTTCGGTTTGAAGGACACTGAAGCCAGTGATTACTGGGCATTAAGAGACTTGACATGTTGTCTCCGTCCGCGAGCACAATTCAGTGCTATGCACTGCTTTATAATTAAAAGTTCTGTGTGGTGTTGTTTCTGTTTATTGGCATTAGGCAGAAGTTGCGCTTACAATCAGGCGAGCGATCTGCTAGCAAGCTTTTAAAAGTCAAAGAATCGATCTTAGGACACAAAGCTACATTCTGTCATTACAGACTACAGACAATGTCTTCGTTCATGTACTCCCTTCGCGTGTCGCGATTAAGTGCAACATTGAGCGCAATGTGTCAACACACAATATAAAATCTATGCGTACTGCGATGGCAGCATCAATCTCACTACATAAAATTGGCACGCTTGGTTTCTATGCAGATACGACGTATAATAATATGTCATTTCTACTATATTGTACTTGATCTGTAGCTGCCATCCTAAGCTTGATGTGGCGGCCTGAAAGTCATAATGAAATACCCTAACCAACCGGGTCACGAAGCATGACCCCCATTTTTTTAGTAAATAAAAGAGCAATGCAGTCAAGTGAGCCGTCAGCATGCTAAAGGTACGATTCCGAAGTCGGCGGCAAATTGCCGACTACACGTGACAACCTCATGCGTCACAACAGGTTGTTATGATTTTGAAATTCGAAAACGACGGCATTATCATGGTTGCTTATCTAATCGGTATTAGTCAAATGCTCATAGCCAGTTGCACTCACTTAGTTACCGGTCAACGAATAGTGAGTTAATCTCCGTGCTTCGGAGAGCAAATAAAAGCCGGTGCTGGCTGTAATCATCTTAAGCAGTCGTTAAACCAAGTTAGAGGCCTCTGTGCGGCTTGAAAACTTTGAGGCTTGTTTTGCCAGCAACCATTCTATATAAAATAGAGTAAGTCAAATCTACAGCTGCGATAAATTTTTTTATTTGATTGAATAACGAGATGAGCAAGGCGCTCGCCTGATGGTAAGCGCCACGCCTAAACAGAAGCAACACCACACAGAACTTTGAATTACAAAGCACTCTTATTGACTCAAATTGTATTAAACCATAAAAAAGACTTCAGTTAATGACTCAAGTTGCATTAAAGCAGGCAGTTTAAAGGAATTACGTCGTATTCTTTATCCAGGCCCAAATATTGATTGATATTGAAAAACTACACCAAGAAAAAAAAGGACGCGTTGCCGACCTTATCTCACTCACCGTACGAAACGTAACGTAAGCTGCTTCTTCACGTCGTTTTCCTTAACAAATTGTACATGAAAAATTACGTATTTTATAAAAAATAAATTCATACACATAATTATAACTCAAATAATATAAAATTATGCGCTCCACTATACCTCGCACCAATCAATGTTGGGAGCAATAAGTTTCCAAATATTAAGATTTCTACGATATAGCTACGCTATTATTGAGTGGTAGAGCCACACTGTAGACGGTTTTGTCTACAACATGAATGGTCCAACTCGACCGGGCCGGTACCAATGGGTCACAGAAAGCCGCTTGAGGAACTACAAGGACTTGTGGTCCCACAATTCCTAGACACGAAACAAATACTCGTGAATCGCACAAACATTTGTCTCGGTGCGGGAATCGAACCCTCGGCCTCTCGCTTCGCAGCCGGCTACTCGCTCACGACACCACGGAGGCTATCAAAGATTTTCCAAATTGAATATCAGCACTACGAAAAAATAAATTAATACGAATGAATAGAAAGTAACTGAATTGATAATAATTACACGTTATGACTAATATAGAACTTTCAATTTAATACTAAACATAAATGGCTTGAACTTAAAATAATATTCGATACATAATTGGGTTGCATTTATTTAATAACCTGCTTCAAGATTATTAATTTGTATCAATATATTCATAGACAAATTGAAATATAAATTATACCTATTACAAAGTTGCATAATTAATCTGTGGTAATTAGACCAAATCAAATTCGCAGAAATGACGAAGGAAATTCTCATTAGTATTCTAAATTTAAGATTAAATTCTAAATTTTGAACTAATAGCAAAACGTTGAGCATTGCGGAATTGGTTAATTAATTGACTGTAATTATTATTATGCTTTATTACGGACAATTAATTCCGATTTGTGTTCGAAATTTGAAATTAGTGTCATAGATTAGCTGAAAAGTGAAACGACTGTCATTGCATCACAAAATCATTATAGTCTGTAATATATACCTATACAAAATACGTAAACAATACGTGTAACAAACGTAAAAACAAAACTCATATGATCACTTTATTACGACCGTCTTCTGTTCGTTTGTCGGGACCCCTTCTCAGGAAGTGGTAAAGTTCACTAGACTTCTATGCGACAAGTCGTCTAGTAGTTAGTACCATCGCATTTTCTGTCGCTAAGCAACAGTGTGTTGCACTATTGTGTTTCGGTTTGAAGGACACTGAAGCCAGTGATTACTGGGCATTAAGAGACTTGACATGTTGTCTCCGTCCGCGAGCACAATTCAGTGCTATGCACTGCTTTATAATTAAAAGTTCTGTGTGGTGTTGTTTCTGTTTATTGGCATTAGGCAGAAGTTGCGCTTACAATCAGGCGAGCGATCTGCTAGCAAGCTTTTAAAAGTCAAAGAATCGATCTTAGGACACAAAGCTACATTCTGTCATTACAGACTACAGACAATGTCTTCGTTCATGTACTCCCTTCGCGTGTCGCGATTAAGTGCAACATTGAGCGCAATGTGTCAACACACAATATAAAATCTATGCGTACTGCGATGGCAGCATCAATCTAACTACATAAAATTGGCACGCTTGGTTTCTATGCAGATACGACGTATAATAATATGTCATTTCTACTATATTGTACTTGATCTGTAGCTGCCATCCTAAGCTTGATGTGGCGGCCTGAAAGTCATAATGAAATACCCTAACCAACCGGGTCACGAAGCATGACCCCCATTTTTTTAGTAAATAAAAGAGCAATGCAGTCAAGTGAGCCGTCAGCATGCTAAAGGTACGATTCCGAAGTCGGCGGCAAATTGCCGACTACACGTGACAACCTCATGCGTTACAACAGGTTGTTATGATTTTGAAATTCGAAAACGACGGCATTATCATGGTTGCTTATCTAATCGGTATTAGTCAAATGCTCATAGCCAGTTGCACTCACTTAGTTACCGGTCAACGAATAGTGAGTTAATCTCCGTGCTTCGGAGAGCAAATAAAAGCCGGTGCTGGCTGTAATCATCTTAAGCAGTCGTTAAACCAAGTTAGAGGCCTCTGTGCGGCTTGAAAACTTTGAGGCTTGTTTTGCCAGCAACCATTCTATATAAAATAGAGTAAGTCAAATCTACAGCTGCGATAATTTTTTTTATTTGATTGAATAACGAGATGAGCAAGGCGCTCGCCTGATGGTAAGCGCCACGCCTAAACAGAAGCAACACCACACAGAACTTTGAATTACAAAGCACGGTATGGCACTTAACTGCTCTCGTCGCCCTGATACATAATATATTAAGTCTCATAAATCCCAGTAATTTCACTGACTTCAATATCTTTCAAACCGTAGCACAACAGTGCTTACACACTGTTGATGGGCGGCAAAACTAGACAAAGCGGTGGTACCTCTCGCATGCGAAGGACCTACCACCTTGTAAATTTCTAACGTTGTTTAGAAATCGTACCTTAAGTGTACCAGTGGAGGTGTCGATTATAAAGTAAGGCTTCACACGGACTCGACGACTCTCAATCACGGCACGTCAAATGGTCGATACCACCGCGATACGAATACCGACGAATCATAGTGGTGTGGGCCGGAATTGGCATAGCGTTGTGGGCGTGGTTCAATAAGATTATTAATTAGTTGTATTAGGAATGAGATTTTTTTTGGTAATAATTCATTTTTCGCCTAATTGGTTTTGTCATAGCGTACTTAGTGTGAGCTCATATCCCATATCGAGAAATTATATTTGTTTTTACTTTTTCGATTCGAAAAATCAGACTCCTGTCTGCCTGACTGCTGCCCGTAACTTATATGAGATAGGCTCGCCTTTATTCACATCATAGGACGTATTTCTAACCTGGACGAACTAATGGTCCGTTTGATGGTAAATGGTAACCGCAGCTTACTGAAATTCCAATAACACATATACGTAAGTCGTATCGTATCTTTGTCTTTTCAACTATTAAATTTAAATAGGAAAGATCCAACTGATATTGCTACTGACTGATTTTAAAACATTAGGCGCGAACACATTCAAAATACATTATGGCGTCAGGAAGCATTACGATAATTTAAAGAAATTATTAACATAACGTAAGGGACGTTTCAATGATTCGATGATCAATGATTTCAATGATTCCGAGTCAATGATTCGGTTTTCCTTACCTGACTTGGTTTGGAATGTAAACACAGATTTTACTAGTATTGTACATGTTACAAGAAAACTAAACTCGTATTTTTAAAAAATCGATTGGTGTATGTATCGATCGATCTATGATAATGGACTGTGTTTACACATGTTATAAATATAATTATACTGACATTAGTTTATCTTAGTGGTAATAATCAATTAATTTATTGTGAAAATAATCGATTACCACCATCACTAGCATCGTTACCCAATTAAGTTTTGCTGTACTAACAGAATATTTTGTGCACATAAAACACTTGAACATTATATCGATTTGGTAACATTCATTGCATGAATCTTTTCCACTCAACAGGGTCCAATTGTCCCCCACAAGCCTTTCTAAATCCGTCCCCGTTCGTCATCGGACTCCCACGAGTCTACAGGCACCGACAGGTTGGCCGGTTCATAGACCTTCACGGACGATATCGATAACAAAAACTCGCTTGTAAACAGACGCAATAAAAATGCGCGCTAAACAAATCTGGCACCAACTAAATTTGTAAGCGGACGCGGTGTACATCGCGCTTCTATGTTTTTGTGTGTTGATTGTTATTTGCTAGGTTTAAATCACTGCCTCGGCCGGTAGAAGTTACTCTTAACATATTTCCGGAATAAAAATAGGCTGTGTCTGGTACACAAGTATCATAAATATATATAGATTTTTTTATTTAATTGAATGACGAGACGAGCAAGGCGCTCGCCTAATGTTAAGCGCCACGCATGCCCATAAACAGAAACCATACAGAATTTTTGAATTACAAAGCACTTCATGTCACTGAACTGCGCTCATCACCCTGAGACATAAGATGTTAAGTCTTATAATGCCTCGTAATTTCACTGGTTTCAATGTTCTTCAAACCGCAACACCACAGTGCTTACACACTGTAGCTTGGCGGCAGAAATAGACAAAGCGGTGATACCAACCCAGACTGCCTCTCGCACACGAGGGACCTACCACCTTGTTGATTATTAATTGCTAGGTTTAACTCACGGCCCTGCCCGTTTGAAGTATTGTAGGCGTACATGGGCGGTGGAGATCACTTACCATCAGATGCTCCTTTGCCGCCATATTCTATAAAAAAATACTCTAATATTGTTCTTAAGAGCAATGATTCATTTAAGAGCATATATTTCTGACAGTCTGACAGTAATTATCAGCTTCCATTGTATGTATCATTTGACTTTAACAAGCTCCTTTGATGTTGGAACAATCTGTTTCTGAACATTATTCGGAATGTAGAAAATAACTAGGCTATTTTAGTAGCAAAATGTTTGTATTATGTATTATAGTTCGTTGGTAAAATGCCAGATTTAAGACGATTACTGCGTTTGAATTGTGGGTTATCAACCCACTCGCATCAGAACTAGGTCAGCAGGCCAGTATTCCTGCCATAACCATCCCTCCACCTGAATTGGGAAGGTATCCGTACTATGAGTTTTCCCTACGTAAAAAAAAACACGCCCTAATTTATCAACCCCGTGTTTTATCTTGCTCCGCAACCTCTCCTAATTACAGGGGTGAAGCCTTAGTCCACCACGCTGGCCTAACGCAGCTTGGTAGACTTCAAATACCTTCTAAATTCTGATGAGGAGCTTCTCAGGTATTCAGGTTTCCTTACGTTTTACTTCGCCGTTAAAGGGCGACCGATAATTCACAATGAAAGCACACGTTATTTCAAAAAGTGCTATGCTATGCTATAAAAAAAACATCTACCAGAGTATTAACAATAGCAGTACTTAAGGTAGAACGAAATTAATTAACTTATAAATAAATAACATGAAGTAGTGGATATGTTTCAGAAAGTGAGCGTAAATAAAGCAAAATAATTAAATAAACTTAATAATATAACGATGTACTTAGGTAGCCAGCGCGCTTTAATGGTATTATAACACATTAGTATATAATATGCTGGTGGTAGGATTTTCATATCCGCCCGAATAACAACCACCGTACACATGGTTTTAAAACCTGCCATAGTGACCCACACATCTTATATGGATCGCGTTCCAGGATCAACAAGTGTATATCCGGTTCTCCCGAGGGGCTTGCGAAATGAATTTATGGTTGGTTGGGGCGGGTATAGGGGTACATCCATGGATCCCTGTGCATGCATCGGTCATGAGCCTGTCCTGTTACAGGCCTCTCTATTTGCTTCTTCCCTCGGAGTGTGAAGAAGCAATTATACCGGCCGGCTTGATTCTGGCGACCAACGATGAACTCATTGTTTGTCGGTGGTCGCTGGTTTGCAGTCACTTTGCCGTGCTCGGATAAAAAAGTATCCGTCCAACTATTTAATATAGCAAGCAAAAAATATACAATTTCAATTAAGCAGAACAACATAAGTGTGACATCATAAGACAGTAATCAGTAATCGCTTACCATCTAATAATAGTACACACATTACGATTTTATTAACGATGTTAATTTTTTTTTGTTTTTTTTTTAGCCCTATATAGTATATTCGTCCCATTGCTGGGCACGGGCCTCCTCTACTGAATGAGAGGGATCAGGCCTTAGTCCACCACGCTGGCCTAATGCGGGTTGACAGACTTTACATACCTTCGAAAAATCTTATCGAATTCTCAGTTATGCAGGTTTCCTCACGATGTTTCCTTCACCGTTAAGGCAAGCGATAATTAACAATTAATATACACGTAACTTAGAAAAGTCAGTGGTGTATGCTCTTGGGGCTGGTTTCGAACCTGCGACTTTCGTCTCGACAGTCCATACCACTCCCCGCTGAGCTATCGCTGCTTAACGATGTTAAATACTTAAAGATAATTCTGTGTTGGTATAGGAGGAGCGAAAATAATAAATGGGTGGAGAATTTTTAAGAAATTTTATTTTTGATGGTAAATAATATAAATATAAGTATCATCATAACTTATTAAAAAAAAGGAAAAATCCAGTCTTCAAATAATTTTAAACGATATATTTTTCAAAAATATATTTACAACTACCAATCACAATTATTTATTATAATTTATCTTTTTTATTTTTGTTTAAATTGCAAAACATTTTTTATTCGATGTCCCACAAAAAAATGTAATATTAATTCAAAACATTCAAGGCTTATGAATTTAAAAACATACTTATTACGTAGTATGTAAGTAAACAACCATACTTTGGATGTAAAAAAACAGATTCTTTTTGTAACAACTCCGGTGCCAACGCCTTTTACTTTTGGCGCGAACGAGTGATGTCAGTGGCACTCGTATTTGTCTATACGTGTTTTTTTTTCAAAGCACAAAAAGCAGAGAGCACCACGCATCAATGATAGCCATTTAATGGCATCACGACGTGATAAAAAGGTTTGTGCGATTAAAAAAATGATAATATAAATCGAAATGGGCATAGCGATTGTCGGATGATGACTGTTCGTTTGCGTATTGCTTTGTGCGTATTATGAGTTTACTACGAATGAATATAATATATTGTGTTTTTTTCCTGTGTATACTGTATAAGAGCCTTAACCCCAGTTATCAATGAAGCAACAAAAATCAATTTGTACACATTTTTTCTACATTATTTAGCCGAGTATAAGTTTTTTCATAGCAAAGGCCGGCAATCGAGTAAGTGCGTCACCTGATTGTAATTGATCTCCACCTCCCACGAACATCCACAATAGGTACCAAAAGCGCGTCGCGGTTTCCTGTCTCTGTCGCATACCTTGAAACGTACCTATACAATTTTGTATAAAGCGTACGAGTCGTTGTCGTCTGGTGTCGCGGTCTCCTGTCTCAGGCGCGCACCTCAAAATATACCTTTATTTACTTATTTGGATCGCATACCTTTTTTTTATAGCATAGCCCGACAACGAGCAAGTGGGTCACCTGATGGTAAGTGATCTCCACCGCCCATGTAAGCCCACCACCAGAAGAATTATGGGCGCATTGCCGACCTTAAAGGAAAGGGATAATTAGGGATTGGGAAGGGGAGGGGGATTTGGCCTTCCAGATATCTCACTCACCGTACGAAACGCAGCAGCAAGCCGTTACCTTACGTCGGTTTTCTGTGAGACAGTGGTAATGACCCGGTTGAGCCGGCCCAATCATGCTGTAGACAAAACTGTCTACAGCGTGGCTCTACCACTTATAAATGTCATGTATCTCTGTCGCATACCTTGAAACGTACCTATACAATTTTGTATAAAGCGTACGAGTCGTTGTCGTCTGGTGTCGCGGTCTCCTGTCTCAGGCGCGCAACTCAAAATATACCTTTATTTACTTATTTAGATCGCATGCTTAGTACCTTTACCTTTTACAAGGTGGTAGGTCCCTCGTATGTTAGAGGCCGTCTGGGTTGGTACCACCGGTTTGTCTATTTCAATGAGGTCCTGACACTTTTGTATTGAAATACCTCTGTTACTGGGAATTGTCAAACCTTCGTAACTGAGACTTGATTTCTTAGATTTTTTCGATATTTACCTCTATAATTGGAACTTTGTAGCTCATTAGCCCGCATAAGTGGGACAGTTCATCAGGTGTACACAAGTTATGACGCGTTTGTTTTGAGAAGGAATTAGACTGTTTACTAATATTTCGTTTTACTAACCTCTCATGGTGGAACCCTCTAAAAAGAAAACAACTGTCATGTTAACCTGCCTATTTTGGAAAACTGGGTAAATTAAAAGCCTCAAAAAATTATAAAAAAGGTTGGTCCCTACATATGCCACTTATCAAGGTTTCACTTTTTTTTATTTGATTGAATGACGAGACGAGCAAGGCGCTCGCCTGATAATAAGCGCAACGCCTGCCCATAAACAGATGCAACACCACACATAACTTTGAATTACAAAGCACTGCATGGCACTGAACTGTGCTCGTCATCCAGAGACATAAGATGTTAAGTCTCATAATGCCCAGTAATTTCACTGGCTTCAATGTCCTTCAAACCGACACACAACACACTGCTGCTTGGCGGCAGAAATAATTAAGAAGTTTCCTACGAACTGAGTTACATTGAGTTAATGTACTTTTTGTTACATGTGTTGAATAAATTAATTTGTAAAGCTTTTAGAATTGACGTCTCGGCCTATCGTAAAAAATATTTTAAGGGTCAATGTTTCATTAAGATATAACCACTAATATGATAGATACAGGCTGGTGGCAGGATATTCATAACCGTCCGGATAGCGACAACCACACATCATGTTAAAACCTGCCATAGTAACCCACATACCTTGTGTGGATCGCGTTCCAGAATCAGCCAGTGTACATCCGGTTCTCCCAAGGGGCTTGCGACATGACTTGATGGTTGGTTGGGGCGACAGTTGCTGAAATTGCTTCTCCAGTTGTAGGTAAATGTCCTATCACTTGAGGTTAATACTTCATTAGTTCATTATTTTGTCTCCGGGTTTGCTATGGAGGGAAGTGAACAATGAATATTTCCAACTCCCCCCTAACCTTCTACGGCACAGGACAGACATCACCGAACTTCCACTGCTCGGTGTCAACAAAAATGGGTGCCAATGTTGATCCTGGTGCACAGGATTTACAGTGGCGGGTGTATGGGCGGAATAGTCTGTATACAAAAACTTAGCAACCCTACGTCTAGCACCATCTATCCAACCACGTTTGCACGCGGTCAAAAATCATTCATCTCATCGTTTTGAGTTAACAATAGCGGTTATTTTTCAAATAAATCTAAAATAGAAAATGACTCATTCATCACGAGAATCATCGTAAATGGATATCTTTTTTTAAGATTACGTAAAAGTCCGAGACACGCGAACGATCGATTTCTATTGTATGATTCGATTTGCAAACTCGATTAAAACTGCCTATAAAATGTGTGAAATAACACGTTCGGACATGCCGATTGGTAAAGATTGTTGTACACTAGATATTTTCCTAAACATGGTTGGATATTCATTTGACTATTATTGATGATTTTAGGAAAAAAATTGCCTGTATAATGGCATCTGTTAAGAAATAGAATAATATCAAAATTGTATAATTAAATAATTAATTAAATTAACACACATCTACATAAAATAACGACAATCTAGAATATGGCACACACTTTGTAGGTATGTTAATATCTTCCTTTTGGTTGTAATCTGTTTTGTTGTCTATATTTAATATAAATAAATAATAAGATCCACTTTAAGTGTTTACTCTTTTTTGTCCCGATCGAATCCATTTATATAGAACAGAATTCCTTATAAATAATGAACATCCTAATTAAGAATTTTAATCCGAAAAAAGGGCAAGTCCAAATAAGTTATTTCTTACTATAAGCTTATTTCATTCAACATAATAAAACATAATATAACTTTGAAATGATGTCGACATATATTCAAAATAAAACGAGTGATGATTTAATCACACTATAAAGTTTGTATACATAATATAAATTATAACGCTGCTTTTTGTGTGTGGACTGAATGAGGAATGGTTTTATTGTTCATTCCACGCGCTTTTACGACGCGTTTCATCAAATGTCTATGATCAATTATCTACGCAACTTAATTAAAAATAAGTTTTACAATGCTTTAAAGTATTCTGAATTTTAAAAGTCGAGGTGATCGGCCTCCGACAGGTAACTAAATATGGCGGACGCTGGTACGTGGCGAGATACGCACACACGCGCCGCAGTGTCAACCCAGCTTAAATTCCCGCTCTTTGTTATGCTTTTTTTCACAAAACTGGCATCGATCACAACCGGCCAGTAACAAATGCTTTTACTCTTACACGAAAGAGGTTATGTAAAAAAATGTTTGGAGCGGCCAAGCGACGGAGGCACGTCTAGTTAGACAATTAGCGAGTTTCGGCGTCGCATACTAAGTCAAGGGCGGTCACCGGTTGGCAGCTGGCTTCCTACTGAATTTTAATACCCGCCCGAATCCAAAGTTACGTCGCTATACTAGTTTTACGACCGCGCTCGAGGTCACTCGAACAGACGCCGGTAAGTAGTAGGTAGCTATGCGACGCAGCGTTTCTCGTAAAAAAACATAATTTTTTTGGAAATAAACTCACGGAAGCGTATCGGCCTCTAGACGCGACAATGTTTTGACAGGCATCTAAAATTAGAACATCTACATTTTAAATTTCGAACGACGCATATTGTCAACAAATGTCAACACACGACACCGTTGCATCAGATTTTACGATTATTATTAGAATCGTAGTAACGAAACTTACGCTGGTTATGTCATCATGCAGTATTGAAATTAAAAGGAATATGTATAATACATGAATATTATTAAATCTAGACTAAATATCTCGACTAAAGATGGTGCCATGTATTTTATGCTTTTGAAATCAACAGACAGAAAGTTCAAAAGTGGTAGAGCCACGCCATAGTCAATTTTGTCTGCAGCATGAATTAACCGGCTCGACCAGGTTGTTACTAGTACTATCTCACACAAAACCGATTTTAAATTTCGAATGTTGAGTAAAATATCCAGAGGGCCAGGTTCCCTCTTCCTTTCCCAATTTCTTAATTACCTTTTCTTTAAGGTCGGCAATACATCTATGATTCTTTTTTTATGGCATAGACCGGCAAACGAGCAAGTGTGTCATCCGACGGCAAGTGTTCTCCGCCGCCCATGTAAGAGTACAATACTAGAAAAATCATAAGCGCGTTGCTGACCTTAAAGTAAAGGAATAATTGAGAGATTGGGAAGGGGAGGGGATTTCGAGCGGTGGAGATCAGTTATCACCAGGCGACCCACTTGCTCCTTTGCCGTTCTATACTATAAGTTGATAGCATTTGATAGTTGTAGGAGACGATAACAATAGTTTTTTCTCCAAAAATCGACTAACATTATAGTCACTAGCGGAAACTACGAAGAACTAAAATCGCTAGTATGAGAAATTTTATAACATATTATTCAATTTCAAAATTAGATTTCAAACGGTGCCTTCCTTTTTTGTACTACGAATTACTAATTCGACTTTCGGCAGCAGTAATTATACGAATTAGAAATGTACCGGATCTTATCAAAATCTAAACATCCTAAAATCCACGCTAATATTATTCACTCGATTATTAATCGATCGATCACATCACTATAAATAATTTGCATTACCTCTGCGCGACTAGTAACGGCTTCATTCGTATTAGTTATTGAAGTGATAACTTCTTATGGGAGGGTAAACCGATTCGTTACGTAACGCGAGCGGTCCATCGATCAACGGAAGGTTCGAAAATATTCGAGACCTTGAGAGAGACGGCAGCCTTAGCCGACCTCCATGAAACTTCGAGAATTTTCGAAGTCCCAGGTGGTATCACACAGTGACCAGTCGGCTTTGACCGGACTTTGACTGGAGTTTGACCGGACTTTGACCGGACTTTGACTGGACTTATACCGGACTACCGGACCGGTAAACTGCTTCGTAACGTAACGCGATACGACGCCACTCTGTCTGGCTTCCCTTTCTCTCACGCATACGGCAGCAATAGGCAGGCTCCTCCTCTCTCACTTTAACCCACATTAGTTTAAGTTATCACTTCTGTCGAGCGTGAGACGCACACGTTTTTTTATTCATTTATTGTTTTTCAAAGTTGCAAGTCGAATGATACTTATTCGATAAAAAAAAAATGCCTTATATAAGTCCTAACAATGCAATCGTATTTGGTACTACGTGGAGTGAAATATTTATATAGTACGCTAATCGTTGCTTAAATTTGCCTACACTTCTCTGTAACACGTTGTATACGCGTGATGTTATATTTCGATTCACGCTTGTGACATTCCACGTTCAAAATATGATTTCAAAATGGCGCACAATACACAGACTCAAAAGAAAAAAATAGATTTAAATATTCCATTCATTTTCATTCACAAGAAATTAATGCGGGTCATTGTAATTCAAAAATGTTTTGTATAAATTAAGTAGTTTCAAACGCGCCAGTGTTAATTACAATAAAATTGTAATGATAAGTAATTCGCTTGGGTTTAATAACTGTCCATGAACTTGGATGTATCAGCTGCTTGGATGTCTTAATATGGTGATGACGAAGGATTTCAGTTCATAAAATAGCTTATGTATACAGAGGGTAGGTGATGAAAAAAACAGTTAAGGAGAATCTGTGAAGACTGTTTAGTATTAAAAAAGTTTCTTGTACGATATAGGCAAGAATATTGGCAAGATGGTAGGGTAGGTCCCTCGTATGCGAGAGGCCGTCTGGGTTGGTATCGCCGATTTAGCTATTCCTGCCGTCAAGCAGCAGTGTGTAATCACTGTCGTGTTTACGTTTAAAAGATATGGAAACCAGTGAAATGACTAAGCATTACGAGACTTAATAACCTCTGTCTCCGGGTGACGATTACCATGCATTGCCATGCAGTGCTTTGTGATTCAAAGATCGATGTGGTGTTACGTATTGTGTAAATACCCGGGCCAGCTAATCCGGGGACGAGGGAAGGGCGGGGAAGCCACTTGGTGGAAAGACCGTGAGAAAATTCATAGATACAGCAGCCATTTTGACAGAACTGATTTGCGGAAACATTGAGAGGTCCGACCTTACATAATCCGGGAAGAGGTACGGCAAAAAAAGAGTATCGCTTGTTTATAATATAATATCCGTTATACCGCTGCTGGTTTGATGGTGGAAGCTTATTTATAGAAGAGGCCGGCAAACAAGCAATTGAAGTGATACAAAGTGATCGGACATCAACACCCACATAATCATAAGATATTGACATTATTCCGACCTTAAAGGTAAAGGACAATTAAGGGATTGGGAAGGGGAGGGGATTTGCGCCTCTCGATAATCTGACTTACCTTACGAAAATGCGTATACCGCGCGTCACCTCAATTGATGGATGATGATTGGATTGGATTGTATGGATGGTGGTAACAACCCGGTCGAGTGGCGCTATTCGTGCTGTAAACAAAACTGGCTACATACAGCGTGGCTTTACGGACTCTACGCTCAAAGCTAGGCCTCGTCCGTGACTAATATGCGTATTTTAATACCTACATATGCACTCACACCTCTAATCCTCGTAGGGGTAGGCAGGGGCGTACACCCACATTTCACCGAGCTTATTTCCGTCCCTTGATGTGATAGGTGGCGAGCCTATAACCATACCGGGCACCCACTTGTTCAGTTGCCACCTATTCCATAAAAAAAACAGTCTCCGGGTCGATACTGAGCATTCGTGATCCAAAAACCCAATATCATTTGACCCGATCCGCGTATCGAACCCACGACTAATAACATAGCAGTTAGCATGGCATAGACACATAGCAGTCGGACTCTATTTATAAACAGATACACTATGATCATATAAATAGAATTATAATATAAAGAATCAGTTAGGAAGGATGCTGTATCAGCCTGAAGCAGCAGGTAACAGGACAGTAATAATAAAAAAACCGCGTTCGCAATAGAACTGCACTACCGAGGCAGACGTAAAGCGTAGTTTAATATGCTGGATAATACGTCATTATCTAACGCGAGCCTTTATAATACACTATATAACCCTGAAATATATCCGTCGATTTATGAATGAACCCGTCGGCCGTCGCTAGTTAGTAAGGCCCCCGACGCGTCGCGGCGCGGGCGTCTCAAGGTCACACGTTATACAATTTCAACTTTTAATACTCGGCCGACAATAATTCATTACATTATTTAAGTAAATTTATATACCGTGACCGGCCCGCGGCCGTCCATCGGCGGTCGGGGAAATGAATTTGTGATTATGCAAACAAAAAAAAAATCTTTTTTAAACATTACATTCTGTGGGCGGGGTCGGGGTTTTTTCTATTCGCCTCAACGATAAGATGAGCACGTCACAGAATTGACCTGCTGCGGTCAACTACTTTTTATTTCTTTTTGTAATAAAAGGTGGTAGGTCCCTCGTATGCGAGAGGCCGCCTGGGTTGGTACCACCGCTTTCTCTATTTCTGCCGCCAAGCAACAGTGTGCAAGCACTGTTGTGTTTCGGTTTGAAGGACATTGAAGCCAGTGAAATTATTGGGCATTATGAGACTTAACATCTTATGTCTCGGGGTGACGAGCGCAGTTCAGTGCCATGCAGTGCTTTGTAATTCAAAGTTCTGTGTGGTGTTGCTTCTGTTTATGGGCGGGCGTCACGCTTACCATCAAACGAGTGCCTCTCTCGTCTCGTCATAAATTTTTCAAATAGACAAAGCAGTGGTACCAACCCAGACGACCTCTCGCATACGAGGGACCTACCACCTTGTAAAAATTCTTTATTGCAAATTATGAACTAACTCCAAGTCAATAGCGTGCAAGGAATATTCATAGTTAAAAGCCTGTTTTTACTTCACTATAGATTTATATGCGTGTATTTAAGTATTCGGGAAAATATTTAGAGGTCAACAGGTGTAATTATTGGTTAAGTTATGTTGTGAGCTGTTTAACGGTGTCCTAAAATAAGATCAAGGTTAATGGCAATTACATTGATTTATTACCCTATAAATTATCAAATGGGATACTGATGTGACAGTGTACAGTAATTTTCGGATTCGTTACCAGTGATACACTGGCTTTTACTCACGTCTATGCCCGCGCGAATATGTTTTCCGGAATAAATAGTAGTACATATATGGCTCGCTAGACCAAACTTGGTTTTGATTACCCTACGACACGTATTCCAGTAGAATCGATCTGCGGATTTATTCGTGTAATAGCGTGTATAATTAGTCCAGAGATAACGTCTGCCTATCCCTTCGAGAATTATAGGCGTGAATGTGTATGTATTGTTGCTTAGTTTATCGGAAGCAATTTATTTTTTGAAGAGAAATAGAGATGCATAAGATGATTCAATCGGAACACGCACGATAAATTTGAAAATCGAACATCGATGGGTGACTTAGCTGTTACGTGATTCGTATAGGAGAAATATAAATGATAACGTTTTTATTCTAAAAATTCGAATTTTAAATCACTTTCCTGTAAAGTTCACTTTTTTTTTTTATGGCATAGGCCGGCAAACGAGCAAGTGGGTCACCTGATGGTAAGTGATCTCCACTGCCCATGTACGTCCATCACCAGAAGAATCATGGGCGCGTTGCCGACCATAAAGGATAGGGATAATTAGGGATAGGGAAGTGGAGGGGATTTGGGCTTCCGGATATTTCACTCACCGTACGAAACGCAACAGCAAGCCGCTACTTTACGTCGGTTTTCTGTGAGACAGTGGTAACGACCCGGTTGAGCCAGCCCATTCATGCTGTAGAAAAAAGCGTGGCTCTACCACTCAAAAATACACATATAATCTACACATATTTTCGTAAATACCAATAAATGATAGCTATCGAATAACTCGCACCAGGGTCATTTTGTCACGTAATAATGTAATATAACAACAAATATATGTTGATAAAATAGAAATATACCATTGAATCTTGTGTTTTATGTACATGTCATGTTTATTACTCTACGTGTAGTAATGTGCGTACGTAAGTTATTTCAGTAATGTAGTATGTGTCGTAAATATAACTTGAACACGAACAAATAGTTGTTAAGTAATTTTTAATATTTAGAAATAAAAAAAATAAGTAGGGCATGCGATAGTTTAAATGTTGTGTTGCCCTCGTGTTTTCAACGCTCGCCCTTCATACTGGTAAGCGGACAATTTTCTCAACAGGTGATAACAATAGAAGCCCTATAATATGCACTATCCCATTACTGGGCACGGGCCTTCTCCACTAATGAGAGGGCTTTAGGTCCCTCGTACGCGAGAGGCCGTCTGGGTTGGTACCACCGCTTTGTCTATTTCTGCCGCCAAGCAACAGTGTGTAAGAACTGTTGTGTTTCGGTTTGAAGGACATTGAATCCAGTGAAATTACTGGGCATTATGAGACTTAACATCTTATGCCTCGGGGTGACGAGCGCAGTTCAGTGCCATGCAGTGCTTTGTAATTCAAACTTCTGTGTGGCGTTGCTTCTGTTTATGGGTAGGCATGGCGCTTACCATCAGGTGAGCGTCTTGCTCGTCTCGTTATTCAATCAAATAATAATAAAAAAAAACATGAACTTTTTGCTGTGTTCCAACAACACGTATCATGGTGTTCATCTTTAATTGTACCACGTGATAACATCAATACGGAGTAATCTTCATCGTGTTTTATTACGTGATTTATTAGCCCGTGTCAAAAATTAATTACCAACCGTAACTTGTTATTATTTTAATTTGATGTAATTTCTTACAATTACGCGCACAATGTTATAGGTAGTGTTATAATCCTGATGACGAATCTGGAAGTGCGTTTTTATAAACGTTAATTATTGGTTTCCTTTATTGATTGTAGGAGTGCGGTTATTCTAGCAACATATTTTTTTAATATTTTTGTTGACTAGGGTGCTTCTATTGATACAAGCTACAAGCAGAATTTACTTCGTCCTATTAGAAGATTTTTTTAAATTTCATAATTGAATTATAATAAAATCTCCACGCGCAACACTTGTACCGAAACTTCGCAAATGCGGCTTTATTCTCCTAATGGAAGACGTATCTCAGATATATGACAGCCTCCGTGGCGCAGTGGGCGAGTAGCCGGCTGCGAAATGGGAGGCCGTGGGTTCGATTCCCGCACTGATAAGTGTTTGTGTGATCCACAAATATTTGTTTCGGGTCTGGGTGTTCTGGGACCGTATGTCCCTCGTAGTTCCTCATACCCACTTAACAGGTTAACCTAGTGTGGAGTCAGGACTGTTGGGTGTATTTTTTTATATCTCTGTTAGATGCTGATAATTTTTAATATGTTATAGTAAACTGAGCATTACAATCATTGTAATATAATCTCACAGGATCCGTAATAATACAAGACACCTACGTTGGTGAAATCATGGATCATATTTAGCTTGACAACGGTCCGCGTAATAGCGTTCTATTCCGGACCACTCGAGATCCCGGATACGCACAAGGGTACGGTAAGGTGACATTAATATCACCTAGTTTTTTACGATACATTGTATCGGTATTACACTCGATATTTATGCCGCGAAGGCAGCGCTTCTCAACCCTGAATCCCGACCGAAAACCGGGCCGCGTTGGCGTTCATTTGGGTCGTGTAAACCTTAGATTAACTAAAAATAATTAATAAAAAGGCGGCAAATGAGAATAGTAATAATAACGTTTATTTATTATTATTATTAGAATATGAGTCATCTGAGGATAAGGTAAGCTAGCTTAAAAATAAATATATTTCATTTAGATACACCCAACAGTCACACAAATTGTACTGAACTCACGCTGAAATACGAGTCTTGTTTCGTGGGTATCAGGAACTACGAGTGAATTTGGTCTGAAACACTTAGCCGAAACAAACGGCTTGTCTCGATTTAGGGGCTAATACCGCGGCCTCTTTTTCTAAGCCGCTTACTCGTCCGCTGCGCCACGGAGACTCATTATGTGGGTTTGAAACATTGTACTTTTTTACATTCTTGTCTCTGCCTAACGTCATCCCAGCATAGTGCCAGGGATGGACAACGAAGGTCGGATGGTCGCAGATACGATCCTTTGAAAATACCTCGAGTTACATAGCACGATCAATCACTCAGGGCTCGACGACTTCTAAATGACCACAAACAGCGATTTCATACGTTTAATATTTCGCGTCCATCGTTACTACGCGCTAAACCCAAGTGTGGATGAACCTAAAATGTACCTATTCACTACGCGCGAAAACTTTGTTGCTTTTTTAGGGACGGTGCTGGGGGATTTGAGCCTCCGGATATCTCACTCACCGTACAAAACGCAGCGGCTACCCGCTACTTTACGTATGTTATATAGTGGTTTAATACCGCTCGATCATTGTTACATTGTTGGTCTTAACTAATTTTGTAGGGTTGGGCGCCTTGGAAGTTGTAGATCATATCATTGAGGTTTTTTTTATTCGAGCACGGGAAAGTAACTGCACTACACCTGATGGTAAGCGTAGTGCAATCCAAAAACCAGCGACCACCAACAAACAATGAGTTTATCGGTGGTCACCAGAGTCATGCCGGCCTGTATAAATGCTTCTTTCCTCTTCGGAGAGGAAATAAGCAAATCGAGGGGCCTGCGACAGGACAGGCGGATAACCGATGCAGGCACAGTAATACAAGGATGTACCCCTATACCCGCCCCAATCAACCATCAAGTCATGTCGCAAGCCCCTCGGGAGAACTGGATATACACTTATCATTGAGGTGTGCACTTCATATAAATCAGGGTGGCTGATCAAAAATGTTGGGAGCCACTGCGCTAAAGCTACCCACGCGCGCGTCGACAGGAATACGCTAAGATAAAACGCGTTTGCATCCACGATGACACTTTTATGTACTGCGTATTATGTAATACGTATAAATAAAGATCTTCCGCGGTGTGACGTCGGCGCATTTATATTTGCGATTTTGTGGTGTTATTTAAGATGAAGTGAGTATTCACAGAATATTAGTTATTAATATTCTAGTATACGATACTTATGCCTTTTCTCTTGTATTATTGGCAAAAAGATGGAAGTGATGGTAAGTGATCAAGAAAGAAAAGAAATAAAGAAAGAAATAATTTATTTAAACTCTAACCTGAGACATAAGACATTCTTAAAAAACTATGCAACATTCACAAATTTAAGATTAATCAAAGAATAAATAAATAAGTAAATTATTAGTTTTGTGACAACATAAAGTAGGATGGCCGCATGCATACCCTCTACTCCACAAGGGACCAGCAGCACCGCCCATACACACCCATAATGCCCTACAGGATTGAGAAGGGGGGGATGAGTTGGGCCTCCAGATAACTCACTCACCATACAAAACGCAGCAGCTACCCGCCTCTTTACGTCGGTTATCTGTGAGATAGTCGTAATAACCCAGTCGAGCATTCATGGTGTAGGCAGAACTATTTACACCGTGACTCGACCACTGAAATCACTAAACGATTATGGTTAGAATATAGAAATTTTAGTAATCGGAAGGATCTTACTAGCGGATTATGCACAATAATAGACTTAAACAGTGACTGCTTGAGTGGGGGTTCGATCCCCGGGTCGGGTAAATGTGAAATTATGTTTTTCTATCACGAAATGCTCAGTATCAACCCGGAGTCTGGAATGTATGACTGATATGGCAATAGGCTCGTCCCCTATCACATCATGGGACGGGAATAAGCTTGGCGAAATGGGTGTACGCGTTACACCTTTACCTACCACTTCGATGATTACAGGCGTGAGTGCATATATGCGTATATTAAACGGTGACCTACTCTGAAAATCACTGACGTCTGAAAGTGCCAGAAAAACCATGCCAACAGAGATAAGCATTTTGTTCCACTCAACACTTTTTAATATGTGCCTTTAAACTGGGTAATATAACTGGATCTCGTTAATCAAAGTTTACTATATAGGTGTATACGATACTTTTACAAGGTGTATACACCTATATTGTAAACTTTGACTGTTAATGTCGAGACGAGCAAGTCGTTCGCCTGATGGTAAGCGTCATGCCTGCCCATAAACAGAAGCAACAGAACTTTGAATTATAAAGCACTGCATGGCCCTGAACTGCTCGACATAAGATGTTAAGTCTCATAAAGTCCAGTAATTTCACTGGCTTCAATGTTCTTCAAACCGAAACACAACAGTGTTTACACACTGTTGATTAGCGGCAGAAATAGACAAAGCGGTGGTACCAACCCAGACGGCCTCGCATACGATGGACCTACTATCTTGTAGACCTGCGCATTCTAGTAGCTGAATGAACAGCTCGCATTACCCTATCAAAAAAAAAACGAGGACGGCGGCGATTCCTCTCGCAACCTTGAACCAACACCACAAGTTGAATGGTCTCGTTAAATAGTTTATGAACTAGTTTAATTGCGTACATTTGGGTGCAGTTCAATGCACCGCGCCGTTTCGAACATACCGCCACGGTTACTCATTGCACCGCCCACAAGCGCTTGCAAATTTGTCACATGAATCTACTAAACACTTGTTGATACGGTTTCATTGCTGCCTCACTTAGTTACGCACTCACTCACGCATGTAATCTCCGAAGGGATAGGCAGAGGTGTAACCAGTACACCCACATTTCGTCGGGCGTATTTCCGTCCCATGATGAGAGGGGGCGAACCTACAGCGAACCCGCGGCTACTCGTTTCAAAGCCACGAGGCAGACACGGAGGCTATCATTATATGAGTTTGAATATTTGAACTTTTATTTTCATTCTCGTTTCTGCCGACATTATGCCACATTCGGACTTCATACTTACACGGTTCCACGTCATGCGATCTTGACAATCCTCTGCAGTGACGCCATTGGCTCTCATGTCTCCCTCTAATACGTCAATCCAGCGCTTTTTGGGGTCGTCCACGGGATCTGGCACAGGCATTTGTGAACGACGTACTCATACGGTTTCCTCAAAACTTGCAACTTTCCCACAGCCGACTCGAGTCGGGCTATCAGCATTACCGTCCCAAACAAAAAAACAAAAAAAAAATGGTGTTCGTCTGCTACGTCACGTAATCATGTACCGTTTAATAATCTAAACAGTATAAATTCTTCATAATGAAAAAGGATGTAAGAAAATGTGTCGGTAAATATCAAAACTGGTTATATCCACTGTTGGTAAAAAATTGTTTTTTTATGCCATCACCACTAAAGGGTTCTTACGGAAAGGACGTTATTTACAAAAGTGTAAAAATCTACTATTTTACCATAGTAATATTGGTCTAAAGTTTGATGGTATATCAAATTCAGCAACATCCATGCTATACATTTTATCAATATTGGCAAAATCCATTTTGACCAATCACGAGGGCGCATTTTTGCAATATGGCCGATAATTTCAAATCTGACGTGATCGTAATGAGCGTTCGTGTTCGGTCTTTATTAATATTTTTAAATAATTACGGACTTTCGAAATGAGTGCTATACCAAAAGTTACTTCAGACAAAGTAAGAAACCGTAAAATCTATGCAACTTTTAATAAAAACGCGCAATTGAAGGAAAATCGGTAAGTTTGCAAACGTAATGCTGCAGAATTGTTAGTACTTCTGCAAGGGTTGTCAAAGTTGTTGGCCGCAATTCGCAATATGCTGTAGTGTACTATACATCTTAGGTATAGCATTATTGTTGATTATTGGTGAACTTAATATGCCGCGATTTTAGTTTTTACCCGACTTCAATAAGGAGAAAGTTTTCAATATGTCCGTAATATTTTATGCAAATATGTTAAACGATATCTCCGCTGATTTTGATGATTTGTCTTTGTATTTGATAGGGTTTACTCTATTTTTTTATTTATTTGATTAAATGACGAGACGAGCAAGGCGCTCGCCTGATGGTAAGCGCCATGCCTGTCCATAAACAGAAACAACACCACACAGAACTTTGAATTACGAAGCACTGCATGGCACTGAACTGCGCTCGTCACCCCGAGACATAAGATGTTAAGTCTCATAATGCCCAGTAATTTCACTGGCTTCAATGTCCTTCAAACCGAAACACAACAGTGCTTACACATTGTTGCTTGACGGCAGAAATAGACAAAGCGGTGGTAACCACCCATACGACCCAGCCTCTCACATACGAGGGACCTACCACCTTGTAAATCCCCTTACTTGACTCGTCACTCTACAATGGTCCAATATTTTAGTTAAGATTTAGATTTTAACTTGCACCATCGGTGATGGAGTGCACAGAGAATTTGGTATGGGTGTATGTAAGTAACTACTTGAATATAATACAACGACACCACTAATGCTAAGAACCGTGATTTTTTTTTAGGTATTACAATTCGAAAAATCACACAAGAGTAATTATCCGGGACTGGAATTTGTGTCAGGTTTGGCGATAGGCTCGACACCTATCACATCTTGCGAACTATGGGTGCACTAACGTACCTCTGTCTACACCTTCCGAGATAAAGGCGTGAGCTTATGTTATAAATAGGTACTTAAAAGGGCATTTTTTTCAGGTACTCTGCTCCCGGCTTACCGTTTATACCTACATGTAGAATGTACCATTTGTTTTTCATAAAGACGACAACCCTAACCCGTCAGGATCTGTCATTGAATGTCAATTCAATGACAGAGTAGATCAAAATTAGATAAATCCACATGTGAATTACTTCAAAAGTAGTAAAATCCACTTGGAAATATCAAACTTGGATATATCCAAACTTTATTTTCGTTTTTTTACGAAATTTGTGCCTATTCAATCATAACTAAGCTACATAAAACCATCGTGTTATATAAATACATCTAAATCTAATGCATTTCATACGTAAATCTATACACAATTATCAGTTTCTAAAATATAATAACCATGAAAAAAAATTTCGTTTGGATATATCCATTTTTGATATTTACCGACAGAAATAACCTCTTTAATCCAGGAAGTAAGTCTAATTAAGCTGTATGTTTTGCGTAATTTAATTAATTCAATTATAACGGATAAAATATGTACGGCAAATGGAGTTAATTTAACTCCAATTAAGAGGAAAAAATATTTTAAGGGAAAAAGTTACGTTCGCTACCTCCTGTTTATTTTTATATTTCACAGTATTAATCCAAGGAAATTGGTATTAACTTATGATTTAACGTTCTTAATATTGTATTATTTTTTGAGAAAGAATTTAAAATTTGATTTTGGATTCAATGGTCTAAGATCCCGCAGAACATTGACCTTCACCCATCTGTTTACCGGATGAAAATAATATTTTAGGACATAAAAGGTGTTGTTGAACACATACCAATAGGGTTGCATAAAAAAAAATATGGTAAATCCGGTAAACAGATGGGTGAAGGTCAATGTTCCCCGGGATCTTGTACTACAATTTTCGTTGTACCTACATTTGTAACTGCACCTCATTAGATACAACTTAGATATTATTATACAAAATATGAACTAAAAAGTTTCCGATTTTCCTTCGTACTCTGATCAGATCTTATCGAATATTAAAACAGTCACAAATTCCGTCGACATGTTGCAGAGATAATGTGTAACAAACATAAAAAAAACTAAAGATAAATTGAGAACCACCTTTTTTCCCTTGCCTCCCTATTTGATTCTAATAAATTATGCAAAATAGATTGGACCTTTCATAATTTCACTCTATACACTGCATATTCAAAGCTGCCACTTTGAGACAGTGGTAATGTATCTGTTTTCTGTGAGACAGTGATCCTCTGTCGAACCGCCGACCCATTCAGTCTGAAGACAAAACTAGCTATACTCACAAACGTGTAAAAGGAAACAATACCTAATGTTACTTACCTATTGTTCGCGAGATCATTTGAGAAAGTTCTCCGTGGCCTTCCCCTCCTAACTGTTACTAATTATTGCTGTCAATTACACCTATGTACAAAATTTAACATATTAACAAATCAAATAACTTCAGGTATTTTCCGATAGTATCAATTGCAGCACTTGGTCCACTAACCATCACTATTATAGTTTCGTATTTTTGGCACATCTAAAAGAAGTAAAATTTAAAGGAAAAACACTGCATATTTCATATCCGCCCGGATAGCGACCACCGCACACAGTGTTAAAACCTGCCATAGTGCCATCGCGTTCCAGGATCAGCCAGTGTGTATCCGGTTCTCCCGAGTTCTATCTCTCCCTACGATATGACTTGATGGTTGGTTAGGGCGGGTATAGGGTTCTCCCGAGGGGCTTGGGGTACAACCTTGTATCTTTCTCCGAAGAGGGAAGAAGCATTTATACAAGCCGGCATGATTCTAGTGACCACCGGTAAAGTCAATGTTTGTCCGTGGTCGTTAGTTTTTGGAATGCACTACGCTTACCACCATGTGTAGTGCAGTCACTTTACTAAGCTCGGATAAGAAAAAACTGCAGTCTTTGTTTGGTGAGTATTTGTAACTTTGTCGCAAAAATAAATTGGAAAAAGAGATGGTAATTAACTTTGTTCGGAGAGAACAAAATGAATATAATATTTATTCTAATGTGAAACTAATGTTCCGACTACTTCCTAGTCATACGTCTATGGCTATATCTCTACCACCATGTCATGGATAAAATCCAGATTATTGCACGTTTCAACCAAGCTTAGTAGCTCGCAGCATTCCCTTATAGATAACACAAACGGCAGCCGCATCCAATGGATTTAACATCCACGCACCGAATTCAAGACACCAGTTACGCCCAAATTTGGTCACGGGTCATGCTGCATGCACCGCGCTCTATTATTATTATTCATAATACATTCACCGTTTCGTGTATAATTTAAGCTCCATTTACACTAAGAGAGTTTATCGCACGACAGAAGCAAGATATCAGAATGTTATTGTTTACGAGACCGCAGCAAGCAGTTTTTTATAAATATACCCAACAGTAACAAACATAGTCCTGACCCCACACTAGGTTAACCTGTTTAGTGGGTCAGGAACTACGAGGGACATGCAGTCCCACAACACCTAGACCTGAAACAAATATTTGTGGATCACACAATCATATGATGCGGCTCCTTAAACCAAAGAGTTATTTTTTATTCTGGCACTACAAAGTGACTACACAGTTAATTACACTGCAGTCCAAATGTAAAGTCGACCACCGAGAAACAATACGTCCGTTGATGTTCGGCATAATTATATGAACCTGAATTTCTTGGATGTACCTATACTAGCCTACTCCCGAACAAGAATCGCCTGAACGAGCAACTATATTGTTTTTTTTTTTGGACGGTGGTTGCTATGTAGTCGGGTACACAAATGTATAATAAGGTAGGTAGGTAGGTAAGATAGGTACCCTCCCATCAGCAACGCTGTTCTGTTACATTCGATCCCTGCACCGAGACAAATGTTTGTGTGATCCACAAATATTTGTTTCGGGGTCTGGGTGTTGTGAGACCGAAAGTCACTCGTAGTTCCTGATACCCACGGCACAAGACTCGTATCTTACTGTGTGTACTCAGGACTATGTATGTGACTGTTGGGTGTATTTACTTATTTATTTATTTATTCTCGACTATGTCGTACACTCACTCCGTGTAAATCCTTAGTTCGTTCACGTTGGCGTGACAAAAAAACGGAGGTTCACAATTCGTAAGCGGGAGACCATGAAAATTTATCTGCTTTCGATAGTGAAGAACTGAAATGTTGGCTTGACTTCACCTATCAATGTAAGCATATAATATTTTAAGAAACTCAGCGACTGTTACTTGTAAAAACTTGTATATTTCTTCACATTTTTGTCGAGTTTTGGGAATATGGTAGATATGTAGCTGCAGAGGGTCCACCGGAACCAGATACATTTTGAAAGTGATCTATGAGAAAAAAAAATCTGAGAGCCTCTGGTATAAATGGGACTTTGATGTAAATTACAATAAATTCTCAGTATATTTTTCAAAGCTGTGTTTCGGACATAGATATAAATAAACATCTGATTTGAATGCGTTTTTATTTTTAGTTTGAAAGATGGTTTAAACAGGATGGTTCCTAAATATGTTTGTAGAGATCTTTAAGTGGTAGAGCTACGTTATGGACAGTTTTGTCTACAGTAGGAATGGGCCAGCTGACCCGGGTCGTTATCATTGTCACACAGAAAACCGACGTAAAGTAGCGGCTTGCTGCGGCGCTTCGTACGGTGAGTGAGATATCCGTAGGCCCAAATCCCCCACCGCTTCCCGATCCCTTAATTATCCCTTTCCTTTAAGGTCGGCAACTGGTTCCTGATTCTTCTGGAATTGTGGGCGTGCATGGGCGGTCGAGATCTCTTCAGGTGACCCACTTGCTCGTTTGCCGGCCTATACTAAAAAAAGAAGATCGGGACAGCATTTTAAGTTATAGATGCTTTTCTAATAGACGTCAGGTGGTTTTAACGGTTCAGTTATTACAATACTTTACGATAAGACACTGAAGCTAGTTAGTTAGAGGCTAGTTGGAGGAGACCTTATGTATTTGGTTCAGACTGGATAGCGTCCATCGTACATCATCATCATCATCAGTCACAGGACGTCCATTGCTGAACATAGGCCTCCCCCAAAGAGTTCCAGACCGATCTGTTGGGAGCGGCCTGCATCCAGCGACTTCCTGTGACTTTTTTTTTACCACCGTACTCTTGATGAAAATTCGAACATAGTAGCACGTTCAGGCAAATCGCATTCCGGCGTCAGCCATTATATATACAGTAACTTCAGGCCGATATAATTCTGCCGACCGTCGAAGAACGCAACGTATCTTGATAGTCGACGTTATATTCTGACTGCACTGTACTTAAAATCAAGGTGGTAGGTCTCTCGTATGCGAGAGGCCGTCTGTAATTGGTACCACCGCTTTGTCCATTTCTGCCGCCAAGTAACAGTGTGTAAGCATTGTTGTGTTTCGGTTTGAAGGACATTGAAGCCAGTGAAATTACTGGGCATTATAAGACTTAACATTTTATATCTCGGGGTGACGAGCGCAGTTCGATGCCATCATTGCATGACAAAGCTGGCTTTGTAATTCAAAGTTCTGTGTGGTGTTGATTCTCTTTATGGGCAGGCGTGGCGCTTACCATCAGGGGAGCGCCTCGCTCGTCTCGTTATTCAATCATATAAAAATCAGGTCCAGCGGTGGAACTTTGCCGTGCTAGGATAATAAAAATTACATCGAGTGCTGAATCACATTAAGCTTGTGTAAAGATCATGAGAGAGATCTCGGACTTCGTGTTGGCATGCGAAGTAGATACACTTGTGATTCTATTTAAACCTATGTTTGTGGATCCGTTAGCACCTTTTGGGTACGGAACCCAGCGGTAAGTGACTGTTGGTTCGATTTGGCTGGATGAATAAAAGTAATTGTTAAAATAAAAAGCGATAAAAAGCGGGGTGTTATTATTCACCCCTTTGTCTGTCTATGTATGTCTGTGGCATCGTAGCGTCTAAATTAATTTACAGATTTGAATATAGTTTTTTTTTTAATTCAAGACAATTTGGCAGAGTGGTCTTAGCTAAGTAACATTGGCTTGATGCCGAACCTGTAGCCTTATCTCCTCGATAATTAATAGCAGATGTGATTATTGAATTTAATTTTGTTTTTTAATTAAATTACACCTGATGGTAAGCGCGGTGCAGTTCCTAAAAACCGGCGACCACCCATAAACAATGAGTTTATCGGTGGTCCCAAAAATCATGTCGGTCTACATAAATGCTTCCTCACATTCCAAAGAGGGAAAAAGCAAATCGAGGGCCCTGCGACAGGACAGGTGGATGACCATTGCAAGCTAGGGATAGGATACAAGGATGTATGATAATGTGGCAAGACCCTTTGGAAAACCGGGTATACACTGGCTGATCGTGGAAGGTGATCGACACAACGTGTGTGGGTCACTATAGCAGGTTTTAACACCATGTGTGCGGTGGTCGCTGTCCGGGCAGATATGAATATCCTACCACCAGCAACCTAAGAAGATTAGTGAAGTATGCCAACCCGCATTAGGCCATCGTGGTAGACTGAAGCCTAACCCCACTCATTCGTAGGCTCTTGCCCAGAAATAAGACAATGAATTTAATGCAGAGCTGTTATTTTCATTAGGATAAAATTATTTAGCACTCGGAACAGGATTAAACGCATGCATTATAGACTACACTAACTACGTAAACCGGAACGTAAGCTGTTACTACGAGTGATCGATCAACACTTTACCATACATTACTTATTTCCGTGATGGTAGCATGTATTTGAAAAACTGTATTAAAAGTTTAGGAACACGATTGTCGTGCGTGTTTCCGTGATTAAGCGTTTCCCGCAATTATTTATGCAATTGTGACATGTGGTAGCAGGCTTAGAATTAATTTTATGGTGCAGTCAAACGACGCGGGATAGCGCGAGCCAAGCTACGGACGAAGCGTAACCTATTTTTTTTTACCCGTGAGATGAACTACAGAGGTCCCTGCTAACGGAATACCGGCGACCCCAGCAGTATGTCATCCCAGGTCCAAAGGGGAGGGAAGGAATAAGGGTTGGTTGAAGGTATAGAAAGAGGGGACAACTCCCCTCGAGAGAACCGGATATACACTACCTGTCTCCGAAACGCGACCCACACAAGGTGGGTTACTAAGGCAGGTTTTAACACCAGTGTACGGTGGTCGCTATCCGGTCGGATACGAATATACTACCACCAGCTAACCTATCATGTTTACACGACACCATACAGCGTTCCGTATTGAAGTTGGACTTGAATAAGCGATACAGCATAACCCCACTTGCGTATAAGACGCGGCGTAGCTCCAAAGTAAGAGAGAGATAGAACATTTTTTTATAACAGAGAAAACCAAACGAGCAAAACGCTGTAGATAAAACCAAGCCAAGGTCTCACTTCAATATATGTAACTTAAATATGTAATTTATGTGATAACATAATTTAACTTAGTAATATTGTGTGTAAAGGGCCCCATATACGGTACGATTCGTCTATCCGATCGATCTGATGAAAATCGTGACGATTGATCGCATCAAAAATGTCGCTCATACACGAAACGACTGGTCGTAACGATCGATCATTTACTTGTTTGAAGCTGAAGGATAAGGACGTGTTCAAATAATTAAATACGTCCCCCATAAAATGGAAAATGAACTCCTTTTCCATACCTATGTGGCGGTAGTGTTGATTCGGATCCAAAAGAAAATAAGAACGCCTAGAAAAATGTGGGTTAAGAAATCAAAAAATTACAAAATCGAATCGTTGATCGTAAAGAGCCATACACTGTCGATTCATCGTTACGATATTCATGATTGCATGGGTTTTTGTTACGATGTCCGACATCGTCTTCGATCAAGTAAATCGTTAACGATCTTGACGATCGATCGATCTTTACGTCCGGTTTGACGCGACGGATCGTACAGATAAATCTTACCATGTATGGGGCCCTTAAGTGTTCGTCGTCGCTTACATCATATTCGTCGCGTATATTGTTGAATGTATTGTTCTGTGACACTTACAATTGATTCACATACATTTATTACAGAAAAGGAAAATAAAAAGTTCACCACCACAGAATCCCATTTCACGCATTTGATTTCAACGACATGTATTGTTTATAGTTTACAAGTTTTCTGATTGTGAATCATTCATCCGCCCAGCGCTAATCCCCGAAACTAAATACTACTGATAATTAAAATTCTCACAACAATTCGCCAACTCTGAACCGATGTAACACTATTGATAATAAACCGATAAAATTATTGCCAAATGCCACCAATGTTGCCAGATGTTTTGGGGGCAGTTCCGCATTCTGCTAAGATAGTGGTCTAACGCTGAATTTCAACTGCCCCCTTGCATATCGACAACGGCCACAGTAACAAATATAATAACGCTAACCCTGCATTTTATACGTTCCACTGCTGACGACGGGCGTCGTCTACTGAATGAGAAGAAGGCTTGTCCACCACGCTGGCTTAATGCGGGTTGATAGACTTCACAATCCTTCGATTTCTCGTGTGGACCTCCGGATTTCTCATTGTACGAAATGCAACAACAAGCCACTACTTTACGTCGGTTTTCTATGATATCGTGGTAAGGAGCCGGTCGAGAAGGCCCATTCATGATGTAGACAAAACTGTCTCGAGCGTGGCTCTACCACTCCTAAAATGTTGTACACGTGATTGATTTTTGTTTAGCCTTAAAAACGGACCAATCACGTGTACAGAAATCGCCACTATGCGTTCGCGAGACCTATGAGACCTCGTAGTAATGTTTATGATTACGACAGTATGAGTACTGAAGTTTTGCCGAGTGTAGTGTGCGGCATCGTCGTATACACGAGAAAGGTGCTTCTATTACCTCGGCTCGCGCCATCACGCGTGGTTTAACTGCGCTTTTATCGTATTTTACGAAATAAGAAATTCGGTAGGTGTAAGTTACGACAGTTGTAAATGTCACGGAAATTTAGGGCTTCTTGGAAGTCAAAATATATTCCGTAAATTGCAAAAGTATCAATTGTTACATAACAATTTATTTGATTGATTTCTGTCAAAAATGTTTTTTAAAGACCAAAAACGGGAGATATTTAATTGACAGTCTTGTGGAACGAAAGGCCGTGGGTTCGATTACCGCACCAAGACGAAACTTTGTGTGATCCACAAATATTTGTTTCGCGTCCGTGTGTTGTGTCTAGAGATGTACATTCATGTAAATGATGTAGATATAAAAATCCGTTAAAGATCGGATATATGCAGATACGGATATCCGGCACATCACTAGTTTTAACAACAAAACACAAGACAAGACGTCACTTGTATCTTACTGTGGGGTCAGGACTACGAATGTAACCGTATGGATGTACTTATAATACTTATAATTATTATTTTCCACTACATTGTTTCAAAATGGCCGTACCTTCGAAGGTCAACCTTCAACGGGTGATTAAACGATTAATTGATATTTAATTCAACGCCACCGCCGCTATCAATGAGTTTCACATTATGTAGTTTGATTTTATTACTCGAATAACAAAATGAAAATCGTCTGAAAAACCGGTCCTTCGGGTCGATAAAGTCAAAACGATCGTGGCAGTGACACTCGAACGGTTCTGTTATCGGTGTTGTATTATAACATTCTTAATGGATGTAGACTGAGAGACAAACATTTCGGAGAGTACATTACTGATAAAGTAGAAAGAAAGAAGAACCTAACCTAACTTGCTCGTGGCTCCACCCGTGTGAATATCTTTTCCCTGGATAAAGAGTAGCCTCTGTCGTAAGCTAAGTCAATATCTACCTGTGTTATTGATGCCATCCAAATCGGTTCAGCTGTTTTATTTTTTATCCGAGCACGTGATTGCAAAGTGCAAAGCGAATTGACAGCACTACACCTGATGGTAAGCATAGTCCAGTCCAAAAAACCAGTGACCACCGACAAACAATGAGTTCATCGGTGGTCTACAGAGTCATGCCGACTTGTATAAATGCTTCTTCCCTCTTCGGAGAAGGAAGAAGTAAATCGAGGACCAGCGACAGGACAGGCGGATGACTGATACAGGCTTAGTAATACAAGGATGCACCCCTATACTAGGCGTGTGGATCACTATGGCAGTTTTTAACGCCATGGTGGTCGCTATCCGTGCGGATATGAATATACTACCACCAGCAAACATTTCTGGGATGTGCGAGTTATCATCAGGTGTCAAGTTCAGTGTAGATACTGCCATGCCAGGATAAAACAAAACTTACAAAGTGCTAGTAGGACTTCGGCACCGATGATTCCATATCACAATTTGTCTTTCTGGCGGTGATATTGTAATACAAATGAAAAAGGAAAATGACCTTTTAAAAGTCAGTTGTAAATATCGACATCTCCCCACCTACAACACAGTGTGGGTGTCACTTGCAAGCCACAACAGACAGAGTAGTGAAAGGAAGTCCCTTGTTGTGAATGAAATACATCTAATTTATGTGAACAATTGAATACCTATTATGAATGTTTAGCTCAAATATGGTGCGGTGCCTACGCGGCGTTGTCGCGTCGTGGGATTTCTTGAGCAACTGGGTTTATGAGTCAGATTCGGTAAACTTTGACTGTTGTATGTAAACTATGAGATAATTAAATGTAAATATAATGGAACTATTGCCTCGCTGGCGCAGTTGTATTGCGTACGCGGTTCGACTGCTGTGCTGAAGTTTCGGATTCGATCCCTGAGTCGGGTAAAAGTGATATGGGAGTTCTATCATGAAATCTATTTGACGGCCTCCGTGGCGCAGCGGGCGAGTAGCCGGCTGTGAAGCGAAGGGCCGCGGGTTTGATCCCCGCACCGAGACAAATGTTTGTGTGATCCACAATTATTTGTTTCGGGGTCTGGGTGTTGTGAGACCAAAAGTCTCCCGTAGTTCCTGATACCCACTACACAAGACTCGTATCTTACTGTGGGGTCAGGGCTATGTGTATGACTGTTGGGTGTATTAATTTATTATTATTTATTAAATGCTCAGTATAAGCCCGGAGTCTGAAATTGTCCCAGGTATGGCGATAGGCTCGCCCCCTACCACATCATGGGATGGAAATATGCTCGGCGAAATGTAGTTGTTAGACCAATGAGGCGAAAGAATTACCAGATGGTCAGTACTACTACTGTAACTGTATTCCACTGACACTAGGCAACTGATCCATCAGTGTATGAATAAATCAGCGCAGTACGTAGTTCCTAAGTAATTATCGTCGCGGGTCATGCAGCCGTCAGTCACGACTGATCGTACGCCAGGCGCCAACGCACCTACCCATTAACACATGTTTCATTAGCCAGATATAATCGCAATATTATTGGGTTTTTATTTGTTATTTGATAGGGGTTTAGTCAGAGTTCGCAGAAGAATTGGATGATAAAGAGTAGTTTACAATATCTTTACATAGTATAAAATGCATAGTATAGTCGCTTCCGCTGTCTATTCGCTTAGATCTTTTAAACTATTCAACGGATTTTAATACAGTTTTCAGAAATAGATAGAGCGATTCATAAGGAAGATTTATATGTATAATACATAATATACATTATAGTACAGAACAGCTTCAAACATTTGTAATGTGATGTCGTAACAAACATATTTTTACCTGTGCGAAGCCGGCGCGAGTCGCTAGTGGGTAAATAAATCTCAGGAGAACAAACTTCTGGCCCCACTCTGCTTTATTTCATAGGTGGGAGAGATTGGCATGAATGATTTTGTTTTTTTTTTGTTTATTGTGCCCGGTATGACGATAGACTAGTCCCCCTATCACATCATGGGACGGAAGTAAGCTCGGCGGAGTTTGGGGGTACTGGTTACACCTCTGCCTATCCCTTCAGGGAATACAAACGTGAGTGCGTATGTGCTATTTTTTTTCACCCGATCACGGCTAAGTGACTGCACTACACCTGATGGTAAGCTGAGGGTAAGAATAAAAATCGAACGTATCACTATATGTAGGTAGCGAAATCCATTCCAACGGCATATATTGTATCCTTTTTAGGTAATTCATATTTGCAATCTGCTGATAAATGCTTAGTCAGATTGACGCCCATCATTGACTCATCCCTGATTTGATTACTACATATTATGCCGGCTTTAAACTATCGAAAACGGAATGACGTTGCGTCATAGATTATAATAGTTTTAGATGCATATATGAACTGTCGCCTCATTGGTCGAATGGCAAAGTATTTTTTTTTTATCCTGGCTCGGCAAAGTGACTACGCTACTCCTGATGATAAATGTATCGCAATCCAAGAATAGTGTCGACCAACGATAAACAATGTGTCCATTTGTAGGTCGGCAAGATCATGGCGGCCTGCAAAAGGGCCAAGGGGGAGGGGAAGGAAAAAGGGATGGGAAAAGGGTTAGGATCAGGGAGCAAGCCCCCTGGGGAGAACCGGATATACACTGGCTGACCCTGGAACGCGACCCACACAAGGTGGGCCACTATGGCAGGTTTTAGCACCAGTGTACGGTGGTCGCTCTCTGGTCGCATACAAGTATCCTCCCACCAGCAAATATTAAGGCTGAAAACCTTTAAGGAAGGTTTTACAAGGTAGGTAAGATAGGTCCACCGCTTTGTCTATTTCTGCCGCCAAGCAGTGTGTAAGCACTATTGTGTTTCGGTTTGAAGGACATTGATGCCCGTTAAATTACTGGGCGTTATGAGACTTAACATCTTATGTCTCGGGGTGACGAGCGCAGTTCAGTGCCATGCAGTGCTTTGTAATTCATTCATGTCATTATGTGTGGTGTTGCTTCTGTTTATGGGCAGGCATGGCGTTTACCATCTTGTGGCGAGCGCCTTGCTCGTCTATAAAGAAGTCTAGCAATCAAAAATTGAGTTTGAGTTTTCAATTGAGTTTTTGTCATTACAACTTTAGCATCGATATCAATCCTAGTAACTTTTATATGTCTATGTGAAGTCTACCAACCCGCATTAGGCCAGCGTGGTGGACTAAGGCTAGTAAAAAAAACTTTTATGTAGTCACAGTGGCCGTGCGGATATTACACAATATTTCTCAATATACCGACCCACTGGTGGGTCGCGACCCCTACTCAGGGAACTCCTGATGTAATGTATGTTTACTTAATGTACTTTGTGTGTTTCATTGTGATGTGCTGAATTAAATATCACTCTCTCTTTCTTTCTTTCATTTTAGGGTAGTATTGAAAAATAAAGTCCAGGCATTGTATGAAACGCCTATTCCATAATGTTATTAACTAAACGGCCGCCGCGCCGACGCGATATTATCGTAAAATTATTAATTTTATTGCATTACAGTATGTACACACGAGTCACGAGCTGAAACGTGGTCGAGGGCGTTTTGAAAATATATTTTACAATTGCTAGTTTTTATATAACTGTCCTCGGGGTTTCACCGCAGGCATGTCACTGCCCTGCTCCCATGGGTCATAGCGTGATATACATATACAGTGAAACATGGTTAAGTGAGACATCAAAGGACCTGCAATGTTGTTTCACTTACAGAGGTATTCCACTTACCCAGTGTCTCAGATATCCAGGTATAATAAATATCTGTCTCATTTATAGAGGGGTTCATTAACAGAGGTCAGAATACAGGTTAGAATAAAAATAAGTAAGTAAACAAACAAAACGATGTTATCTCAGTTACAGAGGTTTATGCATATAAAATTCACTCGCTGTCTCAGTTATAGAGGTAACTATGATGATAAATCGAAAGAACAAATCCCAGATACAGAGGTTTGCTTCGTCCCACTAACAGGGGTAATTCAGTGCCAAAGTGTTGGGACCTCAGCATGAGTTCCAGTTATGGAGGTTTCTCACTTATCCAGGTCCCACTTAACCAAGTTTCACTGTAAACCTTCAGTGAAAATTCCCCGCGCTTCTTTTTCCAATACCTGTTTCTCCTGATGTTGTGGGTGTTTATCAATTAATATCAAGTGACCCACTTACTCGTTTTCTGGCCGAAAAACTAAAGAATCTCGTATACAGACATAATTATTTACAGGTATTTTGTAAGGTGGTAGGTCCCTCATATGCAAGAGGCGGTCTGGGTTGGTACCACTGCTTTGTCTATTTCTGCCGCCAAGCAACAGTGTGTAAGCACAATTGTTTTTCGGTTTGAAGGACATTGAACCCAGTGAAATTACTGGACATTATGAAACTTAACATCTTATGTCTCGGACTGACGACCGCAGTTCAGTGCCATGCAGTGCTTTGTAATTCAAAGTTCTGTGTGATGTTGCTTCTGTATATGGGTAGGTGTGGCGCTTACCATCAGGCGAGCGCCTTGTTCGACTCGTCATTCAATCAAATAAAAAATAAAGGGAATGACAGAGAGCCTCCCTGAGAGAGGTGATGACAGAGCGTGTCTCATTACCCCACGTGGTTATACCTTTATAAGTGCATTATAAATAATGATGTAGTTAACAATGCAAGTATCATGCACGAATCACAACTGATTGTACATACGAGACGGAATTACCATAGTTAAAGGGGACAAGGGTACTGTGGGTTATAAACGATGTGGCAGGGACGTATTGGATTTAGAAACTTGGGTATTTGGGCTCCTAGATACTACCTGCCTAGTATGTTAATCACACTAATATTATAAATGTGAAATTTTGTTTGTTTGGATGTTTGTCCGTCAATCACGATGAAACTACTGAACGGATTTTGATGAAATTTGGTATATAGACAGGGTATGAGCTGAGTTGGGTGATAGGATACTTTTTATCCCGATTAAATGCTCCCTTGGGATAAAACAGGAATCTTGATATTCATCAATCACACCGAAAAATCATTTGTAAATGTCCTCATTCCACGCGGGCGGAAGTTAGTAGTATATATTTTTATAGCAGAGGTCACAAACGAGCAAGTGGGTCACCTGATGGCCATCATAGCAGAAGAATCATGGCTGCGTTGCCGACCTCTAAGGAACAAAATAGGAATCAAATAAATAAATACACCCAACAATCACATACATTAGTCCTGATCCCACAGTAAGATACGTGTCTTGCGTCGTGGATATCTGGAACTACGAGAGACTTTCGGTCTCACAACACCCAGACCACACCACGTAACACTTGTGGATCACACAAACATTTGTGTTGGTGCGGGGATCGAACCCGCGGCCTCTCGCTTCACAGCCGGCTACTTGCCCCGTGCGCCACGGAGGCTGTTTTAAGAAGATGGAGAAAGGAATTTGAGCCATTAGAAATCTAACTCACCGTACGAAGCTGCCGCCTCACTATTAATTTAAACGGATTTTTTCGCGGTTTTTCATGTTATGTTGGTCCCGACGTTTCGAAAGCTTTTCATCCTTCGTGGTCACGGGGTGTCCACCGCTATAAAATCCGTTTAAATTAATTTTATTTCAACGTATAAATGTGTATTATTTTAGAATGTCCACGACGAGCGTCTGAACAAGCGAGTAGATACGATGCTGGAGGAGGGTCTCATAAACGAACTGCTGGACTTCCACGCGAGGCACAACAAACATAGAATACAGGATGGCAAGTAAGTCAAACTAATCCACTGGCAGTGTACCTAGGGTTGCTAGATTTCCTTGCGCAAGTTCTGAGGGCTAATACTGAGCATTTCGTGATAGAAAAACCCAGCATTGCTTTTACCTGACCTGGGGATGACCTGGAACCCGAAACTTCAACGTGTTTTTATAGCTTTGTACATGAACCCAACAGAAATATACTCGGAGTACCCACCTTCAGAAAAACTACTTTTATTAATTTGAATTACTTTTTTTTAATTTATTTGAATTTGTACATATAAGGTTTTTTAGTTGTGTCTAACTTTAATTTACCTTAAGTACTTATAAAAAATTACAAGTTATACTAAATTTTGTTAAAAATGTTAATTCCGATCTCGCGGCCTCTCGGGCCGGGCGTCCGTGGCATTCTGCCAGTCCTGCCACCCTATAGTTACGCTACTGAGTCAAACTATCATTCACAATTAACAAAATAGTTCCAAAATAAGATAACAGTTGGCTAGTCTCCTGCAGTGAATGAATTGAAACACAATTTATGTACAATATCTTCTCTATTTATTTGGGCAGAGTAACGTTTTATATTCTGTCCACCAAGCGACTGACGATAATTTTTCCACCTTATTTATACCGTTTACCCAAACGTTTCAAATCAATAAAAATGTTGTTTATAATAATTATTATTATGTATCTCACCATATCTCGGGATTATAGAGTCCCGAACTTTTGGTAGTCATGCGTGGGGCCGAAGCCAATATGTAGAGGCCCGCCCATTAATAATAATTAATTATTATTATGGATTAATAAATGAAATCAGGCTAAGCAGCGATAGCTCAGCGAAGAGTGGTATGGACTGTCGAGACGAAAGTCGCAGGTTCGAAACCAGCCCCAAGAGCATACACCACTGACTTTTCTAAGTTACGTGTATATTAATTGTGAATTATCGCTTGCTTTAACGGTGAAGGAAACATCGTGAGGAAACCTGCATACCTGAGAATTCGATAAGATTTTTCGAAGGTATGTGAAGTCTGCCAACCCGCATTAGGCCAGCGTGGTGGACTAAGGCCTGATCCCTCTCATTCAGTAGAGGAGGCCCGTGCCCAGCAGTGGGGCGAATATAATATATAGGGCTAAAAAAAAAAAAAAAAAAATTAAATCAGAGATTATGATCGGTATTAGCCATAGTGTATACAATTATAGTGTGACGTCATAACCGTGGAGTGACTATTTAACAGTTCTGATACTTGTAACACTAGCTAACAGATTGTAATTAATTGCTATACATTTTTTCCATCGTAAATAAACAAAGGCGTTGAGAGCAATCTAAGATACCATTCGAACAAACACGACGAGGATCGATAGTTAATTTACGCAAAACAAAGGGCATTCGGTCCACACAAATTATGCGTGAAATGGAACAGTATTATCGAAGAGTTTCGGTCGCGTGAATCCGCGCTGCGTCATGACCCTCTTTAAACATTGGAAAGATCACACGATTATATTTTTTTTTCTGCAGAATGAAGAAACTAACAAGCCGCTCGCTTGCCCTTAAACAGTAGCAAACCCTCCCAAAATTTTTAAAGAACAATGGCAAATTCCCATACAATAAAATATCTGAGGGCTTAGACAAGATGCAAACGTTTCGTTTCCATTCTCTTTCTACAATTGCTAACGCCTGAGCGTAAGCGTTTTTCGAAAGCGATAATTTGGTAGACAAGTTGCCACGACTTGTAGATTGCTCATTCTACAGTGTATATCGAAAAAACAATAAGGATTAGTCTATGGCGAGCGTTCATAAACTTCAAACTAACATCGAAGTACAGTCGTACGTGCGCGGGTAAAATTAAAGTTTAAATTAAAATTAAATTGCATAACATTAATAAAGTGTTTAAAGGTAATTCAAATAAATAAGTTCAATATTGATTTATTAAAAGCATGTGTTTTGTCATTTTAAGCATTTAATGTTACTTGAAAGGTGAAACAGTTTTATAAAATAATAAAATTTATGTGGAGATCATTTTTAGATGGAATCTAGATCTCGAAATAACACAAAGCTGCTTACTACTTTATTGGAATTAATGGAAAGGTACGTAAAATGTTATAATTCATAAAAATGTTCCTTTGTTACTTATATTTCTTCCATACCGCGACACTTAAACATATACAATGACGTGATGATCTACGTGAACCACTTAGATAACAAATCAAACCATTGATTTGCATTTGGCCATTCGCTTAACAAAGAAACCCTTTGTTTCTCTAAAATAATTTTAAATTGTTTTAGTTATGGTGATATAGCGAGGCCTCGGCAAGGAGCTCAAGGCCGAATGAAAGCTGACCGTCTGTGGCGAGAGTTAGAAGAAATACTCAACTCCACTGGCGGAGAAGCAATAAGATCCATAGATAAATGGAAAAAAGTAAGATTCAACTATTATTTGTACAGCAATCAATATGGAAAACATTAAATATTCATTGATAATATAATTAATAATAGTCCTACTACTACTGGGCATAAGAAGGTTTAGACTTTAGTCCACCCACACTAGCCTGGTGCGGTTTAGTAGACTTCACATACTTATGGAGAATTCTCAGGTATGAATATGTTAACTATAGGCATATTATATGCACAGGTATGGGTGGATTGGAAAACAAAAATTAAAAAGAAAGCTTTAGCCATGTGTCATGAAGCTTCTGGTACTGTTGGTGGTCCGAGTAGCAGACAAACTGCTACTGCTTTAGAACAGATGGTGTTGGTCATAATTGGCTTGTCTGCTTTAAAGAGAGGTTTTGATGTTAGTTTTTTTTTGCTTTTTGTGGTAGCTTATTAATGTGCTTTCCTTTATAAGTGTAAGTATTAAAATTTATTTTCACATATTGTCCAGAGCCAACCATCTGAGAGGGTCATTGTACCACCATCCAACAGAGGTCATGTACCAAATTCACCACACACCTGTCACAGACCGAATAGTGTTGGATTTTATACTAGCACCATTTATGGAAGGTAACTTTTGACTTTTACAATTATTTGAGTTTTGTTGTAAAATGTGTAATTACATATCATTTAAATTAGTATCATAAATACCATTATTTTCCATGAAATACTGATAATCGCTGATAACAAAGGGGTTTTGAATCGCCCCTGCTTACCACTCCAAAGATACAGGCATGATGTTTGTAATGCCATGATATATTATGTAAGACAAAACATCGAGATAAAGCTTCATTTTTTTTTTAAAAATACTGAATTTAAATCGTTTTGTTCTATATTCAGGTTTGACAGCACCAGCCGCCTCTCCGCTTCTGGCACCTCCTCTCTCTGAAGAGCTTTCTCACGACCCTCGACCAGTGGCAATGCCGGCGCCGCCAAGCAACCCTGCACGAGTCTCTATGCCGCGGCCGTCAGCAATGACCCCTATCATTCACCACCTTCGACAGAAATTCTCCCCCAAAGTTCGTAATGTGGTGATAAGGTCTCAACTGCCACAGTGTTGGATTGTGTACATTATAAGTTACAATTTAGTTCAATCGTTTTCAATTTTAGTCTAGTTTTGATTTTTGCTAAAATGACATATTTTTACTTTGTGTGATGTTATGTACATAGGTATCGTTATAAATTATTCCGTTTATGATCGTACAGCAATAAAATATATTACATAAAAATGTTAGAAATGAAACCAAAACTTGAATAATAAAAATTGCATTTATTTCAAAATGATTTAAAACCGTTAATGGATTTACAATCGTTCAAATCATATTATATTTTATTTTATTACATAAGTGTGAATATACATTTTTATGTCTTAAAATTATAAATTTAAGAATTTGTCTTTAATATTAAATATGTAATAGCTATATAGTTTATTTGTATTTTGCGACTGTTTAAATATTTACTAGATACTCCAAACAAATATTTATTAAATATTATTACTATGAATCAAGTTGTATTGATTGTCATATTTCATTTCGTTTATATAATCGTGTATAAAATAGTTTTATTCTTTATGATTGTACCTATGTTAAACATAATACATGTTGAAATAATAAATTTGTAATACCTTCATTACTCTTTGTTCATTTGAGAAAAATCTCTTCGGTATGCATGTAACAATTGAGCTAATTTTCATTAAATCCACAATTAATATTATCAAATATGTATACATTTAAAAGTATTAATAATATATTTACCTTTTTAAATTTCACATAATTTAACTACAAATATTATAACTATTTGAATGATAATGATTCATAAGAAATAAAAGAACATAGTTGATATATAGAAAAGGTCTTAAAATATTGTACAACCAAAACTTAAAATTTATTGGAATAAAAAAATCTACAACTTACAAAAACTATAAATTAAATTAATTTATTTCAACTATAATAGAATATTCTTGACATCAGTTATAAAAACATTTGTTAATTCTAAATATTTAAACCGATTTTTTTCTTAACATAGCTAAGAACCATCTCAAATAAACAGTTTCAAACGAAAAAACAAAGTTTTCAAACAATAAAGCTATTCAAATTGGTAGTTTATGTATACACATGCACACAGACAATGGGGTCAAAGTGATAACACTCTGCTTTTATGTAGAGGGTTAAAAATAATCTTATTCTTGCCTATTCAATAAACAACTTAACATGACTCTGCCTTGAATTACCTCACTTTGGCTATCCATGCTAGAGATAGTAGTTTTCAGGGTTTCCTCTTCATCTTCATGTATAGTAGGAAGTGGGTGAAGTGGTGGTAAGCCAGCTTTTAAAGCTATGTTGTGGAGCATACAACATGCCATAGTAATCTTACTAGACACATTAGGATCATAGTGGAGTACCCTGTCCCTAAGCAAACACTTCCACCATGCTTTGAGTAATCCAAAACAGCGCTCTATGCAGTTACGGGCTTGCACATGCTTCTCCTTGTACAGTGCTTCCCTTGAACCTTGGATTGCATTGAGAATAGATGTCATAAGCCACTGATGTTGGGGATATCCTGAGTCACCTGAAAATAAAATCCCAAAAATATATTTCATACAGGAAACTATCTATTATTTTAAAACTTAATTATAGTAAATACCCTTACCTAATAGCCATACTTGTTCATTACTTTGGTGAAGTTGATGCATATATGACTCAGCTCCACTAGACCACCATATATGTGAATCATGTGTAGCTCCACCAAACTTTGCATTGATATTTATAATCTGGAGTTTACTATTACAAATCTGTAAAATAAATGCATTATGAAGAATATTGTGAAATAACTACATACCACATTGGACATATGAACCAATTCTATACCATCTGAACATTTAAGGAATGATATCTTTTTCTATTAAAATAAAGATTTTTTGAAAAGAGCTTTTGTCTGGGCTTTACTATAGCTACATTGGTGCAATCTATGCATCCAATTACACCTGGGAGACCAAACTTTCTTTGAAACCTAGAATGATAAATTTACTTTAGTTTCCCATATAAAAAAGTTGTATGTGATACTATTACTATAATAATGTTTCTGTTTAAGATGATTTGTGTATTAGATTTCATTTGAATTAAAGAACTTTAAATTGCTCTGTAATATAACAATTCCGGAAACTAATATTTGTTAATAGCACAAGGCGAATGTTAGATAATTAAATTAGAGTCCTAAACTTTAAACTAGAACTTAGGTATTTCGTGAAGAGTGAATCACTGAATTATAATAGGTATGTACTGACCTTGGCTTCTAGGAAAATCTCGTAGGTTCCTTTTAAATGAGTTTTCTGGCAGAGTTCTTTGCAAGGGGCTATAAAAGCCACTTTGTTTAACCGGAATCGCTGTATAAATAATTTCCATTATGTGCTCCATGCACTGACGATTTGAGTATCTTTTCTGCCGTCTTAGCCACACTTCTTCATTATGAGCGCACCACAACATGTTTAAAGCATGCATTTCAAACGCAAATCTATTTAAAACTGAACGTAACAAAGAACAAACACCACGATGCCGATGTGATGCGCACAGTTGTTTTTAAAGACGCCATTTTTTTATCGCTTTCTACAGGGTCTGGGCGTTCGCCGGCTGAGCGTACAAAAACTACGAAAACGTTTCGATGACGCTTGTCAAAATGGCAACTTGTCTAGCTTTTGTATGGAACTTATCGATATACATTGTAGAAACGCTTACATTCTATTCTCTGATTGTGAGTAAATAGAAACTTGAAACTTGTCTAAGATTTTTCTATTCGTTTTATATTGACCACGTGACTTATCGTTGGGATATGTCATTCCCATACATATTTTAGTTTTCTATTAGCGTTAACGATTGTAGAAAGGCATCTTGTCTAAGGCCCCTGACATCGACTTGAAGCGTCTATTTAAGAAATGTTAAAACCATTGGAATGCCATTACTTAAACTTAATCACCGATATATTTGTTTGAGGATGCCAAAAAAAGGTAATTAATATTTTTATATTTTGAGGTTATATCAATATGAAAGCTAATCTAAACAAGATTTACATCAAAAACATTTGAATTACTCAGTAGTAACAGATAAGCCTGGGCATAAGCATTTTCTATCATCGTAGTTTTGTCTATATCATGAATGTTCGGTTCGACCGAATTACCACAGTCTCACGAAGTACTGAACAGCAATATTATTTAAGTAGTTATTAGTATTGCTGGTGGTAGGATATTCATATCCGCCCGGATAACGACCACCGTACACATGGTGTTAAAACCTGCCATAGTGATCCATGCGCCTTGTGTGGATTGCGTTCCAGGATCAGCTAGTGTATATCCGGTTCTTCCGAGGGGCTTGCGACATGACTTGATTGTTGATTGGGGCGGGTATAAGGGTACATCCTTGTATCCCTGTGCCTGCACCAGTCATTCGCATGTCCTGTCACAGTCCCGTCTAATTGCTTCTTTTCTCCCCGAAGAGGTAAGAAGCATTTATACATGCCGGTATGACTGGTGACCACCGATAAACTCATTGTTTGTTGGTAGTCGCTGGTTTTTTGGATTGCACTATGCTTAGGTACCATCAGGTGTAGTGCAGTCACTTTGCCGTGATCGGATAAAAAAAAAAGTAATAATGATATCGTATATCTCGTGAGGCTGCCGAAAAGGTTTCAGTTCAACATAAACAGGTAACAGGCAATATGAGCATGGCGCTGGTTTTCAACTAGAACTATGGCGCTGCACTGCATTCGTTACCAAGAATGATGTGTAAAATCACATAATACCTAATAATTTCATTAACTTCAATGTCCTTCATCAACCCGGAAAACAACGGTGCATGTATACACACGACTAGTTGGCGGAAAACCTTAACAATCCTATTCAGACGGACCAACAAATGTCGCTTGTATGCGAAAGTCCGTACTTGAATCATATTGAACACAAAATTGAGTGGTTCGAGGATAAATGGGGCACGTCATTTTAGAAGAGCGTATGCACGCTTTATTGGGGATACCTGTGTGTATCGAGGTTCAGTATAAGAAGTTGGATGGAATCGCTAAATATCTAAAGCAAAATAAACAAGTAGGAGTAGGATACAATCGCGTATAAGAACGGAGATTTGTGACTCCAAATATTTATCGCAAATTTCCTCACATGTCGCGTCGTAGGGAACACTGACAACACAGCACAACGAAAATCAAGAAAAAAATATATCCCTTCATAGGATCCATTGAAGAACCGGCAATTTAGACAACGTTATCTCTCCATTAATGATTAAATCAAACATAAAAATTTAATCAATACGTGCGGTTTTGCCTAATTACCGGCGGAACGCTGGAGCGAACAAAAAAAATACGTTCAAAAGAAAAAGTTGCACAAAAACAAAATGGCGCGCGGTGGCGGGCAACGGCCGCGCTAGTGGCATCTGCTTTGGAGCTGCGGTTGTCTATGCTCTCGTGTTACACGCGCACCCCACTCTATTACAATATCTATGCTCCCGTTGTCTTTGGTACTTCATTATTTTTTAATTAGTAATCTTTATTATAGCTTTTATGCCAGTTTTTATGTCGGTGGACCAGTAATATTTTAAATTGTAACTAACGGTCTTTTGATTTATTTAATCTATAAAAATGACAGAAATTAATGAATATTGTTTTCGATTATGGTGTACTTATTAAAATATAGGGAGAATTCCTAATTTCATAACGTAACTACAACTACATAATGTTGAAATTTGAAGTTCTTATTTTAATAACATAATAAAATAGTGAACAAAACACGCTGAAAAATATTATGCGTCTTCATAGAATATCAAATATCTGATCGACACGAAGCAACGCCACTTATAATAAAAAAGATCACCGTAATGGCATATTTTTAAGAAAACTTGACAAATTCATTGAAAGATTTGTAAATAAAGAGTGAAGGAAGTACAGAAGCAGGGGTGTCACCTGCTTAGTATGCAAACAGCACCTGAGAGGGGTCAACATCCCTCCTTAATTATTATTTACACCCTCTACGACGTCGCGTCTTGAATAAATAATGCGCTCGGGTCACTTTCATCTTTCCTATACAATACATTGGTTCTCAAAAAGACGTAAAATAAACTTTTGCCAGATAAAAAAATAGAAATTAACATTTAAAGCGATCTGTTTCTTTTTTGTTCTTGTTTCTTTTTTTTGGAGTTAAGGGAGACCTTTGCCCAGCAGTGGGACAATATAGGTTAAAAAAAAACCACCAATTTTTTATAGCATAGGCTGGCAAATAAGCAAGTGGCTCACCTGATGGTAAGTGATCACCGCCCATAGACTCCGACAAGAGCAGGAGATTATGGTCGCGCTGCCGACTTACTAATTACAGCTCTCAACTTTGCAGAGCTGGAATTTATGTCCTATATATTGATATTGTGCCTGCGCCCTATCACATCATGGGTTGGAAATTGAACCGTTGGTCCGTCCGGCTATCTCATCCGTCCGTCAGTAAAAGTGAAATGAAATGAAATAATTTATTAATCATGTAGGCAATTGAAATAGCGCTTATGACAAGTCAGTACAAAAGTGAAAAGAACTTATATATAAAAATCAGTATCAACTAATGTATAAATGGCATACATAGCAACATCAAAATACACTCGGCAATTATACTAAATCTATTTATTTATCTATAATTATTTTTCCATATTTTATCATGGAATAGTCCAGAATCGTTATATATTTTGGGGCGGGTCGTCGATATGGACCATACGCATTATCGAAACGGCACGTGTTTTAAAACTACCACCGGATCCAAAACGAGACCCATTGAGACCCATCAGTTCCGTTCCATCCATATCGTCCCACACCCTCAAGCAGTCAATGGCCAAATGTTGGCAACCACTGCACTGCATTCTGTCGAGGGTGCTGTAGACTCGATTCCAGTGGGAATTAGCTGTAAAACACTGGCCTGACACCGAGATTGGTGTAAACTTTATTTCGAATTGATAGTGTAGCGTGGCTTCAGATAGCGTTTGCTGTTGTGGCAAAAACTCTTGAGGCGCTTAAGTCTGAATAAAGTCGAAATTAGAATAATTAGAGCTGTTTTGTGTAGATAAGAAAACCATTAGAAAATTAGTTACTGTTAATTGTATAATTGAATAAGACGCGTAGATCACTCGCCTGATGGTACGCCCGTCCGTATACAGTAGCAACATTACTCACAACTTTGAATTACATATAGCACTGCACTGCGCCCGTCTCGCCAAAACAATTATGATAAGTCTCGTAATGCCTAATAATTTCAGTGATTTCAATGTCCTTTAAACCGGAACTCAACTGCTGTTGGCGATAGAAATTGACATATTCCAAAGTCCATTAATTATCTTGATAATCAAAGCGTTAAAACCTTTATTTCTTGAAATGAATTTGAGCCCAAATGACATCTCTGCCTACCTACATGTATGATAAACATAAGCTCCATGCAGCATAATCATTAATTAATAGTAATATTATTGAAAAAGCGGAAACTAAGTACTTAAGTAGATTTTTTTCGGTGCAAATTTAGTTTTATCATGTTATCCGATCACTTGAAAAGGAAGTTCATGTACAACTAATTAGACCACCAGATATCATGTTTTTGTAGATTACATTAGGGAAAATATATAAATTTGTGTTAATTGAATTCTATATTACGTGTTATAATGTATCAATTAAATAGTTTTTTTTCCTAATGGTGTACATTTTAATCGTGCTAAATCCGACGCTAGACAAATATTGTTTATTATATAAAATCGTAAAACTATACTCGCCTCAACCAACCATCAAGTCCTTTCGCCAAGTCTCTCGGGAGATCCAGATATACACTGGCTGATCCTGGAACGTGATAAACACAGGTCACTGTGGCAGGTTTTAACACCATGTACACGGCGGTCACTATCTGGGCAAATATGAATCCTACCACCAGCATATTTGTCTACAACATGAATGTGCTGGCTCGACCGGGTCGTTACCACTGTCTCACAGAAAACCGACGTAAAGTAGCGGCTTGCTGCTGCGTTTCGTACGGTGAGTGAGATATCCGGAAGCCCAAATCCCCTTCCCTTCCCAATCCCTAATTATCCCTTTCCTTTAAGGTCGGCAACGCGGCCGTGATTCTTCTGGTGGTGGGCGTACATGGGCGGTGGAGATACCATCAGGTGACCCACTTTTTCGTTTGCCGGCCCATGCTATAAAAAAAAATATAAAAAACTAGATCTGCTTTTCCCGGGGTAAAAAGTAGCCTATGTCCTATTCTGATGTATAAGCTATATTATTCTAAAGTTTCATTAAAATCCATTCAGTAGTTTTTACGTGAAAGAGTAACAAACATACATCCATCAATACTTACAAACTTTCGCGTTTATAATTATATAAAAAATAATTATTTAATTAAGTATCAAAACACTTCGATCGTTCAATGTTTTGATACGGGGCGCATGCGCAGCCCGGTAGCTATAGCCGACCGCAGCGTACACCTCCTGTGTCACACACACACACATGCAAACAAAATTGTCACACATACGTACAGAAGGAAGGGCGTGAATGTCCCTTTGTAACAGAATCACGTATTATATAAACTGATTGTGAGGATAATTCGCTGAGAGATAATTGGTACAAAATTAACAATATCCTAAAGATGGGTGTTTTGCCGTACTCATTTAAATAAGGGTTAAAATTAGTTTAAATAGATTATGATTGTCCCACAATGTACAAGTAGACGTTGTTTATAAATTCAAATATAACTGTCATTTAAGTATTGCCATTTTTTAGAATTCGTTTATTTTTCAGAGTCGTTAATTAAATAATTTCTTAATCCTAGTAACGCTAAGTAAATGGGTATAATGTATTTTCTGTACTCAGTATCTGAGCATAGCCTGATTTGAGTTTCTTATTCATTCTTCTTTTTTTTGGGTATGGCTCCACTGAGATTTGAGTTTGGAATTATGCGCATTGTAAGAAATGTCATAATGTCAGTTAAAGTTAATTGACATTAGTGCGGCATTAATACAGGAAAGTACAAAATTGTCACATGTCAATTTAAGGCTTTTTTTATTTGATTAAATGTCGAGACGAGCACGGCGCTCGCCTGATGGTAAACGCCACGCCTGCCCATAAACAGAAACAAAACCACACAGTACTTTGAATCACAAAGCACTGCATGGCACTGAACTGCGCTCGTCACCCCGAGACATAAAATGTTAAGTCTCATAATGCCCAGTAATTTTACTGGCTTCAATGTCCTTTACACCGAAACACAACAGTACTTACACACTGTTGCTTGGCGGCAGAAATAGACAAAGTGGTGGTACCAACCCAGACGTCCTCTCGCATACGAGGGACCTACCACCTGTTGGCTGATTTCGATTACCGATCAAACTAAGTATTTTTTAATTCTCAATTTTAGAAATCTCATTTTAAAATCTGTCTACATTAAGCGCAAATATTGCATTACATAAAAGAATATACAACGAAATTAAAGACCTCCTCCTTTTTAAGTCGGTATAAAAGAAACACCTCACAGAAAACCGACGTAAAGTATGAAACACGGCTTGCTGCTGTGTTTCATACTGTGAGTGAGATAACCGGAAGCCCAAATCCCCTCCCCTTCCCAATCCCTAATTATCCCTATCCTTTAAGGTCGGCAACGCGCCCATGACTCTTCTGGTGGTGGGCGTACATGGGCGGTGGAGATCACTTACCATCAGGTGACTCACATGCTCGTTTGCCGGCATATGCTACAAAAAAACACCACGCTCAAAATGTAGTGTAGCAGTTTTTTAAGTGTCCAATATCATCGCCGTATCGAAAGGTAAACGAACCGATCTCATTACGTAAGTGTAGTCCACACTACACGGTCGTAAGTAATTGTACAGGTAAAAAATGGATTAAAACACAAGAGTCGAATGTGCCGCGGCGCGTTTGAATTATTCAAACGAATAGTATTGTTGAAATGTACCTATGGTATTTTCCATCTATGTGCACAAGATGGTAGGTCCCTCGTATGCGAGAGGCCGTCTGGATTGGTACCACCGCTTTGTATATTCCAAGCAATAGTGTGTAAGCACTGTTGTGTTTCGGTTTGAAGGACATTGTAGCGAGTGAAATTATTGGACATTATGAGACTTAACATTTTATGTCTTGGGGTGAAGAGCGCAGTTCAGTGCCATGCAGTGCTCTGTAATTCAAAGTTCTGTGTGGTGTTGCTTCTGTTTATGGGCAGGCGTTGTGCTTACCATCAGGCGAGCGCCTTGCTCATCTCGTCATTCAATCAAATAAAAGTTAAAAGTGTGATTGAGATGCAGGCAAACGAGCAAGTGGGTCACCTGATGGTAAGTGATTCCCACCGCCACGAACATCCACCATACATACATATACTAGACATATACTAGAAGAATAATTAATGGTGATACCCACGGTCCGAATCGACACCCTGGGCCTAAACATATGCCGGGGTTCTGGGGCACACGATATATTGAGAACCTATTGCAAACAATAACAAGAAAAAACATTTTCGATATTTTTATTATCGTACACCCATATTTCGCCGAGCGTATCTCCGTCCCGTGATGTGATAGGTGGCGTGCCTTTAGCTATACCGGGCTCAAATTCCAGACTCCAGGCTGATACTGATCATTTCGTGATAGAAAAACCAAATATCACTTTTACCCGACACGGGGAACGAACCCGAATCGATGGAATTTGAGCAATAATATATTTCTTTGCCCTGCGATAAACTCTTTCTGTGTAAACAGGTCTTTACAAAAAACGATCTTAAAAACACTGGCTTTTAAATAAATTACAACGGTTCCATCTATACTTATAAAATAACATGTCCTGACTGACTGACTGATTCATCATCGCCGAGCGCAAACTATCAAGGCTACAAGCATGAAATACGGACTGTATATTCATTTTGTTATATAGGCACCCACTAAGAAAAGATTTTAGAAAATTCCACCCCAAAGGGGTCAAAATAGGGGATCATAATATATATGAAAGTCCGTCATTATGAAAGTTACATAAACATAATTTTGTATTTCGGTTATTGACGTAAAACAAATAAATACGTGTTTCAGGAATTTTATTTAATATGGGATAAAAAAGGGGGTGAAAGTAAATGCGAAAGTGAGTTTGTTTGTTACGCTTTCATGCCTAAATCACTGAACCGATTTTGATGAATTTATCGACAGAGACAGATGGCACCCTGGAAACGGTTACAGGATACTTTTATCCCGGAAAATGCTGTTCACGCGGGCGTAGCCGCGAGCAAAAGCTAGTTCCTGATAACAAAGCTCAGCGAATAACGCTCATATATGTAACCAAACCCCATGTTCATATATTTAACATCTAAATATTTCATTTTACAGACCACCAGACTACACGAAAGGCATTTTCCAAACGCTTGGATTCAAAGAGTTTCACGAGTATCTGATGATGTCCGAAGAACAGCGAAATAGCGAATCAGGCGAAAAATTATTGCAACAGAGTATAGAAAACATGAAACTAGCAACCAGAAGGTATGCGAGGCGACAGAACAAAATGGTCAGGGGAAGGTTTTTGGAACATCCCGGTAGAGAGGTAAAAAATCTTTTTTTTTATATTTTTTTATTTTTGTTTCTGGGTCTGAGTGTTATGAGACCGAAAGTCGCTCTTAGTTCCTGATACCCACGACGCAAGACTCGTATCTTACTGTAGGATTAGGACTATGTACGTGACTGTTGGGTGTATTTATTTATTATTTACCTGCCCTCTAGCATGACACCAAACGAACATTTTGTCCTGTAATAACCGGATATTACTGGTTATTCTGATTAACAGACGAGGCAATGGCGAAACTCAGTTCCCACTGCGAGTTGTGGGGGTCGGAAGATGGGTCCCCCCCATGATACCAATCCACAGTCAGGTACATATAATGGGAATACGGACTTTCGCATTAAGCCGGTATTACGCCAGGCAGAAAAAAAAATATTAGCACAGAATTATTTTTTAACATTCAGCACATGCTTTCTTTCTTTCTTTCTGGTTTACTGCATGAAAATTTGAAAAAAAAAACAAATATTTTTAGATTCAAGCATGGATCCAGCTGCACACTTTTATATGACGAAGTACTTACCTACATGAAGTAGGTATACTTACAATGTGCATAAAAAGTAAAACTTAAGTAACGCCTTATAAATTGATTGATAGATTTATGTAACGTCTGACGCGGAAGATATCCTCCTTTTAAATAAAAACCATTTTAAATCTAATCCGATTATGTCTCAATTGCCAAACCGATTTTTTAAAGCAGAAGCTAGCAAACGAGTAAGTGGGTCACCTGATGGTGATGATGGTGAAGTGACTGTATAAAATGTCTGTCTGCAAATTTAAAAAAAAAACTCTTATTAATAACTTACCTATATCCCTTAAGCGGGTGAACAACAATATTACATTCCGTATTCCAACACCAATTGATTGAGTTATAAAAATTCATTACCTAAGATAAAATTCTGTGGAGAAAATGAACCGATAAAAACTCAGAAAATTAACGAATTATCTACTAATTTTAACGATACCCACTGAATCATATCGAGACCAAACAGTTTTAAGATATAAAAACTGTCGTAATTCACCGTCCCCTATACGCAAACAGTCGATAGATCAAATGAGCGATATCTGATCACAAGTATTGCGTGTTATTAGTTTATTGCGCATGATATATTTATTACCTATATTTTATGTTACGTTCGTAACTCGTAATAAAAGTGAACGTTTCACATGGAACTCCACATTTTTATTGTTTATTATTAATCATATAAGTTCTAGTTATTATTTAATAAACATAATGTACAGATAGATATTGTTTATTTATAGTACCTAAATAATGCTTCACCTATAAAGAAAACTGTTTATGAAAAATCTCACAAATATTTTCACGGCGCCACTTTAGCAAAACGGTTTATTTCTAAAAAAATGACATCTGGCGTCGAGTAGCAGATTCATTAAAACTTCATAGAAACATAAACATCTTCATAACAGTTTATAGATGGCGCTGTTACCCATCAAAGAAACATGAACATTTTTAATACCTAATTTATAGATGACGTTGTTAACAATTTCTTTAATTGAGTTTTTGATTGTGAAAAATATACAATTGATGCATTTTTTTCAAAACTTAACATTACATAAAGCCTTATAAATATTTCTGTATTTCAGATTCCCGCCATCTACGAACTGGACACAACAAACTTGAACGAGTGGAATGAGGTCGTAACAAACAAAGCAATCAACATCATAGAAAGTTATTTGAACAGCACAACTTGTGGATATCCATCGGTTACAGTGGCACTAGACGAGAAAAGAAAGAAAATCGACGGAAACTCGTATAATTACTGCGATGTATGCAATCGAGTCATGATTGGAGATAATGTGTATGCGATTCACTTGAAATCTTTCAAACATATGAAAGTACTGAAGAAGAAGAAGAAAGAAGGAAAATTAAACCAGATGGACGAAAAAAGGGAATAGTGCAGCTATTTAAAATCAATAGACAGTTATTCACAAAATCTTCACTTCATATAAAATATATAGGCACCTACTAAGTACCTACTTACATTTATTTTATTGTGTGACCATTATTAAAATAAATCTGAATAATTTAACATGCATTTTTAGTTTACCTATGATCACTACATTAAACGTCTACAGCATAAATGGGCCGAGTCATCTTCTACCCAATCCCTCTCCCCTAAAACTCTTCCATGATTCTTCTGGTATTGTGATCCTTCATGGGCGGTGGAGATCACTTCCATCAGGCGACACACTTGCTCGTTTGCCAGCCTATGCTATAAAAAAACCTTTCGCAACAATAGTTCGTATTATTATTATTATTTAATATAATATGTTCTTATGTGAGTAAATACATCCATTCTACAGATAACAAGCATTTTTTAAATAGCGGATAACATGTTAAAACAAAGAATTAACTCTTATAGATTCCCGCAAGGCTAGCTTCACACCGAAAGTGTAGACGCATACATAAACGGTCTTTCACAATTCACACGTCAATTATACCAACCCTACTGCAAATAAACGTGTTGTACAATCTGTGCGAGTTGACTTTGCGTCTGCACTTCCCTAGAATACGACGACCCCTCTCGCTACCCCGCCAACCTCGCCCAGTAGAGTATAGTTTAATTTGTACACTGTTGCAAAGCGTCAAATGACATCATCGACACTAGGTGCAGAGACAACTCGTACGAGTGTAGTTCCCACGGTACGCTCACCTAACATATCAAACAAACCGGACAAATTGAAACGCATTATAACACTGTCTCTTTCCCGCGATACGAGTCAATAACACGTTATTTTATACACCGTCTCTTTCACACGACACAAACAACACGTTTTTTGTCGAATAACGACCGAAGCGTCTAGTTCATCACGTCTTTTGAAGCGTGTACGTACTTACTTAGTGGTATAATGGCTGAAGAATCTTTTGGATCATATGTAAACGCCGAGTTAATGATATCATTAATTAAAAAAAGGCCGGCTTTGTGGGACAAAACTACGGAATCGTATAAAAATCGCTTTGCAACTAAAGCAGCCTGGGAGGAAATACTGGAATTACTAAATCCAAATTATAAAACGTGGAATGAGAAAACAAGACGCGCTTATGGTAAATATTTTTATTTTCATCCTTATTTTAATAATTAGGCAAATACACTAGCTTTGCTCGCGGCTCCGCCTGTCTTTGCCCGTCTATGTAAAAAAGTCTATGTCAGTAGCCTTTATCCTAATCCGGATTTCGGTCTACTTAATTATTTGTCTGTCTAATTTCGTCTAAATCCGTTCAGTCCTTAAGGCGTGATTGATTAACAAATATCCAAACATTTTTATAGTAATGGTGCTGCCACACCGGTGTTATAAAATGTTATATAACATTTTCTAACATTAAACATTTATTAACATTATCTAACATTCTGATAAAATGTTAGAAAATGTTTGTTAACAAATGTTGTATAACATTTTATAACATCGGTGTGGCAGCACCATAATAGTAGGATTTTGCAATTAAAACAATCGTAAAAAGTGACTCTTTTTGAACGACCGTGAAGTCGATTAAAAAGGAATTGTGTATCCGATTCATATGTGTATGTATGTATGTATACCCGTGATTAGCAATATTACAACTAAGTACTAAGGTTTTAGTGTTAGGTACATACATAGGTGTTAGGTTACCGTTCTAAAGATAAATGCATGAATCCTACTTTAATATTATAAAATAGTTATGTAAGTTTGGATGTTTGTTACTCAAGTTTTAACGTTTAAACGAATTTGAATGGTAAAACGTGGATTTGAATAGAATTTATTTAGCACAGGGGTATTTCATGGCCTGAATTAGGACAGAATAGAAAAAGACGGTCAAGCGGGCGGAGCCACGAGCAAAAGCTATTGTAGAGTACACATAAGTGTCATCAATATTTCGGATATTTAAGCCCGTATTTCAGTAGTAGTTCTTATCATTTTCTGATGATTGATTTTGTACTATAGATTGAATTGGATTTACCCGTAAGGGTGTGAAATAAGGAATGAAATGAAGAATAAAAGACTATCAACTAGGGTTGCCAGATTTACATGCGGGAATTCCGGGACAAAAAACAAAACTTATTAAGCTAACTAACTCACTTTCGCATTTATATTAGTTAGGATCGCTAGTTTAGGTACCTCACTGGTTATTAACAATAAAAATACATACACGTCTAAGAATCATGAAACTATGATTGATATGGCAGCGCCTCGAGCAAAAGCTAGTACATACACATATTAACGTCACAACTCTTTTTACAGGTAAAATGATTATTCACAAATGGACTCATATCAGAGATAACTACCACCGCTCTATTAAAAAGATTAATGAACAGATGAAAAAAGGCCATCGCGTTACAAAACCTTACATGTACAGCAAACAGCTACGCTTTCTGCTTAAGGTGTTACAAGTACAACCTAATCAGACTCTAGATGTAAACGATGAATCTGTCGAAAATAATAGCAATGACTCCGGAAGCGAGGACACTAGCATGAATTACGAGGAATCGGAAATAAGTTCACATACAATAAACACTGATAGTACAAGAAATCCAATAGAACATTCCAAATGTATAAGACTTAATAATGCAAATGACGTAAATCCCCTAAATACGAGCTTGATGAAAATTGTTGAACCACATTGTTCACATCAAGAGCCTAAAGTTATAAATCGGCATCTATCTTTTTTTAATGGTATATTACCATCATTAGATGATTTTGACGAAAATGAAGTTCTAGAATTTCAAATGGGAGTATTGCAGTTGTTGAAGAGTATTAAAAGCAGTCGACAAAATTGCTCATTGCCTACCCTCAAAATTGATTGCTAGGAATTATCAAATATATAGTTACCACAAAGGCTCTTCTTTTTTTCAAAGCTACCGTCACAGATTCCTGTAAAAATATTGTGTAATTAATAATACCAGCCCTGTATTTTATACAGCCTAATGCTGCACACAAGTTTACAAGTGGGATCAGACCTAAGTCCACCATGCTGGCCTTTTTATTAAATTGTATTCATTAGACTGAAAAAGTTTATATAAAAGTCTAAATTTTATTTAAGTATTAAAACTATTGAGATTTTTGTTAACAACAATGAAAGAAATGTAAATGTATCACACAAACATTTGTCTCAGTTAGACATGTGTAAGTACTGTGAGTAATGCATGACATGCTATATAACACGACCGAGTACTGAAACAGTACACAGTACCCGGCGAAATGTTGCATGGCACATGGCATGGCATGACGTGCGCACTGCCATAGTACATACACGGGCCGGGCGGCTCGGTGAAGCGGGCGCGCAATCGGAAACGTTCGGGAACGGTCGGGATTCTGTCTCTGTCACGCCCCTTAGTAGAATTTTGATTTAGAGCAGTATATAAAATACTGTTCATAGGGTTTACATTTCTATGGCACCGCCCAGTAAGTAATAATAAGTCAACTGGCGCGCTTTCTTTCGTCTTTTACTATTGTTTTGAATTATTTCACAATTCACATTTGTTTACGAGGACAAGGTTATTGTATGTGGTATGGTAAAAAAATTGTTGTTTTGGAAAGTGTTTGTTTTGTGTGTTTGTGAAGAAAGTACTTAATTTGTTACCTACTTAATTCTAACTGTAAATAACTAGAAAAAATATTGCTAGGTGTGTAAATATATTTTTTGGGTATTAATGTATTTGTTTATTATGGCGAATTTGAATTGTTTTTAATTCAAAGTTCTGTGTGGTGTTGCATCAGTTTATGGGCAGGCGTGGCGCTACCATCAGGCGAGCGCCTTGCTCATCTCGTCATACAATCAAATAAAAAAAAGTGTGCGTCTCGGGACGCTCGACAGAAGTGATAACTTAAACTAATGTGGGTTAAAGTGAGAGCAGAGGAGCCTGCCTACTGCTACCGTATGCGTGAGAGAAAGGGACGCCAGACAGAGTGGCGCCTTAACGCGTTACGTTACGAAGTCCGGTCAGTCATGTCCAAGTCCGGTCGAAGTCGTGTCAAAGTCGTGTCGAAGTCGTGTCAAAGTCGTGTCAAAGTCGTGTCGAAGTCGTGTCGAAGTCGTGTCAAAGTCGTGTCGAAGTCGTGTCGAAGTCGTGTCAAAGTCGTGTCGAAGTCGTGTCGAAGTCGTGTCGAAGTCGTGTCGAAGTCGTGTCGAAGTCGTGTCGAAGTCGTGTCAAAGTCGTGTCGAAGTCGTGTCAAAGTCGTGTCGAAGTCGTGTCAAAATCGTGTCAAAGACGTGTCAAAGTCCATAAGAAGTTATCACTTCAAAAAAAATATAAAAGGTCTATCTCTCTAATATTGCTATTACATTTCACCTGAGTCCTGATTGAACATACAGTACACAACAGTACAAGTAATGGTGGGCCGTACACATTACTTCACATAGCGTGTCATGTCAGGTCATGCCTAGAGTAATGCTATAGTGCCATATTAGTAATAGTGGGCCGTATACATTACTTCACATAGCATGTCATGTCAGGTCATGCTTAGAGAAATGCCATGCCATGCCATGCCATGCTATAGTGCCATATTACGCCGTACGAAATGACATGCCATATGGCATTACTTCATAGCGTACTGTTTTGCGCATGTCTAGTCTCAGTGTGGGAATTGAAACTACATCCTCTTTTCGGTGCTGGCTGCTTACTTACTGCTATGGAAACAGTCAAACACGTGGCTTGAGTACTGCTTATCTTAATTGAAACTTAAATAGTTATTGATTTGCAATTATTTATCCATAGAGAAATATCTTTACAACATATATTATCATTAATGAAAAACATTTTGAAACTAAACAACTTTTATTAAATAAGTCTACACCTATATACAACTTAAAATGCATCTATTGCATCCTCTACTGCTGCAACATTATATGGAGTTCTTTTGTTTTTTGGTGCTCTATAATCATAGTTCTCAAATTCAGGATATTTTTTTATAATCTCGCTGTATGCTTCACATATTCTCCCAAATTCCATATTGGCTATTTGGAAAGGCCTGGTAACAGGGTCAATATCTGCCATTTTATACATTCTCAGAGCCATTTCCTCCCTTACTTCTTCAGGGAATAGAGTCTGAGCTCCTCTGATTGAATATTTTTGTCTCATTGAAAATATTTGACGTACAACCTTCTCAACAAGTTTGAACGGTAGCCTTATTATAGGAAGTTTGTGAGGGGTCAACGTAACCACTCCTACATCAACATCTGGCTTTGGTACAAATGCAGACCCAGATATATCAAATTTGTATTTGACATTGCACCAATTCTGGCACATGACAGACAGTCTACAGCGTTGTTTGTTCATAATCGGTGCTGCCATTCTCTCAGCAACTTCTTTTTGAAACGTAAGAGTCATTCTGGTTCGACCAAACGCCCACGGTCCTGTTTGTTTCGAAATCATTTCTAGCCATCTTATAATTAATATTGTGGACACACTGAATGGCAAGTTGCCTATTAGATGGAGTGGGGGTGGTGAATCAGTCCAATCCACCTTCGCATCTGACGGTATGTATTGACCCAAATCAGTTTTCAAAATATCACCAGTAATTATATCAACATCGACTCTATCCCGACACGCGTCAGCTACTAGTTCTAGAGATGGTATGAAACGTGAGTCTTTCTCGATCAAAATGAGTTTTCGTGGAGCTTGATGCACGATCGACCTGGTTATCCCACCGGGTCCGGGGCCTACTTCGCATACGACGTGATTCTCGATGTTGCCAGCAGCGCGTACTATCTTGTCAATTAAGCGAGGTTCCAAAAGAAAATTTTGAGACAGTTCTCTAATTGCACGCAGTTTATACATCCGGATCACATCTTTAACAGTAGGTAGAGGAGGCAACCTTATTTGAAGAACTTTTTTCGCTGATGCCATTATTGCTGCACTTTAGCTGGCTCGTCAAAATCGTCAAGGAATGTTTCTTGCTTCACGGCGAAGATAGAATACAGGTATACCCCAAGGACGCCTCCTGCGATGGTGAACCCAGTGATACGATTCCTTCTGGCAATGGATTGTAATTTGTGGACTCGCTCACGATTTTTTTCTTCGATTATTCTCATATAAGCAAGTTCTGCCTCCTTCAGGACTGGATCTTGTTTAGTACCGCTGATCTTCGGTTTGTAATTGGAGTCATCCATTACGAATATATATTCTTTTAAATCTAACCTAAAACCGAACTTCAACAACTTTCAGTACTGAACGAATGATATCTTCTAAAGGTAATAAATTGCTATGTGCCACAGAGATGCAAAATTGGAACGAATGAATATGGAAAATCCATAGACAAAGCATATCGTTCCAGTAACCATAAAGTCACGTAATGTATAATCTAGCATTATTTTGGCAAACGCTAATAAAAAATATTATCGAGATTCAGACGCTTGTCCAACTTGCTTAGCAAAGCCTCAAAAGTAAGGATTAAAATACTCTTTATCGAGAGCTTAGATTTATCACAGAAAACTGAACTTCGATCGTAATTTAGATTGATGCTTGGCGCTTGCGAGCCTACACCAAGTCAAGCCCCAATCCACATATTAATATTGGAATATGTAAAAGCTTGGCAAGCGTGATAAGCCGGTATTAGTTGTACTTCTTTTAATTTAAAGTAGCTTTGAATAGCTCTACTTTTACTTGCTTGAAAGACGCATCAAACAAGATAAACGGAACAGCTGTTTATGACGTTTGTGGAGAAACAAAACAAAAGCCATGCGCGCGACCGACCCTTTCTAAACAAGATTTCTCTGTCTAGCACATTGGTAACGTACTAGCTCGCAACATCGCCTTTGCATAACGTAGACGTCAAATTCCGTCTCGCGTTGTTACTGTTCGCTTGTGCGTTGGTTGGTATACCTACGCACTTTACGCGTAACTTTGTTGTTTTATTTACAAAAACATGCCTTTTATTTCAAAAGACTGGCGTTCCCCTGGCGAGGAGTGGGTTAAAACCCAAGAAGGATGGGAAAAGAAAAAAGTTTTGGAGTGTACAGCGCAAAGGTGAGTACTGTTGCAAAATAAACCGCGATCCTTTGTTCGCATTTAGTCCAACGCCACGGGCCATTTCCTACGTTAATTTTCTTACTAACACCCATTGGCATTAAACTAGCTTGTTTGCTGATTTTTGTGTGTTGATATAGATTTTTTTGTTATTTGTATTGCAGATACCCCGCTATAACTAACTTTAATAACACCGAGGAGAGCGCACAGAAGGCTTGGTAAGTGTCATTTGATGTTATGTTATGCGCTATGATCAGCTGTTTCTGTTGATACACTGTTATTGATTTTCCACGAGCATGTGTGTGATTCCTTCGGCTAGTTTTGTAGCCATCCGTCGTCGAGTGAACTTATGAATGTGAAAATATGCGTCTGCTATGTCGAACGTAGGCAGTAGGATGAAAGTGGATACTATCAGTGGGATATAGATACTTTTATTAATAATTATTATAAAGTGTACCAAGCGCATAATTTATGATACAAGAACGCTATACAATTTACATAACTCACATGCAGGAAATAGCCTTAAGACATTTACCTGTACGTACACAATTTTTTGTCGGAATTTCCTATTTAAAGTAGGCTATTTGATTACGTAGATACCTATATTGTACCTATAAATGAGTGTAAGTGTGAAAATTTTAGCGTTAACAGCCTTTAGCTAAATTATTATTTAGCCACTTCCTGCATAAATGTATTGATTCTACTTTTCCGACGCAGAACCGTAACAAAAAAATTAAATACTTTTATACCTAGTACCTACCAACCTACCTATTCATTCGGGGAATTCAAGATTCAAAAGTCCATTGATTGTTTAAGCTGTAAATAGTTGTTTTACTAAATTTTCCAGGATGTAGGCAACTGTATTTCGGATATAACAGCAAGGTATGGAAAAGAAATTAAAAGAAAAAAAAATCTATAATATTTTTAGGCACTTAATTCTTTTCATATTTACACTTTATTTTACGGTCATTTCTTAGTTTCAAATTCTTTGTTTATGAAATAGAAAGCAGATTTGATATAAAAATGGAAATAATAAATTCACGACTATAAAAGTAACGTGCGACGATGAAAGTTTTGCGCTTTGGCAAACTTTGTTTTTTATTAATTATTACGTTTATGCAAATAATGTTCAGACCTCTGCGCCTCGTCAGGCTCTCGAAAGATTTTTCAGCACACAATCTCACGTTATTCTGCTCTATGTTAGATCATCGTTCTTCACCATCGCGCCTTTGTGTATGCCAAGATAAACGAAGATTTCCGAAGCACATAATTTAAAGCATAGTACTTCATGTATTCAATATAATAAACCTCGTGCTTCTTCGATAGAAAACGCACGGTGTATTTTATGTACCTACTAGCTTTTGCTTGCGACTCCGCCCGAGTGATCTGCTTTTTCCGGGATAAAAAGTATCCTATCAAAATCCGTTCAGTAGTTTCAGCGTGATTGACGGACAAACATCTAAACAAACAGACTTTCACGTTATAATATTAGTAGGATGTGTAATTATAATGGATTAAAATGCGTAGGTATATTATGCTGAGTAATTTGTCGAAGCAAGGTGTAAGCAAAATGAACACTGTCCAAAAACTATTATCCTTAATTTCATGACGTGTAGGACTCACATGATTTGTTATGTTGAATTATTCCTGGGGTCGCGTCGTTCAGAGATTTTAAAACGTTCGGGGAAAAATCTGCCCGTGTCCCACACAACGTAATATCAGCACCATGGAACTGTGTCCAGAGATCGCGTTGTAAACATGTTATTTCTTAATTGGTTTTCCCTTGTACGAAATTAATGGCGTTTGTATTTCATATAGAATGTTTGGGCTTTCGCTCAGACAATATTAATTAAATATTGAGCATATTTTCATTTTCCGTATCTAGGTCATGTCAGGCTGAAACGTGATCAAGCTGTATTTCAAAGAGCCAACTCGAAGAGCGGCCACTTTGTTAGCTTGACAAAATATTATTAATGTCCCAAAAGACGTACCTATACAATATTAATTATGTTTAAATAACATAGAAAAAATTATTTAAAAAAGTAGTGTCAAAATATAAAACCTCAACCTAATTTTTACAAATAACAAGATCGTTGTGGTTCGTTGCTGTCATTTTATGCATATTAAAAAAAGGTCAGTTTTTCAGTAAAAATTCAAATGTCAAAGTAATTAATATCATATGTATACGTAATATATCCGCCAAAAGAAAAAAATACCCCTTTTAAGTTTATGTGGAGGAGGAGGGCAGAAAGTAATTTATATCTGTAAAAAATATAAAATAATTAACATTAAACATTGTCTGTTTACATTCATGCTGTCAATTTCTGAATGTCAAATTTTGCAGCTGACGTTAAAGAACAAAAAAGTATATAGTACCTAAGTATACAGGGTTATTTTTAAAACACCAGCAACCTCGCAGGGGTAGATACCTAAGGTTATAAGCTACTACTTTTGTTCTACGACTTTTGATAATTTGTTAGATTTTATTTTCATACAAAAATAAGTATTCATTTAATTTCCGTCTTGAATGTTACCTACACGCATCGCAGATTACGTAAGCAAACACGCGAAGCGTGGGGAACCGGGCTAGCGTTGAAGGTCATCGCCCGAGCCAGCTGAGCGGCGCCTTTGAGTCGCGCGCGCACGCCGAACGCTACGAAGAAAAATACGACACAACAAAAACTTGTAAAATCATTTTTTTTAAATATATTGAGTTATATACAAACTCGTAGAACAAAAGTTGTTCCGTATGGGGTCAGCTATCTGGTCCTGCGAGGTTGCTGGTGTTTTAAAATTAACCCTGTATAGTAGAGGTCGAATTTCGACCACTACTCGACCACTATAATAGTCATTATTATCTCAAAAAAGTAAAATATATTGATGTCCAATGCAATGAGATCAAAACATAACAACATAGAATGGAACCTCATTTTTAGAAATAAAACAAGTTCGTTGCTGTCAGTAAATAAATATTTAAAACAAAACAAAAAATTGCGTCTTTCCAAATTTAATATTTAAAGTAATAAATGATAATCTCGACTTTTGTTTTGTGTCTGTCTATTCAAGTTGATCAAAGCAGTTGACATCAACTGTGAAATGAGTTTATCTCTGTTGGCCCAATAACTTTGATAACTTCGATTATGTATCTAATTTAAATCGGTTCTCATTGTTATCAACATTTACATTTTGCATATTTAAACGGTTATGCACTGTGACATAAATCTGAAAGAAAAACGCTGAAAACTACATGTAGGTATGTACATATAATATTATACTGTACGATATAGGTATTGTATATGGTTTTAAGTGGGTATTGCTAATGTATTACCAATACGTTATGCAGTATCTATAGCGAATAGAATATTATTGTGTATACATTGTACTTATTCCGTATATTTACAAAAGACTACAGCACGTATTTTTCTTTGTTTTCTGCCTGACATTATCGCGGCTTCATGCCAAGAACCACCTTACCATTATGATTTGACAGTGGATGTAGTATAAAGGGGCGACCTCCAGCGCCGTCTGACTTCACGACCCGCAACGGGAACCCAGTTTGGCCATTACCTTATCCGTTACATAAAGAGCAGATTTACTTTTTCTAAATTTGCAAATATACAAAATCATAAATAAATAATCAATTGATCGATTTTTATACAAGTACATTAAATTCGACATGATCATGTAGGCAAGACATAAATTTTTAATTCCATTTTATTTTGTAAATCAAACACAAGGAAAATTAAATTACAAAAATACAGAATTAAAACTACAAAATTCCAGTAATTCATATGGCTTTATTTTTTGTAAACAAAGGTGTATAGTAATGTTAAACGGAACTTTAATCCGACATTGAAATATCTTGACGAATTGACTTATTAAAAAACATCCCAAAGTTCCTCCTACGCTTTGAGTGATGATTCAAATACCTTGAAACACGCCGCAGGAAGGACGAAAATATTTTTGAATCTTTCATTTTGGTCGTCCCAGAGGAAATGTCATTCGTAACCGTAACATTTTTTGTTTCTTTTATGAGTGTTTTAATGGGCATTACAACCGATCCGAATCTATGGTTATGATTCGAACTGAAGACATTCTCGTCTTTGGAAACTTGAGTTAGGATTTAGAGCGCAACCTCCCATACAAATAGTGTTATGGCTACTTAGATTAAACGTTTCTCAGATTCGGTTACTTAATTTTCCGATTTGTCTACTTACGTCCCCAGACCTCCTTTCGGCCAAATTTCAAGATTGTCTGTCACCGGGAAGTACCCTATAAACTTTGAAGACAAATCAGATTCTTAAGTAGGATTTGAAAGGTAAAATACTCTTTTATTTTATTACAACATGAACCAATTTTTTTTATAGCATTACGTGGTCATAGACTTAAGTATTACACAATAATTTGAATGATAATGAGAAAAATTACTGAGGGTTGGTTGACACACATACATACACTCAAGAGTGACGGACGAACAACAGGTGGTCCTATAACGGTTTAGTTTTCCATTTTGATATATGGAACCCTCCTAACGACGATGAGATTTTAAATCTGAAGGCATCGCTAATTGCATATTGAGGCGCCTCGGGGGCCGGGTCGGAAAAAAGGTCCTCCATTCCGCATGCCCTTAGGCTTTTCATGTTTCCATAAAGCTGTATATCCTTTTTGGTCTCGTGTTTTGGTTTCGTTTATAACTGGCTGATTCACTTTATTTTTTAAATACCCATATCCTTATTTTATTATTCTACCAAAACGGCACAGTCATGTGTCTAATGTTTTTACAAATACAGAAACTACGCCGCAAACAAAATGTCGGAAGTTAATTCCTTGTCCTGCTCACTACTAGACCTGCCAAGTTTAATATTAAAAACAATATTTATCAGTGACTGGCCAATAAAAATAAAATTTATAAAAGTTCATCTTCATGCTACGGGGCCAGGGTGCAGGCCGTGGAGCTAAGAAGTACGTGTTCAATAAAATAAATACTGTTTATTTTTCCAATATACTGTTCATTTTTCTCCAGATATTTTGGCACATTTGTGCTCGTCTTGCAGTATGGTCGTGATTTGTGTGACAGTGACGTTTCAGCAGTGATTCTATACTAATTGTATTCTTATTAACAGCTGCTCCGTCATTGTGTCTATAGTCTATAGACACAATGCCCTTAGTTCCCAAAGTCCCCCAGGGTCCACGGGAGACTCAACGGGGACAAAAAAAAATGGGGTTCACAATTCGTAAAATTTATCTGCTATGGATAGTGAAGAACTAAAATGTTGGCTTGACTTCACCTATCAATGTAGACAGATAATATTTTAAGAAGCTCAGCGACTGTTACTTGTTTTTTGTCGAGTTTTGGGAATATGGTAGAAATGTAGCTGTAGTGGACCCCCTGCAAACCAGGCACCCGGAACCAGCTAAATTTTGAAATTGGTCTATGAGAAAAAAAATCTGGGAACCTCCGGTCTATACTGATTACAACACAGCGTCGCGAGCAAATATGAGTTAAATTATCTATATTATATAAACAACATAGAATTGGATAAATATCCCGTAGAACGAGTGAAGTCATAGAAAGCTTCATAATATCTGTATATTTATAGAGAGTTAGTGTCATTATGTGATTTCTAGACTACGCTGAACGGTCTTTGCGTACCACTTTTCTAACTTCGGAATGTTTTCTACGTCGTATTTTTCTTACGAATCAAAACAAAATAAGTTGAGTCATCTCTTATGGTGCTGCCACACCGATGTTATAAAATGTTAACAAAAACATTTTCTAACATTTGAAAACATGACATCGGCCCTTCTCTGACGGCTTCTTTGACGGTGCCGCTCTCAATAGTACCGCCGCCCGCGGTTAAAAAATGTTAATAAATGTTAAAAAATGTTACAAATTGTTAAGAAATGTTTACTAAATTAAGCTGCCACACCGGTGTTATAAAATGTTATACAGTGTTATTTTGACACCCTGTTACTAAATGAAACCACATATTCGTCATCGCCTCTGCTTACCTTGTACCAAACATGAGGCTTGAGCTTGTAGTAGTTTTGCCAAAAAACGTGATTTAAGTTTTGAGCCTTTTAATCACGCTGTACGGTTTTTGCACTTAACTCTATTGAATAAAATGTCACAGCTGACGATGTTATTATAAAACACAAACGCTTAAGAAGGGCAACTTCATACATATGAAAATACGTCTCAGACTCACAAAGACGCTCTCGACACATTCACTGAAAAAGTTGCATTTGATTTTGATTTTGATTTGATTTGAATACATGTTGCCGAGTGATGACTAACACCAACGTATAGATAGTATTTTTGGGTATCAGGATAGTATCGTGGGTATCAGCAACTACGAGAGACTTTTGGTCTCACAACACCCAGCCCGGGGTCTTGGTTTGTTTCGGGAAACAAATATTTGTGGTTCACATAAACATTTGTCTCGGTGCAGGGATCGAACCCGCGGCCTCTCGCTTCACAGCCGGCTACTCGATTGGTTTTCGATAAACTTGCCGAACGTCTAGGCACTAGCGCTTGCCTTGTATTAATTTACCTACACTCGTGTTGGCCTAAGCTCGTCCAACATGTATTCCAGGCTTAATGGTAATGTATGTGTGTGTGTCTCATTCATTCGATGACGGGTGTGTATGTTGATTTTTATATGTGTGTGCGCGCGTATACAGACTGTTTAAAATTAATCTAATGTTAACGGCATTTCATTTGTTAGGAAATATTATTTTTTTATTTTGCCTTTAATAAGAAAGTGTCTTAGCTCAAAGTACTTGTATTAACGAACACTACACATGGTTTCATTTAAGTATAGGGTGTCAAAATGACACTGTATAACATTTTATAACACCGGTGTGGCAGCACCATTACCTACATTCGTATTCACGCCTGTAATCAGGGTAGGCAGAGGTGTTACCAGTACAACCACATTTCGTCGACCTTATTTCCGTCCCATTACGTGATTAGGGGCGAAGGTTCGCCCATATCGGGCACAGTTCAAGAATTCGATCTGATAGTGAGCATTTCGAGATAGAAAAACTCAATATCACGTACCCAATCCGGGGATCGAACCCGAATGTCGAGACCGGTACACGGCAGTCGTACCACGTACGCATTACGATTTCGCCACTGAGGTAGGTAGTTATGTTATGGTTTATGTTAATAAATAAAAAAAATACGAATGCGTTCAGTAATTGTCGTATTTGTGGTGCCGTAACGTAAAAATGCGTAAATAGTATTTTGTTCACGATCATGATTTGAATTCCATACGTGACATCTATCTCAATAATTAATGAACTAACGTGCTGACGTACTGCCAGTGTTTCGCCGTGGTTGGTTAATTGTTCCCTTCCATTTTCAAAATATAAAGATACCCAGAAAAGTAAACACAAGATACAAAATAAAGATTATCAAAAATATTTCAGATACAAGATGAAAATACGCATTTTGTATGTTGTATCTGTATTTCAAATACTTGTGTCTCAAATATGTAACATCTTATACAGTGTCATTTTGACACCCTATACTTAAATGAAACCATGTGTAGTGTTCGTTAATATAAGTACTTTGAGCTAAGACACTTTCTTATTAAAGGCAAAATAAAAAAATAATATTTCCTAACAAATTAAATGCCATTAACATTAGATTAATTTTAAACAGTCTGTATACGCGCGCACACACATATACAACTCAACACATCGTACACAGTACACAGTACACACCCGTCATCGAATGAATGAGACACACACACATACATTACCATTAGATACATGCATAAGCAACTACGGCGAATAATATTAATTCAGATCCTGCCCGTAAGATTGCGCCCCGGATGTAAAGTAATAGCTTATAATTTATCAAAAGCAGCAAATAAACGACAGTGTAGTAGTGCAGTATCGCTGAGCCGGAAGTAAACTTAATTTTTAATAAAACTCTATAAAATGTTATTGTCTCCCTCAGATTTCTAAAGAAGTCACCTACATTAAAATCTGTAGCGCGCAGTTAATTTCTCAATTTCCGAACAACTTTTATTAAATACTAGCGCGGCCTACATAATGCTGCAATGTAGGTTAAATGATGTAGAATACTTACTAAATCGACAAATACGGCATGCGGGAACCCCCTCGTGTGCAAGTCTTGGACATGTACAATTATACATAATACCATGATACCATGTTTATACTTCAGTATACATGTAGTATGTACTTAACACAAACACTTAGGCATTATTCTAAACTTGATAAACCGGTAGTGTCAATTTCACTTCAATACGAATAATTATTACACACTTAAAACATTACACAAACGTTTGTGAAAACAGTATCAATTTCACCAAGATCGCCGCACTAATAAAAATTACGAAATATGTACCGTAATCATCATTAATTACTAATAAAAACTAAATACTGAGCAAAATGGCGGTTTGAAAAAAATACGTGCACATCAAACGAAACGACCCGAAGCGAACTAAGAATACCTAGTTTGTTTTAAACTTGTGAGTGTAGGTATAAGTCCGTATTGAATGCACGCATACCAAGGAATAAGGAATGCCTAAATGATACATTTTAGTGTTGTCCTAATGTGATTATGTATGATTCGATCCGCGAATCTATGATCGAATAAAAAATACCGATTCTTGGAATTGCGATAAACATATCGATAATCTCATTGATGTAGCAGCAATGTAGTAGTACATTGCAGGCTGAGACCGATGAGGTATTGGTTCAAAAATGTATGTAAGTACTACGGTTCGAAAACATGTATTTTATTATGAATTTGTATTTTACTTAACGATACGTGAATTATGTGTATAATTATGGTGCTGCTTAGGTAACTTGTACGGGTGGTTTGGCATGCATTTCCAAGCTTAATTGATATCGCGACATGAGCCCACGTAAATGATAGGCCATCACACGAAATATTTTGCCTTTACGCTATAATAATCGTCATAAATATTCTTCACTAAAAACATTTCAAGAAACTTATTAAACCTATAATGTATCAATATTAATTGAAACCTAGCGACTATATCTAGCGACATTAAATAATCGTAAGGTTAAGATTAAGTTCGATTTGAAGGATCTATTAACAGAAGATTGCAACGCATGAATAGCAATGAATCCAGCACTAGCGTTACACGTGTATTGGGAGAAAGTGACAGCTATTGTATTTACTCTAATGCGAAAAGAGTCCCGATAATAGTTTATTTGTGTGCATTTATTATACCATCAAGGTCATTGTACCCGATTTATAAAAACGCCAAGCGTACAGAAGGCAAACGGCGCATTAGATAAGTTAAAAACTATTTTGGAAATGACGGCTCAAAATAGTAATTTAGGAATAGAAATAAATATTAGATTACCCTATGAAATGTAATAAAATCCTAAGTAAAATAGAATCTTGTAACTTTTGCAATGATTATTTGTATTTAGTCAAATTTGTGATACCTATTTATTGTTGAATAACGTTACGTACTCCTCGCAAACACATTTTTTTTACGTTTTATCAATTAACAAAGTAATACTGTCGCAACTTTTTCAGGTAATGTGTCAAGAGCGTCTTTGTGAGCCTGAAACGTATTTTCATATGTATGGAGTTGCCCTTCTTAAGCGTTTGTGTTTTATAATTACATCGTCAGCTGTGACATTTTATTCAATAGATTTTAGTGCAAAAACCGTACAGCGTGATTTAAAAGGCTCAAAACTTAAATCACGTTTTTTGCCAAAACTACTACAAGCTCAAGCCTCATGTTTGGTACAAGGTAAGCAGAGGCGATGACGAATATGTGGTTTCATTTAGTAACAGGGTGTCAAAATAACACTGTATACTGTAAACGAAACAGGGTCAGTGCTCAACTTATAAACTGAGCCATCGCGCAAGATTCACCAAACTGTGACCGATTTAGTCAGAGGTCAACGGACGCTGCGTGCAATTTGCAGATATTGCATGAGTCATACATATATCTATACGATCGCTAACTCGATATTTTTTTTTTATTCATCGAATGACGAGACGAGCAAGGCGCTCGCCTGATGGTAAGCGCTACGCCTGCTCATAAATAGAAGCAACACCACAGAGAACTTTGAATTACAAAGCACTGCATGGCACTGAGCTGCGTTCGTCACACCGAGACATAAGATGTTAAGTCAAATAATGCCCAGTAATTTCACTGGCTTCAACGTCCTTCAAACCGAAACACAACAGTGTTTACACACTGTTGCTTGGCGGCAGTAATAATAAATGGTTCTCAATTCGACCTAAGAAGGATTTGTCTAAAAAAAGGGCTTTTATAGTATGGAGGAATCACACATTATAACTATTAAAAACACTAAATAGAATATATAAATATGAGGCTTCCTAATGCAACGCAACATGTCTCTCTCTATTGAGTATTATGTTTTTAGTTTTCTTATTCATCAATCAACCTTAGATAGACTTACATATTTAGAATGAGAATTTTATATTCAATTTATTCAAAATTTGTTTTAATGATCTGGGGTTCCAGATCATTGAAAACTCTCGAATATAAAAATAGTCTACCTTCTCTGCCAATCAGCTTAACGTTCCGACAATAGAAGTAGAGAAATAATCTTATCGGAGTCCTAATGTCATCGCTAATTGAGACACTAATTTCACCGCATCAAACCAAAATAAACCTTATATTAATATAGATGCAATAGATAATCCAATAGAACCATGTGGACGGTAAGTGAAAGTGCTCGGTACCAACTCCGTTGTGCTTGATTTGGTTTATTTTCAGAATGACGAAGTTGGAAATAGATCGCTTGGTGACGGAGACAGGAGAGTTTAAAAAACTAAATAACCCGATACAAAAGTCGGTAATGGATATCGAATTTAAAATCAAATATTATCTCGTAATAATGTGTTTCTCTTCATATCTTTTGTTAAGTTCGACATTATTCGCGACTATCGTCGTACATCGATACGTGGACTACGTAGTGTTTTTTATTTTATTGAATGACGAGACGGGCCACCTCGCCTGATGGTAAGTAAGCCACGCCTGCTCATAAACAGAAGCAACACAACACAGAACTTTGAATTACAAAGGACTGCATGGCACTGAACTGTGCTCGTCACCCCTAGACATAAAATGTTAAGTCTCATAATGCCCAGTAATTTCAGTGGCTTCAATGTCCTTCAAATCGAAATACAATAGAGCTTACACACTGTTCCTTGGCGGCAGATATAGACAACGGGTACCAAACCAGACGGCATCTCGCAAACGTAGAAATAGACGGCGCGGTGGTACCAAACCAGACGGCCTCTCTCATACCTACCATCTTTCTTTCTTTCTAGTAATGTACTTTACATAATGTTTGTCTCTCAGTCTACATCCATTAAGAATGTTATAATACAACACCGATAACAGAACCGTTCGAGTGCCACTGCCACGATCGTTTCGACTTTATCGACCCGATGGACCGGTTTTTCAGTAATTTCAGTGGTTTCAATGTCCTTCAAATCGAAATACAATAGAGCTTACACACTGTTGCTTGGCGACAGACATAGACAAAGCGGTGGTACCAATTCAGACGGCCTCTCGCATACGAGTGACCTACCACCTTGTTGTACATGACGTTGCACTGTTAGGGTGAGCTAAACATAGCAGAGCGGAAAAGGTATAGGTGTAGCAGGGCCTAGTAGGTATTAACTTGAAGTTTATATTATTTTGTGAGTAACAGCCTCCGTGGCGTAGTGGGCGATATTCCCACACCAAGACAAATGTTTGTGTGATCCACAAATATTTGTTTCGGGTCTGGGTGTTTTTTCGCCAGAGAGGTTGACGACGGTCAGGCGGCCAGTCGTAAAAACTATAAGCCAAATCTTTATGTAATGTTGCCCACTGCTAGGGGGATAAGGGTAGGTGGAAGAAGAATAAGAGCGGTAGAGAATTTATCGCACGATAAAGACTAGAATGTTATAACAGAAAACTCTTGTTTACGAAGCACGTCACAGTTTGCAAAAATAATCCTACAACACGGCCACACGTGGATGACAGCTTTCTATTATATTCTCGCCTATGTACTACAAGAAAATCTCTGTCTATATGCTCACGTTTCTATATTTTCACACTGTGTGTCTATATATAGCCTCTACGTTAACATCACTGTGTCCCCACCGTGTGGCGGGAAAAAATAATAAAGCACGGATCCAAAATCCAAACACATTTTATAGGGATATTTTTGTATATAAATGCAGATAAATTAATGCGATCAACCTACATATTATATTTATTATATTAGTTCAGTAAAAAAAAAATTGACATCGAAATCATTTGAAGCCATTGTTCCACAGTTTAAAAATGTAATAAAACACATATAAATATAATAAAAGAATAACGTAGCTGGCAAATTTGAAAACTTTTTGTTTTATAATGGCATAATTGTCAGTCATTTTGGAATCATTTAATATGTATTTTTTTACTCCCAGAGACCAAATGTAAATCATATGATCCCATTTTATGGTAGTAACATCCACGTTAAATATCGTTTGGTCAGGAGGAGACATGTTTTGATAAAGTTGAACAACATTCTTGTCATCGAAACACCAACCTTTTCTCAAGAAATAATCATATGCGGCTTCCATTTTGTCAATTTTCTTGTAGACATTCATAAACCTGAAAATTATATTAAATATAATTTACGTTTCCAGGATCTTGCAAGAGCCAACGATAATGAATTCTCTTGTAGAAAAATAAACAATTTCAAAAGATATTTTCGGACTCTTATACTCCAGTGCCGCTGCCTTTTAAATGAAATTCCACGCGACTCGAAAAATACCACTAGAATATTTTTTTATAGCATATAATTATTTTGTATCCCAATGTTATTTTAACGATTTAGCCTTAGTTACAGCCATACGAGACCATTTAATCATCTTGACTTGTCAAAACTTCCGTACTTTTGGAGTCGCAACAGGAGTAAACCGCGCGGCGTCCTTGGGTTGGCTGACGCTATAACGCGTCATTTAACTGCACCTTAATGGTGGGGCAAGATGGGGCGCTCACCCCACCCTGGATACCGTAATGAGTAAGCGATAATTACTATTTTATAAAATTATCACGTCTGATTCGATATATCAATGCGTGGTGCGCAAGGTTTTACAACTTCGTTACTACTTAACAGCTGACTGATCGTTGTATTTACTTTCCTTGGCGTGGTCACCTCTTCAGCCAATCTTACACTGAAGCCAACCCTCATTACGCCCTTGCGGTAGTCAAGTGGTTGTGAGTCAAGACTTGTATTTTCTTAGGTCAAGAACATGCGATATGATATGACTGCTAGGTGTTTTTATTAAAATTATGTTGTAAAAATACTCACGATTTTATGCCTTTAGGTTTAGAGACGTTCAATATAAACATGCCTAAATCCACAATAAACGCAGGTATATAATGCAGGAACCAAGCCAGAATTCGGTACAAATGTTTACTTTCAACTATGGTCGTGGAACAATACCATATTGCTTTTCGTGATACGTATTTTCGCATCTCCCCCTTCAATATGTTAGAGCTGATCGTTGCTAAAATTCAAATTATTCAAATTTATACAAGATATAAATGCAATTTGCGTAATATGCGTGCGGGTTGTACCGTCGCGTCGTGTGGTTACGGAAAGTCGTGTGATGCCAGCTTTGACGTTGTCGAAAATCAATTAAACTAGGTACTAAAAGTAAAGTAAAGTACTAAAACTACTAAAGGAGGCCTAAAAATCAAGAAGGGAAGGGTTCTTCCCAGTCTCGATTTATTTCCTGTAACGTCTGCAAAACTGCTACGATTCTTCTGGCTTAAGGGTGATGGTAATCAATTTTTTGTATCAGCCGATTTAATTTAGTCGTCGAAGCAAACCGGACAAATTATTTTTTACGGTTTTTTACTAGCGTAAGAATACTCCTAGTATATGAAATCAATATATATATAGCTCTAATGAAGTATACTAGAGACTATCCCGCCCGCACACCCGCCACTGTAACTCCTGTGCACCAGGATCAACAGTGGCACGCATTTTTGTTGACACCGAGCAGTGAAGCTCAGCGAGTCTCTGGGAATGCCTAAATGTCTTTGTCCCGCAACGAAATTAATCAGATAGCAGGTTAGGGAGGAGTTGGAAGTTAATGACGTATACTCACAAAACCGAACATTACATTTGCTGCTGCTTACAGTGTATATCTTAACATCTTTATCTCCTCCTTCCCTTTTTTTCACACAATCCCACGCCGCTGCTAGAACAGTATTGTTGAGGTAGTCGCCTGGTATCAGGCATACCATCTCGTTTTCTTTCATACAGAACAGACGCTTCAGGCCAAGACCAATCGCTACTATCATCTGTGTAAAAATCCCTCTTTTCAACGCACGTAAATGATATACTTACATAGTTACAATCAACAAAATATACAAATTTTAAACTATACTAATATACTTCAATTTACCGTTAAAATGAAAACACACGTCGCGGAACAGTGTTTTATGAACTTAAACATGGAGAGGCCAACGGAACAGATGAATCGGATGATCGGATACGTACACATAACAATTAATGGCATCAATATATGCTCGGTGAAACTGATTTTTTTAAAGCGTATAATATGGTGACATCAGACTGCGTCAGTCAGACACTGTGTAAAAATGTTGCTTCACATCATCATCGTCAGGACGTCCACTGCTGAACATAGGCCTCCCCCAAAGATTTCCAGACCGACCTGTTGGAAGCGGCCTGCATCCAGCGACTTCCTGCGACCTTCGCTGACGTCCAACGCTGCGCTTGCCAGTACGTGGCCTCCATTCCAGAAACTTTCTGCCCCATCGGTTATCGGTTCTGCGAGGTATGTGGCCTACCAACGGCCACTTGAGCTTGCCAATCCGCTGGGCTATGTCGGTGACTTTCTTTCTTCTACGGATCTCCTCATTTCTGATTTGATCTCATAGAGAAACACCGAGCATAGGGTTTTGAATAGCTTACAGTGTTCGTACAATACAAAAATTTCTTCAATATTTTCAAAAGGAACTTACACCACTGGGTCCATATATACAACTCGTATTAAGCCATCCCGGTGTCGGCTCTTGGTAAGAGCTGATAACTGTAAAAAGAAAAAAAAAAAGAATGAATAGCTAGAGGCTACAACCATCGGCAGCTCATCTACCTTGCAGACTAATCGACCTGAACTATCTTATTACCAATGGGTGCTCTGATGATGCATATGGGTAACTCTTTAGCTGTACTCCTGACCAGCTCTTCAGCGACCGCTTTTGTGAAGGCGTATGTGTTGGGCCATCCTTCTATGAACCTGCAATCAAAAATCTAAATGTGAGTAAATATCAAGTCCATTTGAAAAGGTTGTTTCTTAAATTGAGTAGCCTTAACATAAACTGTTTCGTATCTAGGTAGGTATAACAATATTCTGTAGAAGAACTTGACTTAAGGGTATATTATGAACATATTATTTTAATACTAACTTTAACTCACGGTTCCGCCCGCGTGGGAATCAATCCCCGTTCCATTAAAGAAATGCCAACCCCTAGAGATTTGATTTTCGAATAAAATAAGTTTTTACAACGTAGCAGCAAGCCGCTACTCTACGTCGGTTTCCTGTGAGACAGCGGTAACGACCCGGTCGAGCCGGCCCATTCACTATAGTGTACCACTCAAACATTGTGCATTCCTATACGGTAGTGAGATGCAGTAGCCATGTAACATGTTATTGAGCGGACGAATAGCCGGCTGTGAAACGAGAAGCCACGGGTTCGATCCCCGCACCGAGACAAATGTGTGTGTGGTCTGCGAATATTTGTTTCGGGGTATGGATGTTGTGAGACCAAAAGTCTTTCGTAGTTCCCATGACACAAGATCTTACTGTGGGGTCATGTGTGTATGTGTACTATGTGTGTGACTGGTGGGTGTATGTATTTATTTATTATAGAAATACTATTACTGCGGTCTTATGGATTCCATGCGGCTGGCGTCTATTGTTTCGGCAAGGTTTATCAATGTGTCTGGAGGGATTGGACACGGGTACACTTCTTCTTTTAGCAGAACACCAATTTTGTCAGACGTCGCATGGCAGTATGCTGTAGAGACATGCACGAACGCCCTGTAACGAGTACATACATAACAGTTACGGCCATATAACAAAGCTAACTTTTATTTCTAAGAGTAAGTGCCTTTATTATTTTAACCAATAAATTACATTTCCCGATATCTATTATCGAAAAAAATATAAACCAAGCCTAAAATAAGCAAGTTAGAAGCCATTTTAATCTGCTAGCTAGAATATACAATGTAAAAATGTACCCCACATTACGACACAAGTCCAACAGTGGACTAACGGCCTATTAATGATTACCATAAAGTCACGTCTCTGCGGCATCTTTTTGACTGTTTAAGTTGAAGAGCTCCCTTCTAGGCAGTACATCACTTACACCTCTATCTACTATGTAATATTATTCCAATTCACATTCGTACGACAATTGAACGGAAACAATAGTTCCTTATCAGTGTGTTGTATGTTTCGTATGTTACCTGAGTTCGGGGCATTGTTTAGCTAAGTGCAGGGCTTCTCTGGTGCCGCGAGTGTTGATCAAAGTTGACGTTAGAAGGTTTTCATCAAACCTCGTCGTTGCCGCCAGATGAAATATTGTGTCTACCTACAATTTAATTATGTGGATTGTTATTGTCATCATATTCTTAGAAAATCCCATCTCAGTCAGTATAGTAGTAAGCCGATGAAGATTAAAATTTAAAGTACATAATATAAGCTTACGCTTTTATCGCCGAAAGGTTAGGCAAAGATGCAACGATTAGTATAGTGCTGCACCCACGATTATTATTTGCTGAGATTTTTATTTTTAGTCCCATAATACACCATACCAGTAGCGGGCATTGCATATAGGCAATTAAGCAGTGCCTACCTCATAAGAATTAATTTACACTATCTTTGTCGATTGTTACATAAATAAGATATAGTGTGTGATATGTAATCATATTAAGTACCTGTTCAATTAGCATCCACCAATCTTGATCGCAAATCCCAAGACGAATGTCTGCAACATCACCTTCCACAGGCGATATTTTATCTCCAAATGCAGGCTGGGTCTCGCGAAGGTAGTCGAATATCTACAAAAAAATAGTTGTTTATTTTTATGTGTATGAATTATTATTTTGATGGCTTCTAAGGATGGGTTTAATCAACAAGTGTCTCCCTTCGGAATCGAATCCGAAAAGAATTTTGGCTAGCTGGATTTCATCAAGGCTCGGTCGCATAAGTCCATCCATTGTTAAAGTAAGCCCACTGAGTTTGTTTTGCCGGATCTTCTCAAGATGTGTCTTTTTGGATTCTAAGAAAAAAAAAAAGATCTTACTGGATCTTTTTTCATGTCGTTCAATCTATCTAGAATTGTCTTCCCTTTCTTTCCACGTAGTAGAATGTAGATTTTCTTAACATTGCAAGCCCTGAAACAAACCCAGATGAACATAAAATATAAATTTACTTACTAACTTTCATTCTAATCACTTAACTTTCATGAATGCAAGTTTCTATATAATTTATGTTCTCTTTAGTAGTTTTATTTACATATACATAAGTAATAAAGATCATACTAAATCTCTGCTAATCAATGATTCCACCATTATTAATTAGCAAGCATATTGTAAGTCGGCCGCCAATATCTTAGACCCAAAGTCAACCTCACCTCCACGTGGGACACTCTGCTGACTAATGGACGAGGCAATGGCCTTGTTTCCCGTTGCGGGATTTGGGGGTCAGACGGCTAGTCGTCACACAATATAACAAAATAACCGTCAGATCATGATGGGAAGGTGGACCGGCATTAAGCCGGGATAACGCTGGCCCGAAAGATAAATACCTCAGAAGTTTTTCAACAAGCAACTTTCCCATAAATCCATTGGCACCCGTGACAAAGATTACAGAATTTTGGTAGAACTTCTGTATTTCTGAACCGCCCAGAGACGTCACTTCGTTGATATATTTAAAACGCAATGCTGCTTCTTCCAACGCTGCCGTAACTGTGTCCATTACTAAAACAAATATTCTTAAAGTTCGTGAAGGTATGTAAATGTAAGGCTCATGGCTCAATGGTGAGTGGTTTCTTGCACATGTGAACAATGGCAATTCCGGAGGATAACCAAGCTGTTGCATGGATCTATGGTCTGGTGACTCTACTAAGTTAGAACCCCATCTTCTTTGCAAATCAAGTGGCCATAGTATCGTAGGCCTTTTATTGTGAGTTTGACATTTTGTCGTTTGCATTCTCCTTTTGTATTTGGGCTTCCGAATATCTCATTGTACGTAACGCTACATCAAAATGCCCCTTAATGTTGGTTTTCTGTAATACAGTAGTTCATTCCTACTGTAGACAAAACTATATACATCGATCTAAGCTCTGGAGAGTCTTAGGCCGCGGACTCGAAGTCAGCGGGTGCAGGGCGGCGGCGGCGGCGGCGCGGGTGCTGCGGAGACCCGGTCTCTAAGTCATTGGGCAGATCGCGCGGCGCTAGAGCGGCGTAGTGTTGTACTATGAGAAATTAGTGTCTGTTCGCGAACGAAATTGATGTGAATATGATGTTCCATATAAAAAATCATTGAAATAATTTGCTCCACCACGTCGGGCGGGCATTTTTGAAAATACTCAGCACTAGGTCAAGACGCGCAGTTGCCGCTCGATTGGCGCGCGCCGCTCGTACGTCGCTCATCGCGCCCGCGCCGCGCCGCTGCTTTCGAGACCGGTCCATTTAAATCTATGCATTTGAACGCGCCGCACCCGCGCCGCCGCCGCTTGCCGCTGACTTCGAGTCCGCGGCCTTACAAGTGAGAACCACTTTTTTTCGTGTCTTAGCCATTTAATGTGAGCTTTTTAAAAGTCACGTTCCCTCCAAAATGACATTTTATTTTGATGTTTTATTATTACAGAGGCCGCCGAACCAGTAAGTGTTCTATGTTGTAAGTATTCAATGTGTACCAATGTGTTTCTACTTACCTATGTATGTCGGCTTTTCAAGGCAAAGCAAGTAACAACTGACAACAGTTTAACAGCAAACCACTTGCTCCTATGACAACCAAGTTGCTACTTAATTTAACGTTGAATAAGCCGGCAGTGGTCTGATTCTATGAATATACATGTAATGTAGATCAAATCGTAATGAGTAATTAATTAACTTTATAATTTGGTGTGACATTGTAAATTACGTGTGGTCGTAATCAGATTTACTAGTCGTGAGAGTCATTATCATTCATTCATTCACATGTATTAACTAAAGATCAGATGAAAAAATTAAATAAAGATGGCGATTATATCAACTAGGTTAGACGGCCAGAAATGGTGTGCGGAGGAAGACGGTGGATGGAGAGAGTGACGGAATTTCAAATGGTTTCAAACCACAATCACAAATTATTAATTGATTAGCAAATAATATAACTCCACAGCTAGGTTATTGTCAATTAATGTGAGAGAAGGTTTCACGAGGCCCGCGGCTAGACACCGTGATTAGAAGAGAGATGATGGAAACTTGTGACCTAAGTGGATATTAACCAGAGTACAGTTCAAAAATAAATTTAATGCTCTACCGTAAAGTTCACGTATTGGCGCTTTAGTATTTTTGTCTTTCCAATGACGATATGGTTAATTTAAGTCCAAAGTTAAATATTCTCTTACCAGCTTCCACTGACAGAGCATTATACGATTAATTGAAAATCCTCTTGTCCAGACAAATTGATATGAGCCTTATGCATAGATCCTCTACAATCGAGTCGAACGTCAAACTCTCTAATGCGTCCATAAATATATTTGATGGCTCACCACGGTTTGACATTACGATGTAAGTAGACTATTTTGGATCACTGGAATGGCATCCAAAGTGCCCGTGTTACGACGCTCTTAAGGAATTCGGAATATACCTCAAAGGGACACGGCAACGCGGAACATGAAAACAGATTTAGGTTCTAAATCGGGAGTTGTATACTCTTATGGCACTTGTACGTTGCGTTGCTTGAGTTTATATTGTTACTTTTGCAAAGTGATTGTTAGTAGAAAACAATCATTCAATTTCATTGCTAAGTTGACAATGGTAACTGGGCAAGATGTCAATTTTGTGTCTTAAATTTCTCGTCTAGAATAACTAATATGTCTGTAATTACTAATGTTCAACAAGAGACCGAAACAACCTAGACCCGAAACAAAAAAAACTGTATAAACATTTGTCTCAGTGCGGGAATCTAACCCACCGACTCTCGCTTCACAGCCGGCTACTCGTCCACCGCGCTCGAGGCTGATAAGTTCTTTAAAATCTCTTGAGTTACAATTTATTGAACGTACAAACCCCATCTCCTGATTTCATGTGCGTAGATAATGTTAACAAATGTGCTCGAGAGATGTACAAAGGTTGGCCGTTGTCCGTCTATCCTTGGCAGAACGCCAGCTCGCTTTTGCCATGTTGGCTGGCGCCGATCTTTTGCTGTGTATGGTCCGTATTCTATATTTGAATTTGACATTACAATATTGTGTTGCGTAGATCATTCACCATACGGACAACTGCTTTTGGATGGCATTAAGGAATTGAGGCGTAAAATAAGACTTTTTAGTGTTATTATTGAAGTTTTAAAAGGAATTAAGAAGCATTATTGTTATTTTTTTTAACACACATTTCCAGTGGTATTCGAACGCAATGACCCACCTCCCCCTTAAATACGACCCATGTATGTTGAATTGTACAAATAAAAATTTGAATTGTTAATTCTTTGTACCAGACGCGTTTCCGGCACTCCGGAGTGGCCAAAATATACCAAATTTTCAGAGCCCGGTATTAGGGGACAAAACTGTGTTACTGTAACACGCATGCAATGAAAATTGCTGTGCTTAGACTGTATACGTATTCGCTTGGTTATAAACAAATAATTTCGAACGTCAAGGTGCGTCAAAGAAACAAATGAAATGCTTATTAACGAGGCCACGACTCCTGTGGAACTTTCTTTTGCTTTCACTGTTTTTCTTGCAGAGCTTCTTTTTCCCTTTCCTCAGCCCACCGATTACTGCTTGCTTTTGTACTGATAGTAACGATTTCTCGACTCGTATCTCAGTACGCGTCCAGCTTATGTTGTCACTTAGCCGCGATGATCCCATCCTCGTGGACCAAACAGCATCTGTTGAAGACTATCTTTGGGTCATCCTAAATACTCTAGATAGGTCCATACTCCCCACGCGGACCAAACCCTCTGTAGGTACCTCTACCTACCCCTTTGGGGATAGGGGTTTTCGATGTGTGTACATAAGTAATAGTTAAAATTCGTTGATGTTTTATCTCCATAATTAAGTTGGTTGTTAGCCACTATAAAGGCCTGCTATAGCAGGCACCAACTGTTTGCAAAAGGCGCTGAGCTACTAAAACCTAGGGCTTGTCAAGGTCACTCGTATACCATTGCCAGACCATGGTTTTAAGTAACCAAACTAATTCAGTCGCCGTCAATGATCGTCCAGCGCTACTGATTGGCTCACAGCACATCATCGCAAGGCGAGGGTTAAATAAAATGTCTAGAAAAGTCTTACTATATGTTGAACGGAGCGGCCGCTCCAAGCACTGAATTAATTGGCGAAAAACGCCTTCTGAAATATCAGACGTCTTTCATAGCTTTCTAGCTTAACTGTATAAATACACACAACAAATGAGGCAAGAGGCATATTTACATGCTATATATTGCCTATACTTCGATCACCCATATAAGACTAAACAAATAGAGTGCAAAGTTTTCCATTCATACGTTCTAGCACATTCGAAAGCATTTACAAAGCCATTTCAAACGGTGTTGCCAGTTGCACCTGACCTCGGAGGGAAAAAGCGAGTCCCGTTGTATGTTAGCTGCCCATGACCGTGCCGTGACATGGCATTGACACACGGCACCAGGGCTGCCAGCTTATATCCCTATATGCATTTAATTCTTGTGTATAATTGGGCATAGGATATCATCAAACCCTCTGGACGACCATTTTAAATAAAACAACTTTTAAACAAAACGTCACATCTCCATGCTTGTAGTTGTGGTGATTTAAAATGTATCTTGATGGTCAGTTTAGTATATTTTTTTTATTAGCATAGACCGGCAAACATGCAAGTGGATCACCTGATGGTAAGTGATGTCCACCGTTCATGGACGCCCACATTACCAGAAGAATCATAGGCCGACCTTAAAGGAAAAGTATAATTAAGGGATTGGAAAGGGGAGGGGATTTGGAACTCCGGCAAAACTTGGTGCATGAAACGCAACAGCCAGCCGCAATTTTACGTCGGCAGAAGGGAGACAGTGGTAACGACCCGGTCGAGCCGGTCCATTTATGCTGTAGATAAAACTGTCTACAACGTAGCTCAACCATTCAACATTTCTGGAATTTGATTTAATAAATTTGAAAAATCTACTGGCAGTACTGCCCGCATGCCAGCCGGATAGTAGCAAGTTCAACTTTTATTATTATTGATATAGCCTTGGACACGCTGTTATGCATGTTAGTATTGCATTGACGTTTCCTTTCTAGATATTTGTCTCTAGAAATACCTACTCATGGTTTATCTATTGTTTTTTTATATCTAACCTAATGGATATAAAAAACTACTATCTCATGTAGATCACACAAACATTTGTCCCGGTATGGGAATCCAAACCGTTGTTTGATACAAGGAAGAATACATATAGGAGACGGTTTTATTTCCGGTAGGTAATTATTTTGGATTTATATTTTTTGCGTGAAAAGAGTATTTTCCAAATGTTTTCTAAACTTGTTTGTTGTTTATTAAAAACATTGGAAGAGTTAGCATCTGGTTTCGTGGCAAAAATTAAATGTTTTCGGAATAATAAGAACGCTATTTACGTGATAGGATTACCTATATTAAAGTTATGTCCTTTTTTTCGCAGTACATTTTTATCTTTGTTTATTTGGGGTTTATATATTTACAATGGTAAATTACGTAATTGTTAAGGTATATATGTTTATAATAAGTAATGTGATTGCATCTCTAAAACTAGTAACCACAGCATATGCTAAGTACAATACATGATACAATACATAAACGTCTTTAATCATACTACAAGATGGAAAGTTCAACAAACAAACAACAAATCCAACCATTACCGACAACTGGCAAAGAAAGCATGAACGCAGCACGTGAACACGTAATAATTAATGGAATACTACAAAGCGGTTACGTAGTATTTTAATAATGTCAAATAGAATATTAATTAGAATTTGAATTAAAATTTTGAATTTAGAATTGTCAACAGCTATTCCGTTTTTTTAAATATACATTTGGGGCAAAGGTCGGCAAATGAGCGAGTGGGTTACCTGACTGTAAGTGATCTCCACCGAACATGAACGCCCACAATCCATAAAGTAGAGGGTGAGTGTTGATTTAAGCCTTGAAATTCTCACTCACCGTACGAAACGCAACAGCAAGCTGCCACTGCACATCCATTTTCTGTGAAAAAGTTGTAACAACCCGATCGAGCTGGTCGATTCATGCTGTAGACAAAACTGTACAGCGTGGTTCTACCACTTAATATTGTAACTTACTTACTTTCGTACATATTATAGAACATTCTATAGTCATTGTATCAGTAACGAAACCCACATAAAAATTCAGTGAGTTTTGCATAATCTTGTTAATTCAAATTTCAAACGTGAACTATCAGCCTTGAGAATTAACAAGTATGTAGGTAAGTATTTAAAACTCATCCGTGATTAGCATAATATATTTAAAATAAATTAGATTTAGTATTGGTATCTAGACACAATCGAGAATGTCTGTAAAAAGCAATATTTTTGTATATTTTAACAAATTTATTTAACTGCTTTCGAGAGGGGTAGTGCCTATTGCTACATGAGACCGGTCCACGTGAACATTGCGCACGCGCCGACACGGAACACAGGAACTGGTTCATGTAATACCATCGTAACATGACCCACATGACCAAACATTAAGCCGCATTAAAAGGCCTTTACATTATGGATGAGCACGAGCGAATATTGCCGGGTTCTATTTTTGAAACGTTCGTATTTCGAATTTAATTTAATGCGACCAGTGTTCCATTTATAAGTTCAGTTTTGAAGTGAACATACATCTACATGCACCGTAGTCATTGAATTATTTTAGAACTAGCTATTGCTCGCGGCTGCGCTGGCGTTAATGTTTTTTTAGGATAAAACATAGCCCATATCCTAAGTCCATATTACAGACTACCAGTATATCAAGTTTTATCAAAATTCATTCCGCAGTTAAGGCGTGATCAATAAACAAACATCCACCAACTTCACACACACAAACTTTCATATTAATTATAATATTACTAGGACTATAAGGAATTAGGACAGTACTACATATTCTTTGTATGAAAGGACAATATGCAACCTCACACACCTTTTTTTATAGCATAGGCCGGCAAACAAGCAAGTGGGTCACCTGATGGTAAGTGATCTCCACCACACATGTACGCCCACAAGACTAGAAGAATCATGGGCGCGTTGCCGACCTTAAAGGAACGGGATAATTAGGGATTGGGAAGGGGATGGGCATTTGGGTCTCCGGATATCTCACTCACCGTGCAAAACGCAGCAGCAAGCCGGTTACGTCAGTTACTTTACGTCGGTTTTCTGTGAGACAGTAAGGTAACGACCCGGTCGAACCGGCTCATTCATACTGTAGACAAAACTGTCTACAGCGTGACTCTACCACTCGATAAAATAATTATTATAATAGCGTTAAAAAATAACACTGGAAAGCAAAAATAACAATTCCTAGAGGTATTTTTGGCGTCGGTGCCGATGCCGCTGCCATCGCTCCGCCGCGCCGGTCACCTGAAATTGCATAGAGACATTTATGAATTATATTCTTTTTTGTTTTCTGTGTTTTTTACTTGAAGTTGGTTTTAAGTATTATTGAAATTTATTTTATTTATAAATTTTTAGTGGTTGGTACAGTTATGGCATGTAAATTCCAATACAATAACACCATCGCGACGTGTGAGTGTATCCGTAGAGAATTTTAAATTTGTTAAATTCATTATTACTCTATACTTCGTCATCAGATACCAATTTTGTTAGGAATCACATCAGAGATAAACTCCACTGATTTTTCATTAAATACGTCTACAATTAAAACTGATATATTTACATACAAAAAAAGAGCAAAATAACGTGCCGAATTGTTGCTCTCAATTCGGCACGTTATTTATTTGCTGTTTCCTGTATGTAATTCCTTTTTTGAACAGGGTTTAAATAAAGAAGGAATAAAGAAGTTTAAAGAAGTTTATGTATATATGTTTCGACTGTAGTGACTCGTGCAATGTTCGCAACTATTCGCAACTACTTACTCGCGGTTCACTTTCGTTTTCATTTCAACACAGTGGAGTTATAATACAGTGACAACTGACAGTGAAATCTCAAACGCTTTCACATGTACCGCTCTACAGTGATTAACGCTGTATCTCACGCCAATGACCTTGATGATTTGCGTCATACAAATATCGATCGGAAAGGGATTATAAAATAGCCTTAGTTAAGGTATTTTTATAGTAATATTACACATATATTTTACGATTGATGGTCTTTACGACTGGGTCAGTAAATGTAATAATATTACTCAACGATATTTTAACGATTTAACCTTAGTACAGTACAATTTCGTTTTTAGCCCCCGACAAAAAGAGCGGTGTTATAAGTTTGAGCCTTTAGTCGTCCGTGCGTGCGTGCTTGCGTACATGCGGGCGTGCGTGCGTGCATGCATGCGTGTGTATTTCCATCTGTGGAATCGGAAAACCTAAACACACCTGAAATCAACTACACCCATGTTTCATGTATTCATGAGAAGGCTTTAAAAATATAAATTAAACTATTGTAGTTGGCGTTGTACAACTCATTGCTTGTAGCCAACAACTAACAGTCTTCTGACCGCACAGGACCTAAGAACCATCTCGATTTATCCGGCTTTTAATATTCAAATCGATCCATTCGCTTAGTGTACTATAGTGCCACAGAGTGAGATCTCTTTCGGAAGAAAAAAGAATCAACCAAAGGGTTCTGTATTTGGCCGAGTTATGCTTTATGTACTTAAAAAAAAACGATAAACGTGTATAATTGAGAACTGCCGTTTATTTTTCGTCCCTTATATTACTGTATGACACTGCACTGTGCCCATCATCTTAATAAACAAACAATTTTTTTCCAAGACGTTACTTATGGAAACAGAACACAATAAATTACATAATTGAATAATCTATTATACAGAGCCATTCTGTTGCAACTTGCAACTGACTCATCCGTACATTCACTCCCCGCTTCTACCATTCGACAAGACCCCTAGATTTGCTTTCATTTTGTAAGAATTCATATGAGTAAGCGAATGGAGAGAGGCCAGTTAACGTTGGTCTCTTCTAAAAGACTAGTGCAATAGCGTAGGTCGTTGACGTGGGATCACGATTCATCTTTTAAACAATATAATTTAATGTTATGGAACTGTTGTCTTAGCAACAAAAGTGCACTGACATGCTTCATAAACAAATAATGGTTTTTTTATTGGCATAAATGACGACACGAGCAGGTCGTTCGCCTGATGGTAAGCGCCTCACCAGCAAACAGAAGCAACACCACACAAAACTTGTCCATTCCTAAAAGTAATAAAAAAAATAGAACTTATGTTCTGACTAAATCCTTGTTTACAGCTAAATGCATTCAAATTATTAAAAAAATAAACTTTGGATAACTTGAACGAAATGTATTACCATGGTCTAATGGCGTACTTTTATTTATGTATCACATAATGTTTTATAAACGTCCTTCCAAACACCTAAACTCTTAAAGAATACTAGTATAAGTATACATAATATCAATATTAATAGATCCTTCATTTATTAACACATATATACTTTCTAGTGACTAAGCTATAAGAAATATACATACTACCGATATCTCAATTGTTGTATTTTATACACGCTAGGTAAATACCAATTTTTATTTAAGTTCACGTAATAAAGAATGTCAGACATTTTTCTGTTTCAAACGGAGCGAAAACGGAGTACAATCATTACATTATACAACTTTATGATATAAAATCATTAAAACTATAATGTAGTTTAATTATTTTACTGTAGTGTAATAGTAAATGAATACTCAACTAATGAATACTACCGGCCTAAAACAACTAAATTGTTTAGTTTTATTATTAGCTTTTTGGTGAAGGAAACATCGTGAGGAAACCTGCATACCTGAGAATTCGATAAGATTTTTCGAAGGTATGTGAAGTCTGCCAACCCGCATTAGGCCAGCGTGGTGGACTAAGGCCTAACCCCGCTCATTCAATAGAGGAGGCCCGTGCCCAGCAGTGGGACATGTATAATATAGGGCTAGTTTTTTTTGTGTCTGTTTTATTTTTTATTATAAATTTTTTATCAAACGGCTTGAGATGCTCAAAACTAACATAAAATCTGCTAGCAGAGCTTCGTTAAGAATTCTATTAGTTCGGAGTTGGCAGTATTTACTTAAGCATTGCCATTGATTTTCCATAGCACATTGGATGCTTTTTAAATGATATAACAAAGATTTTAGACATCCGGAAACCATTTTATACTCATTGAGTTAAAAATACAAATACCGCAATGAAAGCGGTATATGTTTATGATTCAACATGCAATGCAGAAACTCAAATACGAGGAAAATTGCATTGCAACGAGTGTTTTTTTTTTTAACAATATATTCGCTGAGGAGGTTGGTGCTAAAATTGTGATTTAAAAATGTTTCCGCATGTGAATGAACTAGAGGTATATAAAAGGTTTGGATTTTCATTCCCATATTAACATAAAAAGTTGTATGACTCGCAAAACCAGTTATATATGTTGGGGTACCAAAAGATTTTCATGTCTAAGGTTTTCTAGGTTCTATTCTCCTCCTTTTGTTCTTAGTTCAAGTATCAATATCTCGGTCTCTGTTAAAAAATATGATCAGCTTTTCACTCGATATATTGACTGGAAATCTTTCAAAAAGAAATGTCTAAACAACAATAAAGTGTCCGCATTTTAGTAGCACTCCATTTAGAAGTAGGTTATAAATAAATGCGTGTGTAAATAGCACTAAAGGCCTACAAAAATAACCATCATAGAAAGAACTGTTTCACGCGCATACTAGTTTACACTGCGGAGTCCCACTAACCTGGACATTGATTTAGGTCAACCTTAACAAAGCCACTGACCCATTTCGCTTGACCAATATTTCAAGATTTTTCCACGCTCGCCGCTAAACCAGAAGACAGAAACCGATAGCTTAGAATTTTATTTATTACTAGGATATCTGTATTGGAGGAAATTGCCAAATATCGATATCATAGCATTTTATATCATGGCTATACAATACATTGTTGGATTAAAAAAGTAGTTGTTTCTGATATAGGTATAGGAAATTCTCATTATATAAGAAGTATTAAATCAGTATGATTACGTGGTTATAAATGAATTCCTTTTTTATTCATTCATACATCACATATAAGTGACCTAAGTTTCAATCATACTCAATCGTACTATTTCGTAGTTATGGCGGCGAAATTTCTCAATGTATTTTCAGCGATTGAGGTTTATAATGACACGTATTAATTCTTGTCTATGATTTTTCAAGCATACACAATCTCTAGTATATTACACAATATCACTGTTTTAAATGTCTATACTTAATGGTAATAGAAACCATAATGGCAGCAATTTCCGTGTGCACGCCAATGACGGCCGGGTAGATTCAACATCAATGTGAAAGCTAGCTTATCTAAAGGGGCTCAGAACAAAGCAGGGTTTCTCTTATAAAATGAAATAAAATTTATCTGATTCACAATGTTAAAATTATTTCACGAATAATATGCATGTCAGTACACGCAGATATGCGTCTGTCAATAATATGTACTTTCTATATTTGCCGTTGCGTATTGAAATTTATTAAAATTTACACGGATATTGTGAAACAACGGACTGGCACATATTAAGAAATATAAACATACCTACCTCTAAATTACTATATGGTTTATAAATACGATAACTAATTATATGGATAATAATATTGTATTTTTCTTCTTCTTCTTTCTGCCTAGCGTTATCCCGGCTTATGTGCCAGGGTCCGCCTTCCGACTTAAACGCTTCCACTTCGCCCGATCTTAATATTGTATTACGATTGAAAATAATTAACAATATCAGATTTCCAATGTGTAAATGCGATCGTTTTTACTAGATGAACAAACTATCTTCTAGAATCTTCTACAAATATATCATAAAAGAATTTTATGTTGTAAAAATAGGAATGAATAATCAAATATAAAGTTAAATTCGACGTAACATTCAGGAAAAGTTAGGCAGTATATTATTTTTTTTATATAAATGAGGTTTATTTATTTATTTATTTTTAGTAACATCAATTTGAAATAAACTATTTTATTTCGAGAATACTGCATAATTTTATTTACTCTAAGCCCACTAGACTTCCTTAGTGCAGGTAGTCTGCTAAAGTTCTATTAGCGCTAATTATGAATTATTTGTTGTTATAGGTCACACGAAGGTGACGACGGTGACAAGAGCTCCAACGACCCGGTGGCACGGATACCACCACACTGTCACATTACTATTAAATGCACCAGAGAAGTAAGTCTTCAATTGTTCTTGTAGTAATGTCAATAATCTAGAATTATACAGCCGAACACGTCTATTAGCGTAATGTTTTCGAATCTTCGGTGCTTGAGGTGAATTGCATCATCTGCTTGTTAAAGTTATTCAAATGCTGAATCATTTTTTTTGCGGTACTATAAAAATCTGTTAACGTCGCCATCTATTGCTTGTTATATAACCGACGGATGGTGTAACTCACATATTATGTTAATGTTTAAAAAGTATAACCTAGACGTTTACGTACATCCTACCTGTAATGTCTTATGGAGCTTGGGGGTTTCGCTGGTGGATAGAATTTGAAATGAAATCATCTGCCAATAAAGTCGTCGATAATGGTGGTAAAATTAACACGTTGAAGTCGAAGTGGGCCAGTCATGTCTGAGATGGACAGATACTCGCTAGAGCTAACACGTGCTAGAGTGAAGTCCTTGCTTAGGTAGACATAGTGAAGATCGCAGTACTGCACAAAGAACCGACACCTTGAATAAAATGACGGATAGCGGATGCATGCGGGTTGCCCAAGACCGGGTTGGTTATCGCTCACTTCAGGAGGCTTACGTCCAACAGTGGATGAGAATAGACTGATGGTACATCTAGGTCTGTAAAGCCAAGACGGTTGACCCCGGATCAATAATCAAGGGTGTTATAAGTTTGACCCCTTCGCATTGTAGGACCTAAACAAAAGGGCTGATTTGAATGCGGTGTTCTTGTTTGGAAGCTGGTCTAAATCGGATGGATCTTGGCTAAGATTGAATAAAATCTGTTGTTTAAAATGTACACGTTTTTCTGTTTGACATCGGATATTTTTATTCCATGTTTCAGATTGCAGGCTTCAATGGTCTGTCAGAGGCAGTCCGCCGGCTGGACTTTTCTTCGGCAGTCCGAGATGTGCGTAGGTTCAACTATATTTGCGCTCTACTGGAGTTGTTGCTGCGGGGACAACGGCTGACCCATCTCCCAGGCGCTGCACAGAAACTACTGCTTTCTATGTTGGAGCAGTTAGCTGACCAGGGTATGCATTGATAACCTTTTGAGTAATTGAGGTACAAGCGTTTATATCAAATAACGAGACGACAAGTCACACGACTCATGCTAAGTGCTATGCCTGCACATAAACCACCAAGGTACTACCAGAACATTGAAAGACAAGCATAGTACTGTACTGCGCTCGTTCTGCGCTTTCTTGAGTCTCATGTGAGACTCATGTCTACAGCATGAATGGGCCGGCTCGACCGGATCAATACCAATGTCTCACAGAAAACCTTCATGAAGTATCAGCTTGTTGTTGCGTTTCGTTTGTATAAGTTTTCCGGAGGACTAAATCTCTTCCCAATCCCTATTCACTTTATAGATATTTATATTTGGATGTTTATGGGTGGATGAGATCACTTACCATCAGGTGACCCACTTACTAGTTTGCCAGCATCTGCTATAAAATAAAATCATCCCAAAATATACATCATACGATGTTAAACCGTTATCGATGTTAACATGTTACATAAGGTAATAAAATAATAATATAATATTGAGATTTCATAAATTAACCTGTGTAATACGTTATCTCGCATATTGTGAAATAGGTACTAAATCTCATTATGCTCAATAATTTCTACTTGTCTTGAGAGCTTTTTACTAACTTAGCTACTACTATTATAAATATGACAGGTCGGATGTTTGTGAGTTTGTGGATTTGGATGTTTATTTAATCACATCTGAATTATTTCGGGCGAAATTTGACAAACCGAGATTATTTCATAGGCTACATTTTATCCAGTAAAAATATCAACCAAAAGTTAATCAATAAAATTATTTCGAATAAAAATACCTGATCAGTGACGAATCCAAAAAATAATTTTGGAAAGTGAGGCTTGATATTGATAAGACCATCACCCATGTGTATCGTGGACTGTGGCCGGTTATACACCTGCGTCACGCACTGCCTATTATCTACTGACAAATACGGTTGCGTATTTAAATAAATTTAATTATTTGAATTTTAAATAATTTCGTTGTATATTTTAATTCATTTGTAATTTTATATTTAAGTATGTGGATCTATGTTAATGTCCCATAATATATTAAAATGTTTGATCAGGGAAGTATTTATAATATATCTTCTACTACAAGATCTCGAACAGAAAAATGATGCATAGAGAGAATGGGTAAGAGTAGCTTTGGCTATGAAGCGAGAGGCCGCGGGTTCGTTTCCCGCACCGAGACAAGTTTTTGTCATCTATAAATATTTGTTTTGGGTCAGGGTATGTTTTCTCTTAGAAGGGTTGACGTAACAAGCTAAAAAAAATTACATGCCACATCTTTCTGTAACATCGATTATAAGGCATGTTGCGCCGACCCCACTGCGAGTGGATGGATTAAGGACAGGTGGAAGAATTATAATAGTTTTGGGTCAACGTACAACAAAATATTATGTCGATGAAACTTTTCTGTTCGATCGTTTTATACAAAACAAATAACAAACGTTTTATCATGATTTTGTTTATTCGCAAGTTAATTCGATCTGACTATCGATTTTTCTAAATCTTAATTTTTCTTAATCTTTTTGGTCTTCAAATTAAATGACGTCACAATTTATTCTTCATGCTTAAGAAGTTACTACTCATAAGATCAGCGTAGAGGAGGTTCGTGTGCAGTAGGAGGCAGTAGAGCGTATTTGAGTCCGATTTTTTTAATTCTATTCTATATCGAATGGTTAGTGGCCAACCTAGTGTCACAGTTATCAAGCCGCCCGAAGGCCTTCGACTTGGCTTAATGACTGATCTCAGCCGGGACCGACATTTTACGTGCCGTCTAAAACACGGAAATGCTTGATGAAATACCACTAAACGGTCACCTATTCATGATTGACCGCGCTAAGAGTTCCCTTGCCTAACTCGCTAATCGCTTACTGATTAGTGAGTGCAATTAGCTAATAGCGCCTCCTCGCTTCCTATTTTAATTAATAAGTTACGTTATGTACGCAAAATATAATATCGAAGGAATTTTATAAATCAGGTCAATATATAAAATAAGTTTAAAGTTATTTAAATCTGATGGAAGGGATATATGCACAGCATGTCTTGCGTCACAAGACATGCCATTACGGTACACGTGTGCGACGGAGATAGTGAGATGTATCCACTAATCCGGTTGAAGATAAAATAAGTTTAAAGTTATTTAAATCTGATGGAAGGGATATATATATGCACAGCATGTCTTGCGTCACAAAACAAGTCATGCCATTACGATACACGCGTGCGACGGAGATAGTGCGATGTCTCCACTACGCACACACCTTTGCTCATATCAATATTTAAAACATGAACTGCGGCCTCATATTTTATCCAATTGAAATTATGAGTTCGAAATTTCATTTTCGTATTTTCAATTGTATAAAATAAATAATAATAAAATAAATACATAGTAATAATAATAATGTAGACTCGACGATTAATTATTGTCTCGATAGTCGTCACTGCTAATGGGTTGATACCAAAGAGCCTTGACCAACACCTCCAGAGGCTCTCAATTGGTCGTTGGGTCAAGGGGAAGATTCAGAAAGCGGTGTTATTGGACACGGCACGCATTGCGAGGTTCCTCACACTGGGGTCCTAACCGCCAGTGGCTTGGGTCCTATGCCTCGCCATTGGAGGGTCATAGTTTTTGTTATGTTTTTAAATGTTTTTCTATTTTTTTATTTAAAAAATTAAAAAAACTTGAGAGGTGTCAAGGGACACCCGGATGGAACGAAGTTCCTTTCGATTAATTAGTGAAGGAATTGTAATAAAATTTTATTTTTTTTAAGTTATAATAATATTTTTTTATTATTAACAAATATAATGTTATATAAACTTAATCAGTAGGCTCAATTTTCGTAATAATATTATTTCCAAAAAACTTGTATACACTCAACAAAAATAATCGTCGCGACACCACACTGTTCAATGCGAAATAGAAATGAAATACACCGGCTGCTACGTCTCCCAGCCCGTAAATCGTGTTCGATATTCAAAAAAAATTCAAATGCAAATTTCGAACCGCGTCTACATTTCTAAATGTCATAAGTTTCACACCCGTCTGGATGGGATTAAGTCCTTTTACTTTTATTAACGGAATTTTGACTTTAACTTTGTGTAATAGATATCAAATTATTTAAACAAATGTCATAAGTTTCACACCCGTCTGGATGGGATTATATCCTTTTACTTGTATTAACGGAATTTCGACTTTAACTTTGTGTGCTAGATATCAAATTAAGTTATCACTTTAAAAAAGTGTCGTGACAACTTTTCGTAAGAATTTTTTCCGTCTAGCCCCCTTTCACAACGCGCGATAAGGAACTTCGTTCCAATATTTAAAAATGTTGAAAATAACCTTTTCAAATAAAGAGTACCTACTGTACAAATAAATAACATTAAATGAGATTGTGGTATGATGAAAATGAAAATATGGTATGGTTGTTGTAGTGGCCACATCACAGCAGAATCTAAACGCCCTCCGTGCTTTGTTGGTCGCGTTATCGACGCTGCGTGAATCGGAGCGACGCGCGTGCTGGGGTCGGCCGCTGGGCTCGCGGGCTCTGTGGGGACATCACGACCACGCCATCGCCAGGATCAACCGCATCGCCAACGACATACGTATACAGGAGGTACCCACTACCCACTGCCTATTACGGACACAGTCACTGCGCCGTAATACTTTTTTTTTATTGGAACGTAGTTCCTTATCGCGCGTTGCGAAAGGGGGCTAGACGGAAAAAATTGGTACGAAAAATTGGCACGAAAATTTTGTCACGACATAATTCTCCGACCAGCCAGCGTTAGCTGACCTCCCTGGAAATTCGAAAATTTCGAAGTCCCAGGTGGCGTCACACAGTGACCAGTCAGCTTGGACCGGACTTTCACAAGACTTTGACCTTGAACCCCAACCGTGACCTTGACCCCTATTTTACCTTGACTCCGACCTTGACCTTGACCCCGACCTTGACCTTGACACAGACCTTGACCCTCAAAATTAAAATTAAAAATAATCCAAAGGAACTTCGTTCCATCAGGGTCTCCATTGACACCTCTCATTTTTTTTTTATCCTGGCTCGGCAAAGTGACTACGCTACACCTGATGGTAAGTATAGCGCAATCCAGGAATAGTGTCGACCAACGATAAACAATGTCTCCATCGTAGGTCGGCAAGATCATGCCGGCTTGCCAAAGGGCCAAGGGGGAGGGGAAGGAAAAAGGAATGGGAAAAGTGTTAGCATCAGGAGGCAAGACCCCTGGGGAGAACCGGATATACACTAGCTGACCCTGGAACGCGACCCTCACAAGGTGAGCCACTATGGCAGGTTTTAGCACCAGTGTACGGTGGTCGGTGAATATTTGATTATATTATTAACCGGCAATGACTTACTATATCGGTTCTCCCCGGAGTAGTTCACGTCAGGTAGGCGGCCAGTCGTAAGAACTATAAACCCAAGCTTTCTGTAAGATGTGTTAAAAGCATGTTGCTCCGACCCCACTGATAGTGGGGTAAGGGCAGATGGAAGAAGATACGAAGATGCGGCTCGTCATACATAATTATACTTAGTGCAAGGAAAACGCTTCTCAATACTAAGACACATGATATGAGGTAATTCAGACACTACACCACTAGAAAAATCGCAGCTTGATGAAAAAAAAGTTCTGTGCGAATGTATTAATTTTTATTGAGACTGTTTTCGGCTAATATTTAATTATTTGTCAAATATATTCATAGTTAATTATTATTAAGATAGAAAAAAATGACTATTTTTTCAGCCGGGTCCCGAAGTCGTGCCCAAACTTCACGATTTGCCTGAAGAATGTATCAGAGAAATTATGTTGAGGATATCGGACCACAGAGATTTGGACGTAAGTTTAAAGCTATATACATATTATAATCCTCTTGATTGACATCATTATTTTTGTTTAATCCTTGGGCCGTATACTAACCACTACCAATTGCTGATCCTACTAACATTATGAATGGGAAACTTTGAATCTCCATATTGGTCTAGTAGCAGCGTACTAAGGCTTAACCGTAAGGTTCTAGGTTCCCATTGCCATGCGCGGCGATCACAATTTCTGTATGAATGTATGTTTCGAAAACCGCTTGAATAAATTGAATGACACTGAATTGCCTAGGATTGTAATTTCAGCCCGATAGGTATATATGGCGATAGGCTTAGTCACAGTAAAGATATATAGCTTAGTTAATACAATGTTTTCTTCTTTTTCTACCCCTTCAGAAATCTCGTTGACAGAGAAAGACTAAAGAGTGTTTAACTAATCAATTCGTAAGTAACGTTTATAGGGCCCATCAAATATTTTATTACTTTTATTTTAACCTCCGTGGTGCAGTAGCCGGCTGTGAAACGAGAGGCCGCGGGTTCAATCCACGCTCTGAGACAAATATTGGACTATCCGTAAACATTTGTTTCCGGTATCTATGCTTTAATGGTGCTGCCACACCGATGTTATAAAATGTTAACAAACATTTTCTAACATTATAATTGTTTCCTTTTTTTTAAGAATTGTTAGATGTTTTAAGTGCTCCCACACCGACGGAAAATGTTTGCAAACATTTTCTAACATTTTTTAACATTTTCTAACATTTTATAACATTTGAAAAAATGACATCGGCCCTTCTTCTTTGGCGGCTTCTTTGACGGCGCCGCTCTCAAAAGTACCGCCGCCCGCGGTTAAAGAATGTTCAAAAATGTTACAAAATGTTACAAATTGTTAAGAAATGTTTACTAAATGGTGCTGCCACACCGATGTTATAAAATGTTATACAACATTTGTTAACAAACATTTTCTAACATTTTATCACAATGTTAGATAATGTTAATAAATGTTTAATGTTAGAAAATGTTATATAACATTTTATAACACCGGTGTGGCAGCACCATAAGATTTTGCAGCGATAGCTCAGCGTCCCCGCTGAGTATAGACTGTCGAGACGAAAGTCGCAGGTTCGAAACCAGCCCCAAGAGCATACACCACTGACTTTTCTAAGTTACGTGTATATTAATTGTTAATTATCGCTTGCTTTAACGGTGAAGGAAACATCGTGAGGAAACCTGCATATCTGAGAATTCGATAAGATTTTTCGAAGGTATGTAAAGTCTGCCAACCCGCTAATGCGGGTTGCTGGCGTAATGGCCAGCGTGGTGGACTAAGGCCTAATCCCTCTCATTCAGTAGAGGAGGCCCGTGCCCAGCAGTGGGAAGTGTATAACACAGTGCTAGTAAAAACAATGCTTTAAGACCGATTGTAGTTCCTGATATTGATGACACAAAAGATAGATGATCGTATCTTAGTGAGGAGATTAAAACAATATGTGTAACTGTTGAATGCAATTAACAAAAACATTGTTTATTTTCCAGTCGGCGTCGTCAGCATGGAACGTGATGGCATCCGTATGCTCCGAGCAGCGGATCTGGCGCGAGCTGGTGTCGTTCCACTTCACGCAGCAACAGATCGACGCAGCACTCGGCAAGCTGAAGGATGAACACAAGGAAGTCGACTGGAAGAACATCTTCCATCACCTTAGGAAGTAAGCGCTATATAATACTACTAAGTTTAAAGAATGGGCCGGCACGACCGGGGTAGTACCAGTGTCTCCTAAAAAGCCCATGTGAAATTTGGCAGCTTGTAGTGGAGATTTCCTGGTGGTAGGATTTTCGAATCCGCCCGGATAGCGATCACAATACATATGGTGTTAAAACCTGCCATAGTAATCAACGCACCTTGTGTGGATCGCGTTCCAGGATCAGCCAGTGTATATCCGGTTTTCCCGAGGGGCTTGCGACATGTCTTGATGGTTGGTTGGTTGGGGCGTGTATAGGGGTACATGCTTGTATCCCTGTGCCTGCATCAGTCATCCGCCTGTCCTGTCGCAAGCCCCTCGATCTGCTTCTTCCGTCTTTGGAGTGTGAAGAATTTATACAGGCCGGCATGATTCTGGTGACCACCGATAAACTCAATTTTTATTGGTGGTCACTGGTTTTTTTGGACTGCACTGCGCTTACCATCAGGTGTAGTGCTAATACGGGTGGGTACTTTACCGTGCCCAGATAAAAAAAATATCATTGCATTTCGTATGGTATGATTTCCGTACGCCCGAATCCCTCCTTTCCAATCTCTGTTAATTTGTTCTAAGTTCACGCAAACATGATTCTTCTTAAAATACGAGTGTTCACCGGCAGTGGAGATCAGTTAGCATCAGGTGACCCTCTTCCTCGATTGCTAACCTATGTTATTAAAAAACTTATTTTTCAGATTGTATGGATTGAGGGAGGATGCTCAGTATGCCGAGACTCTATCGCTGTGCAGACACTGCAAGTGTCTGTTTTGGAGGTCACTCGGACACCCTTGTATAGCTGACCAGGTAAGCAGTGTAATTGTCATACCCATGAGTCATTTATTTATTTCAGAATGGTTAGTAAGATCATTTATATTGAATAAATGCAAAATTTTCAAAACCGTCCACTTACGATTACTCTGCAAACAAACTTACAATCTTTTGTCCTGACACAACAAATTCACTATTATACAACTGGTATAATTACAGTACATTGTAGTAAGATGCAGTTGTAGTATGAGTGGTAGAGCCACGCTGTAGACAGTTTAGTCTACAGCATGTATAGGCCGGCTCGACCGGGTCGTTACCACTGTCTCACAGAAAACCGACGTATAGTAGCGGCTTGCTGCTGCATTTCGTACGGTGAGTGAGATATCCGGAGGCCCAAATCCCCCTCCCCTTCCCAATCCCTAATTATCCCTTTCCTTTAAGGTCGGCAACACACCCATGATTCTTCTGGTATTGTGGGCGAACATAGGCGGTGGAGATCACTTACCATCAGGTGAGCCACTTTCTGGTTTGCCGGCCTATGCTATAAAAAAAAAAGTTAAAATATCGTGTCAACCGTCAAGAGACAATGCGCCTAGCGACGTTTAGCGTAATTATGCCGGCCTGATGTTCCTATACACTAGCTGACTCCAACGGAACTCGCCTAACCGAGCCATTATAGCGGGTTTCTTACCATGAATTGGTAACTTCTTTATAACATAGTATGGATATTGGACCTGCCTAGTTGGACTACTTGTCTTAGATAGACATATTCGTCGACAACTTCGAGAGATGAGCTTCCAACAGTATTCGGGGTGGGCACAACATGAACATTTGACATGACCTTCGTCTTGTCCATGATCATCCTAAGGCCCAGCTACAAGGTGGACAGACGACCTGATAAAGGTCGCAGGAAGTCGCTGGATGCAGGCCGCTTCCAACAGGTCGTTCTGGAAATCTTTGGGGGAGGCCTATGTTCAGCAGTGGACGTCCTGTGGCTGATGATGATGATGATGATGGATATTGATTTTCAGTGTCCGGAGTATCGTGAACGGCTGAAGGAGGCAGGCGGTCCTCTCCCTCCGTCGCCGGTGCCTCCAGCGGCTTTCCTCAAATTTTTCTCGCTTTAAATACGCTCTACAGTCCACTGTTATGAGAACTACCGCTGGGCAATGACCTCCGTGAAAAAAGGAAGAAAATGGTACAGCTTTCGAATATATTCGGATACACTTGCATGTATACAGGTTTTTATTTTGTCTACCTACTGTAAGGTAACATTATGTTATGGTATAAATAAAATATCTGTCCTGAACAATGCATCGGTTGTGACCATTTCACACATATTTGTCTATGGAATAGAAACATTGTACGGGTACCGGCATGAGTCGTGAGCATAAGAATACTTTTTCACATAGTAGTTAATTTATAGGTCTGATTACCAGAACAAAGAGTGCGGAGGAGCGTCGCTTCAGGCGGTTATTTCATCAGTCAGTCCTCGTCTTCTATTGGACACTCAACTACCCCCACTACTGTATATGTGTGGTCACGACTCGTGCCTGTAATTATATCTCACGGATCTTATGCCTCAATCAAATTGTGCAATATTGAAACATTGCTAATACTCAGTGTATCCGAATAAGATCAATGCAAACTTATCTCTAAAACTTTGGCTTGACTGAAAAGGATCTCAGGCAGACTGGCCTATGTGAAAATTTAAAATATAAGCCTCCATATATTTAATTTACTGGGAAACAATGTGTTCTAAATATCTGCCGCGTAGTATTATTGGCTCGTACCTTAGGGTTACCAGATTTTAGAATTTGTCCTGACATATAACGATTTTTAGGCACTTTTATTTGCAGGAACTATTCTGATTGGAAAGAAATCAATTTTAATTTAATTAAATAATCAAATACAATGAGTGTGATAGAGACGCGCGCGCTTGCGTCGTAGCGTGTTTTTATATCAGGCTTTATTTCAGGACATCAGAATTTTTCATCTGGTAACCCTACTCGTACCAAATTTACGAATTTAGAGAGAATAGTGAATTAACATTTTTTAGCCATAGGTCACTTGTCTTTCACTATTGACTCTCAAATGAATTGATTGAATCGCAAATTAAATAGCTGAAGATGGGTTCTTTGGCCTAACCAGTGAATTTGACCAAATAATGGTTTGAACTAATATTTAACTGTTTTAGTTAAGCATTTCTTAATTTAGTAGTGCACTAATGCTTTATTAGAAGTTATGTGATATATCCAAATTTTAACCAATTGTGTGTTGTATTTATAATTGAGTGTTATTGTTATGTTTATTTAGATTAATTGTTAAGGTAAATAACAAAAATCTTAAAATGTTGGCAGTATTGTTGTGTGTTTGTGTTGTACTCTTGATTTTTTTTATTTATGGATAATGCCGAGGGTTATAATGACTTCGTAACATATTTCTTCATATACAGAAAGCTAAGTGATGTGCAGCTAATCTAATAAAAAATAAATATTTTCTTACTATAATCATTAACAATAAAAAGTTGATTCTAGCTTACATAGATGCTAATTGTAATCTAGGCCTAGAACTTTACTATACAGTTATTTATTCATTAATATATCAAGGGATACGGATGTACTTATCACTGGCAGTTTTATAACATATTAAAATGTAACTCTATTTTAGAATCTTTACTTGTAATTAAAAAACAAATATAACATACATTCTATTAATATCATGCATTTGTTTGAATTGATTATACAATTAAAGTTTCAATAAAGGAATTTATGCCACTCATCACCTGTAGCCAACTTTTCACACTATATTTATTTAGTCAAAATCTTTTATCAAAATATGTTATAAAATTACCCATTTTATTTGATCAAATTGATATTTAAGATTATTCATAAATGTTCATACCACTCAAAGCCAGTGATAAGCCCATCTTCCCCACCATTCCAAATGGTGTATCATTTCAAAATGCTTCAACATATTTTTCTGAAGAGAAATATATTTTAAATAGTACTATTTTCAATGCATCTTTAAATGAAATAAAACTTAAAATTTTCTTAACCAACACAAATAAGGTTGAGTAGTGGTAGCTGTCCATATTGTGATATTTTAAGATATATTAATAATTAATCTTAGAGTTTGATAGTCCCACGACGCTAACCCTAAGATTTGTCAAACTAGACTACCTGCAATAAAGGGTGATGGCAAGCTATTGCTAGTTTATCTTTGTGTTATGAAGTAATCTATGAAATTTTCATTAAATGTTTTCAATCAACTTTCCTTTTATAAACATAAATATTAATAAAATGTGTTGTCACTAGTAGTTGGAGAAACTAGTTTAGACTTCCCTTCACCTTTAGCCACTAGAGACTATCTGCTGTAGGAACTCAGAGACAGAGTATTAATTAGCCATATATTAGAATTCGATTATTTATCAGATATTATTTCTGTATTCAATAACGGAGCATAAATCATCAAATGGCTCTGTAAAAATAACTAACAAAAAAAGTTTATTAACATGTCTGACATGTCTTTAAAGTTGTTAGTTATCACTGCACTGACACTATAATAGAAACACCTATTGCTATGTTTTTAGTCTGTTTGACAATATCTATAATGTAGTTGATATAAATAGCTTACTTATTCAATAGTCATGATTTATGTTAAACTGTGATTTATTTGTTTGTGCAAAGGAATTGTTTATCCTTTTGTGTTCTCACTACTACCTACTATATAATATGGTATTTTGAAATAAAATTATTTTGAGTAATATGTGTGATTATTTTTATTCAACCTGTATGTTGCATTGCTGCTAGCTGCATTTTGCTTAGTAGTTCAAAATTTAATGCAATTTTTAATGGACTAAAAATATTTCAAGCTAAGATGTTACAATATGGATTAAAAGATATTCCTATTTTGATTTGGATCCTTTTTTATGTCTAATTTTCATATCAATGGTAATAATAGAATGGGTGTGTAATGGTGGTGCTAAGTATAAGTAGTGGACACTGATAGTACATGAAGAAGGTGATGAAAATGTAAAGTAAAAGCTATGTACCCCTTATTAAGCATATTGCGCACACTGAGGAATGAGGTGTGGCATTGTTAATGTTTATGGAGGAGTGCAGAAAGCAAAAATTTATTATGTAATAAAAAAAGTATATATGCACGAAGATGTGTTGTTGTATATATTGATAAATTTATGTTTGTTTTTGTTTTCAATAAACACCTAACATTAATACATAATACATTATGATGTTTCTTTATATAAGCAGTTATCTGAATTACTTACAGCAATTGGTCTGGCTAATCCAGTCTCCACTTTATTACCATATGGTACTTTCTATCCATCAAGCAGGTTTATTTCTTGTGCTGGAGAAAATTTTAGGTGTACATTGTGTAGGGCACAGTTACTTGGAGTACTAATAAACTCTGCCACACCCACTGGGGCCATCAGGCTGACTTACTCTCAAGCACACTTGCGAAGCTGTGGGCTAAAGCTAATAAAAAAGTAGTTTTGATATCTTATTAGCTAATCTTTAATGTACAGTCATACATTTGAGTTTTATTGCAGGTTTTTTATATATTTTTTTTCATCATATTTTAAAATATATATTTTTATCATTCGATTTATGTATATTAACACACAGCACGCATCATCTTCAAAGCGAATACTTTTAGCAAGCGTGTATTATGAGGTAAATATTAGGTACACAGTTCACTTTTCACTCTCTCACAATGTCTTACTAATTCTTTTAATTTGTACACGAGATCTTGCAATTCTTGGCTTCCACAGGTAAAAGTCACATCGTCACCGACATCTGTCTTCAAGATAACTGTATATATCAAATTATCTGAACCAGCTCCTGAAGAATTTGATACCACTTCTAACTTCCACTCGACGTCAACAATTTTTGGTAAAACACCGGGATTTAATAATTTGTTCGGCTCCATACTCTATTGAATATTGTGTAAAGAGGTGCATCACTAAAATGCACAAGTCACTTATAAAAAAGAAATAATCTCTCTCTGCTCTGTGACGTTCTAAAATGTAGTCGTTGTAAAAGTTATCCAAATTAAAACAAATTATAAATATGAAGAGTGTTTAATTAAAGTATAAATAATATGGTCATATGAATACAAGAAGTAGTCTCCAACAGAAGGTTATGGGCACCTGCGAAAAATTTATGCAGATTATTGAACAAAATCAAGATTAAAATTTTCATGAAACAAAATGGCGTGTTCCTTGTCGTGTGCAAAAAATTTGTATCCGCAATTAACAAATGGCGTGAATTTTGCAAACTGGAAATTCAGAGTAAAACTTTTATTAGAAGAAAAAGGTTTAAGCTACGTACTTACTCAAGAAACATATGAAAAATCTAAAGAATTTATGCAACATGATGCCAAAGCGAGATCCATATTAGTACAATGTTTAAGTGACAAATACTTAGAAGTAATTAAAAAGGCGTCAACAGCAAAGGAAATGTTTCAATTACTGGAAGAAATTTTAGAAAGGAAAACGGTATGTAATCAGTTATATTTAAAGCGAAGGCTAAGTTCATTGAAATGCAGTAGTAATGAAAAAATGGAAGAGTTTTTCACAAAGTTTGATGGTTTAATTAGTGAAATAGAATCAACAGGATTAATATTAAAAGATATTGACAAAGTATGTCATTTATTGTCGTCCCTACCAACGGAATATGACCAAGTTGTCACATCAATAGAAACTATGATTTCCGATAAAAACGTGAGTTTAGAATTCGTCAAGTCACGTTTGTTGGATGCTGAAATTAAAATATGTAATTCCAAAAGAGAAAATGACACTCCAGATACAGCATTTATAACCTGCTTCAACTGTGGTAAGAAAGGCCATAAAGCAATAGATTGTTATCAAAGAAAATTAGAACCGCGAACGTACAATTATCACCCAAAAGGATACAATTCACAAACAAAAGGATACAATTCACAAACAAAAGGATACAATTCACAAAGAAAAGGATACAATTATCACCCAAGAGGATACAATAATAATAATTTTCGTAGAGGTTATTATCATGGTGGACGTGTTTATGAACAAGGACTAGGACGTAGTCAACAAGGGTACATGAATAATTACAGAGCCACACTGTCAAGTGAGCAAGAAAATACAATGTCACAAAAGAATATGTCATATACTGCATGCAGCGATGTGGGAAGTATTTTGTCGGCAGAGGTACCAGATATAACTTTTGTTGTGAACTCCGGCGCAACGGAACATCTAGTACAAGAACAATATCAAGAATATTTATCAGAGATTCAACACCTGGACAAAGATGTAAAAATAACTGTTGCAAATAAAAGTCTTATGTATGGTTGTGTTAGAGATTCATAATTACCGAAACATTTATGGGGTGAAGCAATTTGTTGTTCAACATATTGTTTGAATCGATCACCATCTAAGGCAATATATAATGATATACCAGAAAGGAGATATTATGGACATACTGACTTATCAAGGCTAAGAGTCTTTGGAGCTAAAGCATGGGCAGTTACAATTCCGAGGAAAGACAAATTAGAGAAAAGAGCAGAAGAAATGCGAATGGTTGGCTATGGCAAGAATGGATATAGATTATGGGATCCAATAGAAGACAAAATAGTAATATCTAGAGATGTATGTTTTGATGAAACACAGTTTAAATATAATATAAAAGAAGAAAAGACTGAAAAAGAGGACACTTATAGATTAATAGAAGAATATGAAGAAGACAAAAGAAAGAAAATTATTGGAGAAGATTCTAAAGATGAAGAGTATGATAAACAAGAAGAAGAGCATGAGATAGTGAAACAAAACGAAAAGAGTAATGAACCGATTCGTACAAGATCAGGAAGAGAAGTGAAGAAACCTAAATACTTGAGTGATGATGACATATATACAGTTTTTTGTTTATGTACAGGAGATCCAATAGATTATCAAGAAGCAATAAATACAAGTGAAGATTGGAAGTCAGCAATAGATAAAGAAATTAATTCATTAAAAAATATGATACATGGGAAGAAACAGATTTACCTAAAGGATTTAAAGCAATTGATACAAAATGGATTTTTAAGACTAAGCAAGACGGACTGAAGAAAGCTCGTTTAGTAGCGAAGGGTTTTCAAGCAAACTCTCAATACAATGTTTATTCACCTGTAGCAAGAACTAGCACTATAAGGTCATTATTAAACTTAGCAGTACAGGAAGATATGAACGTAAGACAATTAGACGTACCTACAGCATTTTTAAATGGATATTTGAACAATAATGTTTATATAAAACCACCAGAAGGAGTAAAAGTTAAAGAAGGAAAAGTACTAAAACTAAAGAAAGCACTTTATGGATTAAAAGAAGCACCAAGAAGCTGGAATGAAAGATTTCATCAATATGTAACAAGTATTGGATTTTCACAATCGAAATATGATTTTTGCTTATATAACATGGATAAAATGTGGTTGCTTATATATGTTGATGATTTGATAATAGTGGATAAAAACATAGATAATATAAATAAAATAACTTGTGAATTAAAAAGAGAATTTAATGTTAAAGATCTTGGAGAAATAAAGCATTACTTAGGAATGGATATAACGAAAGAGAAGGAAAGAATCATAATAAATCAGAAAAACCAAATAGAAAAGATACTAAAGAAGTTTAATATGACAGAATGCTCAGGAGCAAGAACACCTATGGAGATAAATTTTAATGCAGATAATAATACAGAAGTAATAAACGTTCCATATAGGGAATTGATAGGATCTTTATTGTATGTATCTACAGTAAGTCGACCAGACATTACTTATGCAGTATCTTATTTAAGCAGATTTTTGGATAAGCCTACTAGTGAGTTATGGAATGCAGCAAAGAGAATTTTACGTTATTTAAAGGCAACAATTAACAAAGGTATTGTATATGAAAAGTCGAAAAATTCTACTCAAATTACAGCTTATTCTGATGCAGATTGGGCAGCAGATAAACAGGACAGAAAAAGTACAAGTGGATGTGCTATAATGTGTTCAGGTAATTTAATTGCATGGTTTTCTAAGAAACAATTAACAGTAGCACTGTCAATGGCAGAAGCGGAATATGTAGCAGGAGCGCAAGCAGTTAGTGAACTTATTTACATTAAAGGTTTGATGTCTGAATTTTTTTAAAACTGATAAAAAATTTGAAACTACTTTATTTATAGACAATCAAAGTACTATAAAATTAATAGAGAACTATGAGAACAGTAAACGGTCTAAACATATAGATATAAAAGCGCATTTTATTAAAGATGTAATAAATAATAAGATAATAAGTTTAAACTACATAAATACTAATGAAAATTTAGCTGATATTTTTACAAAAGCACTACCTTGTAATAAGCATTTATATTTTACAAATAAACTAAAACTATTGTGAAATATAGAGTAATAATTTTACTTTATATTATAAGAGTTTTGTAATACATTTTTTAAGTTGTTAATTAATGTTAATAAGTGTATGTTGTTTTCCAATTGTAAGAATGTTATGTAATGTTTAATGTAGAAGTGTTAACCTTATGAGTTTCAGAATATGTTTTATGGTTTTTATTTTGTTCTTACAATTGAGGGGGAGTATTGAATATTGTGTAAAGAGGTGCATCACTAAAATGCACAAGTCACTTATAAAAAAGAAATAATCTCTCTCTGCTCTGTGACGTTCTAAAATGTAGTCGTTGTAAAAGTTATCCAAATTAAAACAAATTATAAATATGAAGAGTGTTTAATTAAAGTATAAATAATATGGTCATATGAATACAAGAAGTAGTCTCCAACATACTCAACGAATAAATTGGGCGGTTTAAAAAGCCAACATAGCTTTAAATTTGTTTACAGCAATAGGCACAATCTTCTTTTTGGATTTGTTTCAAAATCGAGACGAGTCATGAGATTGACATATTGGGATTTATGAAAATAATCAAGTAGGATTGATTTTACATAAATAGAAGTATGTATTCTAGTTTATTTGTCTCTGGTATGTATGACGAGTGATCTGTCAACAGTCAACATCAGAGACCTCAGATCAAATATATCTAAGTCAGAGACAAAATATAAACTAGAGTCAACATTCAAGTTTCAACAGCCAACTTACTTCACTCCACAGAGTACCTACATTCTTCACTCTACAGTCAAGTGTCACGTGTCATTTGTCGACTATCAACTACTGCCAGAAGAGTTTTACAATTAGTGTTTTCTAACTTAAACATTGCCAAGTAAATTAAGCAAGAAATGGCTTGAAACATTGAAAAGCAGCTAGAATGTATACAATTTCGTATCCTATAATGTATATAAAAGTGGTTAAAAAAATAAGTATCCACTTTTTAAGTTGGGGGTTAAAAACTCAATTTAACAACCTTGAAACGTTATATTAAAGTTAAATTATTTTTATTCAATAGAAAAATATAATTTATTGTATGGTGATATTATAGATTCTATAGAAATTATGTATTGCTTTACTTAAAGTATATAAACGATAAACGTATTTTTAGCCCAAATTGTTCCCCATTTCAAAGTTACATATATTTAATATCCGAATATCATGGTCAATCTCTGGTCGGTAGCACACTTTAGTTTTAGATGAGCGATTCAATAACATGAATAAAATTCATTTCATTTTGCTGTATTATATTAATATAATTAAATAGATAAATAAAAAAATTGGTGTGTGTCGTGGGACACCAGGTAGGAACGAAGTTCCTTCGGCTAATGTACAATCGACACAAATTGCAAAAAATTCAAATTATCAACTAAAATAACAAAATATGTCTCTTTATTTTTGTTTGACAACATAAAATTACATAGAAATAGAATAGAAAAATAGAAATAAAAAAAAGACGTGTGGCGCTCGGAGACTGCCGCGGTAAAGCTTATTGTATAGCATTTTTTATCAACTTATGTAATTATAAATAATAACGAGCTAGCGTAATCTTTTAAAAATCGAAGGAGTATTTTTATATACTTCAATTATAACTGGCTGAATGAATTTCATTTTAAATATGTCTCTTTATTTTTGTTTGACAACATAAAATTACATAGAAATGACTGACATTAAAATTGACACATTGACTGTCGCGCCTGCGCACGTCTCATTTAACGCTTTTATTCCACGCATTTTTTCCACGCATTTTTCTTACGGTTTTACTATCACATTTTTTTCAGTTCGGTCACGCAGCGAAATCCCTATCCCCTCCAAGCCTGCCGTAAGGAACTTCGTTCCAAAAATAGCTAATTTGGCAACACTGACTGGGTCGCCCATTGCACCATAGACTAGTAAAGAAATATTGCCTTTCGATCTCACATCACTAACCTAGAGTAGTACGTTCACGCACTTTAGAGTATTACTCAGTATATAAAGTAATCCAATATCCATGTTTTGATTGTGGTGGCGTTATATTCGGAACAGTTAAAAATAACAGGTGTTTATTAGTTATGAGCCGTTTAATATTGTGTTCATCGATGTTTAGGGCTTCATTGTACTCTCAATATTAGGTATACCAAATGTTATGGTAAAAGTTTTATTTTCAGTGAAAGTATCATAGTGAGACTGTCAAAAACTTTTATATTACCGATAATAAAAGATTGTAATTATTGTACACAATGTCTGGACGCAGAACCAGTATTGCCTGGAAATATTTTAAAGACATTGGTAATTATAAATCAATCTGTAATATATGTAAAGAAACCCTTTCCTATAGGACTTCAGTATCAAACCTACAGAAACATATAAAAAGAAAACATCCCACTGCAATCTCAAACAACGTTGAGACATATGTAAGTACTGAATTATGTTGAAAAGTATACCTACCTGGTATACTACTAAGTTATTAGATGTAATATATAATACCTAGTAGACACTACACTCCTGTGATTTAGACACATATTATATATCACAGGACCTAAGACAGTTTGGTACCTGTACCTATTTCAAATCATAGGAGCAGGTGTAAGGTCAACCAGAGTCTAGATATCACTTGGGACTTTATGTAGCCTAAACACAAAGCCACCGATGGCTCAACTGTTCGCATTTAATCTGAAGTAGAGTTGCCGAGTTCATATTATTATGTTATAAGAAGTAATCACGTAAAATTTTAAGATGAGAAATTAAATGGGTTTTGAGAAAGAATATTTCAACATCACAATAATGTACCAATTTTAGGTTATATTCTGTCTCTCTTTGAAATTTGTTTTTGCCATAGATTAAACAAATTTCTTGTTCTTGCGGTTACTGGTACGATCAATTTGCGATTTATATTTTATTATTGTAAAAAATGGTAATTATTACAAACTAAAATTAGTACATACCTAATTTAAATATTTTATGAACATTTTAATTAAAAACATAATATATATTTGGACGATTTAACATATAATCATAGATATTTGTCAATTATTTTTTTAGACTGAATAAAGAAACGTGTAGGTCGCCTGATGGTTAGCATAACACCACACAGAACTTTGAATTACAGAGCATTCCATGGCATTGGATTGCACTCGTCACCCCGAGACATGAGGTGTAGTCTCATAATACCCAGTAATTTTACTGGCTTTCTGTCCTGTCGTTCAAACCGAAAAATAACAGTGGTTTACATACTGCTGTTTGGCGGCAGAAATAGACGAGCGGTAATAGCTACCCAAACAACCTCTCGCATACGAGGGTCCTACCACCTAGTTAAACTTATGTTACCTGTCCAAAGTTTAACCAAAACAACTTCGAAATTAGCGCAACGTAACGGGCGAGTAAATGGTTGTGAAACGAGAGGCCGCGGGATCGATTCCCGAGACAAATGTATTATGTGAACGACAAATATTATTGACATCAAGGGGCGGTATGAATGAATGTTTGCTTGATATTATTATTTAGGTAGGTACTTATTTTTAGACGTGGGACGATCACGAATATAGCACAAGAGAAAAAGCACAAAATAATGAAGAAGGACCCGAAGCACCCGATCACAATACAGACTCACAAGTAGACGCACGAATACGCGGAACTATTAAAAATGACCAATTGTATTTCGAGGTGGGAAATACTATACATAAGCAGCTTTAGATTTAATCTGTTTACGCATTGCATGATGCATCCGAGTCCGTGAATTCTCGGTCCAAAGTAGCTATATTATTTGTATGATTGTATAATATGAGGTGTTGGGCACTAGAGCCGAAATCGGTATTTTGAAATCTCGAATATCCCCACTTTTAATAATCTCGAATTCGGATCGGACGCGCAGTACGTAAACACCCATAAGACATTAAAATTCAAATTATTTTATATTCAGTTACAGGATTCAAATGATGAATTGGAAACAATAGAAATTCAACAAGATGTCCATGAAGACGACGATGTTGCAGATCCAGTGTTTGTTGAGTTCTTAGAACATTCTGGAAGTTCACCAACGCCTAAAAGAGAAAATTCTTTGCCGCCTTCACCTCGACCTTCAAATACGAGTATGCACAACTATGACATGACCTTCCAATGCGCGCAAAATAACTTGGTCATTGACTTCACACCTAAAGGTGGTCACGAGCGGCTTCATAGCAGAGACTAAAGTGTATCTTACTGTAGGCGTAGTGGCCGTGTGAAATGACACACTTCAACATTACCAAGTTAATTTGCGCGTATTGTACGGATGCAAAAGCAAAATTAGAGAGCTTTGGCGACAAAAATTAGCGAATAAATAAATAACCTCACTGAAATTATATTTTTACCAGTGTGCACGCTAAAATATGTATAGTTACTTATACAGTGGTGCAGTCTGCAGTGGACATAATAATTATAATTAGAAACGCCCACTACCAAGTATGACTTACTATTAGTGCAATTAACTAATATTAGGGCGACTTGCAAGACGGTCCTAAATCGGGTTTTACCACTAAATATTGTTTATGCATCGTAAAGTATTACTAAGTCAGTTTTGGAAAGATCATACCATTAATGTAAAAATCGTGCTTCTAATAAATAAAATAACATGGAGCCAGCCAAACTAAGGTGGAAAACTAATTACAAACAGACAAAAATATTTCCATAAATAAGTTAAAGAAACAAAAAATTATGCAGTTTAATAATGCAAAAAGTTAATTTATCAACAGTACTTAATATTTAGTTGATAACCACCTAAGGAATCCACCACACTATATACATATTTTAAAAGACACTGGTCCGGGTTTGGTTTAAGTTAAAATCTTACATTGGAAAATCTTTAACACTTAAGTAACGCCTTTGCCAAGTATCGAATTATGTGTACATAATTGAACTACTTTTATTTAGCCTCAAAACCTAACCAATGTCGTTTATAGAAATCGTCAACATGCATTCGCGCTCACTATGAGACCTCATAATATTTATGAATACGGGAAAAAGTTCCATTTTCAAATTGCTGTATAACGTCTGATACGACGTAGTAGACTAACATGACTTTTTGAGCCTTAAAACGTACTATGCGTAAGGCAACAATTGGCGTCTGACGCCAAATGTTTTGCATGTATGACGCGCGTCACCAGTTATTCTATGTAAACATGAAAAAAATATATTTTTGTATCATTATAAATTTAAGCAATAACTTTTTTCAGTATTAAGAAAGAAAAGAAAACGGCACATTTACCACAAAGAAGTGAATGACGAAGAAGAAAATCAAGTGTTAAATCATCGTCATTTGCTAGAAATAAAACGACTGGAGTTAGAAACACTTCGAGAAAAAAATCACTATGAAAAAGAAAAAGTACGAGCTGAAATAGACAGAGATACAATAAAAGTGCAGGAACGTTTTGTAGCATTTTTAGAAGATATCAAACCAGCACTAATAAAATTTCTTGATAAATAATATTTTTAAAGATAAAAAAGGTGTTTCATTATTCTACGTTAAACTAGAAATGTTTGGGAGATATTGTCACTGCTATTTGACTAAGGCTTGACTGATCAAAAAAAGATAATTTATATGTCTAGATAAAACGACCATTTGAAAAAATATATCTGAAGGGATTGATTTTTATTGGAATTTAAGATAAAAAAAAGTAGGACATTAATGCTGTAAAGGTCTACTTGACGTGCTCGGCCGAGACAGCAGACTGCGACTAGCGTCAGGCGACAGCGACACACCTATCTTGGTCACAAACCTCTCAACCTAGCATACTATGCAATAGTATTAGTAGGCGTGTCGCCGTCGCTCGTCGCGGTCTCCTGTCTCGGTCGCGCACCTCAATGTCTACCACAACACAAACTCAATGAACTAAAAAAAGACATTGAATTAGTTTTAATAATTTTATTACAAAATCGTTAGTACATTAACAACTTTATGAAAGTTGTATTATTTCACATCCAAAATATATTCATTTAAATTAAATATTACATACATTTTACTTCATTATTTGTTTTGTTATACATGTTTATAAATAGGCTTTTTCAACTTTTGCTCGAGAATAGAAATTATTTGTCTATACACGATTTATAGAGTTGAAAATAGTTTTAACAGTTATTTCGTAAATATCGTAAGGCACATATATTTCACAGAAGCATCAGTAAATATTTTGGTCTTTACTAATAAACTTTGCTTAAAAATGTCATAGACAACCAGTGTTTTGTCTTGCTGCCACGGACATTAACCGTCTTATTACAAAAGGTATTCTAAATTTAAAATAGGTTTCTAACAACTAGTAACTATGGTAACCCATACAAACTGGCCAATATAAACCTAGTTTAAAATTATAATACGTTTTGTAATAAGGCCCACTGTCACTCAAACTAGCAAGCCAAATCACTATAATATAACAAATACAGGCATCAACTTCAACTTTTATTAGTAACGCATTTTACAGCTTACGTTATTAGCACACAAAGATTATTTTACACTTTTGAACTGTAAAAAATTCAGGGTTCGAAAATATCCGATATTTATTATAAATATCATAATATCGGATATTTATGATATATATCCGATATATATCAAGTTTGATATATATCAATTTTGTATGAAAGCCATATTATAATTTTATTGTATTATTTATGACTACTTACATGTATAACAGTATATGTAACACATATACTGTTTGCATATGTGTTACATACACATATTAAAATTATAAAGTAAAACAACTCGTTTTTGGATAAGGCAAAATCAACTAAAAACCATAAACTCTTATTTTAGGGCAGAAGTGTTGTCATTTATGGATTAGAACTTACCATTAGGGAGTATGTTTTAACACTACTCCCACGCCATCTATATTTGGAAAGTAGAAATACAGTAAAAAACTCTAAAAATTACTTCATAACATTAATTTTTTTATACCATTTTTGTATTGCAATATATTAGAAAAAAATATTGATATATATCGTCGAAACCAGCTTGATATATATCGGATATATATCAGATATATATCTTGATATATATCCATTGATATATATCCTCGAACCCTGAAAAAATTGATAAATTAATTTTTCAATACCTTCGGATACTTACATTAATTTCGATAAAAACACACCATGTATATTGGGGAATTTAAATATTTATTACAAATATCATAAGAACATTGCACAACGGAGATACGATTAAAATGCATTGACACAATGGAATAAATAGGAATCGAGACATCACACTGTTGACTTATGTATAAGGGTTATGTATAAACCCACATTATTTTTAGTATCAACGATCAACGACTTTACGGCTGCATCGATTTTTAACCGCATTTTATTTACATAATACGTTTGATCGTATCATAATCGTACGTTTTACCAACGAGGGCAAAAATATACGGCTTTACTTATACATTTCTTAGCACTGCTTCGTTAAAACACTATTTTCGTATCTTTCTACCCACTTATAAATCGCGTTGATAGATAATGACAAAATAGTGTATAACTAAGCATTGCTTAAGTTGCTTAAGTTTATAAAGAAGGCCCATACAGTATAAGCTTATACACTATTATAAACTCGCGAAATGTCATTTGATTGGACTGATCTATCGTTTATAATTAATTCACCGTCTTCTCAATAAGTCTCAACATCTTCATTCTCGTAATTCAGTTTTTAATCCCTCTATTTATAATATTCCATGGTAAAATTTATCAATTTTTATCATTAATTTAATACACAATTATAAACTTTCCGCGCGGAGACATCTCTAAAAACTCTCAGTCCAACCGCCATGCCGCCATGGTGAAAAAAAAAACGCAAATTTAAAAATGAAAATGTGGTGTAAAAATGGCTCGTCGCTGTATGAATCTTTCGAAAAGCGACTAAATCGCAGACCGTTGATGCTAAAGCCTTAAATATACTGGCATAATTGTTAATATACAAATTATTAGCACCTTAATATTTCAGTTTACGGATTATTTTTTGAAAATTAAATTGATAAATCAAAATTAATAATTATAAACACAACCTAAACACTAAACAACAATTAAAAATACTGGCAGTTTGTGTAAAAAAAAAACACTATTTTGTAACCTAGGCGTCGCCAAAGGGAGCAAGGAGATCAACTGCCCCACCGCCGAGGACTCTACAACAATGTTATGCCATATCACAGGCCTGTAAAACAGAAAGAAAGTGACTTGGTAGATACCACGTCACTTTAATATCTATGAATCACCTGTTAAACTCTTAGAATAATGTAGTTAGATGTATGACACAAAGTTATTGAAATTCCCTCCCTCCTCTGGTTTATTGACTGGCGACACTTCTTGTTTTGTACCATATTTGTCTTGACATAGCGCATGGCACTAATTTTACAATGCTTTTTGCAATTTCATCCGAACTGCTATTGTACTTTAATTTTCATATTACCTCCAAGCAATTAAATTGTTGTTTTGTTTCATTAATTGTAATCATAAGAAATTAAAATTTTAATACTAATTGGAACAATTTTCTCCTTTTGATGTTAGATATAACGACTCCTCCGTTTGCCGAGTCGATCTTTTTGTAAACATTTCGGTTGATTCTGAAGACACAACTATAGACTTAATTTTAATCGATAAACTAAATCGGCGGGATTTTAGCTGTATACATGTAAAAAAATGGACAATATTATTACACACAACATATTACGTCGAATTCAAATAATTGTGATACCATTATTAAATTACCAACAAAAAATATTATTTATTTTACACAACCACTCAAAAGCCAAAGTCTGTGTCTTCAGAATTGGCCCTAGTAAAAAAAAATTGGTGTACAATTTAAAAAGAACCTTATGTTGTTAGTGTTAACGTTTCATTTTCTCCAGAATGGGCAGGATCATTTCGAATGACGGCCGTTTGCCGGGATCTTCGTTCATGCAGATCTTGATAAGTTTGGATATATGTGGGGAGATGCCCGGCGGGATGGTCACACGCAATCCCTCGAGCGCTATCTTCATACCACACTCCATTGGCGATAAATCGGCGAAGGGAACCTGTAGAACATTTTAGTTTATCTTTTTGATTAACTCAAAAAAATTGTGAAATAATTCTAAATTTTTTAATTTTTACACGTAGTCTCAGCTGACTCGAGCAATCAGTTGTGCGGTGCGGCGCATGACGCGATATCCCTACCGAGTATTAAAGCGCCGAAATGCACGCGGCTCGTTGACCCCGACTTTAGCATTAGTACGCTTTACACTGCGGGATGAGGGCAAAGGAATAGCGTTTTATGTTTATGTTAAGGTAGTCTTTTATTACAGTTTTGGCTTCGGGAGCAGTCCTCTTACATCCGGTAATATGATAAAACATCAAGGTTAAATTATTGAAATATTTTGATGCGTACAAGCTTAGGTATCCTACTTCCTACTATCCTATTAATATAGCAAAAGTGAAAATTTAGATGTTTGTGAATTTGGGTGTTATCAGTCAATCACGCCTTAACGGCTGAAATGATTTGGCCGTTTCGCACACAGGTATACCATGACTTGGCATAAGCTACTTTTTATCACAAAACCAGACATTTACGCCGGCGGAGCCGTCAGCAAAAGCTAGTCAAGTATAAAGCGACGATGTAATTATTATTCTAGTCCCCACACAGTACATACCTCCCTAGTGGCCAGTTCCCAGAGCAGTATGGCGAAGCTCCACATGTCCGCGGCCTCCCAATTGCGTTTGGCGGCAGGTTTGAGTAAAGCCTCGGGAGCCATCCAGGCCGGCGCGTATATACGACCCTTCTCTTGGAACGAGAACTTCGCGTCCGCCATGTTGATACGCGCTGTTAGATCTTCGTCGATCTGGGTAGTGATAAATATCATGTTGACATTTACATTGTTAGACAAAACTGTCTACATCGTGACTCTTATTACTCATTATTGGTGTCGAGATAGTATGTGGGCAGTATCTGGTTTTGTTGCAGTGAATCCGGGTATCACATGCCGTGCGCTAGTGCCAGCCTATGTCTTGGGGTGACGAGCGCAGTTCAGTGCCATGCAGTACTTTGTAGTTCTGTGTGGTATTGCTTCTGTTTATGGGCAGGTGTAGCGCTTACCATCAGGCGAGCGCCTTGCTCGTCTCGTCATTTAATCAAATAAAAAAAATGTGTGCGTCTCGGGACGCTCGACAGAAGTGATAATTTAAACTAATGTGAGTTAAAGTGAGAGCGGAGGAGCCTGCCTACTGCTGCCGTATGCAAAGTCCGCTCAAAGTGCAGTCAAAGGCCTGTCAAAGTCCTGTTAAAGTCCGGTCGAAGTCCGGTCAAATACCGGTCAAAGTCCTGTCAAAATCCGGTCAAAATCCTGCAAAAATCCGGTTAAAGCCCTGTTAAAGTTTGTCAAAATCCGGTCAAAGCCTTGTCAAAGTCCTGTCAGTCCGGTTGAAGTCCGGTTAAAGTCCGGTCAAATACCAGTCAAAGTCCTGTCAAAATCCGGTCAAAGTCCTGTCAGTCTTGTCAAAATCCGGTCAAAGCCCGGTCAAAGTCCTATCAAAGTCCGGTCGAAGTCCGGTTAAAGTCCAGACGAAAACCGGTCAAATACCGGTCAAAGTCCTGTCAAAGTTTGTCAAAATCCGGTCAAAGCCCTATCAAAGACCGATCGAAGTCCGGTTAAAGTCCGGTAAAATTCCTGTAAAAATCCGGTCAAAGTCGGGTCAAATACCGGTCAAAGTCCTGCCAAAATCCGGTTAAAGTCCAGTCAAAGTCTTGTCAAAATCCGATCAAAGCCCGGTCAAAGTCCTGTCAAAGTCCGGTTAAAGTCCTGTCGAAGTTTGTCATAATCCAGTCAAAGTCCTGTCAAAGTCCGGTCGAAGTCCGGTCAAATACCGGTCGTAGTCCTGTCTAAGTCCGGTCAATATCCGGTCTAAGTCCGGTTGAAGTCCGGTCAAAGTCCGGTGAAGTCCGGTCAAAGTCCGGTTGAAGTCCGGTCCAAGCTGACTGATCACTGTGTGACGCCAGAAATAAACGATGTTCCAGGGAGGTCGGCTAACGCTGGCTGGTCGATGGACCGCTCGCGTTACGGAACGTTTCGGTTCACCTTCCCATAAGAAGTTATCACTTCAAAAAGAAAAATTACGATCGCAAAAATTTGTTTCGGTCGTGTCACTAATTGTGACATTTTTGATGGATTCAATAAATATTTATAATTTAGAACAGTATCGAGATGTGAGTAGTAAGAGTGAGTTACTTACCATGATGTGCTTGCTGTTGAGATGGTATGCGGGCAGTATGTTGTCGCGCTGCAGCGAGTGCAGGTAGCGCATGCCGTGCGCGACGTCATGCGCCAGACGCAGCGCGGCCGCCGCGTCCACCACCACGCGGCCGCCCGCGCCGCCGTGCAGCAGCGCGTGCAGCGAGCCCCACGACATGTACTGCGATATCACCACCAGCGACGGCGGCGACACGCAGCAACCCACCTACCCGCACATACACACACACACACACACATACAGACATACAGACGCAGCGCGGCCGCCGCGTCCACCACCACGCATTTGTATTTTACGTTCGATTTTTAAAAACATAATAAATCGAGATGATCGATACGCAGGTGGTTCAGACTTGTCTATGGCAACAACGGGGTAGGCGCGGAACGCGGGGAGCGGGACGATCCGCTAACCCGACGGAGCATTTTCGCGCCATTCGGTTGGGATTGCATTGATTGATGTGTTCGACAGTAGGTACGCACCTACTTATTGACTCATCTCGATTTTTTTTTAAATAATCATAGTGTTTTATTCGCATCCTTATCACATACATACATACAACATTATTACTCTTCTTAAACTCAAATGTGCTTTTAACAATAATGGGTCTCACTTATAAACTTTTGTTTTATCCGAGCACGGCGACTGCACTACACCTGATGGTAAGCGCAGCACAGTGTGTTATTTGGCCTTACATGTGACACGCTCGTTTTATGTGTTTTTTGGGTAGCTAACAATCAAACAAAACTCTTGTTAAAACTCCGCCGGTTCTAACTACAATAGTTTAAGAGAAATAAAAAAAAATGAGAAAAAGCCATAGAAACCATAGAAACACAATATTTCATTTTTGGATTGGATTTTCACACTAAATGTTTTAAGGTATGATAGAAAATCGGTATAGGAACCATATTTTATTTTGAAAACTTTAAAAATCTTGCTTAATTAGGTGGGACAACAAAAAAACTATGATTTAGTCATTATTTTTTTTCTGGAGATTCTCTCCATGGTCGTGTTTTTTTTAAATGTCAAAATGGTGTATGCTATAATAACTATCACCACAAAAAAAACCAGATTCAACAAACCCAGGATCTCGGAAATATTGAATTTTAAAGTTGTGAGTTAGGGTTGTCAATTAAACCTGTATGCAACGTAAACTACTTATTTGAAACAAACATTATTCATTGTGATTTATTATTTTTGACTGAGATATTAACAGGTTTAACTTATCTCGTGCATAGTTCAAGATTATATGGAAAAATTGTGCTTTATGCACATTTTGTTTAAGTTTAAATTTTTAAAGTATTGGTTTTTCGAGTTTTCTAAAATCGTCATTCTTGGTCCAAGTGGTATTCCTCTCGTACGAGCTCCCTCGGAATATGAGGCCAGCAACGAGTCGGTTTACTTTTAAGCCTATGGCTGGCGAACACTTAAAGTTTTCAGGCTCGTCTCAAATTTAATGTATTTTTGTTGGTTTCTCCTCATTATCTAACTGTTATCTCACATTCTAGCTATATAATTTGTTATAGTGTTAGTATGAATGTATTTACTGTTATTTTTTTTAGTTTAGTTCTCTGCATGCAGAAAATGCCCAAGGCTGTAAGTCCGCCTCTGTATAATGTTATGCTTAAGTTTAAATAAAGTAATAAATATAGTCCACTACTTTTATCCTAATCCTACTCATATTATAAATGTGAAAGTTTAGATGGATGGATGTTTGTTTGTTACTCAATTACGCCAGAAGGATTGAACGTATATGGATGAAATTTGGCACCGAAATAGTTTAGTCTGAAATAACATATAAGGCCGCCTTTTATCCAGCTTATTAAATTCAGTTGCTGTAGCTCCACAACAAGCGCAACGTAATTGTGAAGTTGTTCCCGTAATTACATTAAATACTTTACCATCTATTGCGGTTAAATATAATTTGGGATCTGATATTATACTCTAACCCTCATCAGTTTCTCCGTAAAGTGATGTAAGTTGACTTACTTCAGCCTCGACCCGCATTTTTTCTTCGAGAATTAGTTGTTTTGTCTCATTTCGATACTGGATCTTCAATGGACGACAAAACCTGTAGGACTGTGGGCTTGGGTTAGACCACAACACAAAGCCGTCACTAGTTTTTAGTTGCAGAGGAATGTACGACGTTGTAAATAAACAATTTTCATTTTGGTCATCACCATCTAAAAACTTTTGTTTATAAAAAGACTGCTCCGTACTTCCATCAAACCCCCAAGAACCCTCAAATATACAATAGATAATGTTTTTCTGCTTTTGTTTGCAATATTGTGATGTTTTTTCGGTACATAATTTTATGATTCTGCGGAATGTGTGTAGTAACAAACTGTGAACTGAGACACTTGCTTCTCTTTCAGTAATAACTATATCTTCTTCAGGATAACACATTTTTTTGGCAATTTTGCAATTTATAGTATGGAGGATACGCTAAGAAACCTCTTTCTTTCAAATCTTTCTGTATGAAAGTGTAATCTTCCACAGTTAGTTTTCTATCGATAACGAAAGATAGGGCTTCATCAGGGGTATATGGTGTAGGTTCCACTTTCTCTTTGATGGATGTTGTAATTTTTTTAGGACGAGTTGGACTTTTTAGACATTCATTAATTACAAACTCTAACCCTTGCGCAGAGCTTTTGTTCAGTTTTTCACCGCAGATTTTGTCATTTACAATTTTGGACATAATTTTTATTATTTTTGACTGCGGCTGATCTTGAAGTGACTCTTCTATACTTTTTCGAATACGACATATTTGACGGGTTTTTTTTCCAAAAATACCGATTTTCATAATTCCGAATGGTTCCAAATTCCTAATATAACAATTCCGATTTATCATTCATCCTATTTTTATAATGGGTACACTACAATAATACGACAAACTTTATTCCGACAGTCACAAATACGAATCTCAAAATACCGATTTTCATAATTCCGAATGGTTTAAAATTCCGAATATAACAACTCCGATGTATCATATATCCTATTTTTATAATTCCAAAATTTCAATATTCCTAACGTATATAATTACGATTCTCAAAATACCGAGCTTCAATAGATCGAATAACAAAAAGTCCGAATTAATGATAATTCGAAACATCAAAAATACGAATTCCGATTATTAAAATACCTATTAATTAAAATTCCGAAATAAAAACGCCTTGTAAAACTGAAAAGAAAGACAGATCAACACATAATTGCTTGTCAAAGAGAAGTATAATAGTATGAGGATGTAGAATTAAAAAACTAATGTCAAATGCGTTTTAAAAATATTTTCTTTAATATAAAAATATTTTTTTCGCTGGTCACAATTCTAACCTAACCCAAGTGATTCAACAACAATAGAGAGGATCTGGCGCTCGGCGGCCGCTGCCGCGGCACGCTCGCTGCGCTCGCTCGCCTTCGCGCTTTAATGGTCACAGTTCTAACCTAACCTAACCCAAATGTATGTAATGATTATACTAACTGAATCAAAATCCTAATTTTAGAAATTTATTCGGAATATTGAAAATCGGAATGTCGTTTTTCGGACCGAGAACCCATCGAGTATTTGACTCTTCGAACATATAAAAATCGGAAAACAAACAGATCGTATTTACAACTTTCGGTAAAATAATTTTCGTAAATTTGAATAATATACATTATAATTTTTAGGTATTATGAAATTCGGACTTTTGAACATCGGAACATCGAAATTCGGAATAAAATATTTCGGAGTATTTGGGTGTTCCCTTTTATAATTCCTAAATGTCAATATTCCTAACGTTTATAATCTATACTTATAAAATAACATGTCCTGACTGACTGACTGATTCATCATCGCCGAGCGCAGACTATCAAGGCTACAAGCATGAAATTCGGACTGTATATTCATTTTGTTATGTAGGCACCCACTAATAAAGGATTTTAGAAAACTCCACCCCGAAGGGGTCAAAATAGGGGATGATAATATGTATGAAAGTCCGTCATTTTGAAAGTTACATAAACAAAATGTTGTATTTCGGTTATTGACGTAAAACAAATAAATACGTTTTTCAGGAATTTTGGAAATTTTATTTAATAAGGGATGAAAAGGGGGGTGAAAGTAAATACGGAAGTGAGTTTGTTTGTTACGCTTTCACGCCTAAACCACTTAACCGATTTTGATGAATTTATCTACAGGGATAGATGGGATCCTGGAGACGGTTACAGGCTACTTTTATCCCGGAAAATGCTGTTCACGCGAGCGGAGCCGCGAGCAAAAGCTAGTAATTACTATTCTCAAAATACCGAGTTTCAATGGGTCGAACAACAAAAAGTCCGACTTAATGATAATTCGAAATATCAAAAATACGAATTCAACAATAGAGGCCATCTGGCGCTCGGCGGCCGCTGCCGCGGCACGCTCACTGCGCTCGCTCGCCTTCGTGGTTCAATGGTCACGGTTCTAACCTAACCTAACCCAATATGGTTGGATTGATATGGATTCACCAACAATAGAGGGGATCTGGCGTTAATTGCCACTTTTCTAACCTAACCCCAAAGAATTTAATAACAATAAATGGTACCCGACGCAGGTAGATATAAGAAAAAGAAGAAAACACAAGAAATATTAATACACAAATATTAATACCAAAGTAGATGTTTTAAAATACATTAAACGTTACTTATAGATTTTGAATATATATGCGTAACTGCATATTATACTAACTGAATCAGAATCAGAATCCTAATTCTATAGTTATTCGGAGTATTGAAAATCGGAATGTCGTTTTTCGGACCAAGAACCCATCGAGCGTTTGATTCTTCGAACTTATAAAAATCGGAAAACAATCAAATCGCATTAACGACTTTCGGTAAAATAAATTTCGTAAATTTTAATAATAGACATTATCATTTTAAGGTATTATGAAATTCGGACTTTTGAAAATCGGAACATCGATTTCGAATTCAATTCATTTCGGAATTCAGTTCGGAATAAAATATTTCGGAGTATTTGGGTGTTGCCGTGTAAGTCATTAAATTGATTGACTTAATCAACTTAAATGTTCAATACTTTGTGACAGCCCTATTTCCATAGAAATTTAGAAAAAACTTAGAAACACGATATCTCCGAGATCTCGCTAGATACATGTTTGGAATTTTCTCAAGTTGAAGGTACTATACATAAGAATATTATGCAAACAAAAAAAAACACGACCATTAAGTAGTTCGTTTTATATTAATTTTTTTCGTTATATAACAAAATAATTATTTACCCTCGTTCTTGAAACGTTAGGGGCTCGCAATTTTTACACATAATATATTTCGAACCAACAATTTATCAGTATTATTACAAAGGGGGACAATTGCTTTATTGAAGAAATAAAGACGAAAAACTGTTTCATGGAGGTCAATGACCTTTCACAAGAATAATTTTATCTCTAAAATTAAGTGAAATATCAAAACGGGCATTTTTTAGAATACTTTATTAAGGTATAACCTATTAAGATAAAAAATAAAACTGGCATGTCCGCAACTAAGGCAAAATAACACATAGTGCGCAGTACAGTCAACATTTCTTAAGCAATGATTAGATAAAAACTGTCTTCGTCTGTTTAAACCATCTTATAAATCACGTTAACATAGAAAGACAAATAACGTTTAACTAATCAACGCTTATGTAACGTTTATAAGGCCCAATATGTATAAGTTTATTTAAACATTATGGGCCTTATTACAAAACGTATTCTAACTTTAAACTAGGTTTCTAACAACTAGTAACTATAGAGACCCATACAAACTGACCAATGTAAACTTAGTTTAAAGTACGTTTTGTAATAGCACCCTATTAAATGAGACATACAACTGATAAGCGAAAGGCCGCGGGTTCAAATTCCGCACCGAGACAAACGTTGGTGTGATCCAATTTGTTACGATTTCTTTCTTGTCTGGATGTTAATTCTCCACAAATGGGTTGACATCATAGACCGATGATTATTCATTTTGAAACATAAATAAATTATAGTAGAATGAAACCCATTGTAAAAGGAAGAGAATACAACAAAATTGATAGGAAAAATAAATTACGGGCGATCTGAGGTCGGGAAGTGGGAAGGGGGGGCCTTACTACCTGTTATTTAGTAGTTCGTTTCTTTGCATTTTCTGAGCACATTTACCATAGTAATGTTTATATTTTTTTACACCATCAGAAAGTAGAGAATTCAATGAACAAGAAACCAACAGACTTTTTTAAAAAAGCTCATATTTTGACGTGAGAATTTTCGTTTGAAAATTAGGCTGCTTTTTCGATATTAAGTCAAAATAAGGTGCAAAAATAAATATTTTAAATCAAAAAAATTACAGTGTATTTGGGATACAAAAAGGTAAGTTTTCACCAAATTTCGTGAAAAAAATTTATTTATTATAATAGATAAAAATAAAAACAAAAAACTTGGTTATTTGAATTTTTCACATATATTTTGAGGTTATGTGAAGAAAGTGTGTATACAAAAGTTGTAGATCTTTTTATTACCTACAACTTTGCGATTTAACTTTTTTCCATAGGACTTGTAGTTTTTCCGGAAATCGAGATAAACCGTTTTTTACCCTTAAAAGCCCCCCCCTTCCCACTTCCCGACCTCAGATCGCCCGTAATTTATTTTTCCTATCAATTTTGTTGTATTCTCTTCCTTTTACAATGGGTTTCATTCTACTATAAATTTGTTTCTATTTTTACCATTTTCAACCGGATAATCATCTTTGCTGTCTGCCCATTTGTGTTGTATCACACACCACAATAACATATTGCACAAATGTTTATAATTATGAGATCACAATATTTTAATATTAATACTCACCACAGGCAATATGTTGGGATGTGAGAATATCCTCAGTTTGGGGAACTCCTCATTGAAATCCCTCTGTATACGCGGTGTGCATTCGCGTATAGCGAGTATCTTCGCTACTATGTCGTTCTTCTGCCATCTACCACGCCATGTCTCACCTATCAAAATAATATTTATTTATTGATTAATTATATAAAATCCACGGGCCTTAAAACTAACATCATAATATAAAAGATACAGACTTATCCTACGACCAATAACTGGTTTACATCATATAAAGATAAAAGTGGAAGTCAAAAGTGGAAAAATAAATGTATAAGTGTCTGTATATGAAAAAGAAGGGTTATAAGTTTGTTTGAACCCTGTCTCTCTTTGAGTATTATATGTTTGTAGCATTGTAGCGTTTAAACCAATGGACAGATTTCACAGCTTTTTTATTTTATTGAGGTAGTATAGAAGGGCCATATAAGATTGATATGTATCAAAAGTACATACATACGGCAGCCTGACACAGTTGGGGAGTAGTCGACTGTGAAATGAGAGGCCGCAGGTTCGATTCCCGCATCGAAAGAAATGTTTGTGTGATTCACAAATATTTGTCTCGGGTCTGCGTGTTGTAGGACCGTAAGACTCTCGTTGTTCCTGATAGTCACATCTAATGTGAGGTCAGGACTATGTGTGCCACATAATCACACACAGTGTGTGACTGTTGAGTGTAAAAGTAAACAAAATATACAAACCTGAAGGAGTTACAGCGATACGTGTATGCAGTGCTAATTCGTTGATGTTGATACCCTTGTGCCGAGACAACGTTGCGTCACGACTTCGCGTCTTGAGACCCAGCCATGATTGGTCTTTGAACTGAATCTTCTTGAGGTCTTGGCCGTGTTGACTGGCTAACTCGTGCAATCTGAAAGAAGCAAATGATTTATAACCAGGAATATACACGCAACGTAATTATTTTAATCAAAATATGTGCATAAGGTGGGATGAAAAGACATTTTTGTCGCCCCTGGAAACGCACCTATGATTGCTCTAATATTGTAGATGTTCACGGTCAATAAGCATTTATCAACAGATCCACTTCCCAGTTTCGCGTTTCACGTTACCGACGTTAAAGTGAGGGGATAATTATGGGATTGGGAAGGGGAGAGGGATTTGGGCCTCCGGATATCTCACTCACAGTACGAAACGCAGCAGCAAGCCTCTACTTTAAGTCGCTTTTCTGTGAGACAGTGGTGGTGATAATAACATAAGGTCGACCAAATACAATAGATTTTGCATTCGCGGCTCGTTATGACAAATCCCAAAATCAAGCCCAAATCCCCTCCCCCTCCCAATCCCTAATTATCCCTTTCCTTTAAGGTCGGCAACGCGCCCATGATTCGTCTGGTGGTGGGCGTACATGGGCGGTGGAGATCACTTACCATCAGGTGACCCACTTGCTCGTTTTGTCGGCCTATGCTATTAAAACAAAAGGCTCTCAATACAAACCTTTGCACAAGCTGCCCCCTAGTTTTATCGAGCGGTGTGTCTCCATCTTTGTTGGCGAGAGACACGAGCGCGCCCGCCAGCACCAAGTCCTCGGCGATGGCGCTGTACCCCCAGAAACATGCGTAGTGGAGGGGAGAGTTGCCGTGCTCGTTCGTGAAGTTTACATCCACACGGTTTTGTAACAACTGCAGACAATGGATCACTGTTAGCAGCGGCGGATTCACACTAGGTGCAGTCGGGGCAAGTGCCCAGGGCGGCAAAATTTTTAAAATGAAACAATTTTTTTTAGTATTAGTCTCTTTAGATTTTGGAATATATGACATGTAATAAAGTTTCTGCAATAAATTAGTTATTTTAATTTTGAGTTTCACAAGCGAATGGCAGCATTCGAAACAGAGCTGCAGAACACTGCAAGTTCGTCGGGTGGTGCTTCCAGTTTGGCTGCAGAATTTGCGGCATATCGTGCTTTCGTCACTCAGGCACTCAGCTTGTTGCAGCAACAAATTGAAACATTGGCTCGCACAGTAGACTCAATGGAAATGCAAAAGCGCCGCAAGATGCTGTTGCTTCATGGTGTTGCGGAGACACAGGAAGAGAATATGGCTCAGCTGGTCACTAATATTGTTAGGCAAAAATTCCAATATGATGATTTTAATGCCAGCGATATTCAGAGGTGTCATCGGATGGGTAGATCTTCGTCCTCTAAGAAGCCCAGGCCCATTGTTATAAAGCTGCAAAATATAGCCATGCGTAACAAACTATGGGCCAGCAAGACGAAACTGAAGGGCTCAGGCATTACTCTGTCGGAGTTTCTGACTAAGACGAGGCACGATATCTTCATGGCGGCCCGCGAAAAATTTGGCGTCACGAAGTGCTGGACTCGAGACGGCTTCGTCTATGTCTTGAGTTCTGGAGATCGGCATCGTGTGGAGTCGCTTAAGCAGCTAGGCGACGTTCCTGTGGACACCGCAAGGCCGATTATTACTGCGAAAGCAACAGCGGCTTCGAAGACCCGACGTGCCGCAACATCCAAGAAGTGATTTCTTCCATTGCGTTATTTTGGCCAGGTAGCATTTACTGTAAACTAATCCTGTTTTTTCTTATCTCTTTCTTTTCCTCTTATTGCTATAATCAATAATGTTTTCTATTATTTGTTCTAACTATACCTCCCTTATGTTAACAAAATTTAAGCTGTCACCAGAGACAAATAAACTAGTGTCACTGTCAAATGTCTTACGTTCCGTACCTTACATATTATTGTTTTCTAGCTTAATACAACTTACGTTTTCAGTTAGGTGTTGCCTGGACTAAATATTGCACATGTACTGCATAATTGTGATTGTTATGGCAACCGGCAGATGGAAGTTTAAATATTATTATTATTATATCTTTAACATTTTAGTATATTTATTTTATTAACTATTGCAATTAATTTTATATAATTTATTTACTTTATATTTATTATATTTGTATGTTTTTTTATGTCGTCGCACAATAACAGCAGCGATAGTGAGGATTTTCTCTCACTAAGTGGTGATGAGAGTTTTGTGAGCCTGCCTTCACTTGCCGAATCCATTTCATCGCAGTTCTCTGATGTTCCTAGGAATTTTAACGTCGTTCATATTAATGCTCAAAGTATTCCGGCCCATTTCCCTGATATGCTGGCTACATTTGACTGTACTAACATACATGCTATCCTTGTATCTGAGTCTTGGTTGAAACCATGCCTGTCTTCTTCCTCATACTCTCTTCCGGGTTTTAATCTCATCAGGAATGATCGCTCTGCGGGCGGAGGAGGCGGTGTCGCCATTTACCTTCGTGCCCACTTTCCCTACTCAATTGTAAGTGTGTCGCCGCAGCCCCCGACCGCAAATGCTGGTGAACATCTTTTTTTGGAAGTTGTACTTTCTCGCACTAAAATTCTTTTAGGCGTTTACTACTGTCCTTCTCTTCGAATTAACTTCTTTTCTTCTTTAGAAATACTTCTTGAAAACTTGGTCCCTTCATACAGTCAAAGCATAATCATGGGTGACTTTAATACCTGTCTCCTTAAGAATGACTCTCGTTCTTCCTGCCTTCAGAATACTGTTCAATCCTGTAATCTCACTATTCTTCCACTTTCCGCCACTCACCATTTTCCCAACAGTACTCCTTCACTCCTCGATCTTATCTTTGTCTCCTCCTCAGATCTTGTAGCTAAGCATGGTCAATGTGCAGCTGAAGCCTTTTCTTACCATGACCTGTTGTTCCTATCCTATTGTATTCGTCCACCTAAAGCCTCGCCAAAAATAATCCTTCAGCGAAATTTTCGAGGTATGAATGTTGATGATTTGCGCAGAGATGCAGCTAACATTGACTGGAGTTCGCTTATCGATGTTGATTCCGTTGACGATAAGGTCAACATTTTTAATTTAAAAATGACTCAACTTTACGATCAGCACGCTCCGGTCCGGGCGATCAGAATAAAACATCTGCCGTCGCCTTGGCTTACTGATGATATTAAAGCCCTCCTTTTTAAAAAGGCTGTGGCAATGTCCAAATATAAATGTCGACCAACTGATAGCAACTGGGATAAATACGTTGCCATACGGAATCACTGCAGTAAGGTGTGTAGGTATGCTCAACGCCGACATATTCACAGTTCAGTCGAAAACGGAGACCCTAGCAAAGTCTGGAAATTTCTTAAATCTTTGGGAGTTGGAAAATCTCGACAAGATTCTTTTCCGAAAACTATTGATCTAGATTCCTTAAACCATCATTTCTCCTCTCCGTCTGAATTCGATCAGACCATTAAAAATAAAACGATAATGCATCTTTCATCCTGTAAGACTCCCGATTGTCCCCCGTTACTCTTCAAACCATTTGCTGATTGTGATGTTAAGAAGAGCGTCGTATCGATATCATCCAATGCAGTTGGAAGCGACTGTGTCGGCCGTAATATGATCCTTCCTATCCTGGACGAAATCCTTCCCATCATTTCCCATATCCTAAACCACTCCATCGCCTGTGCATCGTTTCCTACAGCTTGGAAAGAAGCTAAAATCATTCCTATCCCGAAAAAATCCAACCCTTCAACCTTTACCGATTTCCGTCCTATCTCGATCCTACCATTTCTTTCCAAAGTGCTAGAACGCTTAGTCCATTCCCAACTTAGTGCATTTCTGTTTCAAAATCAACTCCTAAATCCTTTCCAATCCGGTTTCCGTCCTGGTCATAGCACGACCACCACCCTGGTTCATATTACGGATGATATCAGATCCGGTATGGAAGATGGCAAGCTGACGATTTTAGCTCTGCTAGATTTCAGTAATGCCTTCAATACCGTTGATTTTGATGTGTTGCTCAGTATACTTCGCTCTCTTAACATATCTCCAATGGCAATTGAGTGGTTTCAAAGTTACCTGTTTGGACGCCGGCAGCGGATTTGCATCGAGGACAAATACTCCTCCTACTGCACCACTTCTGCCGGAGTGCCACAGGGCGGCGTTTTATCTCCTCTTCTCTTTGCAGTTTTCATCAACTCTATTTCCCACCAACTTCGGTCTTCCTACCACCTTTATGCAGATGATCTCCAAATCTACTCTCAGGCGCCATTGGGCAAGGTGACGGAGGCTGTTGCCATGATTAATTCCGACTTGAGTTTCATCTGCGACTGGAGCAAGGCATATGGACTAAGGATCAATCCTTCTAAAACTCAGGTCATTATCATTGGTAGCACCAGGATGAGATCCAAATTAGACTTCTCTCACATACCAATGGTTTCTTGTGGTGGTACTACCATTCCGTACAGTGATACTGTAAAAAACCTTGGACTGTACATAGATAAATCGCTTACCTGGGAACCGCTGCTTAAAGAACTGAGCCGCAAACTGTTCGCTTCAGCTGGGTCTCTGCGTAGATTACGCAACCTTTTACCTATACCCACTAAAATTTCGCTTGCACAATCCCTTCTCCTTCCCATCCTTGATTATGCAGATGCCAGCTATCTTGATCTCACTGAACAACAACTAGACAAACTTGAGCGACTTCAAAATTTTTGTATCAGATTTATATTTGGATTGCGCAAATATGATCATGTTTCCGAGTTTCGTGCTAAGCTCAAGTGGTTACCCATACGACTTCGCCGGAATGCCCACATTCTTTCTCTTCTCTACAATATCCTTTTCTTTCCTCTTACACCTTGCTATCTCAAATCTCGCTTCCAATTTCTTGATGCAACGCACAACAAGTTTCTAAGATCATCAGAGAACTTGACTCTGAAAATGCCGGCGCATTCCACTTCCTTCATGGACAAATCCTTCACTGTTCAGGCTACTCGGTTGTGGAATGCTTTGCCGGTAGATATAAAACGAGCCCAATCACTGCCAATATTTAAAAAGATGCTGAAGAATCATTACCTCTCCAACTAGGTGATTGTATGTGTTGTGCTTACGATTTTATTATTATTATATTTATTATTTGTATGTATTATGTATATTATATTAGCTATCTATTTAGTATATAGTATTGAAAATAAAAGTATATACATGTAGTTTTCTTTTATGTACCCTACCCTTTCTGGCTCCTACTATTTCTCCATCCCATGGTTGCCTGGAAGAGATTGCCTTGAGCGATAAGGCCGCCAATTGTACTTCTGTATTGTTAACTGTTTTTCTTGCATGTATGTAATCCAATGTACAATAAAGAATTATAAATAAATTATAAATAAATATAAATTTAAGTAAAATTCCAGAACACAATATGTATTAGAACCAATGTGTAGCGAAGTCGTCTGTGCTGGTACCACCGCTTTGTCTATATCTGACACGAAGCAGCAGTGTAAGTGTAAGCACTGATGTGTTTCGGTTTAAGAGGCATTGAATCTAGTGAAATTACTGGGCATTAGCAATTTATCTCTCACGGCATTGTATGCAGTCCAGTGCCATGCAGTGTTTGGTAATTTAAAGTTCGTTGTGTCTTGTGTGTTTATCGGCAAGGGTAGCGCTTACCATCAGGCAAGTGACCTGCTCATTTCATCAAAAGATATAAAAGATGATATCAAGATGATAAAAAATAAATAAAAAATCAGGGTTCGAGGATATATATCAAGCTGGGTTCGACGATATATATCAATAGTTTTTTTATGATATATTGCAATACAAAAATGGTTTAAAAAATTAATATTATTAAGTAATTTTTAGAGTTTGTATTTCTACTTCCCAAATATACATAGATAGCGTTCGAACCCTGTAAACAATACAATTATCTTACCAGTTGCACAATAGGTCTATGGCCATGCGCGGCCGCTAAGTGTAGTGGTGTGTCGTCGCCCATATTTGTGACGTTGATGCGAGCGCCACGTCTGATCAGCATCTCAACTATCTTGAGATGACCCTCCTTGCACGCCCAGTGGAGGGGACTGAAGCCATGATCGTCACTGAAACAAAACACTATTACATAAGAGGTCATGGCTTATTACTAATAGTAAGGTGAGATAAATAAAAAAAAACGTCTTGGATGCCTAGTCAGTTTGTTTACGTGGTCTATGTGGTGCAGTGGGCATGTAGCTGACTATGAAGCGAGAGGCTGTGGGTTAGATTCCCAGTTTCTATTTAGATGTTTGTGTGATATTGTAATATATTTGTTTCAGGTCTGGGTGTTCTTTCCCCCTAGAAGGGTTATCGTCAGGCGGGCCACCAGTTGTAAAAAACGACAAGCAAAATCTTTCTGTAAGACATTAATAATCCCACTGTGTTGGGAATTAAGGGAAAATGTAAAAGTTCATTGGAATTGACATCATGTAAGAGATTGTAACAGTTATGAAGTATATTGATTATTTATTTAGTTTTTTGGAATGTTACCATTCAAACTCAAAATGATATTATATTCAAAGGCAACATGACCAGTGGGACAATATATAATATAGAACCAATTCTTCCTTTACCCTATGGGCAGTTGAGACACCAGCCCAAGTCTGATGGGAGCTCCTAAATGCGGAAACATACAAAAATTTTAGAAATTAAGTAATATGTCTAAAACATTAAATTCTGTCAATTACATAATAATATTACCTACTTATAATAAAATAATGTAAAATAAAATGTTGTAATTGAGTTTTGCAGATGTGTGTCAAATTAAGGCCTATTTTTAAGTGCTAAAAGGCAAAGCAGGTGTAATATAAGGAAAATATAAAATATATATGGTTAATATGGCCTATACACTGAACACGGATATTCCTTTATCATAATAGTAATGAATCATGTGAATTAGCAAGGTGTACTAATGAGGAAACATTTGCATAAGGATGTCCATATATTTTATAGAATACATAAATAATACCTCTGTACCAATGATCATACCATACAAGGCCAACCATAGCCAATGGGCTATCATTAATTTTTTTAGTATAAATGTTTACACACTACATTCAATCCAAATATAAGATTAACATCCAAACTAGGGATATACTCAACTTCGAAAAATGGAATTTCGGATGTAATCAATCTATCATAGTAGTAGAGATAATTCAGATTGACATTTCTTGTATCATATTTTAACAGATTGGATATAGTAGTGCATAAATACTTTACAACCATAATTAGTATTTAGAATAAATGTAGGTACATAAACTGGTAGGAATATACTCGACCATTAATGTTTACTATCCAAGAGATTTACTATAAAAATATAATTAAAATTCATTGATAAAGGGTTTGTATAAATGATGTGACTTTTATGATTTAGTCTGATTTTTCCTCGAAGGTGTTAATACCGCTAATATACGTGCGTCTGACCTCATAAACCTCTGCTATTATTATTTTGGTCGAAGCTGACGCATACTACTAGATTCCGAGTGTATACAGTGGGCGTGACACAATCAATGCCATTTGCGGACCATCTGGCCAGTTTTTACAGAATCTTAGTGCACACATATAAAGAATACATTCTAGACTTACCCCTGGTTCATATCATGTTCAGTATCATCCAACCACACTCTCACTTGAAGGGCATTTCCTTCTCTACACCACTGAAATATATCTTCCATGTTTTATGAAGGAATCACTTTTAAACAACCGTTTTTACAATAATATACGTGGTTTTAACTACACTTATACCAGGTAACACAACAGATATGTAAATAAACAAAATAAACAATATTATTTTTAAAAAATATAATTCGATTCATCTGCTGAGTTCTGACAGTTTCGCAATCACCGAAAATAATGTGCAATCCATCGAAAATATCAAACCAGCTAAGATATTATGAATCATTTGATATCTTGCTCTCACAAGGTTTATTTTGTATAGTCCATCTCTTTCTTTTGACTTTAGCCACTATTTTGAACTTAATAGGTTTATACTTGGTATTGGAATATGAAAAATAAATTTTCTACTGCAATAAAATAAACTAGATAAAAACAGTTCGTTCACTATTTTAACTTAGCAGAAATATTTCCTCAGACTCTCAAGAGGTTACAGCGTCGTCAATGTGTTCTGTGTTACAGGATTGAGGCTACTATAAATTAGGAATTTTAAACTTAAACCTATTCTTTTCAAATATAAAATACAAATTTAAATTCTTATGTGTCTTGTCAGTGTTGTGTTATCCTGTATTTTAGTAGATGGTAAGGTTTAGGAAAGGAAAATCTCAGTAATAAACAGTATTAAATAAAGTATCACAGCCAGGTGGAGGGCTGTTGAGGCGTGGTGCAATGCTCAAAACAGTCCTCTTATGCTTAAAATTTATTAATACTAATAAAAGAATATTATACAATAAAGTTATTTTTTGGCAAAAGTGATCTTCATTGCATGTGTAGGTGTTATTTTGAAACCTTGTAACGCTTCCTTCGCCGCTGCTGATTGCATCTCATTACCAAACTCAACAAACGCGATGTCGTGTCTGTTTGGTACAAGACGAACCTCCTTGAAACCAGGGAACCTAAAACAAAAGTATTTTTAATTTATGTTGATCTTTATAGATTAGTATTGTAAATTGACTAATTTAGTGTGACAATCTCCGCTTATTCCGGGGTGGCAGTCAGACAAGTTTATTTATTAAACTTCATATACAATGTATAAATGCAGGCTAATGCCAAAGCCATTCTCTCAGGTCAACTTTAGGGTAATGCAGAGATGAAAAAGTAGGATATAAAAAAGAAGATACATAACAAAAATGACATGACTAGTCTTATTCACACATTCTACTTACTGGTTGAACAACATAGACAACATCATCTCTGATGTTTCATCAGGTAGATTTGTAAGGAACAGAATCTGATTAGGAGGCTGTTCCACATTGACATTGTTGAGAAGGCCAGGAGCTCCAGCACCATGCACAGCACCAGGTCTTCCTGCATCCTTGGCCTTTTTCTTTCTACCATCATCAACACCTTTGGGCAGCTTGGGACGTTTTGGCCTCTCTTGGAATGTGCCCTTTATTTTAGCTATTACATCACTATCCATTTTCGAGTATTGAATTCTCTGAAATTATAAAACTAAATGAAGTACTTATGTTTACACCCAAAATAGAAATAGTATTATAAAAAAGAACTCACCATAGGTTTATCATAAAACGGGAATCCTTGCATACTTCTTAAAGCTACTGTGGCACTGGATATCTCCTTGAATATGACAAATGCTTGTCCCCTCATTTTCAAAGTTTTCAATGCCACAATATCTAATATTTGTCCAAATTGTGAGAAAATGGCATATAGTGATTTCTTTAATTCTTCTTTTTTTATTTTCTCATTGAGATTATTTATGTATATTGTATGATTTGGACGAATATCCATAGCTGGAACAAAAATTACCACATAATATTTTTTTTGTATGTTGGCAATGCATGTAGGCTTGGTATTAATTTTTAATATTATTTATTTTATATGTAGGTACTTTAACTCATAATGTACAAATTATTTTCTAATCACACCGTTTATTACAACAAATGATCTTGCTGGCTTTTTGTGTTTTACGGTTTAGGGGTCATGTTTATATTAAGGGGACGCCGTACGGCGCGGCAAGTCGATTTTAGGTTATGTGGATTTCTAAACTACCATTTATGTAGTAAATTGTAAATAAAATTACCATTTCGAGATTAATTAAAGAATAATTTATGATATCAGTTTAACTTACACATTTTGTTTTATTTATCTTGTCACTGAAGTGGAAAATGCAGCGTTGGAATTATGTTACAGAATACATAAAACTTTGAATAGAGTAAATATATCTACTAATTTGTAAAGACAACAAATTAGTTTATTATAACAAAATACCAGCAATATGTTTTACTAGACAAAAAATACAGAATCGAGTCACTCGAGTTCGACGAAAGAATTTTTCCAATGTTTAACTTTGGCTTGGTTTCACGGTTGCCAAACGACTGTCTCGCAATCCCCCCAGTATAACGTATATTCCCCCAAAAATAATGTATTCAAGATAAACACCCCAAAAATGGTCGAAATATTTTTTATTGAATAGTATGTGCGTATGGTCTGCAAACAATAAAAAATAAAGCATCAACTGTTAACTAAATTTAATTTAATAGGTATCCTAAATTGATAATTAAGGATTCTAAAATAATTACTAGTACTGCAGTGGCGTAGCTAGCATGGATGGCATTCGGGGTGGATTTCGGTGTCACCCCAAGAATGAAAACTTTAAAATAAATTGGTGTGTGTCGTGGGACACCAGGTAGGAACGAAGTTCCTTCGGCTAATGTAGAATCGACACAAATTGCAAAAAATTCAAATTATCAACTAAAATAACAAAATATGTCTCTTTATTTTTGTTTGACAACATAAAATTACGTAGAAATAGAATAGAAAAATAGAAATAAAACTTCGTTCCAAAAAAAAGACGTGTGGCGCTCGGAGACTGCCGCGGTAAAGCTATTGTATAGCATTTTTTATCAACTTATGTAATTATAAATAATAACGAGCTAGCGTAATCTTTTAAAAATCGAAGGAGTATTTTTATATACTTCAATTATAACTGGCTGAATGAATTTCATTTTAAAAAAGGAACTAATGCTGGCTGGTTATGCGACTGTCGCGCAAGCGCACGTCTCATTTAACGCTTTTTTCTTACGCTTTTTTCTTACGGTTTTACTATCACATTTTTTTCAGTTCGGTCACGCAGCGAAATCCCTATCCCCTCCAAGCCTGCCGTAAGGAACTTCGTTCCAATTATATTGATTTTATTTTAGAGTATTTGTTTTTAACCGACTACAAGAAAAGGAGGAGGTTCACAAATCAATACGATTTATGCCTTTTTTATGTATTTACGTTGAATTTTCCATCAATTATAGATCGTGTTTCATTAGAAAAATACCTGTACATTCGATAGAATTTAGCAGTGATGTGGTCCAAACTCTTTAAGTCTTCTTCTTACTGCCTTATTGCTCACTGTAACTAGTTAAACTTCTTGAAGCTAGTATTTGACTTCAAAAGAAGTCAAAAAGCGATTGCTCAGTATGATAGCGAGTACTCATGAGAAATCTCTCATTCTTCGCTGTAGTTACTCGACTGTGACCTTGTCCACTACGCCTAATGTATATTGTAGTCTGACGATAACGTTTAGCGTTACGAAAAATAACATTGTGAAAAATGCAAAGTTTTAATAAAAATAATAATCTTTTTTTTATTGCTCCCTTAAATGTGCCCATGAGTGTAGTTTCATGTTTTTCAATTTGGTGTAAATCCTGTTTGAAAAAATATCTGGAAGATGTATATGAATATGGGGAAAAGCGGAGTACATTGATTATAGGGGAAGGTTTTACTCTCGATCTAGCAAACTTGTTTCGCGCCCTGTCAAGTGTCAACTGCATAAAATTCCGATTTAAATCGTTGTCCTTGAGTATATTCACATTTGTTTTAAGCTTAAGTTTTGAATAGATTTATGATTTAAGCACACCCAAGATTGTAATATTTTAAGCAGAAAAACAATCCTAATAGTTCCCATTTCAATATCAATAGTAATCATAAAAATGCATGATTTGCTAAGTGATTTTGAATCGGTTACACCCGATACATGGTTGGTAAATGAACAATTATGGAAGGAAAAATTGATAAAGTTACCAAATTGGTTTCAGGTGAATTAAACACTATCATTAATAGTCATGTTACTGTGGTAAGTGCTAATTTTTATTATCCTTTTGACCTCTGTATAACCTTACAGATTCCGCTTATAAATTCGAATGCATCGCACAACTTGCCCGATGGAACGCTGGTCCGGTTCAGAGGGATGATTCAAGATATGCACAACCCCGAATTTTACTTCGAACAATTCGAAGTTTACAACACGGCCACAAATGAAATTAAAAATAAAAGTGGTAAATATAGAGATACAGCAAATATTTTAGTAAGTACAATCAACAACAAACTTTTATCGATACACACAATAATAAAACAATACTGGACTATTATTTTCTAGGCTGGCACTAAAGTGGTATATGTAACCTGAATGAGCATTTTTGTAATTACAAAATGAAAATCTTTCCACGAATTTGGACTTCAAACATGTATTATCAGTTTCCTCTGCATTTCATTATTGTTTATTATTGTAATTATAGTTGCAGACTATTATTTATATTTACTTAATTTCAGTAAAACTAGTACAGAGTGGTTCAGTTAAATGAAACAAAGATATTTTTTGATATAATATTTACCTTCTAAGAATATACATACTTGTAGCACAATTATATTAATTTTGTCCCTTTTTTATCTTGACATGACTAAGTGACTGCACTGAACCTGAAGGTAAGCACAGTGTAGTCTAAATATAATTACAAACATTGAAAGACAAGGCATTTCAACAGAATTGTACAAACTTGACATTCCTAGATATACCCTGACTTACCCAGGTATGCAGTTCACCGGAACTAGCCACTATAGTGTTTTTCACCATGTGTATGGTATTTGCTATTCAGTCCGGCATTAAAATATTACGTACCCTCCCATCATTTTTGTTACGTCCATAGCTAATAAAAATATTCTTATTTTAGGAACATGAAAAAATAAATTACACAGAGAACTTAAAAAGTGCACAACGTCAAACCATGGTTGTGGTATCAATACCAGGTTTAAACAACTGGGCACAGGGTATAGAGGACAAACAAAATCATTTAAAACATTTAGAACAACACCCAAACTCTTCTAAAAGGCTGAGCCAGACAGCGCCGAAGTTGAAACGGAGTTATGATGAGGCTGACGAGGATTCTGATGCTATGGAGGTGGTAGATAGTGATATAGTTAATAAAGAGCCTAAGACAACTGAAGATGCTAATGTTTCACCTAATGTGGTGTCACGGGAGCATTTGCTTAACTTCCCTCTACCAGATGTCCCTAGCAAGTCTTGTATTGTTAAGGTAAAGCTACATTCATGTTAATTCACTGTTAATCTAATTTTGATCTGTTATATGGATGCAAATATGTAATAATATTTCAACCCACAACAAATAAAAATTGAGAAATTAATTTTATTTTTCTAAATTCATTAACTGAAATCAACAATTTAAAGTTTTATTTTGCATAATTGTATATGGAAAATGTTCAATTTATGTTCTTTTTTTAAAAAACACTGATATTAACCTACTTAAATGTAATGAATTAAGCAAAATAAAGTCAATATTTATTTGTTTACATGATATGGGTTGAAATGTTATTGCGTATTTGCATCAATATATTAATGTAAAGATGATAAGGTTTCAAAGGTGCTAATAATAAAAATAATCTGGCTCTGCTAGCAGTAAATTTTAATTAAACTTTGGCTGTGAAATAATGAATTGAATGAAGTAGTGTTTTTTTTTAATAATTTGTATGACATTCAAATTAAATTTAAAAGTAAGTTTGCTATGTTTGATGTATAATTTTTAATTAGGCATGTTTTAATATCAAAAATTACTAATCTCTTATATTTTTACAGATATATGAAGAAAGAGAAGATTTAAAACTTAATGACATGATAGAGGTTGTAGGCTTTTTATCGGTAGATCCGGCACTTTCTGGAGAGTTTCAGCCTGAAAATAATTCTCTGGTAGATCCTCAGTTAGAGACTGAGATTGAAAACATTACACACAACCCTCCCCCAAGTTTAGTACCCCGGCTACATGCTGTGCATGTCAAGAAACTGGAACACTGCAATCCACTTGTCAAAGAGACCATTGACCAAGGCCAGTATTCATTTTTATTCTGCTAACCTATAACAAAAAATTAGGTTTATCAGCAGATTTAACACTGACGTTACATATAATTCTAATAATGTGTTAGCTAAAAAGAAGTGTTTTAAAGAGTGGTAGACCCACAGTACAGTTTCGTCTACAGCATGAATGGGCCGGCTAGACCGGGTCGTTACCACTGTCTCACAGAAAACCGACATAAGGTAGCGGTTTTTTGCTGCATTTCGTATGGTGATTGAGATATCCGGCGGCCTAAATCCCCCTCCCTTTTCCCATCCCTTAATTATCCCTTCCCTTTAAGGTCGGCAACGCGCTTATGATTCTTTTAGTATTGTAAATGTACATGGGCGGTGGAGATTACTTACCATCAAATGACCCACTTCTTCGTTTGCTGGTATATGTTATAAAAAAAAAGCTATAATGTAAATCCGATTTTCGAAAAAAAATTAATTTGATGCCTAAATCTTCTTACCCATTCCTTTTCCTTTTAGATTGACAACACATCCACGGTTGTTTTGGTATTATGGGTGCTTGTGGACATTGTAGATCACTTTCCATCAGGTGACACACCTGCTTGTTGCATTTTGTTGTTGCATTCAAGTCATGAATGGATTTAAGTAGTAGGCAGAATAAGTAGGCAAGATAAAGATGAATGATTGAAGTCAAGATGATAATAATAGAACAATAGTAAATTCACATACTAGTCTGATCATATAGAACCTCCACTCATCCCATGCAGAATAATTCTATTAACCCTCTTTATCTGAACATATTATATATCTGTTTTTTTAATGATCATTCAAATCATAAGAAATTATACAAAAAATAATAATAATAAAATTATGTTTATGTTACAGGTACTATATTAAAAGAAGCGAATATTGCAAGAGAACATCTTTTGAAGGCATTAACGGAATTATTACTTGGTGATAAACTAGCTGCTGAATATCTTATATGTCACCTTATAGCTTGGGTGTGAGTTTTACTTCTATATTTCAGAATAAGTAACAGTAATAAATTAAGAGTTAACATATTATTTATTGTGTCAGTTTCCATTTTGTGTATGCCCATTGACAAAGGCCTCCTTCAGGACTTTCCAATCTTGTCCCTTCTGTGACTGTCTTATCCACACTTCCATTCATCTTCATTTCTTTTCAATGAACGATCAACTTCATTATTTTTACTTGTAAAAACATCAAAAACCTCCTTCTAACCCCGAATCTCGGTATGTTTGCTGTTATTCGTTGTAGAGTTTCCCAATTTACCTCATGCTCTAACATCACTTCCTTGCCAAATTTATACAGAATCACCATCAGAGTAAACCCAATAATAATACAAAAAGGAGTAATAATATTGGTCCACATTTAGCAAAGTTACACGTAAATATACGTAGAAATTATCTATACAGACACATTGGGAACCTCTTTTTTGAAGTGGGTTAATATTTGAATATTTTTTTCACAGATACCTCCGTCAAGACACGATGAATCTAGGCCAGTTCTGTTTGAACATATCTAATCTGCCAATACAGAAGTACCCAGACTATGCCAACCAGTTGTATGAGATTATCAAACAATTTGTCACCAAGAGCTATTATTTACCTCTCACTATTAATAATATGAACACACTGGCTTTGTTACCCAAGTATGTATGGTATACAAAAAATAAATTTACAATAACAAGACAATTATTTAAAAAAAGAATGTATGTTCTGTCGTTTGGTGCAATTAATTAACAAACTTTCACATTTGTAATATTAGCAGGTTAGTAGGATTTTTACATCAACACCATTGTAATAAAAAGTATTTTTTTACAGGAAAGATTATGACTGTAACAGACTCACAAGCGGTGTTCTGCAGTTAAGCAAAGACACCCATTTAATTCTAGACGAGACAAAAATGGAACAAGGCAGGTTGGATGCCACCGGAGTTTCTAACATAGCTGCCCTCGGCATAATGATCAAAACGCAGAAAGTCGAATATGATTTCAAATATTATAAGATGGATTTTAACTCTGATGTATCTGTGCTGATTTTATCTGAAGGAAAATCTCTGTTGCCGGTGAGTCCATTTCTATCCAATGAGGCGCAAATAGCTAGTTGCACTCACTATCAGTAAATGATTAGTAAGTTAAGCAACCCCTGGCGTGGTGAGTCGGCGGATAACCACTTAGAGAAATTTTAACTGAGCGTCTCCATGCTACGAAAGGGCAGGTAAAAACTCGTCGGTCCCGGTTGTTGTTAATTCACAGCAGTTGTAAGCCAAGTCGAAGACATTCTGTTACCACTGGGTTAGCCACTAACCATTTGATAAGATGTCGCCAAGAATTTTCTCTTTGTTTTAATATCTTCTCTACGAACGAATGACGAGCGACCGATGACTGAGTGGTTCTTGGATTGTCTATGCCTCTAAATTACATCGTCGATCGGCAGTTGAATAATGATTAATCGGTTTTTTCGATAGTCGTCGATCTGATTTAGTTTTAGATTGGCGTTGTGAATTACCACGCCTTACACGTGACACTTTTCGAGCAAGTGGGTCACCAGATGGTATAAAGGGTCTTCACCCACTAGGTACAAAGACCAACAATAGGTGAAGAACGGAGATTAGGGAGGGAAGGGGGACGTGGCTTTACGAAAATATAATCGTACAAAACGTGACAGCAAGCTACCACGTGTTGTCGATTTTCTATGAGACAGTGGTACTAACCCGGTCGAGCCGGCCTATCCATGATATAGATATAAGTGTCAATACTGTAAAATGAATCTCTACCACTGACATACATTACTTAGTAATGTTATTTTTTTATTTTCAGAGTGATTACCATGTTCCATTAAGGCCTGAAGAATCCTCATTAGAAATATTTGATGCAATAGTTGAGGCTGCCACATATTACTTAAAGGAGGAGATTATGAATATCATAAGAGTATATTTAACTAATATTAAGCTCGTTAAATTTACTATTAATGAAGATGTTAAGGTAATATTTGAGTCTTAGAGCCTGAACCACAATATGCAATTTTTTTCCATATGAAGCATTAAACAGCTAATTCACGAAGTAGCAATTTGACATACTACGTTATCTATAGTGATAAGTTATAACTGATGAGATTGTATTTTGCTGTTCTATAATTTAGTTTTCAAGTAATATTTACTTAGATATATATGTTATTATATAACTTGAGCTAGTGTTTAAAAAATTATACCTCAACCATCTTAAAAATACTCCCAAGATTGGGTGGATGTCAGGTAGGTAGCGGTTGTAAAAACTTCCAGCCAAATCGTTCTGTAAAATGAGTCTTAGTGTCAGATTTACAAAATTTATTGAACATCTATATATTTTTATTGCAAAGTTGACTTTCTCATCCTATTAGAATATAGAATAAACATAAAATAATTAATATCTAGAACTTTTTTTATTTCAGTTTGTTGAAGATGATTTTATAGATATGAGAAGCAAATCAAGCCCAGAAAATCCAATAAGTGCAGATGATTTACACAGACTCCTCGTGTTAGCAAGACTCGTGAGTCTATCGCGGGGTTACGATACTCTGAACAAGGAGTGTTGGGAGCTCACCAAAAATATGGAAAATGAAAGACTACACCGGGTCAAGAACAGGATTGCGTCTACGTTGTAATTGAGTTTGATAATAAAATTATCTTTTTTTATATGTCTGTTTTTTATGTTATCATATTCATTAGCCATAACAGTATCTGGCGTAACAAATTCATTTGTTCATTTGCTATTAGAAATAATTGTATTTGGGGTATGGCTTATAGATCCCTGTAAAGCTAAGTTAAGTTTTTGATTTATTGACATTTTGCTGAAATATCTGGACATACTATTATTTTATTGAGGCTCAGGCTGCGTTCAGAAAACATCTATATAAAACACAGGTAGTGAATGTATTGTCTGCAGCTACATGAACTATTTAAATGCTCTGAGTCTTACACCAACAGGAGTACTAGGTGCACCACTATTATTATTAATCTCTTGTCACTATTATAAATTATAGAGCTTTATGAGGTTTTATTATTTTTTGTAACCAACCTAACTAAAACAACAACATTAAAAGTATTCAGTAACATTAATTCATGAGTTTATAAGAACCTTTTTTATTCGTATTCATTCATTCATCAGTATTCATATGACTGAATACTGTGTCAGTATTCAGTAATATGCTATTGACTTTTCGACACCCACAGTGGCTCAGTGGGTGAGTAGTAGAAACAAGAAGCAGAAGTTCGTTCCCGGCACCAATGGCAATGTTTGTGTGATCCACAAATATTCGTTTTCGGTCTGAGTGTTGTGAGACCTAAAGTCTTTCGTCATTCCTAACACCCATGACACAATACTCGTTTTTTACGTAGGGTAAGGACTATATGTCACTATTGGTCGCAGAAAAACACATTAACAATTTTAATTGACATGAAATTATTTATTAATTTAAAATATTATATGAAATGACTAAAGGATGCAAAGTACAACGAGCACAAAACTTAAAAAAAACATACAAGTATTGAATGTCACAGTGACGTGTACGATTTTGTCATTTTGTAATGGAAAAAGTTATTGATTCGATTAATTTTATGAATTAAAACTTAGTATTTTGGTAAATTATAAATAATGGCAACTAAAAACAAATCAATAGACGGTGCGAATAAGGGTAAATTAGGTGAATCAGTGTGGAAAAAAGCTTTTGTCGCGAACGCAGAATGGCCAGACAAGGTTAGACTGAAAAACCCCGTGACTACTATTAATTTTCAATAAAAATGTGATATAGTGTATGAACAAACGTTTTTTATTATTTCAGGAAGAGTTCCTGGATGTAATTTATTGGATGCGGCAAGCGATAGGCATTGTATTGGGACTGTGTTGGGGTCTTCTGCCTTTAAAAGGATTCTTGGGCTTGTTACTGTGAGTTTAATTTAGCTACTTTTATTCAAAGCTACTCTCCGGGCCTGCGTTGATCTTATTTTTTTATTTCCACAATGTTTTTATTTCTGATGACAGGATGAATTGACTGAGGCAAGGGCCCTTAGTCTCAATATTTTATTCTGTTAGAATTGGTTTGTGTTTGTATTAAAAGAACAATTATGCACTACTATGATATCTTCCTGTTGCTGACATCTTTTTAATTCACAAATTAATGAAATGCTGCATAGTTGTAACAACTAATATAAAGAAAAAAGGGATGACTTAACCAGCTTTCAAACAAAAACCACATTCAAATTAGTTCATTGCTATACAGATACACCCACAGAAACAAAGGGGTTCAACTAAAATCACCCCTCTTTTTTGTGGGAGATTAAAATATGGAAGACTTAGTTTTGTGGGATTAAATCTGATACTACAAGAAAATTAGAACCCCTTTGAAATACTATGTATAAAATGTGCAATTAATTTTAATTTTTTTTATTGCCCATGTAAACAACCAAGCATGTGGCCAGCATTTTATAAATTGTAATTAGCCAATAGACTTCAGCAATGCCAGGGCCACACTCAAGTTGCTGCCTCCATGCAAATTAAATAAATAAATAAAAATAGTAAATTGTCATTAGTTATTAATTAAATTGTTTATCATTTTACAGATTTGTGGTTGTGAATGCGGCAGTGATATATTTTTATGTGAACAACTTCCAGAATGTGGATGAGGAAGAGTACGGTGGCATGTGGGAAATTACCAAAGAGGGCTTTGTCACTTCATTTGCTGGATTCTTGGTATGGAGGCTGATTTTTCAATGATAACAATTTAATATAGGCTTTTAATAATTTAATTTGAATAAAACTTTAATTTTAATGGTAGTTTATACAGTCTACTATTTGATAATATCAGCCATATATAATATAACATCACACTGCTAGGCATGTGCCTCAAAAAAATTGTATGTTTGTCAATCAGTCTAAAATAGTGTCAGTTCTCTTGTCACTGAACTAAATCTTAAACATTTTTAATTTTTTTTTATTAAACTTAATTTAATTTCCAAACCAATTTACACTATCTTATGTGTTCCAACCAACAATTGTTAATCCTGTTATTGCCATTGCCAATAAACAAACTTATAATATTGATTATCCGTGATTATTGTGATCTATATCACAGAAATTGACCAATCAAAGTTATTTGTACATGTGTCCTTCAAACTGTATACTGATTGGCTCATTTGTGCTATCTACTCCACGAATCAAACTCAGACTATTTATTGACACCAGCAGGTGAACATTAACAACACATTAGTTTGAGTCATGATTTGATAGCATATATTACTGTAGACATGATAATAACACATGCTGATAAATTATTTGATTTTGAATTTTCAGGTAACATGGATTATAGTGTACACAGGACTGCATGGAGACACATTATGAAAAACAATGTGATGGTGGAAACACTGACTAAACAAGTCTAAGTACAAAGTGAAGGTTATATACAATTGTATAGGATGTTTGCAGCAGACTTATTAAAAGAAAGGGCAACAAAACCAACATTTAAAAAGGGAATGTTTTATAGTAGTCATTTGAAAATTTACCACAGCAAAGACTTGTATGAATTTTGTAGTTATGTGATTGGATTGGATTTCTATACTCGGCTGATTGTTATATATTATTTTCCTTTTAAAAGTTGATAGACTATAATCAATAAAATATGTGAAAATCATCACTTATTGGGGGACTATATAGGGACTATTGAAATATGCCTTCAGCTTTACCTAATTGAATATAGGACTATTGAGGAATATATATTAATCAATATCTTATGGCGACTTAAATGGCAAGTGACAAGTTGAATAATGTTGCAGTGTCACAAATACATAAATTCTTTATTTCTTTTAACATGATTATGATAACTTAAATTATTTCAGTTAATAATTATTCATTATTTTTAAATTATTTTTATGTCTGCAAGGTAAAATACTCTAATTAGTTGCATTCAATTGTTTTAATATTTAGGGCAGACATCATTTAGCAAATAAATGACAAAATACAAATTCATCAGTGTCGAATTTTCAATATGTATGGAGACGCTTGTGTTAAGTTTTGTTTTTAATTGGCTGTCTTATTGCCTGACTTGGCGCTTATAATGTTTTTGGTCATAAAAATAATTTTTAATATAATTATATTATATTCAAATAAAAACTTATAATTTTTTTGATAAATGCATATGCACAGGTAATTCTCTGATTCCTAGATGTTTGATAATTTTCACTATAAACTGATATTTGTCAATCTCTAAATAAGTATAGATTTCGTTCTAAATTCGCTTTGTTTTAACTGGAGTTTTATAAAGGTGTGTATAAACTTGTAAATATATTTCTGTGTGGTTATTTATAAATGCATTCAGTTTGAGTGAGTGTCAAGTTTTGCATTTCAATAGTATTATGATTAAAGTTATGCAGTTTGGCAATCTTCGTCTATTTAAAAAAATACTATGTGATGATGATGTAATATAGCATAAGATTGTCAAAACACATTAGTTTAATCATTGCACTCTATATCTAATATAAGTAAAGTATGTTTGTTAAGTTTTATTAAGTTTCCTCTAAGGAATTTGCAAATATAGTCCTATTTTATTTCAAATATCCATAAGTTTATTATATCTATAGACATGCCTGATGCCAAGTAAATCAAACAATATTTAATATATTTTAATGAAATCCTAGAAGTTTTCAATACTCTTGAGTGAATATTTATTCTATGTATCTCTTAGATATAAAATACTTAATTTTATTCAAAACATATGTTTTGAATAGAAATAAAAAACGATTGATTTCAGTTTGTGTATTTTATTATGTAATTTTGCCTACATGTAACTTTACCTATACATATATAATGTTATGGCGTATGATTCCTTGGAACTGGTACTGTTTCCATATATTTATTTAATAAATACACCAAGGACTGTGTTTATAAGGTAGTGTAATCATTTTTCAATGTTATTTGTTTATCAATTTGCAGTTAAATTATTATTTTGAACAAGTATTATGATGGTTGGTTTAATAAACTTTTTATAACTGTGATGTGGTTTTTGTTGTTTCCCTATCTACCACTTTTTAATTTACTCGACTAACGCCGACGAGGTCTCATTCTAAGCACAATGCCTGCCCATAAACAGAAGCAGCGCTGCTTAGGAAAATGATCTTGTATTTTCTGATAATTAAATCAACATGTCATTGCCAGTTATGGTATGGCAACACTGTAAAAACTATAAAAACATGAACTGGGTCTTGGCTTAATTTTAGCTATCAATTTATAAATAAATAAAATCCGGCATCAACAATTGTTTATTAATCATCTCTCCAAGTGACCAACACATCATCCGTCCTGTATCGCTGAGTGATAGTTGCTTCAGAGAAATCCATCCTTACTCCTGATTCATATGCTACGGCACCGGCATGCGCTATCATCACCCCATTGTCGATACAAAAACGCTCGTCAGTCGCGAATATTTTGGCGCCACGTTCTGCACACATCACTCCCATCATCTCCTGTAGACGTTCGTTGCAACCCACTCCGCCTACTATTAAAACCTACAAAAAAATGTTAATGTAGGGTTGCCATCGGTCTGTAGCGTGGATTATAATTTTACTTTGATACAAATTGCAACTATTTAAATTTTATTCCATGGTATTTTGCTTCATAAAGGTTGTAACATAAATCACTTGTTCTCTTTTAGGAATAGTTTTAGAGGTAAGATAGAATTGTTCAAAAATGATACAGCATTTTAGATATGATCAAACATTTTCTAAGACCCATTAACTTACTTCATCCGAGCCACAATGTGCCATGGCTCTTTCAGTTATCTCCACCAGCATAGCAAACACTGTCTCTTGAAGTGAATAGCAGAGGTCATCAGGTGTATAATCTTTCAATAACTCATCAATCTTGTCTTCCATGTATAATAGGATTCCTGAGAAACTTACATCCATTCCTGAAAAATATAATTATTCTTAAAACAATGTAATAAATAATATATTACAGTTTTAGGAATAATTTATTCAAGTTCAAATCAATGCAGAAAATTGTCTCTACAAATAAATTAAACATTTTCAATTGAGGTATATAGTTTTTGTACCTTTAACAGAGTATGGCAAGTGTAAATATTTCTTTCCCTTTTTAGCTGCTTGTTCAATATTGTACCCAGGGCTGGGAGCATTTGACAATTTTAAAACACGCGCAAATCTGTAAAACAAATGGGTAAATTGTATGTACATAAAATTATTCATTTTACATTTGAACTACACTGTTTTATACAATTGGAGAATTCAATTTCTATTTGCTAGGATTAACTTAGATGGTGGTCCCCTTAAAATTTCAAGTCAAAAATCAATCCCTTAGGGTTAAAATTCAGGATTAAACACTCACAATTCATTCCTCAATGATTTTGATGATTCTTTCATTAAAAATAGTAAAATAGAACCTTCTTAATAGAAAATAAAACAAACTCAATAAAACTAACAGGCTAAGAATAAAACTGAGTTGGTGGTATTGATCATTGACTATTAAACCACCACCAACTCAAAATTTATTAGTTTAATATTTACCTTTTTAGTTTGAGTCGGTTTTATTAAAGCTTGTATTACCAGGCAACATTGAAATGGACTACTTTGAAATATCTATGACATGAAACATAGGTTGAATCACATTACCTTACCTGTCCAAGCAGTTGCCAACAGCAATGTCTATGGTCTCGCCAAAGATCCTGTACCTCTGCCTTGAATAGGCAATAATTTGTGTGTTGCCACCACTTACATACAATACAGTGGGGTTGTTTGCTTTGGTTATTAATCTGCCCATTTCAATGTCTGTATGTATTATTTAAGGCAGTTATTATCTGTAATTATGTAGGCCTACCTAATGTTGTGGATTAGGTTTTATCACATAGTCTCCATTCATTTCCAAATATATATTTTGGTGCTTGAAAGGTTTTTACATGTTTCCAAATCCCCTACCCAATCCTCAATTATCCCCTTCCTTTAAGGTCAGCAACACACTCATGACTCCTCTGGTATTGTGGATGTACATGGGCAGTGGAGATTACTTACCATCAGGTGACCCACTTGCTCGTTTGCTGGCCTATGCTACAAAAAAAATCTTACACTTTTACCCAACCATATTTGCATGAGTACTGTGTGTGTTCACTTATCATTGGACAAACCACTTACTTTCATCTCTTAGTAAGTTCAACAAATTTGACCACTGTTCTAATAACATTCAGAATATTGCAGATTTTTAAGATCAAAACCTTTATTTATTTTATTGACAAAATAATACTTTTAAACTCCATTTAAATGAGTTAATTGATACTCAAACAACAATAGCTAGTGAGCCCAACATTTAAGTCAAATAAATTTAATACTTCGACACACAAAGACAAATAAAATAAATCTATAGAGTAAAAAGGATACGTCCGATGCAATGGTTAACACCTAATATTGGTTTCTTCCACAATTTGGCGCATGTTCTGGCGACAATCGCACAGACCATCAACGGGGCTCCCATACCAGGACCTTTGGTGTAGCACACAACATCGATATCGTCAGGTTTCAGGCCAGACTGGTCTAGCGCTTCCTCAAGTACTGCATGGATGTTTTGTTGATGATGTTCTGCTGTTTCTCTTGGAAGAAATCCTGTTTCGTCAACATACGTGTATGACAAAATCCCGCCACAAGTCGCAGATTGTGCCAATATTATTTATTTTTATTATTGTATTGTTAATTACCAATTGAATATTGGCAAAATATGAAAAATTAAGTATACTGTCATAATTATAGGTATTTTAATCAAAATATAGGTAATCTAACCTTCCCCAGGCGGTGTGATATACGTCCTTCTGCAATTAGCGAGAATTTCTCCATCACGCACGATTCCAATGCCTAACTTATTAGCACTCCCTTCAAATCCGATCGCTACGACCATCCTGGCTAACTTGTTGATTTCTAATTCGAAGAAAATCGCTTTTACAAAATCAACATTTCCAGCGTGTTTACACCGAGCTGTCAAAATATTTATTAGACACTCAAAATAGGGATCGACGATTTATATCGATGTATTAAAATACTCGATTTAAGCGATGCATTGAACGCAATCGATATATTAATAATAATTAAATATAATCAATGTATTCTATCGACGTTTTTTATTCTATTAAATATCGAATGGTTGGATCCCACCTATATTTTGTAATTTGTTTTATTAAATTCCTTTATTTTCAAACTTTTATTAAATTTAATCAACCATCTATAAATATTATAGAGAAAAGTTTTTAGAGACTTTTAGGCCTAAAACTGCGTTAAGCGGGCACCCGCGCGGTTTCATACAAAAGTGCTCCGTCGCGGCGACCTGCACGGGCGTCCGTCACGGGGATGCGCGCCCCGCACCCACACAGCGGGGCCCGCCTCCGTGCGACGGAACCCGTCGCGGGGGCACGCGCGGTACCTGCCAGCGGTAACACGCACGGGCTTGTTCAGTCAATAACGCTAGGTGATACGGGTCGGTCGCACGCTTGGAGAAAATCAAGGACAATGTCTTTTGATACAGAAAGGGTAATTGTGGAAGTGCAGTGTCACCCTGCCATATGGGACCAGGCGAACGAACTGTATAAAGACCGAGATGCACGAACAGCGGCATGGGTAGAAATTTGCAAAGAATTGTTTGAAAATTTTGAAAATTTCGACGAGGCGGAAAAAAAAACAACAGGTAGATAAACATTTTTTACTAATATATTTTAGGTAAGTAGGTATTTACATACTATTTGTGTTCTCAATGTGTAATTATAATAAATCTACGGATAGGTATTGATACTTAATAAACAAGGTTACTTTAGACTAAGCTAGAATTATATTAATTATTATTGTGTCGTGTCTCGATACCTCTTGACTCTAATATACCTAAAGTAAAGGATGGATGAACAAGTGGGCCTTTACTTCATACAGTGAGGCTCGAGGACGTCTCAAAAAATACTACGATCTTGCCACGACACCTTACCATCTGTGACGAAATAATCAGCGAATTTATCGCGTATAATATACGCATCTCTTTGGGTGCTCCCAAACCCATAGTCGACGTCCCGAATATGGCGTGGTGTAATGACAACATCGTCGAGATTATTGTCATGTTGTTTAGATCTAATAAAATTATGCAGAATACATATAGCTTTAACAAAACAAATCGTCGGGGATAGTGCAAATCCGCGTATCTAGCATTGGATAATTCCGCGTATCTGCATTAGATCAAATGTTACAGGGGAAGGTTAAAACTTTATAATTTTCTTATTTTAAGGGCAATTGGACTCATTTTTACATAGAGAGTAATAATTGATGGGTTCTATGTATTCTTAATGTAGATTATCCGTTAAATTAATTAAATAAATGTGAATTGCCCGCAAAATTCAAAATTGGCTACATTTGTCAGATACGCGGAATTGTCCAATGCTAGATACGCGGATTTGCACTATCCCCGACGAAATGGCGTTCTCTTTTGAAACGTTTAAAGGACGATGAAGTATTCGAAACTTATTAGCCATGATACCAAAAGTTGATTCAATGTAACGTCGCGCTCTTGTTAACCTATAATTAAATATTTTTTTCTTATGGTCTAAATTGAGAGCTCGAGCATATGGCCGCATGACATAGCTAGACAACCCAAATGCTTCATCTCCTACAACAACGTAGGGTATTGGTACGGTTGCTGCAGTGTTGGTTGATTTATTGTTGTGTAGCACGGGTAACGATTTAGCAGGAGGTATATCCAATAAGTTATCATTCATTTGTTGGAACAAGCGGCTTTGGGTGAAAATTGCAGAATCAGATTCTTTACCCTGTACCCCCACATTTATGTAGGTAAACTCATAATTTGCGTTACACATTGCAAGCAGAACAATGGAATAATAATGCTTATAATTGTAGTAAAGTGAACCGCTGTGAGGAGGTCTTATAATACGTATATGTTTCCCGTCTATTGCACCAATACAGTTGGGAAAATTAGCTTGCGTCAAAAAACCATCTGCTATCTCTTCCCATCGCGCACGGGAAAACAATGGCATGCAGTCTTCCTTCAACCTTTCATTTATAATTTGACAGACTTCTTTCACTATTTTTCTGATTGTAGTTATTCCTGCCTGATACGCCAGATGTAGGTCCACGAAAGTATGTCCGCTTGTCACGTACCTGTAATTTTTTTTATTGTTTCAGTCACAAAAGTGCAATCACGATGGAAAACTGCAAGGGACACATATATGAAAGTGAAAGCAAGTAAAAAAAAACTGAAATCAGGTTCAGGTGCTAAATCAGGCAAGAAATACATTTATTTTGAAATGTTAAACTTTTTAGATTCGAACTCAAGTAATGAAGCTGATGAATCTATTGAAAATCAGAGTGAAGATCAAGACTCATCAACAAATAACATCTCAGTACCCAGCACCAGTACCGGAAATTCAAATCTTGAACGTACAAATAATAATAGAGAGCCAGAATCATCACGAAAACGTAAACGCCAATCATCACCAACTCCTTTTGAAAAAGAATTGTTACAATGTGTAAAACAAAACAATGTTGATGCTGATGACGAAGACTTGAATTTTTTTAAATCTTTAATTCCAACAGTCAAAAAATTTAATACATTTAAAAAATTATTATTTCGAACCAAAGTGTTAGAAGCTTTAATTGACATCGAAAAAGAAACAGTTATTACTCTGGATGATTTACCATCAATTAATATAGGTTTATCAGAAACGCAAAATACAAATAGCACGATTGATTTAGGATCACTTAATATCAGAACAGAAACTCAAAACACAGATACAATAGAAGATTAATTAGAATTATATGAGAATGAAGACTTCGAGAATATTATTAAGACTGCTAGACTCCTTTAGTATATTATTAAGACTGTTCTATACTGGTATTAATAATAAATAATACAACAAAAAATACTGGTATTAAGTATTAATAGAAATAATGTTAATTGGTAATAATAGTAATTAATAATGTACGAGTAAAAAACTGTGATTATAAGATTTAAGAGCAAAGAAATAATGTTGATTAGTAATGATAATACTTACAATGTACGAGTAAAAAACTGTGATATATAATTGTGATTAATGAGCAAAGAAATAATGTTAATTAGTATAAGCAAAAATAAAGATGATGATGAACAAATTATAATTTTTTACTTACCGCAATGTTATTGCCAGCCTTTCCATTGGTGATATGACTGATACAGATTTCACTTTTAAATTGTTGATCTTCAAATATGGTTCCAGTTTCGAAAATAATTCGTCATAGACCTGTACCGAAACTTTAAAATATTTGTAAAATGAGTTATAATTTTCTCTTAATTTACTGAACTTTACAACAAATTCCCCGCACAGCAACCTAGATTCTATAAACGGGCTTACTGGCTGTCGTTTTTTTTTTGCTAGTCGTCGTTTTGCTACGTAATAATATATTAAGTTCTCCATCGACACGACTATACATGCACACCGTTAAAATTGAACTAGCGACACTGCGTAAATAAAATAATCCTGTCTCCGCGACGGGTCCCCGCGACGGGGACCGTCGCGTTCCCACGGAGCCCACCCGCGTGTCCACGCGCGTAGACACGCGACGGTTGCCCGTCGCGGGCGCCCGCTTAACGCAGTTTCAGGCCTTAGGCAAGCTTACTTTTCCTCGATTGTTAGTGGCGCAGTTGAAATGCGTATGCGGCACAACCATAGATTATACACTTATATACTGACAGGCACAACCACATAGTATTACATTAGTAGTATTACATAGTTTCACATAGTATTATTCTACTCTTTGGGCACAACTGTCGTGCTGAGGTCTTAGGTAAGATCTCCGATATTAGGTTTTTCTGTCAGAAAATGCTCAATATCTGGTAAATATTTGTAATAATTACTCTGTAATAATTGTGACTGGTATAGCGATAGGAATCTTACGTCCCACTATTATATTTCAATACTATAGTGCAGTGTTTCCCAACGTGGGGCCCACGCCCCACAGGTGGGGCAATTTGATAGTTAAGAGGGGTAATTTTAAATGGACTCGACACAACTTTAACCCTTTCGCTTTGGGCTATTTAAATGCAATGATAGATATCGGTGACAAATTTAACTAATAAATGTTAAGGTGGGGCATGGCCTAAAAAAGGTTGGGAAACACTGCTATAGTGGGACGGAAATAAATTCGGCGAAATATATATATACTGGTTACATCGCTGCCTACCGCTCCAGGTATTACAGGCAACAGACGTGTACGATGCATGTATAACGTTGGTAAAAATATTACCAAGAATGGAATAATACTGGGATTTTCAAAAACTGACTTTTTATATTATCATTTCTAATTCAAACTTTATAATAAAAAGTGATCACAAAGATTGATTTATAAACCAAAGTTTTGAATGTTATTGATTCAGATTATTTATTTAATTTTTAGACTTACTTTATGAGACTCCAGGGGTGAGTGCGTATTTTTTTAGATATTTTTTAATCCATATTGGTCTGAAAAAAATGTTTTATTTAATGTCCATCCCTAACTCAAAATTCTAAATGATATTTAACACATTTCCATGGCATGTCTATGTTTGCAAAAATAAACTATTTTTTTTATGCATACATCGGGTTGGTGATGGTAAGTGATCTCCACAGCCTATGTACACCACACATCAACAATAGTTAGTATGGGCGCGATGCCGACCTTAAAAGAAAGGGTTAATAATTTGGGCCCCTTTTCTAACCTTTCTGTTTTTTTGTGTCTGCCCTTATTCCACTCACAGTGGGTTCATCGACATGCATGTTTTACTTTTCTCATGGTATTAAAAATCATCAATAATGAATACAATGTTTATTAGCGTAAATATTGATACAAATGTTTAATCAGGTTGATTACAAGCTATTTGACACTACGAATTCAATTATGGCAATTAACATACATTATCAGATTTAAATGGACATTAAACTTATTGGAATCGAAAACTTCAAGCAATGCGAGCATACCATGCATGGTATACATCTTTCTGTAGACATACTAATTGGCAAAAATAAACTATGTTTCAGCTTTATTATCTTCCACGACTTCATCAACAAAATCAGCTAACATGTCTTCAACAGTCAAATCGCCACTCTTTTCAACAGTTTTACTTGGCACACTTTTAGCTTCTACATTTATATCACCATTTTCAAGTATTTTTTCTGCAGAACTCTGAATTCCATTTTCTTTAGGCACTTCATCGCCTAATTTGTTTTCTTCGTCTTTCTTTTGTTCTACTTCTTCAATGCTTTGAATTATCTCCTGCGAACTCTGACAAACTTGTCCACAAGTCAGTTCACAATCATCAGTTCCGTCTGTGTTTGGAAGAGATTCATCGATCTCCATTACAGTACCTTGTATTTCGTTTGAATTGCCTTTTGTAATTGCTTTGTCGTTTGTGCATATAACTACTGATGGTTCTTTCTCTGTATCTATTATATTGGTCTCTGCTTTGTTTACTACTGGAGTCTCAGTATTCTCTTGTAAATCGTTTACTTGTGTTACGACTTCTTTGGCATCATCAACATTAGGTTGGACAGATTCACAAATAATTGGTTGAACATGTTCACTCGTTTCTTCATCATTTGAAGGAATACTTTCAGCACCTCCTTCGACGACTTCTATTACATCACTTTCAATTCTATCAGTGACATCTCGTGACACTTCAGTATCGTCCTGTGGTATTATTTCCAAGACGGCTTCAGTTTGATAATTATTTTGCTCAACACTTGTCACACTCTTTGCCACACTTTCTGTATCTTCAATATTATCAGCTACATCTGAGGCATAGCTACCGTCTAACGACTCTACTGATGCACTGCTAAGACTGATTTGGTCAGTTTCGAATTCTTGACGTGGCTTTTTACTTGATGGTTCATCTGGTATGCTTATAACATCATCTTCCATTGCTTCAGATGGCATTCTGTGAATACAATTTTATTATTATTTGTTATTGTACTGGCACGGCAACGTGATTACTCTGTACCTGATGGCAATTATAGTGCAGTCTAAATACACAGTGCAATTGAAAGACATGCGTCCCTCGACGGTCGGCAGAATTATGTCGGCCTAAAGTTACTGGCTGACCCCGAAACGCAACTCGCTCTAACCAACCACTATGGCGCGGGTTATTTTACCGTTTTTATGGTCTTTACCCCGTAGGGTACAAAATGTAAGTTTCAGGTAACCTCCCTTCAGCCATATATTGCTCGTTAGTGTTGTGATTTACTAATTATAACGATAATAATTTAATTAAGTAAATTTATAACACACTCATTATATGGTATTCTTCTAGTCATAACATTGTCAATCTCCTTTTCATGGCTTCTGGATCTAAAGTCGTAAGGGGGTTTTAACTGGTGGATTATAAAATATTTGTGTATTATAAGTTAACAAATATGTAATAAGTACTGGATATTCTACTAAATCTAGCTCACCTTTCAGCACCCAATAATGATTGCAACACTTCTCTGTTCCTCTTAGAGATTGTATTTCTTTTTTTTTCTGCTCTGTTCTTCATTTCAGGTTGTATTTCTAGTGCAAAGTTGAGGGACGGAGGCGAACAGTGCAACTGTAATCTGATGTCCAACAGTGCTTGGGAACAGAATCTTGATATCTATAACAGAAATCACATGTATAATGTATAGTATATTTTAGAAATGTCTGACTCCTCTCTCGTAACAATAATATAACTTTGAAAAGCAGTTACCTTGAAATCCTAAGATAAACAATGTTATTTGGATCATTATAGGTAGGCAGAGATACAATTAGTACATCCACGATTCGCCGAGCTATTCTGTCTCTTAATGAGATTCGGGGCGAGTCCATCGCTATACCGGCCACAAATTCCAACTCCGGGCATTTCACGTATGGTTTGACGAGAACTCGAACATCAATTGTGATTGTCGGTCCTGGAATTTGATTCCAGGACCTCACAGTTTCTCAGCCTATATATGCTGCCAATAGTACAAATGAGACAGTATGTTGTCCATAGTACCAATTAAGCGGTATGCTGCCAATAGTACGTTTGAGGTGCTACGCTGGCAATAGTACCAATGAGGCGGTACGTGGCCAATAATAGCAATGAAGCGGTATGCTGCCAATAGTACGTTTGAGGCGGTAAGCTGCCAATAATACAAATGAGGCGGTACGCTGCCAATAATACAAATGAGGTGGTACACTGCCAGTAGTACCAATGAGGTGGCACGCCGCCAATAGTACTAATGAGGTGGTACGCTGCCAATAGTACCAATGAAGCGATATAATGCCACTAGCCAATGAGACAGTACACTGCCCCTAAACAAATGCTATACTTATCAGTACTTAGCAGTAATATTGGTTACTCACGTCACTGTGATGGTTTAGAAGCTGCGTGTATAGTTGCAGACAGTATTGTGTAGGCGGGGGTACTCCCGCTGGTACAGACTTGCGCGCCATCTCTAACGCACGGAGTAAACAGCTGGCACGCTCATCACTGTACAACTCTATGCAGAAACATTCGCGGACCAACCGCTCTTGAAACACCTGACGAATCGAGTAATATTCATTACACAATTATATCATTGAAGCAATTGACAGCCTCCGTGGCGCAGCGGGCGAGTAGCCGTGTGCTGTGAAGCGAGAGGCCGCGGGTTCGATCCCCGCACCGAGACAAATGTTAGTATGATCTACCTATCTAGTGATGTTAATCTCATATGAAAACAATCTGTACTTTAAAAGGATACGCACGGAATCTTTGCATTTTTATCATTTTTATGGTTCATTTATAACGACAATCTAAAAAAATATATCAACATTAACATGAATTTGAATCCAAGAAAGTAAAGCTGACAGATTGTAGAAACATATTGTATATTTTTTTTAATCAATATTTATTTTAAGTAATGACTAGATAGCCTGTATAAACTCAAAAAAATCTCGTTTTGCTGGGGGTATTCAATTTCATTCTAATGACATTCATCTTGATGATATGGAATTGGTTGAAGAAATAAAAATATACAGCAGATAAGTCAGTTTTCCCTTTTCATCCTACTTGAGCATACCTTATGCGTAGCTGGTTTTAAAAATATACCGCAAGCCATGAGCAACATTTCGGCGCATTCCAAAGCTGCAATGGCAACCTCGTCGCTAATTTCTTCAGATCTACAATGTAAATTATGGTTTAAACAATTTCATTCATATAATAATAGACAATATATAAACACTATTATGAAGCCTTGTATTCTTTAGTAGTATAAATAATGACGTTTAAAATGCAAAAAAAACGCTGACAGTTGTCAATATTTTTAAACAAAAGTTTAAAAAATACAAGGTGGTAGGTCCCTCGTATGCGAGAGGCCGTCTGGGTTGGTACCACCGCTTTGTCTATTTCTGCCGCCAAGCAACAGTGTGCAAGCAGTGTTGTGTTTCGATTTGATGGACATTGAAGCCAGCAAAATTACTGGGCATTATGAGACTCAACATCTTATGCCTCGGTGTGACAAGCGTAGGTCAGTGCCATGCAGTGCTTTGTAATTCAAAGTTCTATGCGATATTGCTTCTGTTTATGGGCAGGCGTGGCGCTTACCACCTGGCGAGCGCCTAGCTCGTCTCGTCATTTAACCAAATAAAAAAAAAGAAAAAGAAAGCCTAACTTGTTACACGTATATCAAGATATGGCATGTTATATGGAACACAAGAATACACGGCACAAAAATTCTGAAATTAACAAATAATTAATTAAATATTTACACATTAATTTTATTTTTCTCTCCCGGCATATGCACAGCAATGGAACTTTCTTGAAGCATTTGATTTGCTAATTTTCTTTTTGCTTTTTTGCTAAGATTTTTCGTTGGTATGGCAGCATTAACCTGCACAGTAAAAAAAAATATACACATCTAACAAGAAAAAAAACCTTGTCTGTAACAAAAAAAAAATATATAGATAAATAAATTAAACTCTGTACATAGTTGATTATTGTAAATCGTATATATAAGTAAGCGAAATAAATTGTATGGGTATGTAGTAGTAAATTAAATTAAATTATTAAAGTAAATTATTTATGTTTTTTTTTCCATCGTGATATGACTATGAAACGAATGAAGCAATGAATCAAAACATTAATTACATCCAAGCATTTGGGTCTTTTATGGTATTACCTGTAATCAGCAAATTCAGTGATTTATTTATTTCAAAGGATTATCAACGACAATTAAAATAAATAAATGTGATATTAAGGCATTTTAAATCAATAAGGCTAAATGTCGTTCCACATTTAAATAAACAATGTGCACGCTATAATATAAATACTATGATACTTAAAAATAAAACAAAAATACTCGCATGGTAAGTCAATGTATACACAAAAGGTTTGTTTCGCTATTGAGTGGTAGAGCCACGCTGTAGACAGTTTTATCTACAGCATGAATGGGCCGGTTCGACCGGGTCGTTACTACGGTCTCACAGAAAACCGACGTAAAGTAGCGGCTCGCTGCTGCGTTTCGTACGGTGAGTGAGATATCTAGAGGCCCAAATGCCCTTCCCCTTCCCAATCCCTAATTATCTCTTCCCTTTAAGATCGGCAACGTGCCTATGATACTTCTAGTATTGTGGGCGTATATGGGCGGTGGAGATCACTTACCACTTGCTGGTTTGCCGGTTTATGCTATAAAAAAAGGTTGTACCTACATTAAGTTCTATAACTTGCTTAGGAGGTGTGATGTCCGCTATGATGTGTTCGGTCAGTTCATCTTCCCACAGTTTTCCTCTGCCCTCATGCGACGGTTTATGCACGTGAAGCACTCTCAACCATCGAACAAGACTGCTGTATGCTGCACATCTTACTTTCCTATTATAAACATTCATTGTCAATCAGTCACACCTGTAACCCCCGAAGGGGCAGGCAGAAGTCTAACCAGTACACCTACATTTCGCCGAGCGGATTTCCCTCCCTTGATGTGATAGGGTGCGGGTTTATCACCATACCAAGCACAATTCCAGACTCTGGGCCGGTACTGATATCGTTATAGAAAAACCCAATATCATTTGATCCGACCTGGGGATCGAACCCGAGACCTCAGCGTGGCAGTTGTACGTAATACAACGGCACTACTGAGGCAGACATTTATTGACGATTAAAAGTATTTGAAGCTGTAGCAACCCTATATTATTCTCAATTTGCCATAACTTATCTGATAGCTACGCCCGACATAAATTAGATAAGACATATGTATGACTTTTGAATCTTTGTCTTTTATATGGGGCATTTCACGTCAAGCGGACAACGAAAAAAAAGTGAGGTCGTGAATTTTGTTTATACTCTGGTCAGTTATAGTTCTAGTAGGCATGGGTGTGTACACACAATTTTTTTTTCGTATGAAGCTTTATTGCTGAGTTATGAGCTTTTAAAAATTTACTAAGTATGAAGTTATGAATTTTTGGATGCTTATTATCTGTACCAATTAATTAGTAAAAAAAACTACAAAGTATTGTTTCTTATAGTTCAAAAGTTGAAGTTTTTAATTTTTTTCTCGAATTCTAAATTTAAATTGTTTTACGTATAGTAAACCGGAAGTGAAAATTTCAAATCTATATTTGAGTAACTTCGACCGGTTTTTTTTTAAATATTTTAACCCTGAATTAAAGCCTTAAATGTACTAATTCTTCACCAAAAAAATTAAAATGGGACAGCCAATAGTTTAAGACTTAGAGCATATAGAGTACATACACATAGCTATGAGCTCTTTCTAAGCAATCGCGTTTATGCTCAAATACTGCGCTATTAATATTTTATTCCTTTATTCTAACATGCAAAAATATAAAAATAAACGATTTCTTTAATTCTTCATAAAAAAAATTAAAACGTGATCACAAAAAAAAAATTAAGACTAAGAACGATTTCATTTATTAAGATTGAAACAGTATTAATTAAAATAGAGAGATTTGTATTGTAATTTTTACAATTTTACTATTTGCTCTGGCATTAATTCTCTTTACACATAAGCCCTCGTTGGTTGGAAGAAAAGCATGCAGTGTTTTAGTTCCTGGAACAGTGATAGCGTAAGCAAAACAGACTCGTAGAAAATCTCACTATTGTTCAATACCTTCCTTCGAGCAGTAGTAAATAGAAGTCTCAGTTAATGATGACTTGGCCCATTCATATAATCTTATAGGTGTCTGGTGTAGTTGGGCTCCCCAACATTTTAAGAATAGGTTAAATTTAGTGAACCTATACTACAACAAACAAGATTTTAAGAAAGAAGCACAGTTACACTTCCATGCCACCGCTCATAGAAGACGGCCATGTGATGGTGTTGGGGGAAACCTCAAAACTTTGGTAACCCGTGCAAGTGTACGGTCTGCGAATAACGCTATGACTACACCAGACACCTATAAGATTATATGAATGGGCCAAGTCATCATTAACTGAGACTTCTATTTACTACTGCTCGAAGGAAGGTATTGAACAAGAGCGAGATTTTCTACGAGTCTGTTTTGCTTACGCTATCACTGTTCCAGGAACTAAAACACTGCATGCTTTTCTTCCAACCAACGAGGGCTTATGTGTAAAGAGAATTAATGCCAGAGCAAATAGTAAAATTGTAAAAATTACAATACAAATCTCTCTATTTTAATTAATACTGTTTCAATCTCAATAAATTAAATCGTTCTTAATCTTAATTTTTTTTTTGTGATCACGTTTTAATTTTTTTTATGAAGAATGAAAGAAATCGTTTATTTTTATATTTTTGCATGTTAGAATAAAGGAATAAAACATTAATAGCGCAGTATTTGAGCATAAACGCGATTGCTTAGAAAGAGCTCATAGCTATGTGTATGTACTCTATATGCTCTAAGTCTTAAACTATTGGCTGTCCCATTATAATTATTTTGGTGAAGAATTAGTACATTTAAGGCTTTAATTCAAGGTTAAAATATTAAAAAAAAAACCGGTCGAAGTTACTCAAATATCGATTTGAAATTTTCACTTCCGGTTTACTATACGTAAAACAATTTAAATTTAGAATTCGACAAAAAAATTAAAAACTTCAACTTTTGAACTATAAGAAACAATACTTTGTAGTTTTATTTCACTAATTAATTGGTACAGATAATAAGCATCCAAAAATTCATGACTTCATACTTAGTAAATTTTTAAAAGCTCATAACTCAGCAATAAAGCTTCATACGAAAAAAAAATTGTGTGTACACATCCATGTCTACTAGAACTATAACTGACCAGAGTATAAACAAAATTCACGACCTCACTTTTTTTTCGTTGTCCGCTTGACGTGAAATGCCCCATATATTATGTATGTTGAACGGCTGAACAGATTGTCTTCAAACATTGCTAAGGACCATTTTTTTTAGACCAGCTTTTAAACACAAAATCCGTATTAAAATCGGATTCGTTTTCACTTTAAGCGCGCACAAAAATTGAAAAATGCCGCCCCCGGCCACTTATATTTATGTTTACCTTTATCATCTTTTTAATATCAGCTATCAGATGTCCACTAATAGATTGACATTTGATCACAGGCCTTGGGCATAGGAGTGAAATTTCTGTACTTGTACTATTATTTATTCTGTGTTCAAAGTTAAGTAAATGATGAGTTGTCCATTCGTCTGTAAAGTGTGAATTTGGCCGCCCTCTGAACTTGCCGACCGGGACATAGACCCCGGATTGCCCCGCCCTTAGATCCGGGGCTGATATACATACACACACTCGTACATACGATCTGACACACACACACACACACACACACCCACGCACATGCACACAAGGGATACAAAGGATTCAAACTTCTTATTTGTCGGGAGTTAACAAATAGAAAATTATTTATGTATATGTTTATTGTTTCTACTTTCACTTATTTGTAAGTTATATTTATATGTATTCCATAATTTTGTAATAGTTCTAGTTTATACTTTCTTGTTGCACCTACTTTGTCTATCTCTGTACCATCCTAAGGTTGACTGGTAGAGAATGCCTCTGGCATTAAGTCCGCCTGTATACATATTGTATATGAAGTGCAAATAAATAAATAACAAATAGAATTTAGTACTCACTTAAATTGTTCAGAGTTACTTTCAGAGCTCCACCGCAAAGTCTGCATTACGAATCTGAACACTAGTGCCGAAAATGGCACAAGGTTTGCTCCTAAACTGCAATAAAAACATAAAACAAGTTTAAAACATAGCTCTTAAGTATTATACAACATACCGCCACTATCAGACGCAGTTTAAGGATTTCATTCAGAGAGAGGAGTATGATTTTCGTTGCATAGAGGAGAGGTACATTTTTTTTAATTTTTGGAGGGAATTTCTCTTTTCATGAACCAATATAAAGAACTCTTGACTCAGGGATGTTTGCACCCATTCTTTAACGGCAAAGAGAATATAACCCCTGGTAATGACTAGGCTATATTACTGTAGGGGTTAAAGTCCCAATATAATATTTAATATCGACGAATTATCTCCAAAACTATGCTGATATAATAGTTTACACTGCTGGATGTACTCCACGTCACGCCACGCCTGCTCCACGTCAGAGATGATTTGGTGCATTCCGTTTTCCAGTATGATAAAAATTAATTAATAATAATAATTAATTTAATTTTTCTGTGACATATTGAAATGTGTGAAAACATATTGGACTGACCCCACTGCAAGTGAGACATGTACCCAATGAGGGCTTCCTTTTTGAAATTTTTTATGTTTCCCCACTACAACCCATTATGGTGGCCACAGTTTAGTTTAATATTTTTTTACCATCAACAGATCAAAGTGTTCTGAAACTTACCATGCCACCAGTGCATCCAAAGTTCTCAACGCTTCAGTTTTTACATCAACTATGTAGTCCAAACTCTTTTTGTTAGATCCATCAGACACACTCACAGCTTGTAATATCACCTCTAACACTAACTGTGGGCGTATTGGCTTCGCTACGGGGTATATTCCACTGTAATTATTTACTGCAGGTTAAAAAAAGCAATTTGATTCAAAAATGTTGTGATTTAAATATTCATAGTTGGACCATGTACTTATATTTAATGTATATTGACACCAGAGATAATATAAAAGGTATAGTTAAGTAAGCACTATCTGTGTGGAAACCAATTATGCCAATTTTTATTAAAGAGATTGATGTCATCACGGTGGGCATAAATTATATTAGCATAGTGGGCATGGACGCGTGGGCTATATGTGGGTACGCAGTGTAGTACCACATACAACATTTATCATAATACTAGCCCTGTATTATACACCTCCCACTATGTTTCCTTCACCATTCACATTTTTTATATTATCCTCTATCTGTGATTGATGCATTATTCCTATTATATTTTTTACTTCTTTAAATATACTGACATAAAAAAAGTTAAAGTTAGAACTACATCGAAATATGTATTATCAGTCTTATCTGCTACAATTATGATCATTTCAATAAACAGTTTTAATTTGATTCTATAAATAAATAAGCCAATAGGAATACAGTCTGAATGTTATGCACATACCAATGACTTGCTTTGATTGGTTTATTTCTGTGATTGATCCTGATAATCAAACTAAGATTGTTTATTGAAAATTGCAATTAAACAACCGTAACCGTAAAATTATATGTTGAGAAAATACTTACACAAGCATTGCCTGTATGAATACAAGAACATTCTTTAATCTAATTGAAATAGTTTCCTTTTTGCTTTGCGATATGTCTGCATCTGTCTTGTTTACTTTATTAATGTTTTGTAAAGCTGTTGTTAAAGGTGTATTTGAAAGAATTTGCGTGTCTTGTCTCTGAAAAATTTCAAATCATAATGCTGTGTTAAAAATATGCAACTTATTTAGATAAACTGTTATGTAGGTATATATTTTGTCCTCCTCTTGGTTTACTGTGGCATTTTGCCGGTCATTTTATTGGCAGTAAGAACTTACGGCCAAATAAAAATTTCATTTTGTTTAGCTCTTTGTACTAAAATGGTAACTTAGCAGATACCAGTGGCTGAGTGATATGCGAAGATGAGGGTTCGATTACTGCACCAAGAAAAAATATTTATGTGAACCTCTAGGTTCACATAAATATTTGACATCTATGTCACCATATACAATCAGCCGTTCATTTCCTAAAAAACTGATATGAGAATAAACCTAAATTTGAGTAGTGGTATTAATTTCTTTTCCAAGGAAATCATTGTTTTATTATTTATTAAACTACAATTAATTAAAATTATAATTATTGTGTGACCTTACTTACAAACAATTTTGATTATACAGGGTTATTTTTAAAACACTGACAACCTCGCAGGAGTAGATTCCTAAGGTCATTTGCTACTACTTTTGTTCTACGACTTTTCATAATTTGTTAGATTTTATTCTCATACAAAAATAATTATGAATTTAATTTCCGTCTTGAATTTTACCTACGCGCAGATTACGTAATACACGCGGCCGCGCGCGTCAGTTCAATGACCGGCCGCGCCGTCTCGATCGATAATACCTACACGTGACGTACGAACAAAAACACTACATAACAAAAACTTGTAAAATCATTTTTTTTCTTATGTATTGAGTTATGTCCAAACTCGTAGAACAAAAGTTGTTCCTTATAGGGTCAGCTATATGGCCCTGCGAGGTTGTCAGTGTTTTAAAAATAACCCTGTATTTGTAGAAATAATAATAAGTTATTAAAAAAGGGTCCCCTTTTATATTATTTCTGTTGCTTAAAAAAATAGTCTTTATAATAATACCAATAGTAACTATAGCATTAGCTTTCGTGTTACTAACTCTAGATATCTCTAATATGGAAAAATTATAATAATAGATGAATTAAAATAATAGATAATATATAATAATAGATTTAGTGTAATTACCAAGTGTATTTGGATGATGTTATGTATACATTAGTTTATACTGATTTCTATATATAAGTTTTTTTTACTTTTATACTGACTTGTCATAAGCACAATTTATATTGCCTACATGATTAATAAACTATTTCATTTCTATTATAAATTCTTTATGAGAAATAATTATTGTTTCAAATTACCTGAGAGTTTCCAGACTTCTTGTTAATGTTAATTGAATTTGAAAATAGAGTTTCAATTAAGGAATGTGCCGAATTGCACAATAAAAGCATTTGTTCACGCCAACATGCCTTGGGGGTTGCTGCCTTGTCTTGAGACGGCTTCACCTTCACCAACAATTAATTATTATAAGCCCAATTATCATTATAATATATGTCTATTTATCAGTGTACAAAGATGGGTGAAAAAGTGTATGATTCCCAACTAGTTAATGCAATTACAGGGGATGAGACTGTTGTTCTAATCAATAGTTTAAATATTTGTCTCTTGCTATGTTACTTTTATCATATTGTTTTGTGTACAAGTTTGTAATTCTTAGCTGATTATAAAGATTCAAAAACAAATTTATTGAGCCAATATGATCATTGAGCCTTAATAAAATTGTTGTATCCAAGAGAGGTTGATGTTGGGCAGTTTTAAAACTGTAAGTCAGATATTCATTGAAATAAAACTAATTTAAACGGATTTTATCGCGGTTTTTTATTTTGATTATGGTCCCGACGTTTCGAAAGCTTTTCAGCCTTCGTGGTCACGGGGTCCACCCCGTTTAAATTAGTTTTATTTCAATGAGTAACATTCGCGTAAACGTAAGAATTAATTATGTAAGTCAGGTATTCTGTGACATGTGTTAAAAATAATATTGATAAAATAAAATAGATAGCATTCCACAAGATTGCGCTTTACTTGGAGTTTTCTTCTCCATACAGCGCCTTTGTGGAATTTGCTTTCACCAGTGACATTTCTAGACAGATAAAATTTATGTACCATCAAGAAAAGAGCCTTCTCTTTCATCAAAAGCAGGCAATGCGCCAATGATTCCTCTGGTGTTGTATCTGTCTATGGGTGGTGGTGATTACTTACCATCAGGTGACTGCTCAATTGCCCCTTATTCCATAAAAAAAAGAATAGTTTGTTATATACCTGCTGCAAAACATGTGCACATTTAGCTGCTTCAATAACATTGTGATAGCTGCTGGAGTCTAGAAAATGTGCTAAATACTTCTCTATAATAGGCCGATGTGATCCACAGAATTTTGGAAAACTGCAAAATGAAAATAAATGTGCCAGAAAACGACATCAGAACTTTAATATGTTTTTTACATTACAATTAACATGAATTTTTTTACGATGTTCTTATGTTACAATAATTTAATGGATTAATACGAAATATATGCACTGATGGTACATAAATAATGTGTTAATACACAGATATGTAAAGGAATACAGTGAATTAAATAGGTTATTTTACCGGTTTATGACGTTTTCTAACGCTCGCAGCCATCTGTTGCTATCTGTTTCCGTATAATTAGGTAAATTACTGAAAAATACCGAAACTGCATCTTTCACAGCATCGCTGTCATTGGAATCCACATCACGAATCCTATTCAAAATATTACCTAAAAATTATACAATAGTTAAATCATGCATTAAGATATTGATATTTCTGGATATTTCAGTATTTGTCCTTACTCATTATTGTTCCTAATTGTCAATTTTAATCAATAATCACTTATTTTTACAATATATGATATAAACCTTAGAGTATGTAAACAAACCCACGAGTTTTTTGAAGTTTCTGACATAAAGGCGTACGACACCGCGCAGGATTTCAGGGTCGCAAGATAGAATTTTCGAAATTTCCTCATAGCAAACTAAATAATTCCCAAAATTTACAAAATATTATCTATCTACTATAAATATTATAGCTATCATCTAATTTGACAATTTTTCCCCAAATACCTTACATAAAAATAATTTAAAGTATCATTAACTACCAGTGTTGGCAGCTTAAAGAGGTGGAATTATATTTTCACGCTGTCTCACAGAAAATCGATGTGTAGTAGCAATTTTATGTTGAGTTTCATACGGTGTTGGAAGAGGTGAGGGAAGAAGTAAATCAAGGGGCCTGCGACAGGACAGGCGGAGGACCGATGTAGGCAAATGGATACAAGAATGGAGCCCTATACCCGCCCCAAACAACCATTAAGTCATATCGCAAGCCCCTCGGGAAAAGCGGATATACACTGGCTGATCCTGGAACGCGATCTACACAAGGTATGTGGATCACTAAGGCAGGTTTTAACACGCACACGGATATGAATATCCTACCACCAGCGAGTTAGATGTCCGTAGTCCTAAACGCATGGCTTAATTATTTCTATGATTCAAGAACCATTTCATGTGTGATCGAGTTAACTTACCATCAGGTAACTTACTTGCTCGTGCCGACCTGTGCTATAAAAGAGAGGCTGGCTACTAGGCGCGCCACATTCATGTATTTTTCACTGTTATTTTGTTTTACCGCAACATGACAAAGAAACCGACAAGCACAATATGTGTGATTTGTCTTACATTGATATATGTTTTTTTTTATACCATAGGGAGATGTTATTTCTCCGAAACTGTTCACTGCCGCGCTGGAAGATGCCTTCAAGCTCTTGAACCGGAAAGGATTCGGCATCAACACAAATGGCGAGTACATGACTCACCTCCGCTTTGCCAACGATATCGTGGTCCTTGCGGAATCGCCGGAAGACCTGAGTACAATGCTCGAAGACCTCAACAGAGTTTCTCAACGGGTGGGCCTCAGGATGAACATGGACAAGACGAAGGTCATGTCGAATGTCCATGTTGTGCCCCCCCCGATTACTGTTGGAAGCTCATCTCTCGAAGTTGTCGACGAATATGTCTATTTTCGAGAGAGAGGTCAATCGTCGAATCTAGTTCGGCTGGGCAGCGTTCGGGAAACTTGGCAAGGTCTTCTCGTCTAAAATTCAGTCAGTGCCTGAAGACTAAAGTCTTCGATCAATGTGTGTTACCAGTGATGACATACGGCACTGAGACGTGGCCTCTGAATATGGGCCGTATAAGACGACTCACAGTCATATGCTCGGTGTTTCTCTACGTGATCAAATCATCCGTAGAAGAACGAAAGTCACCGACATAGCCCAGCGGATTAGCAAGCTGAAATGGCAGTGGGCAGGCCACATAGCTCGCAGAACCGATAACCGATGGGGCAGAAAGGTTCTGGAATGGAGGCCACGTACTGGCAAGCGCAGCGTTGGACGTCCACCTACAAGGTGGACAGACGACCTTATAAAGGTCGCAGGATGTCGCTGGATGCAGGCCGCTTCCAACAAGTCGGTCTGGAAATCTTTGGGGAGGCCTATGTTCAGCAGTGGACGTCTTGTGGCTGATGATGATGATGATAGCATAGGCCGGCAAACGAGCAAGTGGGTCACCTGATGGTAAGTGATCTCCACCGCCCATGTACGCCCACAACCACAAGAATCATGGGCACAACTATGTGTGCACTTTTTATTCTTTTACCTTATATATTTTATTTTGCATTATTATGGGGTTTTTCTAATAAAAGATGTAGAGAATGTACAGTGTGGGAGGCCTATGTTCAGCAGTGGACGTCCTGTGGCTGATGATGATGATGATGATGATACTACTACAAACAAGATTTTAAGAAAGAAGCACAGGTACACTTCCATGCCACCGCTCAGAAGACGGCCATGTGATGGTCTTGGAGGAAACCTCAAAAGTTTGGCAACCCGTGCAAGTGTACGGTCTGCGAATAACGCTATCACTACACCAGACACCTATAAGATTATATGAATGGGCCAAGTCATCATTAACTGAGACTTCTATTCTTCGAAGGAAAGTATTGAACAAGAGTAAGATTTTCTACGAGTCTGTTTTGCTTACGCTATCACTGTTCCAGGAACTAAAAAACTGCATGCTTTTCTTCCAACCAACGAGGGCTTATGTGTAAAGAGAATTAACGCTAGTGCAAATAATAAAATTGTAAAAATTACAATACAAATTTCTCTATTTTTAATTAATACTGTTTCAATCTCAATAAATGAAATCGCTCAGTCTTAATTTTTTTTTTTGTGATCACGTTTTAATTTTTTTATGTAGAATTAAAGAAATCGTTTATTTTTATATTTTTGCATGATAGAATAAAGGAATAAAATATTAATAGCGCAGTATTTGAGCATAAGCGCGATTGCTTAGAAAGAGCCCATAGCTATGTGTATGCACTCTATGTGCTCTAAGTCATAAACTATTGGCTGTCCCATTTAAATTTTTTTGGTTAAGAATAAGTACATGTAAGGCTTTAATTCAAGGTTAAAATATTTAAAAAAAAACGTGTTGAAGTTACTCAAATATCGATTTGAAATTTTCACTTCCGGTTTACTATACGTAAAAAAAATTAAATTTAGAATTCGACAAAAAAATTAAAAACTTCGACTTTTGAACTATAAGAAACAATACTTTGTAGGTTTTTTTACAAATTAATTGATACAGATAATAATCATCCAAAAATTCATGACTCATACTTAGTAAATTTTTAAAAGCTCATAACTCAGCAATAAAGCTTCATACGAAAAAGAAATTATGTGTACACATCCATGTCTACTAGAAGTATATCTGACCAGAGTATAAACAAAATTCACGACCTCACTTTTTTTTCGTTGTCCGCTTGACGTGAAATGCCCCATATACGATACATAGAAGACATCATTTAATGGCATAGTCACTTTAGAAATGTTTAACGAGAGCAATTATGTGGCTCAGTAAAGTAACATAAAAAGCAGATAATCATTTTTCTGCCTAGCGATATCCTAGCTTAATGCCAGGGTACGCCTTCTCATTTGGTATTAAATATATTATATGATAAAATACTTCCCCAATTTTCCTGATACCAATATTTTCTTCCCCAAAATTTTTCCTTAGTATACTGTTTCCTCAAAAGTTCTAAAATATTTTTTCCTCAAAATTACGATAAGAAACTCTAATCTGGAGACACTGCAGGCTTTTCAGGTTGAGTATTCGAAATAGGGGTGTTATGTTTCTCGATTGTTATAGGCAATACATCGATATGTTTGGCGATATTATTTATTTCAATATATCGATAATTTTAATTAAATATCAAAATGATGTCTAAATCGATATTTTATAGAATACCCACATGTCACCCAAATTTCAAGGCGATATATCAATATTTTTTCTCGATATAATCTTCCGGCTATCGATTTGAATATTTTATATTGAACTAGATGACCCGGTGAACTTCGTATCACCTACATATATTTGTGTAAAATGTGGTCAAAACTTCCCTGTCCCTGTCCCTGTCCTGTCCCTGTCCCTGTCCTGTCCAGTCCCTGTCCTGTCCTGTCCTGTCCTGTCCCTGTCCCTGTCCCTGTCCCTGTCCCTGTCCCTGTCCCTGTCCCTGTCCCTGTCCTGTCTAGTATAGCGTGGCGCCACGTCAACACGGCAAGCTTCGCAACGCCAACAATCCGGTTTATACCTGCGCCTATAGATGTTTCACATCAAAAAGACTTCAAGTGTTTCATACCCAGGAACAGTTTGTACTGGAAAATTAAGTTGTCGTTTTTAGAGTTTTCCTTTACTTATTATTTATGTTACTAATTTTTTCTCACCGGGTAAACCTTCCCTGAACTTCCACAAATATTTCAAGATCAGAATTAGCCAAATCGGTACAGCCAGTCTCGAGTTTTGGCGAGACACACGCACAGCGATTCATTTTTATATATATAGATGACCAAAAGTTAAAAATTCATTTAACTGTAATAAATTTGTTATTTAACATTTTAAGTTGTGATAATAATTTATCACAGCGTAAAATATATCGCAGAAAATTTATGAAATATTAAATAAAAGACTGAATAGACCTAGATATTTTTTTAACACCTTCTGAAACTTAATAACCGTGTGTGAACAAAAATGATAAATAGTGTTCCAAATGTACCTTGAATAAACTTTATTTGTTGAGAAAATTTATAAGAGCTGGTTTGATATCTTGTAAAAATGATATAAATTGTTGTTGTACTTTTATAATTTCTCTGTTTTTTTCTCTCTCTATTTCAGCTCGCACTTTTTCTCTTTTGTGGAGATTTGTTTCTCGAAGAGTTTCTAACTCCAATCGTTTTAATTCCATCAACTGACGATGACTTAACGTTTGATTGTCTTCTTCAACGTTTATTACATTGTCTGTGGTGTTGCTAAGCGATGTACTTTGTTTTTTATGCAATTCATTAATATTTTCGAGGGAATCACGACATTTTCGTTTTCTTTTTATACCTTGAAAAAAAAAATTTAAAGGTAATCTTTAAACTTATTTTTAGGAGAAATCTATGGAGCTTTTGATGATGATGATAATCCTATTCCGAAAATTATTTCACTAAAAAGAAGTTACATCAGTCTTAAGCTATGAAGTATATTTTTCATTGTAATAACAGCGAGTTTTCAGTAATGAAAGTCTTTCAAGTTGCGGACTCTGAGTCACAATTATTACTGCTTTGTAAATTAAATGTAGGTAGTTTTGTACATACAACTTATTTCATTGCGATTATTTTTAGGTTTATAAGATATCGCAAATTAAGTCGGCATACCACATACCCGTAATTGGCGGAAGCGGGGGGGAAGGTGATGGAGTGTTTTCTGTTTTTGGTCCAGGGGATACGCTTTCTGTGTGTTCTAAAAACTCTATAAACACCGGATCCGCAGTTTCGTCCTTTTCCTGACATTCATGTTGATCTTCTATGATTTGAAATTCATCGTTTGAATCCTGTTAAAAAAACTTCTACAGCTTACTAATTTGTTAGTAATAATTAATTTTAATGGTTTTATGGTTAAATGTTTATTTTAAAAATGTACACAGTTTTACTAATAGATATATAAAATTATGGAATTAACCTCTAATTGCGAATGATTATTCTTAATTATTCCATAAATCCTTTTTTCCAGCTGGGATAAGACTATTGTGTTGCGATCACATGCACCGGTTACTTCATGTATTCTAAGTGCTTTTTCCTTTGTCCTGTACTTGAGATCTGTCCACGTCTAAAAATAATAATAATCAAAAGTTTAAACGTACTATAGTTATTTCCATTTTCATAAACTTCACTTACTTTTTTCCATTGGTCTATGCTTTTCCGTGGGCTAAGACCAATCTGATTAAGAATACTAATAAGTTCAACCCATAAAATTTTTATTCGCATTTCCTTGGGATTAGCACTCAAGTCACCATGTCTGTAAACAAACTTTGTATTACGTTCAAAAATTCAGAATTAAAAGGTATATACCGAATTTCATTCTTCCGTTTCAGAAACTGTATGTAACCTATCAAATAAGAATGTGGTTTACATTATAAAAGCCTAAAAAATATTATATATCCCTAAATTTAAAGATCCCCTCCCTCTTCCCATGTTTGTTGGTGTGCCTATTCCAGCCAGCCTATAGCGCGGTAGTTATTTCAAAGTTCCTCTAGTCTTAAGTTAGTCTTATTAATGACAAATGTTCTGTACTTGACCTGTTATCACCGCTTACTTAGCCTACATGATGAATAAAGATTTTGATTTATAACTACTATTAATTACTTGATTTAAACGCTATGTGGATGCAGTTGTACTGCCCTTACAGTCACACACTTAGTCTTAAGCCCCGAACGCGTTTTATGTATACCATCTTCGATCATTGGTTCGGTGGCCTATATTTACTTCCAATAAATTCGTTTCAATACATACGTGCGTTGATTTTAATTTTAATAAATATTATATAAAGTATCGATACATCAAATCAAATATATCGTCTAAAAATATCGATTTACCGGAGAAAAAAATTTATACATCGATATCTCAATATTTTTCAACATGCCTAATGACAATAGAAGACCATTCTATTTTATTTGTCTCTATAGAAGAAACAGATTACTAAGGGAAGCTACCGCTTTTAGAAGACGATACGTATTTGTAAGGCACGGATGACACTAATATTATATTTTTGGAACAAATAAATTCATGTTTATGTTGGCGAGAGTGTGGCGTTGTTGTTGTAAGACTCATTGATGATTTTGAGTCTTGACAAATGATGCTATACATTTTCTATTAGTTCCAAAAATTACCATATCCACCATATGATTGTCGCACTTTAGTTATATTACCTTTCCATAAATTCAACTAACGTAGTTATTTGTTCTTGTGTCACAGTAACTGGCGGCATTTCACATTTAAAACTGTAACGATGGGTTCAGTTACGCGATAGCAAAACGACACGTTTTACGTATATTTCTTTGCTGTCTGTCATATATTTTATAGAGCATGCATACTTTATGGTATCGTGTCGTGCGCGGTGCGAGTTGATAAATTCTATCGATCATCTAAAGTTTATCGATCACTTCCATAATTTGGTATTCGATGTAAAATATAATTTAAGTTTTAAAATATGTAATATTATAGTAATTATCTTTCATTCATTAGATAAAGAATTATAAATGACATTTATGAATGGGGTGGCTCGCAGAAAACCGTCATGAAGTAGCGGCTTACTGCTGCATTTTCTAGGGTTAGTGAGATATCCGGAGGCCCAAATCCCCCTCCCTTCGCTTTAAGGTCGGCTACGCACCTATGGTAGTTCTAATATTGTACGCATACGCCATACATGGGTGCTGGAGATCACTTACCATCAGGTGACCCACTTGTTCGATTGCCGGTCTATGGAATTTTAATCAACACTTTATTTATAATGGTACATGCTGCAACAGGTTAATGGGTACTAAGGAAACAAACATTGCACACAGAAAAAGTGGTTCATCATTAATTGTAATGTATGATTACATAATAGCTAGATATCTGGAATATATGATGAAAATAGTTAATTGTGTAAACAAAACAAAAAAAGCTGCAGTATCATTTATTAAGCTGCTACAACGGATTTGTAACGTTTTCTTCTGTCTACTTTTAGTGTACAGTTGTACATTAAACAGAAAAGCGTGGTCACCCTACATTTTTCGATATGAAGTTACTAAAAAGTGTTGCCACTTATATCAGACTCGGAAATTAAAAATTGTGAGAAAAGCACATTGTCCGAATTTTACCAATTAACGCAAGTAGTCAAGTATATATTTTTATATAAATAATGTTATAAGTGATTTATCGCGATGGATTGAACTGTGTTACATACAACTGTCATTCATGCAGCTCATAATATGGCGTTTCAACTTTAAATTTCTATGCCCAAGCTTAATATACTACCGCAGTAGCCAGATTCGATCTACATAAATCTTATTAATATTTTTAAACTGTATCGATAATTATCGAGTGACAATCCATACACAAGGTGTTACAGTTAGGTGTGGTCATATAGAAGGGTCGTTACATACACCTGACAGTGAGTGTTTATGCACAGGATCTTATAAATCCAAGATATTCTAAAATTTTACGTGATTTAATCACTCGTTTATTACAATCTATAAGATCGATCACGTCACTAAATTTGGTGCAGTGTCTGAACGAAAATTTCATTGCTGGAGTCCAAAGCTGAAAATCTATGAACGAATTAATAACATATCGTTAAAAAAGGAAATGCTTTATTTATATCCTATTAATGCAGTCGGATTTCATACTACGGGGGTGAAATACTTGTGTGGTAATCTGTACGTTACTTAAATTTGTCTACTTCTTTCTGTAACACGTTGTATATCGTCATTTTTTGCATGATTATTCATAGACATTCACAAATCATTCAAAATTCGTAAAAAATATTAGCCATAAAAAAAAGATTTATTTTATTTATGCTTTGAAGTTCAAAAAAAATTGGTGTGTGTCGTGGGACACCAGGTAGGAACGAAGTTCCTTCGGCTAATGTAGAATCGACACAAATTGCAAAAAAAGTCGTGTGGCACTCGGAGACTGCCGCGGTAAAGCTATTGTATAGCATTTTTTATCAACTTATGTAATTATAAATAATAACGAGCTAGCGTAATCTTTTAAAAATCGAAGGAGATATAAAAATACTTCAATAACTGGCTGAATGAATTTCATTTTAAAAAAGGAACTAACGCTGGCTGGTTATGCGACTGTCGCGCATGCGCACGTCTCATTTAACGCTGTTTTTCTTACGGTTTTACTATCACATTTTTTTCAGTTCGGTCACGCAGCGAAATCCCTATCCCCTCCAAGCCTGCCGTAAGGAACTTCGTTCCAACAATATATTTAATTCGATGTAGATTGTGGAGGAATTGTTGAAAATGACGATTGAGCATTCAAGGAGTATCTTAGTTACATTTAACATGACATTAACATTCAAAAACATTGGCATTGAAAAGTATATTGAAATTGATTTCAATCCATTACTCTAAAATAAATATAAACTATCGATAAATCAAAATTAAAAGTATCGATAATATGATAAATATCGATATTTTGATCTAACGACATTTGTCCATCCCTATTTCTGAAAATCTGATTTGGCAACACTGATCCTCCGGCGTCTATTTTGTTTTCCAATTCTTTACATGCTGATGGAATTAATTATTGGTCAGTGATGGAAGTGTCATTCTCCCCAAAGATTTTCCGCGTCCCACAGTGTGGAATTTGCCCTAAATTTCGGCCATGGTCTTTTTATATCAGAATTTCATAGTGTTAAACATTTCAAATGGTTGAGTAGAACTCCTGCGAGTCAATTATGTTTAGTTTTGGAGATATAAATTTTTGAAAATTAAAATTTTTTTGGTCCGAAAAACTTAAAAAAAATTGTAGGCTCGAAAATATAGAACTTATTAATGTTTTGATTTATTTGTATAAACGAGTAGCAAAACGTGAATTTTTTCATGCATTTCGGATATCTCTACGATCAACACATAGAGAGTTATTAATTTTTATTTGTTTTTCATTTTTATTTTTTTTAACGTAAACCATTTGCTATTAGCACAATTTTTTTACATAGTTAACTACTTCTTATAAAGACAAATATATAGTATTAAAACTGAAAGATAATCTTGATGGGTTTAGAAGATATAATTAATTATTCTTTCGGACCAAATTTTTGTCATTAGGGTTGACACCAAATTTCTTTATATTTTTCGTCCCGAATTCGGGACGAAAAGAAATTCATTTGAAAATAATTTAATTTTCCATGCCATATTCATACTCGAACATTGTGTTCAAAGCAAACGAGTTCTCCAAAACTATTTTAAGATTTAAATCGAGTTAAGCAGTTTCGGTGATTTAATGTGCAATGGTAGCACATCGCATTGTGAGTAAACGAGGTTATAATCTACAACAGTTAAAGCAAGACAAAACAGTAAGTATTTTCAATACTACTTCTCACTGCTAATACAACTACTACCTAATACTACTAACGTACTTTGGTAATTTTTTAAAGTGCTTCAATTACACTTATCTTAACATACAGTCCAGTAGTTTTACACGAAAGTAATAATTACTATTTTATTCTTAACATAATTTAATAAATATGCAAGCGGAAATCTATGGATCATGCTGAGCTTTATCTATCAGTCAGTGTGACACGTAACTTTGTTGTACATGCTAGCTAGGATAGTATTTCGATATTTTTTTTGTTTCAGATGGTGATATGGACTTTCTGGATACGAAAAAGTAGAAAATAGGACAAGTGCCTCGACACAGTTATTTGAGATTTTCGTCTCATTATCGATGAAATAGTGCATGTGACTTGGGAAGGAGTCCACCCTCGTAAGGTTATAGCTAAAACCCCAAGTCTTTACATGCAGTATGGAGATACGGGGGTGAGGCATCATGGAGCCGTTCAAGACTCATGATGCCACTTTGCCTCAGCAGGATTTGACCCACCCTGCTGGGGGACGTCCATCCGGGCTCCGACCGGAGGACTTAGGGCTAGGAGGGTGTGAGGGCGCCAACCCTCACACTGGTCAACGAGAGGCAAATGAAGTTGCGGACTGCGCCGCAACCGGCACTCCTCAGTCTCTGGGTGTGACCGCAAATATGCAAAGAGATCCAACATATGATGACAACCAAGGGCCGTCGAACCACAAAATTTTAACTCGGCTGACAATTTTTGACCTATTAAAAGATAAAAAACACATATCATTAAACGACCGAGTAAGCCTAGTTTTAAACTTATTGGGAGAAGATTATGAGCCTTCTCTGTCTAGAGATCAATTAAGAACTAATATAACAAGATTAATGAGTACCAGCGAAAGTTTACTAAATAAGTGCAAGAGAAATCGTCCGTTTTTTATAAAAAAACACAATGTGTATCTCAATGAAACTTTTATTACTGGGCAACTGCGAGAAGAAACTTTGAGGCAACAACCTTGCACCTCATTTGCTGCCTCTTCATTCGATACATTGCCAGCCTTTACCGATTTAAGCGATCGACAACAGCGCAGATTAAAACGTGACCTGGCAACTAAACTGCAAGATGAACCGCAAGAAAAACTCATAAAAGTGATTTCGAATACTTTAAAAGCCACCTCCGACGGAACCAAACTGCCCCCTAAGTCTGTTAAGGACTTAGAAACTGTTATAAATATATGTTTAGAAACCAAGACAGCGCCTACAATAAACAAAATCTCTCAGACTCCACGAGCGTATACACCGGATGAAGCTCTTGCTGTAGTAATAGATAGAAAATTTACTGTGGAAACGTACGAATTTCTGCGTTCTGATTTAGGTGAAAGAAAATGCCCAGTATTTCCTCCCTATTAGGTCTAAAAAAATGGCGATGTAAAATCAGCGAAATTAAAAAAAAAAAACACCGAAATTTGTTGCTTTTTTGTTGCTAATTAGTTGCTAGAAAATTAATTTTTTTGCTTCAACCGATCGCAAAAAATCGGCAATAACGCTAACTTTTCAATAAGATAGCGTGGAAATCACTGGATTGGTGGGCTGATCGATCAAGCGAATAGTGGTCAATTTGTTGCTAATTTGTTGCTGAAAAATGCTAGGGAGAAAAAAAATTTTAAAAATAAAAATTGATTTTTTTTCAATGATGCCAAAATAAATACTGTCCACGCTAGCTTCAATTTTTTAAGATTATAGAATTGACTTCCATTCGATTATCTCGACAAAAAAAAGTTCGTGTTCATATCATAATCTACAAACAGTGTGATACTGGAAAAAGTGGTAGGAACAAAAAAGAAAGTTTTTTTAAAGTATAATTCGATACCTAATACTTTGCATAATGAGTCATACCAAGTAACATAAGAATATAAAATAACGTTCTAACAATTAATTTATATTTATATTTATATTTAACAGGAAATGCCATTATTTTTTAAGTGTTCGACAGAGGAACAAACGAGAGAATAAAATTAAACTCTTTGCCACGTAGCTTCAAAAATCCTGGGAACATGGAAGAAATTTACAAGCTTGTTGGAGCAGTAGATTTCATGCCCCCTGCAGTCAACCGTCGATCATCGTCGGATCTAAGGTTAGGACACTTTACGGCCGTGTGTCTACGGGGTACTCAATGGACAGAATACGACGATCGATACGAGAAAGCAATAATAAAAAATACTCATTCAATTAATCCGCGAATAGTATTGTATGCTAAAATCGACTAACAAAAATTTTAAGTAATAAAATAGAATTAATAAATATTAAAACTGATTTTTTTTTATGGTTTTGATCACTTTATATGCATGCCGATCTCCACTTTCTCTTGACTGTCGGTTTTTATTTTGTTGCTGACTCCCGATACTCAGAATACCTGCAGTATGAGCAACAAAAAAATATCACCACAGTTTTTCCACGGAAAAGACAAGAGTTAAGCTAACGTGCCTGGTTTTTATGTGAACCGATCTCTAACTTCTCTTGACTTCCGGTGTTTATTTTGTTGCTGACTCTCTATGCTAAAACAAGCTGCAGTATGAGCAGCAACAAATTTTTACAAAAGTTTTTCCACGGAAAAATCGTTGGTTAAGCTAGCGTGGCCAGTTTGTTTATAAGCGGATCTCCAACTTCTCCTGACTTCCCTTTTGCTATTTTGTTGCTGTCTCTCTATGCTAAAACAAGCTGTAGTATAAGCAGCAAGAAATTTTTACAATAGTTTTTCCAGGGAAAAATCGTTGGTTTAGCTAGCGTGGCCGGTTTGATTATAAGCGGATCTCCAACTTCTCCTGACTTCCCTTTTTCTATTTTGTTGCTGACTCTCTATGCTAAAACAAGCTGCAGTATGAACAGTAACAAATTTTTACAATAGTTTTTCCACGGAAAAATCGTTGGTTAAGCTAGCGTGGCCGGTTTGTTTATAAGCCGATCTCCAACTTCTCTTGACTTCCGGTATTTATTTTGTTGCTGACTCTCTATGCTAAAAGAAGCTGCAGTATGAGCAGCAACAAATTTTAACTATAGAACTTCCACGGCAAAGTCAAGAGTGAAGCTAGCGTGGACAGTATTTATTTTGGCATAATTGAAAAAAAAACAATTTTTATTTTTAAATTTTTTTTTCTCCCTAGCATTTTTCAGCAACAAATTAGCAACAAATTGATCACTATTCGCTTGATCGATCAGCCCACATCCAGTGATTTCCACGCTATCTTATTGAAAAGTTAGCGTTATTGCCGATTTTTTGCGATCGGTTGAAGCAAAAAAATTAATTTTCTCGCAACTAATTAGCAACAAATTTCGGTGTTTTTTTTTTTTAATTTCGCTGATTTTACATCGCCATTTTTTTAGACCTTCCCTATTACTTAGTAAAAAATGCGAGGAAAGCATGCTATCCAAATAATATTCAGGTTTCGGAAAGAGAAGCGTGTGTGGATCTTCAGTTTTTATTGCAACATACTTTTGAGCGTATTGTAAAGAGTCATGACGATACTTTTGTACAATATTGTGAACAACAAGAAATGACACAAACAGACTGTATTCTTCACGGATCTTGGGGTTTTGACGGATCTACTGGGCAAGCATTTTATAAGCAAAAATTCTCAGATTCTGAAGGAGGTGATGAAAATAGTCTATTTGCAACGACGTTAGTGCCCCTACAGATTTCTATCATTGGTAAAACTGATATTATATGGAATAATAGTACTCCACAATCATATAGGTATTGTCGTCCTATTCGGGTGCAGTATATAAAAGAAAGTACAGATCTTATACTAAGCGAAAAACAGCGAGTCGAAAACCAACTCCAAAACCTCGAACCTTTGATGGCTTTAACCAATAAGGGTCATGAAGTAAAGGCTACATGCAATTTATATCTTGCTGCCATTGATGGTAAAGTATTAAACGCAATCCTTGGAACACATTCACAACTACGATGTCCTTATTGCGATATGACCGCTACACAATTAAATTTATAAAAAACGGACGATTTCTCTTGCACTTATTTAGTAAACTTTCGCTGGTACTCATTAATCTTGTTATATTAGTTCTTAATTGATCTCTAGACAGAGAAGAAAGAACGTGAAAGAGTAACAAACATACATCCATTCATCCATACTTACAAACTTTCGCGTTTATAATATTAGTAGGATAGTAGGATTACAAACTTTCGCGTTTATAATATTAGTTCCTACTAATATTATAAACGCGAAAGTTTGTGTAGTAGGATAGGTAATATTTAGTTTTTAACATTACAAAGAACATAGATCTACGCTTTATCCCCGAGCACACGAAATTACATCGCAGAATTAATTAAACTAGTTCGTCAAAAAGCAAAGTAGTAGTTAAAAGTTGAACCGACTTTGAAACTTATACCTAACCTTGTATGTGTTATTTATGTTTTGAGAAATAAATTTATTATTATAGACGTTTTCAGACTATCAATTGTACCTTTATTATTTTTCTTTTTGTAGTTAAATTTAGAAAATCTGTTATTTAGTTGTTTCGAATTCTCAGAATAAATTGGTCCAAAAATAGTGACAGCCCTAACGCCAAAATGTAAGTACTTGTAACTTCTATACCTATCAAGATTATCTTTCAGTTTTAATACTATATATTTGTCTTTATTAGAAGTAATTAACTATGTAAAAAAATTGTGCTAATAGCAAATGGTTTACGTTAAAAAAAATAAAAATGAAAAACAAATAAAAATTAATAACTCTCTATGTGTTGATCGTAGAGATATCCGAAATGCATGAAAAAATTCACGTTTTGCTACTCGTTTATACAAATAAATCAAAACATTAATAAGTTCTATATTTTCGAGCCTACATTTTTTTTTAAGTTTTTCGGACCAAAAAAATTTTAATTTTCAAAAATTTATATCTCCAAAACTAAACATAATTGACTCGCAGGAGTTCTACTCAACCATTTGAAATGTTTAACACTATGAAATTCTGATATAAAAAGACCATGGCCGAAATTTAGGGCAAATTCCACACTGTGCGTCCTGTAAATGTAACATCATTGTTAACATGCGTTTTTTCACGTAGTATTTTTATTATAAGTAAATTTATCAAAACTAATAATATTTACCTTTGAATCCACTCACTGATTCCAATAACTCTTTATTGTCGTCACTTAACGCAAATAAGTATATAACGTTTTATCTGTATTATTCTGTCTCCATTTTCTTTGATGAAACTGTAGATTTCAATAATACGTACTCATTAATGCGTCCATAACAATACTAATTATTATTACTGCACGAACTCTCATAGTTATTTGGTCAGAGTTAATTTTATTAAATAACTTAATTCTCACATTCTCACGGGTACCTGGATTTTTTTGTATTTTATTTCATGCAAATAGTTTTCTGTTTAACCTTTTTTATCTGTGCAACTGAAACAGTATGTCATTCAGAAACCAATCATTTTTACTATCGACATTGGCGAAATCACCGATACACGGTGGAGCCATACCCAACAAAAAAAGAAGAAGAAGTGTAGTATGTTGCGGATTTAGTAATAACTATATTCTTACCGATTTTGTTTTCCGTCACACATATCCTTTAGACTTCCGACCGTATACGAAAACAATGGCCACTTTAGACGACAAAATTTTGGGTGAAAAGCTGCACAACTATTGCAGCAGTAGCGAAGACGAAGGCTCTGATGATGAGAGAAGTGGTGACGAGGAAGGGAATCCTGTAAAACCTGACATCTGTAATGCTGAGCCACCACCCATTAACAGCTGGACGGGAACAGCGAGTAACACGGGTCCGAAAGGAGTAATTGAAGATTGGCGACGATACAAGCAATTAGAGGCCGAAAATCGCGCTGAACTTGCAAAAGAACGCATTGCAATAGCTAAAAAACTCACAATGACAGTAAAAACCGATCGCGAAGAAGCAAAACAGAAAAATACCGATGAACTAGAAGACGAGCTGAACGATTTAATTGACGAGGAGTTTCTAATGGAATATCAGAAACGTCGAATGCAGGAATTGATGACACAACTGCAGAAAGCTCCTAAATTTGGTAAGGTTATCGCTTTGAACAGCAAAGATGAGTTTTTAAATTCCATTGACAAAGAAGATGAGAAAGTTACAGTGATTATTCATATTTATAACAATAGCACTACAGCATGTGAAACTATGAATGGCTGTTTAGATATATTAGCCACTGAGTATCCAATGATAAAGTTTTGTCGGATACTAGCAAATATAACTGGTTTGAGTAGGCATTTTCGTGTGGAAGGTGTCCCTGCATTGTTGGTCTACAAAGGAGGTCAAATAATTGGCAATTTTGTACAATTGGTCTCTGAGCTTGGAAATGATTTCTTTGCCACTGATGTGGAGAGATTCCTCATAGAATATGGCATACTGCCAGAAAAATAGATTAATGGAATTCAGACCAATTTGTATTTTATGTCTATTTATGAATGAAAATAATTGTAGTTTACATTTATAAACCAAGTCATTTAGAATTGGATTTTGTATATCTTTACAATAAATTGAAATCAATTTATCAATTGTGACTTACATTAAAATTAAATTTTCAAAAGGATTGACAACAAATGTTCTACTGTAAGACTTGTAATTAAATATGTCACTTTATTTTTGCATCAGTTAATCTTAAGCCAGCAATGGACAACTTTTTTGATGGAATGGTCTTATGGTGAATATTATATCTTGCCCAGTTTTAATTATATCTTAGTGCCTTTTATCTGAGTAAATGCCACTTAAATTGCATTTAAATACAAAGGACAGGTATTTTCAAAAATACATGTCCTATACATTGGTCAGTAGCTAAATCTGGTAAAAACATTGGTTGCCCCTTATCCTAACATAAGCAGTAGGAATATATACTTATATTCTTATTTATATTTCTTCCAAGATAAACTTTACTATTTTACACTTCAATATATTGGCAAAGAACTTGCTTGATCACAGATAATTTGTATCAGGTTTTAATATTGCTTTAAATAATAATAATAATAAATTGATTAATACAATCACACCAGTGTTTTTTTATGCTTTAGGCACTGAAAAGTACAAGCATAGCTATAATTCCAATCTTCAGTATTAAATAAATAATAATTATGTTTGAATAAATAAGATTTGTTTTATTTTCCATTGTTCATTATTATAATTTTTATGTTTTATTTATTTATGCCACATAGAAAATTATCCTAATTGTTCTATAATTATTATGTTTTGTTGGTATATTGCCATTTTTATAATAAAATAGCCAGTAAATACATAGGTTCATTAGTATGATTAAAATTATATGGTTCAGCAAAATTAATTTTTATAACATAGTATGAATATACATATAACCAAGATATCTGAGTTTGACTTGTTACTCACACAAATAAGAACTGATGAATACTAAGTCAGTAACAGTCCTGCATGTTTGTATTTCTGAAAAGGTGACTATTGCTGCAGCTCATACTTTTAATCATACTAAGGGCGCGTTTATATGACAAGGAATCCCACCGCGTTGCGGCCGCGCGGGCGCCTCGCTCGAATCACTCGAAAAACTAATGTAAACTCTATTGACTAAGCCATAATGTTTAATTCTTCGCAACGCTCCAACCACGCGGCGACTGCGCGCTCGTGTAAACGCGACCGCGCGGCCGCCGCGTGGTCGCCGCGCGGTTAGTTACTCACAAAGAATTTCAACGTTAAGGGCCGTCCGTGAGCAAACGACCTTGACTGTCTCGCGCCATACTGAATCGTGTACTCGGCGAGTGCAGAATATGCACGTATTTAGCGAATAATTGATTTAAAAAATCAGGTTATGGTCTTTTCGAAAATTTAAAACGGGCAAAATATTCGTTATTAAATTGCCTATCTAGTGATGTTAATCTCATTTGATAACATTCTGTACTTTAAAAGGAGACGCACGGAATCTTTGCATTTTTCCCATTTTTATGGTTCATTTATAACGACAATTTAAAAATATATATCAGCATTAACATGAATTTGAATCGAACAAAGTAAAGCTGACAGATTGTAAAAATATATTGTATATTTATTTAATCAATATTTATTTTAAGTAATGACTAGATAGCCTCTAAAAACCTCGATCGCGCGGTGTTTTGCTCACGGACGGCCCTTAAGTCTTAGTTAATAAGACATACATTTGCTATTACATACATACATTACATTACTATTACATACATTTCGCGTCGTCTAACCGCAGCCTAATGTTGTAAAATTTTAGGTATATCTTTATACATTGACTGCCCTGCTAGCCAAATAAATTATTTATTGTTAAATACATACATATATTATTAATCTGTTGTTATGTCCGAGTAAATCTGTGAGTCATGCTAGATTAACTAAATTTGTTATATATAATTTTTTGCATTTACCTTTTGTATTTATCTACGGAAAACCAGTAACATAAATATGAAATATTGTTTGATGGATGTTTGTGGTGAAATGTATTTTGATTTTGTATTATATTTATTTAGTTTATGTTTTAAATTCCATGATTTCAATGTATACTACTAGACTGGCAGCGCGGTGCATAGAAATTATGCCGCTAAGTCAATTGACCGTAACGCTAGGTAGGATATTCATATCTGCCTGGATAGCGACCACATACACATGGTGTTAAACTCTACTATAGTGACCCACACACCTTGTGTGGATCGCGTTCCCAGATCAGCCAGTGTATATCCGGTTCTCCTGAGGGGGTTGTGACATGTCTTGATGGTTGGTTATGGTGAGTATAGGGGTACATCCTTGTATTCCTGTACTTGCATCGGCCATTCGCCTATTCCGTCGCAAGCCCCTCGATTTGCTTCTTCCCTCTTCAGAGTGTGAAAAAGCATTTTCTAGCATGATTCTGGTGACCACTGATAAATTCTTTGTCGGTGGTCGCTGGTTTTTTGGATTGCAGTCACTTTGCCGTGCTCCGATAAAAAAAAACTCATCTCGATTCCTCTTGAACCCCTCTTCCGCTCCCTGTCTGTCAGCTGTCAAACTCCCGCGTTATATGACACAATTTTACTTCTAAACAACCCATCGAGTAGTATACATATATTGAAGTTTTTGCTTTAATTAGTAAGTAGAGTGCCTTCCCAGACCAATGTGCTATTTAAATTTAATTGATAAAAATGATGTGGACGTTAAGTGTAAAAAATGTAAACATTATAATTTTCTATATTTTACCTCCGAAAAAAGAGGGGTGTTACTTTTTTTTACTGCTTACACAGTGCTGCATGGTGGTAGAAATCGACCAAGCGGTGATACTAACTCAGACGGCTTCGCGTACGAAGGACCTACCACCTAGTAAGATATAGTTTCTAAAACCTTTGCTGATCATTACTAAGATTATTTATACAGTAGGTAAAAAATTATTGTTTACGTCAAAATTTCTATCGAAATATTACATAAATAGATTTTGCTTGCGGCTCCGCCCGCGTGAACAGCATTTAAATATTATCATCCCCTATTTTAGACCCTTTGGGATAGAATTTATCAAAATCCTTTCTTAGCGGATGCCTACGTCATAACATCTACCTGCATGCCAAATTTCAGCCCGATCCCTCCAGTGGTTTGGGCTGTGCGTTGATAGATCACTATGTCAGTCAGTCACCCTTGAGTTTTATATATTTATATATGTTGGGGAATCGAGTTGCAATTTTCAAAAAACATAAACCTTGAATTTCGCGGACTAATGATGTTGCACAAGTATAGTAAGTCTGTGAAAACAGTAACCCCGAACCGGAATTATTTATTAAAAGCTATTTTGCGCACATTGTTCAAATAAGGATTTTTACACCTTGTGAATATTGCCCAAACACCTATTTTAGTTTTTATTTTTGATTCATATTAATACTAATATCCCAGTATGCTTTCTTGTGTGAAGAAAAATGTTGTAGCTACCTAAATTAAAATAAAGAATTGAAACAAAATATACACGTCATCTGTACTTATTAATGTATAATTATGTCTGAAATATATTTTTTCAATTCTTTTCACTTTTATTTTTTATACTTATATGTGGTAGAGCCACGCTGTAAAAACAGGTTTTTCTACAGTATGACTGGACCGGCCGACCGACAGGGTTGTTACCACTATCTCACAGAAAACCGGCAGGGAGTAACAAATTGCTGTTGTGTTTCGTACGACGAGTGAGATATCCAGATCTTCCCTTTCCAATCCCTTATTATACCTTCCTTTTGAGGTCGGCGACGCGTTCATGATGCTTCTGATATTGTGGGTGAATATGGGCGGAGGAGATCGCTTACCACCAGGTGACCCATTTACTCGTTTGCTGACCTATGCTATAAAGAAACTTAGTTCGTTTTTATCCTTGTTATATGTGTTAATACTTCCTTATATATAACTAGCTTTTGCTCGCGGCTCCGCCCGCGTGATTTTCATACAAAATAGCACACCCGGCGAACTCCGTTTCGCCACCAGATGGCTTCGTTTTATGTAACATTTCTCTACTTAAAATATTGGTTTGTAGTACATGCTATGTATCAGAGATGGCGCTGTATTTAAAAAATGATTTTCCCTATTTTCCCGCTTTTCTATTGAAATTTTTCCTAGATTTTCGTTGCTATAAACCTCACGGAGCCCGAGACCTTTCCAACGAATGCAAAACCGTGGAAATCGGTTCGTGCGTTCTGGAGTTATATCGTCAGGAAGGAAAACCCGACTTATTTTTATATATAAGATTAATGGGAAATGGGGTCCTGGGCCCGACTAGCCTAGGTCGATCGCAATAACGACTCGTGATAGTTTACTATTAGAAATTCATTCAGACGGGTTAACAAAAAGCCCGTAATATTCTGGCTGCATTTCTGCTTGCCCTATGAAGGGAACAGCCGGACATAGTGTTATCTTTACCAATATACACGTGGGTGGCTAAACATTTTAAAAATTAATACATGCAATATTCAAACATTAACCGAGCGGTTAATATCCCATTATAGGTATAAACATGGGATTAATTTATTGAACTGGTCTTTCCTGTGCACTAGTTGCAGCAAATTGAGTTTATCCTGTAATTGAATTATGACTGATGCTTGCGAGTGACGAGTGACGACGGACGTTGTTGTCTTGGACTTAATATGACGCGTTCGTATTCCGTAATGGGTATGTAACTAGGTACCTATTTACTTTATAATGAAGAAATATTAGGTACGGATTACGCATATAAGATCCGTTGAAAGGAAGGTGAGCTTCATTACTTTTATTACGCAAATAATAACTTGGCAGAGGAGTTGAAATACGTCACTTCAGCGTACATTTTTCGTCGCGTCACCCTATCTCTGAAGACAATAGCCGTGTCGCATCGCCGAACTCATGACTGACTTCAGGCTGACCATATTATTCGTTTCAATTCGGTGTTACTTGACTCAGGAGTCCTGAGGGGAAGTGAGTCTGTGATCCCTCTGTTTATTGTATGGAGCGATTTCATTACCGGGGCTATTTGGTTCCAGTTGTTTTGATACTAAATGTTTTATAATGTGTAAGTAAAATTATCCGCCTAAGTGTACCAGGAAAATACAAGTAATTTATTGTATTCACAAACACGCGTCTGTTACATTTTACCACATCATTTGCAAACAAAATTCCGCTACGCAACCGCAATGGTGGAATAACACCATGCCACTAGCAGGCGTCGCATGAATATTATACACCTAATAGCAGCAAAAGCTCAGCGGGGAGAGGTACGGACTGATGAGACGAGAGCCGCAGGTTCAAACTAGCCCCAAGAGTGTGCACCTCCTACTTTTTTACTACAGACAGTATTAATTGTTAAATTACAATTAAGTATTCAATGTTAATTTATACAAGGTGGTAGGTCCCTCGTATGCGAGAGGCTGTTCCGGTTGGTACCACCGCTTTGTCTATTTCTACCTCCAAACAATACTGTGTAAGCACTGTTGTGTTTCGGTTTGAAGGACATTGAAGTGAAATTACTGGGCATTATGAGACTTAACATCTTATATCTCAGGGTTGGTTGTAATTTAAAGTTCTGTATGGTGTTGCTTCTGTTTATAGGCAAGCGTAGCGCTTACCATCAGGCGAGCGCCTTGCTCGTCTCGTCATTCAATCTAATAAAAAAAAATCAACGAGGGAAATATAGTGAGGAAACTTGGATACTTATACGCTCTCAAGCCTTTTGGTAAATTATTTAATATAATATGTAATGGCGCAGGCAGTTAGCCTTATCTTTTTAATTTATGCTCGTTTTTGACGATAAGATAGTCAAGGCTTTTAATAATCCTTTACTCTCTACGGCACACAAAAAACTCACATATTTCAAGAATGTTATGATGAGAATGAATAAATATTAAAATGCATAATTGTTCTGTAGCAAGTTTATAGCTTCGTTCATTTGGCTGTGGGAGAGTGACCACAAGCAATTAACGGGACAATCAACACGTGAAATTAGGGGGAAATCGTCCTCACAATTACGAAGGCCATTTGTGAGCGTAATGAGCTATTAAAATGTTTGGGGCTTGCGTTTGGTTTAAAAACTAATAACCTCCGACACAAATACGGTATTATAAGTATATACCTACGACACGTTATAAGTTAGACGCCTTTATTGAACCGATTTGAATGTGGGTTTTCGTAAGCTTAGTCATTATTCCTAATATATGTTTAAAGAACATCTGTGGAGCAATTTAATACACACGCCAGTAAGCCCCGAAGGGGAAGGCAGAGGTGTAACCGGTACACCCCCATTTCGCCGAGCGTATTTCCGTCTCATTATGTGATGGGGGCGAGCCTATGGCTATACCAAATTTAAATGTTTTTATAATAAGGGTAGTTTCCTATGTTAAATATTATACACTGACGGACTCGTAAACTGAATCAATGTTCAAGACGCCTTTGAAATAAACATTTTAACTTAGTATTCAAATTATACAAATTTAAATTGAAATCTAGTTTGGTTCGTTAACTTTATAACAGCGTAGTATCATATCCTTAACAGCGGTTACGCACTACATCCGATCCGAACCCGTGAAAATAGGGTCCGGCGTAGGCGTAGAACTATTTCTATGGTAATTTACGCACTAGATCCGATTTCCGTCATCCGATTTTTCTAGAATCTCCATCCCGGAGATAATTTTGACGGACCGAAGTAGCCATAGTATTATTTTTATGGACGCTCGCGCACTGCGTCCGACTTGAATCCGAACTGCGTACGAGCAGAGAGGCAGCGGGGCGGGGGGTGTATGCGGCGGGGTGGGTGACGCGGCAGGCATCCATCTAGTGTGTATATCGGACTAGTGCGTAAGGGATATCCGAATTCGGTCCGAGTTTTCTAGATCCATATTTTCACGGGGTCGGATCGGATTCGAATCGGATGTAGTGCGTAACCGCTCTAAGTGTATGTCTGTATACTGGAAAGGACCATTCTATTTTTTGAACAAAACGATAAATGGAAACAAAATTGGTTTTGGTTGGTTTATTGAAAAATTGTTTTTTACAATAAAAAAGAAGTACAAGTTTTTTTTTCTTTTAATACGGTGTATTGCCTCCACGTGCCTTTATTACAGACTCTCATCGGTTCCGCATAGATCTGATTAGCGTTATTAAACGGTCTTGCGGAATAATGTTCCATTCTTGTGAAATCGCTATTCTTAGTGCTGCCACTGTTGTGGGCACATGATTTCTCGCATATACCTACAGCTTTTTTTAAACTGTCCCATACATGCTCAATGGGATTAAGACCCGGGCTGCGTGCTGACCAATTCATGGTACGTATCCCAACCTTTTCGCAATATTGTCGAACTTGTGCAGCGGCGCGGCGTGGGGTCAGGCATTATCTTGCATTAAAGTTTTCGCCTATTAGTCCCATTTAAGGTACCACGTAGGCTTAAGTACTATATTTGGGCGATGGGAGAATTTTGACTTGACAATAGAACCATTTATTATTAAGATAACAGATGACGACATAAATTATGCGCTTCCGCAATGTTGTTTTTACGAATTAGTACGAATACGCAGAGAATATCCAATAATAGTAGTTCCGGTCAGTCATACAAGACAAAAATAAGTACATAATCTAACGATAATTTAATCGTAACACTGTATGTCAGGTACATTTCGTCGCGTGAGAATGTAGTCCATGAAAAAGTTTGTCTCATTGTTCGAAATTTGAAGTTTTTGCTTCGGTAGGTACGTAATTGGGTAATTGGTTGACTCATAAAAGTTTTATTTAAACTGTCTTTTGTTTATTTAGAGTTCATTTCTTTGGTGGAAGAAAACATTTTTAGAGTCGATGAACCCGATAAGTTGATTGTTGGATAACGTCATCGGCCTAATGGCCGGCGCTCATTGACGGCATGGCACGGCATGGCACGGCAGGTCATGCTGCGGCATCCCGCGGCGTCCCGTGGCATCCTGCTGAATGCCCAGCCACTCTCTCTCTCTCGCGCACCGCGGCAATCCGTGGAATGAAACGGCATGACACGTCTGGCCGGAGCATCCCGCGGCGCGTCGCGTCATGCCATAGCATCCCGCGGCACGTCGCGGCACTGTGGTATTGAAATAAAGTAACGTGAATTCTAAACTCGTGGCAATAAGATTCAAAATAACTTGATTAGTAATAAAATCCTTTGCCATGCCATGCCGTCTATGAGCGCCGGCCCTTACTGTCTTCTATACCTATAGAGAAGCAGGGTCGTATTTAGGAATTTCTTGAAGGGGAAAGTCCCAAGTAATAGGTCACTAAACCTTAAGGTTAGAATATAGGAATAGGAAGGAAAGGAAATATGTATTATTATGGTTACTAAGCTGCTAAACCAGTTAGGTACTGGATTCGATTCCCAAATTAGGTGATCGGTAGGTTTAGTACAAGTTACTAATACTTTCAGTTTTCCACTTCCTATAAAATTACTATTGCCGAAGTGTCAAACCAGTAATTCATACTGTAAAAAATATGTGAGTATTATTGACATATATGTATTAATTGCGAAAAAAACATGTATTTAATTATGATAATATTGAGTAATCCGTAAAAAAAGAATGACACCATCATCTATTGACTAGCTGCGTTCCCCTATTCCCCCATCGAAACACGGGTAGAAGAAACTTTAAATAAAACATTGGCTATGGACTTATAATTTATTTACGATACACTATACTAGGAAAATAATCATAATATATACTAACTATCCTACATTTAGTTGTTCTTAATCACTTTAGAGCTTACCTATATATTTACGAGTCATATAATTCATTAAGTTACCAACAGTGTCTTGTATATAAATAAGTAAATCAGAACTATGAATGGTCGAAAATACAAAGTTTTATATTTTGTTTTACAAAGGTACAAAAATATTGTATACGTACTATACAATTTAAACTTCATTTACACGAGACCATTTTGGTGTATCTATACATATAATACAATTGAAGTAATATTGCGCTTATTTAATTCAATTATTGCTTTTGAATGTACAAGAAAATGGTCTTGTGTAAGTTTTATGAGATAAGGGCAGTGGTGAGCAAACTCATTACTCAAAAGGGCTAAATATCAATAGAACTTACAATAGTTGAAATACTTATCAGAGCCAAACTATATATCTATTTTTTTACTATATATCGTAGTTTTGATTTAATATAAACATATTTGAAACATTTGCCAAAATTGATTATTTGTGGTAGAACTGCATTACAAACGGCTAAAGAGCCGCAGTTTGCCGACTACTGAGAAATACAGCATTGTATCATATATCATACCTATACTGAGAAATACAGCCCATACTTTGCAACTAATTAATAATAATAAACAGAATTGGTGTCTGATGTCGGCCAAAAAAAGCCCTATAGCGGCCTATGGGTCTGCACATACAAGATGTAGTGACTAAAATATTAGGTACCTAAGATCTATACCTACCATTTTAGTAACTACACGTTGCCACCGAGAGAGATTGGACTCCAACATAGTAAATCGACAAAATCCGTAAAACGATACATTTAAATCCGCAATACAAGCACCGGCTCTTCGTGTCTGAAACTTGTCATTGCAACCAGGCGTCCTGGCATCCTATGGTAGATATAACTTATAACTGAAATTCACCACTTCTTTAATAATCTGATCGAAACACGGCGAGTCCGAGAAATACGTGAAAAAACATAAAACTTGAACTGTGAAATGTTACATAAAACTTGGAAGAGCGTAATAAGATCGGAAACTGCCAGATTTTAGATTATTTCTCTCGGTAGAAATATAAATAGATTTTTGTGTGGGGGGTCAGGCCCACCTTACTAACTCTTAAATACGCTCCAGCAAACTTGTAACATAATATGTTCCTAAGAATGGTCTAGAATGTTAACAGAGTTCAACCACCTCGTCGCTAATTTCCGTACGCCTGCGTTTCGGAGGTTTCACCACCGGCTCGTCTTCATCCTCCTCAATAATCTCCATGTCACTGTCACTGTCCTCACGGCTCCTCGACGGCCCTGGTTTAGGCTCATTGGCACCGTTGGACCCGTTAGTTGGTTCCTCTTTCGGTGCTGGCATCGGAGCATCGGTGTCAGTTACCAAGCGCCACGATTTTTCATCATTTTCCTGTTGGAGCCGCACTCTCACTTCATAATTTTGTAGGAAATCATCGACTAACAACGCACAACCGTCATTCAGACCGATTTGTTCCAGAGTCTTGTCATTGTTGTGATCGGTTTCTCCAGGCTCTGATGATAAGACAACGAGTCCTTTGCCTTCTACTGTAGCGTCCGGTGCTTGCATATTTAGACCTTCTTTGAATGCAGTGTTGAGATCCTTGAGTGTTAATTGTTTGAGGTTACAAGCAAGTGCAACTTCTGGTTTTGGTGCGCATACGTAACACTTTGGATTTGGAGGTGTAAGTGCTGAAATAAATGAAATTATTTTTTAATCCTACATTAAACATGGACGAGCTCTCAATTTGTCTATATGAAGAAAGAAAGAAAGATATGAAAGATGAAGAGTTGTTTATGTATGTTATCCAAATCTTTTTTGGATGATTAATTTCATATTTAATAGGGTTTATCTTGAGGGTATTCCTTAATAAATTTGGTTGTGGATATGAGGGAATACAAATTACAGCAAACACATTTGAAGCTGATTTTTAATTGTATAATTAGCAGAAAATTGGACTTGTTGCGAGTATAATGCAGTTCAGAAATAATGTTGAATGTTAAGACTTAAAATACATTGGGTCTCTCGACAGTCAGCAGAATGCTGCCAGCCTGAACTTACTGGATCTCATTTCGTCTCTATCCAGAGACTCAAACTTAGATAATTTATTGGGAACTATCATTAATTTACAAGAAAATACTGAAAAGTTGAGATGTTTTGTGTTGATGATGTTTTGTGTTGTTGATGTTTTGTTGCAGATGTTTGAATCACATATAGATATCTTACATTGTACTAATATAATAATAATGGCTAAATGAATATGGATTAAATTTTGGCACACAGGCAGACCATGACCGTTGCATTAAGGCAGGCAAGGCTACTTTTAGGGTACACTACATAATACGACATATTCCGGCAGTCACAAATACGAATTTCAAAAGTACGAGTTTCATAATACCTAAGAGTTATAATGTCTATTATTAAAATTTACGAAATTCATTTTAATTTCGGAACATCGAAATTCGGAATAAAATATTTCGGAGTATTTGGGTGTTCCCCTACTTTTAACATGGTGATAGGCATTCATGGAGACAGAGCTGTGAGGAAAAGCCAATCTAATATAAGGATAAAGTTACTTACTCTTCTCAGGCACAAATAGTTGACCTCTGTGGTTGACCTTAGGTCTGAGGTAGACACTGGTGCATGTCTCTATTTGTCCCCGCAGTATGGATTGAGCACGAATTACTGCCAATCCAGCGACGATAGCATTCGCAGTCGCGATTGCTGGAATTATGTTGCCAGCCATTGCTGCAAAAGAATTTAGTATTTTTGGAAATCAGCTTGTGGTGGCGACTCATTTCATGCAAAACCAAGAAATCAGGAAAATATTTATGTTTATTTAACATCTGTGAGTTGCATATAAACTCCTTTGCAAAAAAAACGGGCACCTTACACACACACTTTACCTTAGCTTTTCTATGGGTAAATATTATTATATTTTTAGTATGTCATTAGCTTGGATGACTAGAAATTTCTTATTATCAATGAGAATCTAGTTTTTTAACACTTTTATCCTGGTATCGGTGTTTTAGTCAATGTAAACAGAGAGCCGTGTTAAAATGGACATTTTTATGGGTATAATGAAATTAAGACTACGAGTATTTTTATGGTATTTTAATAAAAGAGACATTAAAAAATAAAAATTAATAACGAGTATGACCTCCTCTTGCAGCGATTACGGCATGTAATCGTCTTGGCATGCTTCCCACCAGGCTTTTGATGGTGTCCTGTGGAATGTGTTCCCACTCAGTCGAGATTACACGTTTAAGCTCTCTGATGTTTTGTGGAGGTGGTTGGACAGATCGTACTCGCCTTTTTAGGAGGTCCCAAACGTGCTCAATGGGGTTAAGGTCGGGGCTCCGCGCTGGCCAATCCAAACGACGAATACCGACCTCTTGCATATAAGCATCTACGTCGCCAGAACGGTGGGCCCGAGCATTATCGTCCATGTAAATGGCATCTTCACCAATTACAGTCAGTGCGGGTTGTGCATTTTGAGAAAGGATTTCTGTTATGTACCTATGCGCATTTAGTGAGCCATTTTCTATGAATACTATCTCGGTACGATAGTTGGAAGTTACGCCCGCCCAAAACATAACGGACCCTCCACCATAAGGGGTGATTTCTTCAAAACACACATCGGCATAGCGTTCCCCTGGTCTTCGTAACACTCGCCGACGTCGGTCCTCACCATGCAGACAAATTCGAGCCTCATCGGAGAAGAGTACGCTACTCCAGTTACCTGGTGTCCAAGATAGGCAATTTCTAGCGAACCTCAACCGCGCAATCCGGTGCTCACGGAGTAACTTGGGGGCCCGCGCTGGTCGTCGACTACGTATATCAGCAGCTAAAAGTCTTCTCCTCACAGTCCATAGGCTAACTTGTGCTCCTCGTACCTCTTCAAGGTTTCTTTTGAGGTCTATGTAACTGCATTTGCGGTTCCTCAGCGCCTGAGTCACTAAAAAGCGATCGTCTCGCGGCTGTGTGCAACGTTTTCTCCCAGAACCTTGCCTTCTCTGAACGGAACCTGTCTCTTGGTATCGAGTCCAGGTTCTTTGTACGGTTGAACGACTCACGTTTAACCGCTGTGAGACGTAACATTGGCTACACCCCTCTTCCAGCAGCGCTATAATTTTACTAGCTCTCATTGCTTTTTCTGCCATTACGATAGACACAAAGATATCTGTTTTAAGTCACAATAAGGCAGAATTATGCGATAAACATAAATTGTTGTACTAAAAATAACGAAAAGTTACTTTTAGTTGCTTGATAACCTTTTAACCGCAAACCCGCGAAAAGTGTCACAAAATGAAAAAGGGATTAATAATTTAAAAAACAAATGTTTTGAATTTGGAATGAACTTTTTTTCATACCCAGACTCTTTATTAAGTGCCAGTAACATAGTTTGGCTATTAAAACCTCTGAAGAACTAAATTATTACCAATAATGTTAAAAAATCAAACCCGCCCGTTTTTTTTGCAAAGGAGTGTATATAGGTGATCAGCTGTCAAGAAAATATTTCACTATCAGAACTATATTAAAATAGTTTAACAGCGTTCGTGGCATAGCAGGTGATTAGCTGGCTGTGAAACGAGAAGCTGCAGGTTCGATTCCGGTACCGAGACAAATGTGTGTGTTATCCATAAATATTTGTTTTTGGTCTAAGTGTTGTGAGACCGAAACTCTCTCGTAGTTCCTGATACCTAGGACACAAGAATATTCTACTGTGGGTCAGGGCTATGTGTGTGACTGTTGGATGTATTTAATATTACATATTAAAAAAATACTTTTTCTATATATTATAGGGTGGCAAAAGAGCAAGTGTCCATGTACGCCCAAAATACCAGAAGAATCATGGGCGCATTGCTGACCTTAAAGGAAAGGGACAATTAAGAGATTGGGAAAGGGAGGGGTCTCCGCATATCTCACTCAACATATGAAACACAGCAACAACCCACTACTTTACATTGATTTTCTGTAAGACAGTGGTAATTTTTATTAAGATTTATGCTGTAGAAAAACCGGTTTATAGCGTGGCTCTGTCATTCGCAAATCTATACTTACATTTGATCTCAAATCGCGACTTCAGAGGAATGTTGAAGATGTGCGCGCGAATGTTGGCACAGGCCGTCACGAAGTCCATCGCTGCTTTCTCATCCTTGTCCCATACAAGATGGTCGCCATCTGGTCGGGCCTTCAAATCTGCTTGGAGTGTCTTGCAACTTGCTGCGAATACCTGCAATTAATAAAGCAATACATGAATATACAGTGCAATTTGGTTAAGTGGGACCTGGATAAGTGAGAAACCTCCATAACTGGAACTCATGCTGAGGTCCCAACACTTTGGCACTGAATTACCCCTGTTAGTGGGACGAAGCAAACCTCTATATCTGGGATTCGTTCTTTCGATTTAACATTATAATTACCTCTATAACTGAGACAGTGAGTGAATTTTATATGCATAAACCTTTGTAACTGAGATAACATTGTTTTGTTTGTTTACTTACTTAATCTTATTCTACCTGCATGTATTATAAAGGTAACTGTTTTTGTTTCTATGCCAATGAGGTAGGAGCCATTAACAAGAATATTAAAAGTTTATTGTACATGGTGTTTCATTTATATGAGTTTTGTTCTTGTAGTACTTGCTTAACAAATTACTATAATTAAGGCACAGTACAAATAAATAAATAAATAACACCCAACAGTCACACACATAGTCCTGACCCCACAGTAAGATACGAGTCTTGTGTCGTGGGTATCAGGAACTACGAGAGACTTTCGGTCTCACAACACCCAGACCCCGGACAAATATTTGTGGATCACACAAACATTTGTCTCGGTGCGGGGATCGAACCCGCGGCCTCTCGCTTCACAGCTGGCTACTCGCCCGCTGCGCCACGGAGGCTGTCAAATATTAAAGTATTTACGATCACACTGATTCTTTTTTCCTGATTAAAGTATGAATTCTAATTAATCTAGTTTTAATGTTATTGATTAACTATTTCCTTATATCTGTTAAAGTTTTATTAACACAATGAATGTCTTACCTGTGCACATTCATGAACGGTCCAAACACGTTGATCAGGCAACCCTGAGTGTGGTGCAGGTGGATCGTCTTTACCAGGCAGGTTGTCCCATGTCAGTGGGGTGGGTGGCCTACGTTTCTTCCACAAATTCTCCATAGACAGCAAGTAATGGATATCATCACCGAATAATTTCGAGAATAACTTCTCCAGATCATAATTGGTGTCTGCTGCCCACGCTCTGGTACTCTTTCTTTCTATGTTGCCAGCATTTGTGCCCTCTGAAGTCAAAGCTGACTGCCCCGCATCCCCAGCTGCTTCTGGGTCTGCTGTGTCAGGACTAACATCTTGGTCTGGGTCTTCTTCACCAAACAACTGGTTGAAAAGATGTTTCCCCCACACAATGCAGTGGATTGGTTCGGATGGAGTGTTACGAATAGTGCAGCCTGGAAAGCTTTTTTGAGGTGCTTTCGGTTGGCATTCATAGCATTGGGTGAGACCTTTCTTGATAAGTTCGACCTAGAAAAAAAATAGCACATATTTTGTAGTTTGGTATTGGTTAAAAACTATATTAGCCATATTAGGCCAGCATGGTATATCCCTCTTATCCATAGAGGAGGCCCGTATTCAGAAGTAGGACAGTGTAATACAGTAATACCCCGGACTTACGCGATAGATGGGACCGAGCGATAACCGTGTAAGTCGAATTGGCGTAAGTCGGGGTACAAATTTGCATGTAAATACATATAAAGTATGTTTAATCGGGACCTGAGTCTAAAGAAAATAATAATTTAGATGAACGAATGGTGCTTGAATTCAACAATTGAGAGTCTTTCACAGCTTTCATAATTTTTCTTTGCCTTTTATAACCGTTCGGACTGTCGATTCCGGTAAGTCAAATATCTTCGCCATATCACAAATTTTTATTTTTGCTTCAAAATCTTTGATAATACACAGTTTACACTGCAAAGACAGTGTTTTCTTTTCTTGTTAGGTTCATATGACACATTTTTTCTTCTCTTGGGTGACGTAATTTGAGGTTATCAATAAAACGCACTGCGTAAGTAAAAAAAAACCACGCGAAACACGTTTGAACCTGTCGTAAACAGAACACTAACAGGGCGGAGTGGGAGAGCTGATGCGCGCGGCCATCAAAAATAAAAACCGCGTATCTCCGAATTCGCGTAAAACGGGGTAGCGTAAGTCGGGGTATTACTGTATAGGGCTTATCATATACTATTATAAATTTGAATGTAAGTTTCTTTGTTACGCTTTCACACAAAAACTACTTAACCGATCATCACAAAACTTTGTACACATATTCTTGGAGGTATTACAAGTAAAATAAGCTACTTTTTATCCTGGAAAAAGTAGATCACGCAGGCGGAGCCGCGAGGAAAAGCTAGTAATATAATTTGAAATAGAGGGAGGAATATTGTTCATAATTACCTGTCCAGCATAGCCGGCCGTTCCGGTCTCAACCAATGGTACGTTGGCAGCGAGACACATCCTGTTCACATGGTTGCGTGCCACACGGTTATCTAATGCGTTCATAACTACATTGAACTGTTTGAAGTAGCTCACTCCATAATCATTGCTGTAAATGTTACGTCATCAGGAATTATATAATTTAGACAATATTGGGTTATTTAGGGTATAGAAATATAAAATATTTTGATAAGTAATTAAAGGTTAGGTAACAATACTGATATCATTTTGCCAAATAGTGTTTCTGGTAACAGTTATTGTATTTGGAGTGCACTGTACTTAATATAAAGTGTGGCAATCACTTTACCATGCTATATTTCTGACACTAAGTGGCAGTGTGTAAGTACTCTTTGTTCTGCTTGGCATGCAAAATATTATTATGTCTCAGTTGATGAATGCAGTGCAGTGCCATGGAGTACATTGTAATTCAAAGGCCGGCAACGCCACAATAATTCCTCTGGTGTTGTAGGTGTCTATGGGCTATGATGATTCTTACCACCAGGTGACTCAGGTGCCATCTATTCCATTAAAAAAAGCTTTTTTGAGTAATGTTGCTACTGTTTACAAGCAAGAGAAGTGTACCATCAGGTGAGGGACCTGCTGGTCTTGGTTTTTAAAAAATGACACTACAGAAAACTTGTGGCCATTGTGAAATATCTCCAAGAGATGCAGGTCTGGTTCCCAGATTGAGAAATATTGGTATGATTTATAAATAGTCAGAGTTAACCAAGAACTGATTACTATTTCAATTATTTCTATAGATCATTGTCAGTGCAATAATTTAATCCCATAACAAACGGAATTTTTAATACGTCACCGTGATTAATTCCTAACCAAGATTCAAACCTACATCATTTCCAAAAAAACATTCTCATATTAACCTGATGACACTGTCGTGATGCGCAATAATAGTCACGTTAGGGTTAAAGCTCAGTGCGCTGTCCTTCGCCACTTGAGCTTTCGACTTGCCAACATGCTCTTTATGGAAAAGAAACTGACGATTTAAATTACTGACGTCTATCGTATCAAGGTCAATCTGGAAAGAAAACATCGTTTTAGCGTTAAATTCAGAAGCAATTAAAGAATATTTAAGTAATAGTAGAGTTACGTACGATTTCAATGTAAGGGAAGCCGGTAAGCACAAGGTTTTTGAGTATCTCACAACCTATACCACCGGCGCCTACGACCAATATCTTAGAATTGGCGATCGCCTCTGTTAGATTTTCGTCGAAAACACCGGCCACTCTTGCAACCATTTTGTTTTAACTAAATTATTGATATTGTTAACTAAACATGTATTGAATAATGTAGGATTTATTTTATATTTTTACAACGTAGACGCAGCGAGGACTCATAAAAAACAACTGTCAAAATTGGCGTCAGTTCCTAGTGCGTTCGGAAACATATTTAGGGCCGTTGGAGGTTTTATTTTAAGCATAGTTATGTGTTTAAAATATTTTTTTTTAAATACTTGATTTATAGACATTAAGATTTATATTTTTTATAATGTTTTAAATATGTACATATGTATATCATTATTACTTTTATGTACCAACTATAATCAAGGATTAAAAATAATATATTATTCTGAATCAAAGACAATTAATAAAGTTTCTGAATGGATCTTGCGTTTAGTTGTCACGGTTGCTACTACTATGTATTGTATTACAGTCAACCTGGGTAACTTTAGCTTTCAATGTAACATTGACTCACTAACTTGTATTTGAACGTTTAATTTTTTCTCTGTTTACTGAATCACTGTATAATAATAAGTTGTTTAATCTATGAAGGCAAAAAGTGTTTTTGAACGAAACCTGCACTGACATTTGACATTTGTCAAATATATATTTATTTCTCATCATTCAAAATTTGGCGGTAAATAGAGTTAAAAATAAACTTGCTAAAAAGTTGTGTATAGCAGTTACTACAGAAGAACTACAGAAGGCGAGTTCAGTCTTATGTTGAAGAATCATATGTTTTTTATGTAATAACACTGAAATATCCCGCGATATTGATAGATTTTTAAAAAAATCTTTAATTAATCTTCGATCCGTTTAATTTTCAGACCATTTGGGGTAACATTAGCTCGGGGCGAGGACAGACAATGCGTGAAAATTTAAATTATGCAAAAAAGTTTTGAAGGGTGGAAGTGGCCATCAAAGCTTGACATATTTAATTGTCACCCCCGAAATATAGTTAGTCGATCTAAAATCACAAAACGAGGCGATTCTTATGCGATTGATGATCAATTTCTATACATGGTATGGGGGAATTGAGAGCCGATATTATGTTTCTTTTTTATATGTGATTGAGTTTGTTTTATTATTTTTTATTATTTTAGGCATTGCTCAGTGATTATAAGTACATCAAAACCTGATTAATACAATAATAACTTGATTTAAGAGGTCCATTAAATAGAAGTTGATTTCGATAAACCAGGCAGTTTAATATTGTATTAATATGGCAACCCTACGTTGCCACTAAAAAGGAGATAGTGATATAAACGAAATGTATTTTTTTTATCAATATGACAAGCTAATCTTACCGAGGAGTAAAAAAACTACATAAATTAGAGATTTTCTTCATCAACTCCTCATACTTATTAATGTTACCAAAATGTCAGTGTAACTTTGGCTCACCAAATTTTTGGTAATTTAAGGGTCTTTTATTTATCGTTTTGGTAAATAACACAGAAATTTAGATTATAAAGGCCAATATCCCACTAGAAACACTCATTTATGACAAATAACAATAAAAGTAAATCCGTACTACTATAAATTACCTCTAAAGTGAGCCAAAGTTACCCAGGTTGACTGTATCGCACAACTAAAAATATATCTATACATACATATTTGTTTTATTTGTAAGTGAATTTTAATACAAAATCATTATTTATTAACGTCCCACAATGACAATTTCTGAGCTAGGAGGGGTAGATTTAGAGGAGGGACAGGGTGAGTCGTACTAGGTAATTTATATACCTACATACTGAGTCTTGCGCGTACGGCAATGTTTAGAAGACTAGTTCCAAAAACTAGTTCTACGAGTATTTATTTGTAGTCCAGGTAAGTGGTAACTGAATAGTCCTGTGTCAATTATTCATTTTCAATGTCTAGGTTCGTTCAAATATTTATTTGTGCCACGACCCGATTAAATCAATCAATCAATCGTTTCACTGACATTGGCTCAGTCGACTTATAGATCGGCGATTCATATCTCTGATTCATATACTTAACAAACAAAGATGAAGAAGAACAACCGAAGAACCGGATCATTCGAAACAAAATATTGCAATCAATACTTTTACACGATTTGGAACAAATTTCGGATAATGAAGAAGACTTAATTCCTGATATCTATTGGCGAATAATAATACTACTTTTTTTTTTTTTCACCCGAGCAAAGCTCGGTCGCCCAGGTACTATAAGTTAACAGGCAAAGACTATGTAGATAATTGTATCGTCAAAACTCTAGAATTGATAATTTAATGAAATGTACAAATTTCATGAAGCCAACGCAAACTTTAATAGTATTTGATACTATAAGTCGTGTACATAATTGTAGTCAAAAATAGTTACGACAGTAGAGAGCACATTCCAGACATAAAAGGCGGTTTTACGCGATATGGATTTACATTAAAATAGCTTTTATCTTTATGGAATGGGTGTTTTGGTCGTATTTATAAAGTGCTAGCTTTTGCTTGCGGCTCTGCTAGCGTGAATGGCGTTTTCCCACAATAAATAGTTGCCTATGTCCTAATATAGGTCATGTTTACCTGGGTGTCAAATTTTATCTAAAACCGCTCATTCTTAAGAAATTCACAAACTCAAAAACCTCGAAACTTTCACATTATTAGTTGGATAGGACATCGAATAAAGGAAAGCTTTTTAGGGAAAGAACCTATTATTTTAGTATATTTTTTTATTTCAGTGTTATTACAAGGTGGTAGGTCCCTCGTATGCGAGAGGCCGTCTGGGTTGGTACCACCTCTCTGTCTATTTCTACCGCCAAGCAATGTGTGTAAGCACTGTTATGTTTCGGGTTTTGAAGGACATTGAAGCCAGTGAAATTAATGGGCATTATGAGACTTAAAATCTTAAATGTCGGGGTAACGAGCGTAGTTCAGTGCCATGCAGTCTCGTCATTCAAGTAAATAAAAAAAAAAGTGTGCGTCCCGGGACGCTCGACAGAAGTGATAACTTAAACTAATGTGGGTTAAAGTGAGAGCGGAGAAGCCTGCCTACTGCTACCGTATGCGTGAGAGAAAGGGAAGCCAGACAAAGTGGCGCCGTAAAGCGTTACGTTACGGCGCCACTCTATCTGGCTTCCCTTAACGCGTTAAGTCCGGTCAAAGCCCTGTCAAAGTCGTGTCAAAGTCGTGTCAAAGTCGTGTCAAAGTCGTGTCCAAGTCGTGTCAAAGTCGTGTCAAAGTCGTGTCAAAGTCGTGTCAAAGTCGTGTCAAAGTCGTGTCAAAGTCGTGTCAAAGTCGTGTCAAAGTCGTGTCAAAGCCGTGTCAAAGCCGTCTCAAAGTCGTCTCAAAGTCGTGTCAAAGCCGTGTCAAAGCCGTGTCTAAGCCGTGGCAAAGTCGTGTCAAAGTCCGGTCCAAGCCGACTGGTCACTGTGTGGCGCCACCTGGGACTTCGAAACTATCGATGTTCCAGGGAGGTCGGCTAACGCTGGCTGGTCGATGGGCCGCTCGCGTTACGGAACGTTTCGGTTCACCCTCCCATAAGAAGTTATCACTTCAAAAAAAATCACAGCCGGATTATCTACTCGTAATCTAATCTATCTATCGTCGAATGATAAATCTAAAACTAAAGATCAGTAAAATTGTTCTTACCAGAGATCACTCAAAATTTGGATGTTTTTAAATTTAGCTTAGTCAAAATTTTTGAACAAACTTTAAAAAATGATAACAACATGTGAAAAAGTTTATATTTTTTAGTGAATTATCAATAGTACAGGTGCATAAGTGTCGAAGTTCTAGTATTTTAATCACGATTTCACCCCCAAAAACGTGGGATTTCTTCTGAATACTTAAATGGGGCCAACTTTGAACGCAACCCTATCGAAACAGAAACATCAAAATTGCATCGAAATGGGAACCTCCCGTTTTTCGTCGGTGGAAATTGAATTTAATTGGATTCTACTCAGTTAATGGGCCGTGCCCATGCCGGTCAGTTTTGAAATGAATGGGTCATTTAATACCTCGATTAATTTACTAGAGCGAAGTTTGTTTATAGGTCATTTGTCATGATATTTGGCTTACATACAAGCACAGTCGCTTTAGTTTCTAAAGAGAAAATTCTGAGTTGAGCATAACGGAATACTTCTTATATCCCCTATTGTGTAAAAAGAGTAGGTAAAAGTAGAGATAGAGCTATACTCTATCTAATATAATAGTAATAATAGCTAATCGCTTCATAGGTTTATTTGCAGCGTACCTACTTAAGCGGAGAACCGTGTGGTCCTGGCTTCGATTCCCAGGTCGGACAATCACAATTTTATTTGGATTTTCGATTAGAAATATCACATATACAAAATACAATCGAAATGGTTCAAAAATGAGCCCGCAATTATGACATTAAGCATTGGTATATAAGCAAAGGGAAGTGCGTAATGGGGAGATCTAACTCTCTCGTTCGCACGCGTGCACCATAATGGCCATTTTGCACAGTGACGTCAAGGTTTGCGTCGTCAATTATTTGACAAGTACCGCTTCCATCAGGTTTTAATGCCTCCTAACTTATTTATTTTTGGACGGATTTATAAAATTCTTTCTGCGATAGGTTTTGGGTAGCGTAACTTATTGATTTAAATAATAAAAAATCAATTGAACTATCCTGGTTTGCAGGTTTCTTCGTTTATTCCTTCGCCGTTTAATAAGCAATGCAATAAATGTAGCGTTACTTCGAACAGCTAGAGGTCAGGCCTTGGCTTCAAATCTGCAACTTCTGTATTGGCAGTCCGTATCACTCCTCGCTGGGCTACCGTTGCTAACGATAATAATTTTTATTTTTGTCAGTATAATGTTACCAGCTACGTGTTGCTAACCGAGCTACACTTATCAATGCATGAATAATGTATTATCCAATAAAACCAGGAAACGTGTTTACGAATCGAAAAGGACAATGACACGAATTATTTAATACTTCGAGAGTGACAATTCAGGGTGAAATTTAGTGGGACGAGGCAATAAACTCGCTTCGTGGCGTCAAATTAAATGTTATTGCGTCAGGAAAGGCTATGACGAGTGGCGTTCTGAATAATCAAATCCTTATTATTGTCCATATAATTTTGTACTAAATTCGTATTTGCTGGTGTAATGAAATACGTGATTGGACGTTTCAAGTTTCAAACATAATCATTGCAACGCCTGAAAGTTGTGGATTTCGGAGAATCATATATCTCTTAAGTGCGTAGGAGTAATCTTTTTCTGGTGAAGGTCAGATTTTAAATTAGGTCCTTTAAGTTACCAAAAATAGATGTAGATAATTATACAGGTGAGAGGCGTTTAATGGGATTCTGGGGTGCCTCAGTAAGAGTCTAGAATGGGTTAGGACGTGTATGGCCCTGACTTATCCCAAAAAGGATTAAGCAGGGATTAGGAAGAACATGGTAGTAATTAGAAGCGTGGAAATTGTTTGCTTAATCTGGCGCCTTATCCGCTCAATTTTCTAATCCTTTCATCAGTTTGTTTTCTCCCAGTTATGTTCATGTGTAGGAGGTTTTCCTTTAGACAAGAAGCGGTGTATTTGTGTTGTTCCAACAAACTATATCTAATTTCTACTATAGTTACGTAAAAGTTTTAATATTGTTTCTTCTGTACACTGTATCTTAGAAAGCCGAGAGCGCCTCTAAACACTCCTAATCTCAGAAGCCAGGGCTCAACATTCTGTTATTTACCGGCAGCTCATGTCAAATCAAATAAATTAATTTCTTAATTTAATTTGATCAGCCCTTTATCGCGTCCGAAACAGAAATAGGTCGTCATTAACATACAGGTGTTCGGAAATGTTGTCCTTTACCGGATCGCTTGTTTCAACGTTAGCTCCTATATCGCGATTTGGTTCCGCACGTACAGGAGTATGCAACTGAGAATGTGCTTCGACTTAATTGCTAATATACAGGACAGTGAGTGATAAGCCCTGGCTAGAACTAGTTTTTTCTACTTTTAAAAGTGGTAGAGCCGCGGTGTAGCTCGTAGCAGTAGCTTGTAGTAGTAGCTTAATATTGCGTATTCTTTGATGGTTGTAGCCTTAGGTTGTAACTTGGCCACTGGCAATCTCACTGACCATAATAGTATGAAGATTTCATCGCGTTGATGGTCAACATCATGGCAGTATTTTTTATAGTAGCGGTCATCAACGAATATGTGTATCACCTGATGGTAAGTGATCCTCATAATACCAGAAGGATTACGGGAGCTTTGCTAATCTTAAAGGAAAGGAATTGGAAAAGGAAGAGGGATACGGGCCTCCGGATATCACCGTACAAAACGCAATAGCTTGCTGCCACTTTACGTCGATTTTCTGTGAGACTGTGGTAACAACCTGGTCGATGCGGAACGGCTAGGCTCTGTACGATATGACGCTTGTTCCCGATGAGCATTCTGAATCACGTACTGCTGTAATTCGATTGCCCACGAGGGCACGCGCAAATTACTATTTAGCCGAATTCGTCGTATTGAGGGCGGGCGCGTATCTATTACACTGGTCATTTGTCAAGATTACCAGGAATAGTTAGGAGTGATGGTGCATGTTTCGGGTCGACCTTTCAACGTTACCTTCGTTAAATTTGCTGCCTTGAATTGCCTCAATAATTACACGTGTGTTGTGAATACATTTTAGTGTAGGCGGATTATGAGGTATTTCTAGTACTAATAATATTTTGCTTAATTCTGCGGCCTAATTAAATTGTTATTATATGTAATAGTGTCGGTTGATATATAACAAGTATTATTAGAAAAATAAACATATATAAAATTATCGTTATCACACTTTCTATTTTCGAAATACAGTAGTGATTATTTTTTCAATGTAGTAAGATGGTCTAAGATCCCGCGGAACATTGACCTTCACCCATCTGTTTACCGGATGAAAATAATAATTTAGGGTATAAAAGGTGTTGCCGAACACATACAAATAGGGTTGCCTAAGAAAATATGATCAAGGATAGGTTTTGCCAATTTAAAAAAAAAAAGAAGATATTATTTCACTGACTTGCTCACCAAAAAGCGGAAGTGGCGCTAGTGCTGCGAATAACATCAGCTCCGTACAAATAAATTGTTTAAAATTACTTATAATAAAGTTAAACCGGCAATTACAACTAAAAAGAGTTTAAAACGGCTTCATAAGTGTGTGCAAGTGTTATCTACAGAAAACTCTAAGTGAAAGTATAACAAAAAGTGCTTTAAGAGAATTGACATTTTGGTTATTGTGCATTAAATAAATTAAACCGCAATAAAGTGATAAATGTTGTGATTCTTACAAAAGGATATGACTGGATTTCATAAAAGTAAGCGAACCTCAATATAAGTGAATTGATATAATTTCAAGAAACATAAAAGTTTACCAAATGTGCATCGGTGCGGTACCAAAATAATAAGATTCAAAAACACCTTACATTTGCCTAAAAAACACAACTCTTTTAAAATCACATCATCAATTTCGACAACACTCACTAAAGAGAATCTGGCTCAGAGGTTTCAAGCATCAGAAGTTAAGCTTGTGCCATGGTTCGAACCCCGGTCCTAAAACGCTTTTTGTAAATTTTCTAATTTCTGTGGCAAAATACAGCTGCGAAATATTCTCACATAATAATAAAAAGATAAAAATATTAGAAATTGGAAAAAAAATGAACATAATGCGGTCACCACCAAAAGCTACCGTTGGGGGCTCTCAACCTGATTTGTCAAAAATAAGTGGGAATTCTGAGTCTATAACATTTAGAAAACGAAAACTACCGGACGATCATGAATGTCGATGCAAAGAAGACACCAAACTCATTCGAGATGAATTATCACGTATATCTACATTATTAGAAAATTACGTTGTTTCTAATACACAAATTATGAGTCAGATGAGTGAAAGAATCGTGGAAGTAAAAAGTGATATTAATGATCTTAAGTTAACACACGAACAAACGAGAAACTTTATTACCACTAACATAGCAGAAATGACTTCCCAAATACAAGACATAAAGTCGACAACATCCAAAATAACAAAAGAACATGATTTATTAAAAACTCAGCTATTACAATTAGAAACAAAAATACACAAAGATGAGAAAAAAATGAAATCATTTGAAGCTAACATTGATGCATTAAAAACTATACCAACAACGTCACAAGATGAACAATAATTATATACAAACGAGCAGATCATACGTGAAGTACAAGAACGCAAGAAGAGACAAAACAATATTATATTAGTTGGCATTCCCGAAAACGACTCCACCAATCTCCAAGAACGAACAAATTATGACGAGGCTGAAATTATGAAAATTATTACTACAATCAGCAATGAAGTTCCAAAACCTGTTGCAATATTTCGTATCGGCAAATATAATCCTGGAAAAGCTCGAAGAATCAAAGTATGTTTTAACAATTCAGAAATAGCATTATTATTACTCCGCCACAAAAATAACCTGCCAAATGATATAAAATTATTTTCTGATCAAACTCCGACGCAACAAAAATATTTCCGTTGTGTGAAAGATGAATTGAATAGACGCATAAATAGTGGCGAAAATGATATTATGATAAAATACATCAACGGTACACCCACCATAATCAAAACACCTTCAAAAAACTTCAACGATCGAGCGTTATCAACACTTCAACAAACATAATAGATTATCACATTGTAAATGATTACAAAAAAATACAAACCGATAAATCACGACTGTCATTTCTTTACTTAAACGCTCGAAGCATGAAAAAAAGGGGTAAAATGGATGAATTAAAATGTATTCTTCAATCAATACCTACCACCATACACGTCATTCTAATAACAGAAACCTGGATAAATACAGAAACTCAAGCTTTACAACTACAAATTGACAATTACACACATTATTATAATTATAGGACGGACGCTAGAGGAGGAGGAGTATCTGCGTATATTTATAATAACTTAAAACACAATTTAATCGAATCTACATATAAAGATGGAAATAACTATCTATGGATTCACTTAGAAAAATTAGCAGATGTTGGTGTAGTCTACAAGCCTGGTAACACCAATCTTGAAAATTTTCTTGAAGAATATGATGAACAATTACAGCGACGAAAAAGAGCAATCGTTTTTGGAGACTTCAATATCTATTGACTAAAGACCAAACATTAATTAAATACAAACAAACAATGCATGAATCAGGTCACAGATTTTTAAATAGGGTTAGTAAGACATATTGTACAAGAGATTCTACTACAAAAAAATCGATTCTGGATCATATCAGTACCAACCTAAAGATCAACCATTTCAATATTACTATTATAAACTCTTCAATGTCAGACCACAACGAAATATACTTACAAATTAACAAATTTAAACCCCCTCAAAAAGTTTATAAATGCTATGAAAAAGTAGACTATACAAAATTAAATAAACTAATACAATTTAGTGGGCTTCCAGATGACGACGACTATATAAAACTTGAGCGTAAAATTAAATTACACGTCCAAAACAGCAAAGTTATTAAGAAAAAAATAATAAACTTACCCCAAGAAGATTGGATTAACAAGGAGATAATCGATGGAATAAGTCAAAGAAATTTCTTATGGTCACAATACACAAAAAATAGAGACAATGAAAACCTACAAAATGAATTCAAACTGAAAAGATACACTGTAACGAAATTAATACAAAACGCCAAAGAATCATACTACCACAGGCTATTTAATAATTGTTGTAACAATCCCAAAAAAATGTGGACTCTAATTAATAAATTATCCAGTAACGAAATAAAACAGAGTTGCGCTCCTTCAAAACTCTCTTCAGACTCAAAAATAATAACTGACACTAGGGAAATTTGCGAAATTTTCAATAAATATTTTTCTAACATAGGATATCTTCTAGCAGAACAAATACCCAAAAAATACCACAACTATGAAAAGCAACAGTCACATAATACACTTACAGAAACCTACCCTGACTTATCCACTTTGGAACCTTGTACCGCGGATGAAGTCAGTAAAATCATAAAAGACCTAGATCAAAATGCAAGTACTGGAATAGATAAGATTAGCCCAAAAGTAATTAAATGTCTACAAAATCAAATCTCAAATAATTTGGCTAAATGTTTCAATAAACTTATGACAGTTGGACAATTTCCATTCACGTTAAAGATTGCCAAGGTTACACCTATCTATAAATCAGGAGTTAAAACTGACCCAGGCAATTATCGTCCAATTTCGGTGCTTCCAGTAATGTCAAAAATTTTTGAAAAAATTATTTACAAACGTTTAAAAAACTATTTGGACTCATTTAATTTTTTAACACAACGGCAATACGGATTTAGGGCTAAAAGTAATACTACCTCCGCAACTGTTGACCTTATAAGCAAAATTAAGGAAAACATAGACAAAAAAAATGTCGTTGTAGGTGTGTTTATCGACTTAAAAAAAGCTTTTGATACAGTTAGTCATAAACTACTACTGCAAAAATTAGAAAATATTGGCATTAAAGGACAAGCTCTTAAACTCTTTCAATCTTATTTAACCAACAGATCTCAAGTAGTCAAAATTGAAAATTTCCAAAGCCATACATTACCCGTCACTTGTGGAGTTCCACAGGGATCTATCCTAGGACCACTACTTTTCTTAATATATATTAATAGTATCTCCGAGTTAGTACTACATGGCCATTTAACTTTGTACGCAGATGATACATGTTTGTTTTATTTTGGGTGTAATATACAAAATATTATAACTCAAGCGCAAGAAGATCTAAACCGCTTACATGAGTGGTTTTTGTATAATCTATTAACGATAAATATATCAAAAACATGTTATATCATATTTAAACCTAAGAACAAAAATATCCCTCCCCATCCACCTCTAACCATCGATAATGTACCTATAGAACAGAAAAACTGTGAGAAGTACCTCGGTTTGATAATGGACAGTCAATTAACATGGCGTAACCAGATTGATTACATCAAGAAAAAACTCTCATCTCTCATTGGTTCACTCAACAATATTTCACGATGTGTACCTCAACAAATGCGCTACACTATTTGAGGAGCAGGCGAACAAAACCGGACTTGTCCACGTATGACAATTTTTTTTTTCTTTTTTTATATACCTCTGTAAGTAAACATCTATACATTACCAAAAGATTTTCAATCAATTCCAGCTCTTTCATATTCAAAATAAAGATGTAAATTTGCCTTTTCATGCAGAAACGGACTTGTCCTTTTAAAAGTAGGCTAACATTTTACTTTATTTAGATTTTCAATCAAAACTGGACTAAAACAATACAAATACAGGGTTAATTTTAAAACACCAGCAACCTCGCAGGACCAGATAGCTGACCCCATACGGAACAACTTTTGTTCTACGAGTTTGTATATAACTCAATATATTTAAAAAAAAATGATTTTACAAGTTTTTGTTGTGTCGTATTTTTCTTCCTAGCGTTCGGCGTGCGAGCGCGACTCAAAGAAGCCGCTCAGCTGGCTCGGGCGATGACCTTCAACGCTAGCCCCGTTCCCCACGCTTCGCGTGTTTGCTTACGTAATCTGCGATGCGTGTAGGTAACTTTCAAGACGGAAATTAAATGAATACTTATTTTTGTATGAAAATAAAATCTAACAAATTATCAAAAGTCGTAGAACAAAAGTAGTAGCTTATAACCTTTGGTATCTACCCCTGCGAGGTTGCTGGTGTTTTAAAAATAACCCTGTATATTCATGTTGATGGATTTTCAAACAAATTGTAACTTGTCCATTAAAATTTACGAATATTTTTATATGGTCACACTTCTTTAATGTATGGCAACCTTATTACAAAAAAAATGACAATAAAACAACTGGAAACTTATTATAAAAAGGTAGACAACATCAGAGATGCAAAACGAATAATAATAGAAAGAAAAACAAGCATAACAAATTCTCAATATACACACGATTCATCAAACAGAACGCAGGGTACTACATCGCCAACCAGGGGGCGATCTTGTCAACGTCGTGGGAGAGGCAGAGGTTTTAGAGGAAGAAATCTGAGCCGAGCTGAGTCTTGTTTTTCTTATATACACTGCGTCATTAAAGTGTCAAATTTTTATAACACTCCTGAAAACGTACTCAATACGGTATCTTTACTAAAATCACCCATCACTTCTTCGAAGACTTCCAGCTGTGAATGAGATTAAGCAGCAGAAGAAAAAAGATGTGGAGCAAATCTTGACTAAGCAGTTTGGAGAACAATGGTCAGAAAATCCTGAACTTGAATGGTTCAAAACTATAATTTCCAGTCATACATCAACTGCTGTAGTTACAGAAAATAACGTCAATGACGATGATGCTGATGCCGATGTTGAAGAATGCGATTGTTGTGAGCCCGATCAACAAGATTTTGTATAATGATTTTTTTTTTATTAAAGCTTTTGATATAAACTAATGAGATGTTCATTTCAAATACAGACTTGTCCAGCTACTTTTCAGTCAAAACCGGAGTTGTCCAAACTTTCGAACAAAACCAGACTTGTCCTTTACAAAAATAATTAAAAAAAAGCGACGGGTAATTTTTTTGATTAACATGAAGCGGGTACGTGTTTGTACTTCTATGTAGTTCGCATGTACTAAAAATCAGAACTCTGACTAAACTATTATTGCTTCATTCAAATTTTTCGCTCTCCTGTAAAAAATCATTTATTGGACAAGTCCGGTTTTGTTCGCCTGCTCCTCATTTATAACTCACTGGTAAAATCACATTTACTGTACCTGATTGAAGTCTGGGGCAGCGCTGCAAAATCAAAAATAAAAGAACTTCAAAGAACACAAAACAAAATAATTAAAATACTTTTTAAATTTCCATATACGACATCGACATTGAAAATATATAGGGATACAAAAATAATGAACATCAGACAACTTTATGTATATAATACCTGTATTTTAATAAGAAAAATGATAAATAAGTCCATTCACACAAACTTGCACTTTGTCCAGAAATCACAATTTTGCACACGTAGCACTCGCCGACCTAATTTACTTGTCCTACCAAAAATACGAACAAACTACGCAAAAAAGAATATTACTTTTGAAGGAGCTCAATTCTACAATAAAATACCAACAGAAATAAAAAATGTAAGCTCATTTAACAGTTTTAAATCTCAACTTTCAAACTACATACTCGAAAATCAGCTACTTTTCGTTTAAAAGAAAAAATAGCGAACAATTATGTTTATGCATAAAAAAATAGCTATTTTCTGTTAAATGAGTGCACGGCGACCACTTTACTGTAATTTATTATCTTTATGTTTTTTAAGTATTCTCATGTAAGTGACTTTCTTGTCTTTTTGAGAATAAAGTTCTTTAAACCTAAACCTAAATAAATGAACCTTCAATGAAAACCTACAATGTATACTACCTGCAAAAGCTAGGAGCTAAATGAGCGCAATTACCACTTTTTAGTTACCTGTTTGCACACGGCAACCAGGTAGTAGTGGCCAGAAAAAGGTAGGCAACCTATTTTTTACAGATAGTATACATTGTACACTTTTCATTGAAGGTTAAATTTTTTTGGTAAGTAAGTCAGGGAAATTATAAAAAAAAAATATTTTTTTTAAATGTTAATTAATCATATCCTTGACCATATTTTTTTAGGCAACCCTATTGGTATGTGTTCAGCAACACATTTTATACCCTAAAATGTTATTTTGGTCCGGTAAACAGATGGGTGAAGGTCAATGTTCCCCGGGATCTTGTACGTACCCTAGGGAATATACTATAATTAAATCCTTTTTAAATGTAAATAAAAATATTTGAATATTTTTTTTAACAAAAATTACGATAATGACACTGTCACAACAAGTTTCACACTATTTTTACAGTTTATTCAAAAATTTTATTATTTATTTTAGATGTCTACGTTTTGATCTTATTATTAGTTATTGCTAATTAATATTATACATTGGTGAAATAATCGAAAATAAATGGAGTTGTAATCTCAAATTAGAATAGAATAGAAGTGTATCTTACAATGCCACCGAAGAAAGGAAAAGGGAAGGCGCCCCCACCGCCGGTCAAAGCAACTGGCCCTCCACCTAAGCCCAAGAAACCACCGCCTCCACCAGCTTGCTTCTCTAATGAGGACATCGCCAAGTTTAAAGAAGTGTTTAAAGCCTTCGATGAAGATAATATTGATAAGGTACAAGATATTTACCATATTTTTCTGTACATGATTATAGTCCGGGTGGATTTTTATGCCTTGATAAAAAGAACTAAGTTCTTAATAATGAACGAATCTAGCCTATAAGACTAATAAGCAATATTTTTCTAACTTAATATTCTACGTATAAAATTTATTTAACTTAAGAATAATCTCCTTAGCAATTCCTAAGAGGCTGATATGGTGCTGCCACACCGGTGTTAGAAAATGTTATATAACATTTTATAACACCGGTGTGGCAGCATCATTTAGTAAACATTTCTTAACAATTTGTAACATTTTGTAACATTTCTTAACATTTTATAACCGCAGGCGGCGGTACTTTTGAGAGCGGCGCCGTCAAAGAAGCCGTCAAAGAAGAATGTTCAGAAATGTTATAAAATGTTAAGAAATGTTATAAAATGTTAAGAAATGTTATAAAATGTTAGATTTAATGTTAGAAAATGTTTGTAAACATTTTATAACATCGGTGTGGCAGCACCATTAATATGGAAACACTTTGTTCGTGTGTTATAAATATAGCACTATCACTATTATTTGTTAACTGATACTGGGATGGTATTTGCACAATTTTTTTTTTACAATATTTTATTATTTCGACCTAAAGATCTATGCCGATAGTATCTCCTTTATATAAAAAGTGGGTCCACGTATTTTTTTACACTTAGGTATTGAACTATCTGGATTAGTGACCAGGGTATCACAAAAGGAAGCAGAAATTTAGCAACAAATAACATAATTATAGATCACACCTAACACATGATATAATGCATTGCGTTTTTACACTTATTTATCTAAGAACTATAATTCGCAAAGAATGTAGCAGTTCTTAAAAAAGCTGAGTACAGTACTTCTAAAAAAACAAATTAATTTTTATATCCTCTCCCACTGAATATTAATTAATCTATTTCGTTCGTTGATATTGTCTATTCATTAATTCTGACGCATTTGTTCCCTGATGTCCTGACAGCTTAAATGGAAATCACGTGAGAGCTTCTACCACAATGCCGCAGCCGCTATTTTGGTCCACCTAAATGCCTATTGTATATTCAGAGGCACTCAGTTCAATCTATTCATTGTGTGTTCTGCAACCGTAACGTATGTACAGTATGCACTAGTTTCTTAAAATATGCACTAAAATGATAAACATCATTTAGATTCAGTCAAATTTTATCTCTACCGCCAGTTCGGAATGCTGTTTCGTTAAAAGAAGAACGGACAACAAACTCCAACGTTTCTCTTTATATTATATTATTTTATTTATTATTCTACAGGTGTCCATAGAAGCAGTTCCCACCATGCTCCGAAAACTGGGTTTTAACCCGAAAGGGGAAGAACTACGCCAACTATTTGTAATGTTCCTTGAAGACGAGTTAGTCGATACGGTCGAGTTCTTCGAATGGCTGTTAATGGTTGAAGCCAAAATGAACTGGGGGGATGATTTCGAGGCTACTGTGCTCAAAGCCTTTGCAGCTATCGGACACGATGATGAAGAAACAGGTCTCGTAGAATTCGAAGTACTTAAGGAAGAACTGATGACCTGGGGTGAGCCTTTGACCGATATCGAGTTCATGGATTGGATAAAACTTGCTACAAAAGATAAAACATATAATCCAGACGATGGTAAATTGGATTATCCAAAGTTTGTAGAAAATATGAATAATAAAGACGAAAAGTATATTAAGGAGCCAATAAACTTCTTCAAGCTGGATCAGAAGACGTTAGCTGCGATGGCTATAAAGAAAGCTCAAGAAGAGAAGGAGGAACAAGAGAGGAAGGAAGCAGAGCGGAAGGCTAAAGAAGATGCTAAGAGGCAGAAGATGATAGCCGAGGGTTTAATACCGCCAGATTAATTACATATTATTTGCTTATTATATTTTGTTTGGTTTATGAGATATACTTTGTATAGATTTTATGTTATAATTAAATTAATTTTTTAAGTAAGTTGATTCCTTTTATAGTAACATTGTCAGGATTAGTGCCAACGTTATTTCCCTTATCCAGTTGTTTGCGAGATGGATTTTGCCGACTAGAAGCTACATTTGTAATCCCACAAAGAAAGATAAAGCTTTTAGTGTTAGTTGTGTGTGTTTGTGTTGTGTTGTTGTTGCAAGACAGTAAGCTTACTATGGGGTCAAAACATTATTGTATGATAAAAAAATATATATATTCCTAGGCGATAATACTATAAAAGCACTTTCAGAGGTGCGCGACCGAGACGAAATACCGCGAAACATGACGACATTTCCGCGTTGTATGATTTTTTCATGTGACGGATATGGCACCCTGACGCGAGACCGTTTCCATACAATTTCATACAAACCGGACTTGTCTCTACGACCTGACTTGCGACTATGTCCCGTTCTCTCTGTCTCAGTTGCGTACTTCGAAACAGGCCTCAACAGTGAACTTCGAGATGCGTTTTCGAGACAGGAGAAAACTTAGTATTCGGAGTGTCTGTATCGGCTCTTCAGATTTCCTACCGAACGAAGCGCAATAACAAACTGTGGTTTATCTGAGAGACAGTGGTAGTTGGTGTAGTACCTATCAGTTGACAAAACTGCATAAAGCGTAGCAATATCGGAAATACATGCATGTCCTGTCTACTGCAAACAGTGCGACATCGATAACTTAATAAAAGTAGCAACATATAGTTTATTAAAACAATACAAATATGAAACATGCTTGAGGCATTTTATCTAACATACGTAGATACACACACGCCTTTGTCTCCGTAGGGATAAGCAAACGTGCTATTAGTGATGCATCTACGTTTCGTCGAGCTTATTTCAGTCCTATGATGTGACAAGTTGCGAGCCTTTCGCCACATACCGGGCGCAAATTCCAATCCCGGGCAATTTATGTGTAATTGTGATTGCCTGATCTGACAATTGAACCCGTAACCTCACGGGTCTAGAACTTATTTAAGTCGATACCACAATTTCCGAGCATTCCTTGGCGTAGTTTTTCTACACGCTTGACCTAGTTACATTCTAGCATTACTTCAATTACTAGGTTTTGTCCGCGGCCATGCCCGCGTTAGCGGCCTTTTGCGGGACAAAATGTAGCTTATTTCCAAATCCAGATCATGGTATTAAGTACTTTTCCAATTTTTCTTTCCATAAAAACCTTATTCGAAATATTACAGTTCAAGAAAATAAAAAAAAAATACTAAATCGGTTTTCAAGCCGTTTTCAAGTGATGCCGATACCAAGAAACAACATTTCATTTTTATTTATGTAAAGTGTAATAAGCGTCAGTAATCGGGAAATGTTTTCGCATGGAATATAATTTACATACTTTAAAAATATGGAGCAGAGCGCTAAGAGCGTGTAATTATTTAAACACGCTTGAATAATATTTTGATAAAAGTTTATAATGCCAATACATTATAATATAAAATTTAATAGCCCTTAGCAACAGAATCTTGGAATAAATCTCGTAATTTTTTTTGTTGATGAATGATGTTAATGAAATGAGAGTAAAATCCGAGCAGTAGTTAATTAAACATTGTTTAATAAAAACATTTAATTTGACCAAAGGTAACCTACTTAGGCTGAGAATCTGGGAGGTCCTAGGTTCAAATTCCAGGTCAGACAATCGAAATTTGAGTTTTTGAAAAATCACATATGATGCCCCCTTTTACATAATGTGACGGAAATAATCTCAGCAACCGCGGGTGCATCACATGTAACAAAAAATGTTTAGTCTGCTTTGGCGTAGTTTATAACTTAGACATTCGTAACTAACCTTTAAAAAAAACGGTATCTTTTTTTTATGGGATAGGCCGGCAAGCGAGCAAGTGGGTCACCTGATGGTAAGTGATCTCCACCGCCCATGTACGCCCAACACCAGAAGAATCATGGAGCGTTGCCGACCATAAAGGAAAGGGATAATTAGGGATAGGGAAGAGGAGGGGATTTGGGCTTCCGGATATCTCACTCACCGTACGAAACGCAGCAGCAAGCCGCTACTTTACGTCGGTTTTCTGTGAGACAGTGGTAATGACCCGGGCGAGCCAGCCCATTCACCCAGGGTAGGTACAACTGCTTTATTTCTGCCGGCAAGCAGCAATGTCAGTTGTTATGTTCCGGTTTGAAAGACATTTAAGCCAGTAAAGTGACTGGACATTATGATACTCAACGTCTTTGTTCTCGGGGTGACGAGCCCAGTCCAGTACGATGTAGTTCTGATTGATGATGCTTCCGTTTATGGGCAGGTGTGGCGCTTACCATCAGGCGGACGAACTGCTCGTCTAATTATTAACCTTATTAAAAACATGAATCTATATTAGGATTTGGTACCCAAAGAATATCAACGGAATCGAACAGAGCCTACGCCGTCTGTGTCTGTGTCCTAGAGAGTATCTTCTGAACCGTAATAGGGGTAGTCGACTGAAAGTTTCATAGAATAATTGTTATGGCAAATCTATAACAATCAATAAATAACATAAATAGTAAAAATTAAGAGGGACGGAACGGAACCCTCGATGCGTGAGTCCGGCTCGCACTTGACCGACTTTTTTGTTCACACGCTTCAGTCCATTTCATTCCATAAATTATTTTTATTTTCTTCCAATGGTGATTTACTGGAAGGTTTAGCTAACCAAATCCACTTTTTGACGTGATCTTTTTATTTGTGGGGAGACCTATCACGTGGAAACGTGTCAGGAATTCCATTGTCCCTAGGTTCTTTATTCATATATTTTCTCCTGGGAGTTAAAATGGGACGTGTATTAGACTTTTTAGACTAGACGGATACAATGAACCTGTACATAGAAGTATTGGAGAAACTTTGTTTTTTAACCGCCTTTAAGAGAAAGAGGTTCTTAGGCACGTACCGTTTTTTATGTCTATACGAGTAAATCAATTTCTTTGTTTAAATTAAACGTGAAATGATTTTGGTGAAACATTTTTTGATAGGTTGAGTTTGGATGTCTTCCCATGTAAATTTGTTTCAGGCCTCATGACTCCGTATGAGTAAAAAAATAACTCCTCAACGAGTAACAGCACTCTCGTTATGTTTAGGTTATTGTATTGGATTTTACATGCAATGGTTGTACTTTATACTATTGCATATATATCTATTGCAACCCTACTGATATTGTTAATTTGAAAGTTTGGATTATTGTATGTTTGTTTGTGAATGACATATCTGAACGGATTTGAATGAAATTTGGCACACAAATAAATACTGATCTGGGGATTAGGATTTAGGATAAAAAAGGAGAAAAATCCAGAAAAGGACGTATATATGTGGACGGAATCGCGAGCAAAAGCTAGTATAAAATAAGTTTGGGTAAAAGTCAAAAGCCAACATAAAAAAATAGCACTGACAAGTAAAAAATAATGTGAATGTTTTTAATTTTAATTAGATATTTCCAGAGTAAGTGCCGGTTCGGTCATCTAAAAATGCACCGACTGCAAAAAGACGCCTGCTCAATTAACGGTAATGATTTTTTTTACGGATTTGGGTGAGTTTGTTTTTATGCTGATTTAATCAATATAATTATTTATTAATATTTAATTTTATAAAAAAATATTCAGCCGTTTATAAAATACAGAAGTTTTCCTAATCGAATTCGAGTTTTTTTTGGCTTGGACGATCAGTATTGGAACTCTACGCACTTAATAGAAATTTAACTATAGTCAGAAATACAGTTATATTCTCTGTAATCATCGTAATATTCAAGCACCATTACCTACTCTGAGTAGGTATTCAAAGTGTCTGTTAAATTCGGCACAACTTTAAGTACCGAAATAATTGACTAAGTTTGTCTTAAGTGGTCACTGTTCAAATCGTCTTAAACGTCGCCGTCGTCCGTTTGTTGAGTTTACTTTGTTGTTAAGAAACCTTGCTGCTTATTAAATTGAATAAAGCGTCTTCATAGTTGGTTTGGTGACATTTTTATCAACTTTAGTGAAAATAAAAATCGCGCCATTCATTACAAAAACATCTTTAACTCTAATAGCTAAGCACATTTTCTTCAAACATAGTTAAGAATCATGTAATATAAAAAAACGCATTCAAATAGGGCTTATCGTTTAGGTTTTATGATATCACAGACAGATACTCAGACAGAAAAAGGGGTCAAACATATAACACTCTTTTTTGTTTGTTGGGAGGTTAAAAATATTGGCGGACTCCTGACTACATACTTTAAATCGTATTATTTTAAATTATTTGCAATACATATATATGCATTTTTATAAGTATACACAGAAAGCAATTAAACTCGTGCAGAGTTATTTAATAAGGTTTATGTGTTTTACGTGTTATAAAGAAGGGCACAATTACGTGTTCGAACGATTGCAATAAATTACTATTAGGTCGCCATGTCGAACCGGAAAATGTCGTACGCTTATTGTCACCGTAAAATAAACAGCTTATTGGGTTCGATTCGATTTTATCACGATCCGCGGGTGTTTAATTTTTGAAAATGGAACGTTAGATCACACGTTCGTGTGTTATCCAAATAATTCTTTCTACCAAGAACATCAATTGTTTTCAGTGGTGCCCACGTTAGCGCCATTTAATTTCAATGTATTTTTTATTTATTTGCCTATGTAAACGATGAAGTGGTAGGCTGCGGTTAGACGACGCGAAAAATTTCTTGCGGCCATTCATTTCTTCGTGGTCACGGGAAGGAAGGCTGAAAAGTCTTCGAAACGTCGGGATCATAAATAAAATAAAAAACCGCGATAAAATCCGTTTAAATTAGTTTTATTTCAATGAGTAACATTCGCGTAAACGTAAGAAATCATTATGTTTTAATAAATTACAAAATTATAATTACTCGCCATAATTGATAAATATAAACGTAAAACGTCTTTTTGAATGTATTTTAGGATTAGTCTAATATTGTCAGATTTAAAAGTCTGGATTTGTGTGAATTCTTGAAAAGTGGTATCCAGTATTAGACATAATATGTAACTTCGGCTGTCACGAATATTTCCTTTATCACACATGCACTACGACAAAGTTAATCGTAAGTGCAATGCGTCGTGTCGTGTAGGAAACTTAAATACAAAGTTCAATCAGGATTTCGCGAGTGAGTTAACAATAGAGTTTGGCCAACTTGCAATTAGTTTGTTGTATTGACAGTGTTCAGTGCTACGAGTTGTTTAAACTTGTTAATAAATCGATTCTCTATACCTCGAAACGACTTGAAAATGATTTGTTTAAGGTAGTGTAGATTGTACTTGGAGATACTGTAGGGTATAACATTTTTGTTTTAATATCGAGCAATTGCTTCATACAGCCTGTGGTGTAGAACTGCCCCTTAAGGCCGCGGACTCGAAGTCAGCGTCAAGCGGCGCGGCGCGGCAGCGGCGGACACCCGGTCTCGAAGTCAGCGGGCAGATCGCGCGGCGCTAGAGCGGCGTAGTGTTGTGCTATGAGAAATTAGTGTCTGTTCGCGAACGAAATTGATGTGAATATGATGTTCCATATAAAAAATCATTGAAATAATTTGCTCCACCACGTTGGCGGGCATTTTTGAAAATACACAGCACTACGTCAATGGATTCGCCAGATTGCCGATCTATGCAATTATATAAATTAAATATATATTGCAATTATATATATATATTGCAAAAAAACTATATTAGAAATGTGACCGCCAACCCCGTCAATCGCGGCCGTAAGACAGACAGCGATGAGGTTTGGCGATCCACGCCGCAATGAACAGCGATTTGAAGTGGGGGCAATAAGATCCCAGTCGCCACCCGGTGGCAACTGGAATTTTTTTTCCCAATTGCCACCTGGGGGCAATCCATGTGGGGGCGACTGGGACTATACCTCGATTGGCGCGCGCCCCTCGTACGTCACTCCTCGCGTCCGCGGCGCTGCCGCGCCGATGCTTTCGAGGCCAGGTCCATTTAAATCTATGCATTTGAACGCACCGCACCCGCGCCGCCGCCGCTTGCCGCTGACTTCGAGTCCGCGGCCTAAGAGACGTATAGCGAATTTGTTTTGAAATAAATCATTGAGAATAGAAAGGATATAATAATAATGAAGTTTAACAAGTTGATCGTTGCCCAGATTGGTACTCATTCTGTTGTGTACGCTTGTTGAAAACTTGAAATTTATAGCGAAAGTTTTATTCAAAATCGTAAGGTCACATTGAATTTCGTGTTATCTCAGGCGTCACTTTGTTAATTACAATGAATTTCTCATCTCCACCGTGCAGATTAGACAAGTTTCACCAAGATTTCAGAATACAAGACCATTTGAAATATCTAAAGTTTGATCAAAATTTTGCCACGTACAAAAGTAATTATGAAATTGGTATCAGCGTTGTTTTTGCATTTACAGAATTCTAACAATGGTTGATTCACAGCGCAGAGCCTTGAGCGGTGACTCTAGAAAAGTTCCTTAGAGTACATTAGATAACGTAGGTGAGCAGTAAAAAAGCGTTTTTGGAAATCCATTCCATAAAGAAGTAAATTACGGAATGGAAATTTGCATGGGAAGTGCGTAGTTGTTTAGTTAGAAATGAAGAGAGTATTATATTTATGGGATATTTATTCTCTAAAAACTATAAGTTTTTTTAGATGTTACAACAAGACGGATAATTTCTAAGATGTTGCCGATGGGGAATCCCACCGGGTATACAGCTAGCCTTTAGTACGTCACTTTTACGTGAAGATTTAGATATTTCATATAATTATTATAAAAGTTATTGATTTTGGAATTGTAATAGCAGGAAGCAGAAATATTCGAATAACTTTATTTATTATTATTAACTATATTGCTGGTGGGAGGATACTTGTATCCGACCGGATAGCGACCACCGTACACTGGTGCTAAAACCTGCCATAGTGGGTCCTATGGGAGGTACCTTTGCTGGCATGTATTAAATAATCATTAATAAGTTTTAGTTTAAGTTAAATAATTAATTATAATAGATTTTTTTTTTCTTTTCTATGTCATTGTCTGTTATATGTGTGCCAGCAATAAATGTTTCTTTCTTTCTTTCTTTCTTTATGGCATAAACTGCCCACCTTGCGTGGGTCGCGTTCCAGGGTCAGCCAGTGTATATCCCGGTTCTCCCCAGGGGGCTTGCCCCCTGATCCTAACCCTTTTCCCATCCCTTTTTCCTTCCCCTCCCCCTTGACCCTTTGGCAGGCCGGCATGATCTTGCCGACCTACGATGGACACATTGTTTATCGTTGGTCGACACTATTCTTGGATTGCGCTACACTTACCATCAGGTGTAGCGTAGTCACTTTGCCGAGCTAGGATAAAAAAAAAAATTAACACTGCCATTCATAGCAAAACGAGAGTTAAATAACATTGTATTACAGACGTTAAAAACCTCAGCTATAAAGACACTTACAAATGGAAAACCCTGATGTAAAGTACCACAGATAAAATTTAATCGGTCCTATTACGCGAGCTGTTGAGCTTCAATTTAGTAATGTTTACTGTTTAGGTATGAAAAAACGATTGAGGGTATGCAATTTCTATTTTCAACAATTTAGCAAGACACCCTTCTGTAATTAATCTTTGTTTTTCAGAGTTAGAGAGCTTAAATTCCTTTGGTAAATACAAATCGACGGCATTCTTTATTTGCTCGCAGCAGCAAATGTGCAATTGTGATTAGTCTCCGTCTATTCCAGTCTAGCACTTGGCAGCTTAAATTGTGATTTGTATCGAATGTCTACAAATGTTTCGAATTGGAAATCGAATTCGAAAAACGAACATCAGCTGGTTTAAGCACGTTCCACATATTAGGCGACTCTTCTATAAATTAGAAGAGATCAACATCCCAGAACCTCGTGTTCAGCAACATTCGAAATGTTGTTTAGAAGTGTGGAGCGAATATGCTAAGCGAAAACGTGGCCAGGTTCATTGTTTGCATTCAACATAAGGGAGGAGAAACATTGGTTGTATGTCAACTGTATGCATACGTGACTCGAAATTTCTTCTTCGCATAATATATACACGTATGAAAAAATAGAAAATTAAGCCATATTTACACAAGTACATTCAGAATAAATAAAAAATAAATAAATACACCCAACAGTCACATACATAGTCCTGACCCCACACTAAGATACAAATCTTGTGTCGTGGGTATCAGGAACTACGAGAGACTTTCGGTCTCACAACACCCAGACCCCGAGACAAATATCTGTGGATCACACAAATGTTTGTCTCGGTGCGGGGATCGAACCCGCGGCCTCTCGTTTCACAGCCGGCTACTCGCCCGCTGCGCCACAGAGGCTGTCAAATAAACGCTATTAGTATTCCGTTTACGATTTTGAGGTAAATATCATGGGTTTTAAAGGCACGTCTATATTGTCTCACGTACCTCCTTTAACACAGTATCTTAGTTTAATCTTCTTAGGTATAGTTTAATACCCTGATAGCGCGTTACATATAGCGGCTCGGGATCACGATGTTGTTGTTTTCTATGCTTCATACATTGCTCTAGTAAAGTGATGCCTAATTTCACAAACCTAAGTTTAACTTTAGATGAGCATTAACATATATCAAAAATTGTGAAGTCAGCCAATATTAAAATTAACATTCCGTGTAGTATAAATTCTGCTGGATATACATATATTTGCTGGTGGGAGGATACTTGTATCCGACCGGATAGCGACCACCGTACACTGGTGCTAAAACCTGCCATAGTGGCCCACCATGTGTGGGTCGCGTTCCAGGGTCAGCCAGTGTATATACAGGGGGCTTGCCCCCTGATCCTAACCCATTTCCCAGCCCTTTTTCCTTTCCCTCCCCCTTGGCCCTTTGGCAGGCCGGCATGATCTTGCCGACCTACGATAGACACACTGTTTGTCTTTGGTCAACACTATTCTTGGATTGCGCTACACTTACCATCAGGTGTAGCATAGTCACTTTGCCGAGCCAGGATTAAAAAATATATATATATATAAAATCCCTAATTCAATATTGAAAATTTCATTAGTTTGTCGAGTAGAAATCAAGGAGTAAACGACAAAACAGGACGTAAATCCGGTCATAAAGTTTAATGAAACATAAAACATAGGAAATAGAATAATATTTTGGAAGAAAAATGTAAAAATAAATGTTTGTTCCACAAGAACACTAGGTTTGGCAAGGGTCCAGGCGATTTGCAATTTTCTGGAATTAAACGCTTGATGCTGGGATTCGGAAAGCTACCGATAGCGGGATATAGAGAATAACTTATGTATGTAGACAAAATAAGGCACAAACTTTGGATTAGATTGGTGTTGAAATATTAATAAATCGTTGAAATATGAGGGTGTGCTGTTGTGAAATTGTATCGTTGTCTGATACTCTTAACGTATACACAGGTAGTTCTTACTTTTTAATACTAGGTAAGAAATTTTTGATCTTAAGGCGCTGTCACACGGGGAAATATTTGTGGAGCTAACCTATTTTGTTCGGCTACGTGAAGAGAGAAAGTACTTAGTAGAAACTACACTACTTAACGAAGATCTTCAATATTATATTTATGGTATTGATCAGTTAATACTATACAGATATTATGCAACACTTCTGTTCAATCCTCATTAAAGAAAGAGCAGCAATGCGGACTAGCTATAAAACCGCTACGACTGGGTTAATAATCAGTAAGTATAAATAAGCTTACAAAAGTACATTAATTTATTTCACAGTAGAATTAATTATACGTATTTATTTAATAAAATAAAAAAATATTCAATTACGTAGTCGACAAACAATGAATGCAACCAAATTTTAATACAATTTTCTACAGCGCACAGCGAATCCTTGAATTCTCGAAACATTTCTAACTGCAGTTTTGTATCTCGTAGTTTCCCTCTCGGTATATGGTTGGATTAGACGAGCGAAACCCAAATACGGAATTTCAAAACAAAAATACATTTGGAACAAAGTAACTAAGCGTGTTTGTCCAGCAATTTGTACTGATTAGGGTTACTAGATGGAGAAAAGTTTCTAGAAAAGTATTCTACACTACTTCATTGAGAAAACAAATCATTGTATTGTCAGACTGTTCATGTACTACTTAAGATTTTATTATAAATGCAGTGATTTCACCGGCTTCAATGTCAAATATATGATTCAATAAGTTGAATAGTCGAAATCCTGCATATTTAGGTCACGAAACTTTGAAATGTAATCAACTTATCAGTAAGTATTATTTTTGTGACTCTTATGTTCTCTGCTAGGTGAAATCACATTATATCGTAATAGTACTTACTACATATGAAATATTAGTTTGTAGGGTTCCATAAACAATTCACAATAACTAAATTCTATTACTACGCCTCTGCTGTCTGTGTGATCTGCCTATAAAAGTTCCATCTTTTGAAAGGTATAGGTTTAATAGGTAGCCTGACATTTTTACTATGTTTTATGATGGATATTCTAACAAATAATTAAAGAGCACCAACAAAAAATATATGGGTGTAAGTAGGTAACCCTGTTGGTTGGCGCCAGAAATAGACAATGCGGTGGTACCTCTTATATTTTACCAATGATGGTTTGCGATGTTCCCGCTTAAGTGTGAGATGAGATTATCAAAATTCCAAATTCAAATACGTCTGTTATTGCCAACTGCTAGTAACATCTGGGGTCTTTCAACTATTGACAGCTTATAGGCAAAGTTTAATAGAAAACTGTTTAATATGCGTCAGTCTGTTTGATTCTAATAAAGTAACAGATGCTCACGATCTGTACAATTGATTGATCGAATGAAGAATAATATGTACGGTATGTGAGGAGTAGCTATGAAGGTTAGCAAAATTGTGGAGTTTCAGAATTGAAGGATGTTATTGGTAGGCTACATTTGTTTTTTTGGAACCTTTTCCTTGAATTGAATGAATTTTGTTATTCAATCGTATTCTTATATTTGTCGTGTATTATATTGTGTTTATGTTATTAGTCAGACATAGGTAAATGTATTTTTCTTTTTCTCTTTTTTCTATCAGGTGATCGAATTGCTAGTCTATAAACTCTCAATTGCGTGATGCGTTATCTATAGATAAGAAAGGGATTGAGTATTGACGACTTCTCGAGGATTATTATGATAGCTGTAGTAACAGCTATCATAATAATGGAATAATAAGAGGGCCTTATGGTCCCACAACACCCAAACCGGAAACAAATATTTGTGGGTCACACAAATATTGGTCTTGCTGCGATAATTGAACCTGCAGCCTCTCGTTTCACCGCCGGCGACTCGTCCGCCGTAACACCACGGGGCTATCAAATGTATTTGTAAGTATACAAATACATTTGACAAATATTTGTTTCGGGTTTGGGTGTTGTGGGACCATAAGGCCCTCTTAGCTTTTGATATCCACGATAGAGGTTAACCTAGTGTAGGGCCAGGTCATGGTAAGTGATCTCCACCGCCCATGTACGCCCACAATACGAGAAGAATCATGGGTGCGTTGCCGACCTTAAAGGGATAATTAGGGATTGGGAAGGGAAGGGGGATTTGGTCTTCCGGATATCTCACTCACCGTACGAAACGCAAAAGCAAGCCGCTACTTTACGTCGGTTTTCTGTGAGACCGTGGTAACGACCCGGTCGAGCCGACCCATTCTAGCTGTAGATAAAACTGTTTACAGCGTGGCTGTACTACTAAAAAAATGTGTGACCGTTCGGTGTATTTATTAACCGCTTTCAAATAGGAGGCGGTTCTTATTTTTTAAATGATCGCACTACTACATACTAATCCTAATATTTGTTGAAGGTAATACGGTTCTCTACTTCCACAATTTAGTTTTGTATTTCTATTTCAATTCACAGCGACGTATATCACATTTATTAAAATACACAACATGTCCTGGTTTTCAGTACAAGAGAGTATTAAAAAGGTTTGTTTGCTTCAATTGTTTTTCAATTAATATGTATGTAGATTTTTGTTGGTTTGTGGTTTAACATTTAGTAATCGCTTGCGTTTGTTCTGGATTGTTGTCATGAAATGAATTTTTTATTTGCGCTATTTGGTTCTTTATTGTTTATTCCTTTACTTTTTAGCCATATCTAGTCATGATTTTTATTGGAATTTGTTTCCGGCATGTTGTAAACTCGCTTCCTATCATGGGACGGGTATATGGCGGTAGCTCCGAAAACAGACTTTCGCATACGAGAGACCTACCTGCTAGAACCAAACTAGAGTATTCCAATAATTTATTTTATTTTTATTTGGGAAACAACAGAATTAATTTTACAAACAAATAATAACAATAGAAATAACATTATCCGCAATAGTTTTCTTAGATTACTCTATCATATAAAAATAAAATGATCAAACGGTTAAAAGTTATAAACGGGGATGACAAATAGAAGAAACAGAAGCAAATATTATGCTTCTGATAACATACACTGTATTTGAACTGCCACAATTCACAAACCAGGTTCATTTAATACATACAGGTTACCTTAAAATTCTGAAATACTCGTAAATACTGAATGTATTTAGAGTATTTACTCGTAAATACTGTACACAAAATGCATTTCATACGTATCTTCATATATCAAAGGATGAATCCTTTTTCAGATCAGATCAGATCTATTCTCATAAGATATTGAGTAAATTCGCTGAGAAACGAAATCCCGACCTCTTGTGTCTGAACAAGAGGTTTTGACGAGCAATGAAATATATATCTCTATTTGAGCTACCTTATATAACCGTGCGTGTATGCACTATCAAATCTTAAATTAACGAAGTAGTCTTGTAGTTTTTCAGCCGGTCAGTAGTATTCACGAAAGTCAAAATAATACCATATCCAATATTAGCTTTAGCAGCGCACCCATAATTATAACATAGGCCTGCAAATTAATAAGTGGGACACCTGATGGTAAGTTATCTCCACTACCGATGAACGCCTCAATACCATTGGACGCGCTGTTAACCTTAAAGGAAAGGGATATATAAGAGATTACTGATGAAGGACCTACAGTTTGATTTTTGAATAAGACCAACACTGAGTGTATTTAGGTGACTCTTCTCGTTTTTTTTCTACACTTCGGTAACTCAGATTTCTTTATTAAAAAGGTAAACTTTACTCAACTTTGAGCTGTACTTTTTGAAAATAATCAAGTATCATCCAAATCGTCCCATATTTGGTGGGGTTATGCGTGTTTTTACACACAAATTTTCGCATCCAATTAGGACAATCCTCCTTTTTACGTCGGTCAAAAATCGGTATGGATACACATTTAAATCTGTCTCTAAGAAAATCGTAGGAACTAAAGGCGTCGCCATTTGTTTACGACTTCGAGCAGAAGCAATCTCTAAATGTATTTGCCTATAAATTGTACCTTCGGGGCTATGAGTTGAGATGTTTACTACACAAAATACATCGATATTGCGGGTCGGCAATAGCCCCTGAATTTGGTATTGTGGGTGTTTCTGGACGATGGTGATCACAAGTGCGGTGACCCATATGCTCGTGTGTCGGTCTTCAAACGGTCCGTCGGTCGGTCTAATAACAAATATTGGAAACATTCAATAACCGTTACGATACTTGAATATGTATAAATATTGGCCGGTAAGAAAAAGCGGTCAATTGCGTGTCGGACTCGTGCACCGAGGGTCCATACCACCCTTTATATTTTAAGCCGCATTGAGCACTTTTTGGTACGGGAAAAACGTTTGGTTTAGCGTCACCGACATGCTAATGTTAATTCAGACCATACACACATCGTATATACCTGACCATGTGCTCTGCGCGTTAGAGGCTTTTTGGATTTTTTTGGAGTGGTGAGTGGAGAGGAGTGGAGTGGAGTGGAATGGAAATACATGATATGTAAGGGCGAAATAGAAGCGTTTAAGTAGAAAGCGGACCCTGCTACTAACCCGGGAGATATCCCGTTGATAACAAAGATGATGATTGGTTATAACCAAGCAGAAAAAGAAAAAGAAGACTCAAAAGGATTATTCCCGCCTTTTTGGGAAAAAATGCTAGTCTAATAAAAACATGCCTGCAACGTCTCCGAGCATCGCAAATTGGAGTTAATGAGATGAAGAGATTAAGGGATACGGCTGGGTTGTTTCAAGCGGTCACTTATATTATTTGTCCAATCTTACTCACAATTACTGGGAAATTCAGATATCGCTGTGAAAACACTGCGTGTTCAACATGAAATAAAAGATGAGAAATTCACAGAGAAAAAGGTGCAAAGCCATTCTTTTTCAAACGATCGTGTACACGGTATAGTTTTTAATCGAATTGCAATAATAGAGAACGTATAAAAGATACAATGCAGTTGTGCCTTTTTCACAGCAATAACCTCAAACGTGAAAAACCAATTGGTACCCGGCGAATAGCTATCGAAATTACTTAATTGCCGATATAACCGGTAGAAATGGAATCCCCTTTTGTTGGTTGTGGTCCTTCAATTAATATTGCTTTTTATTTACTTTTGAAATTTTTACATAGTTGAAACTCTATTTTTGTGATTTTATAAACTATGTAGGTTTCATAATTATAAATTACAACCAGGTTTTGTAAATTATAACAAAAAATATGTTCTAATATTATTTTACTCACGTATTCATGTATAATCTGTGGACAATGTTGTGAGTTACTCATTTGTATTGTTATAAGTAATACCAGATTATATAATATTTAACGTGCAACTGCTTTTTGGTTCCGTAAATAAAATAAAATAAATTAAATAGAAATAAGAATCCGCGGCCTGTCGCTTCACAGTCGGCTATTTGCTCACTGCGCCGAAGGCTGTCAACTGTAAATCTGCTGCTTATATTACAGAGGGAAAATAAAATCTAGTGATAAAGTGTATATGAATTTATAATTTGCTCTAATGCATTGTGGTTCTTTGCATTTCTCTCACCATTAAACAGCTCCCAGTTTAACAGTTAGGGATTTAGGTGATGCTTTCAGAAAAGGTTAATTTAAAGATGTCTCAAAGGGCATCGATAATAAAATGTGACGAATACAACGGTCAGTATCTTTTGAGAAACATCACAGGAAAAAGGTAGAAATGTATTAGAAATTATTTAATAAATCTTTGGAATACGGAGCTTCCAAATAGAGCTAAAATAACATCATTAGCCGAGAAATATATTTTCACTTCTTTTGAATGTCATTTCTTCAGTTATGTTTTTAGTCGTTTTATGTTTTACGCATTTTTAATAACGTACCTATTTATACTCAACGGACTTTTTCAGTGCCTTTAATAAAGAATATTATGGCCACCATTCATTCACATTAGCTAAGAAACCTTTTTCTATAAATATGTACAATACGACTCAGTCCATTGTGAAAGCCACGCGTAGAACTTACTTCCTCTGTCTGTTCGCCAATGCCCTAATTTTTGCTAATCTACACTAGATACACAGGCACAAGCGGGATAACACAATTACAAAGTTTCACCGTACTGAAGAGTTGCAAACATTAATTCGTAGTGTGTCAGATGAATAGTTAGATAACCTGGTAATGCTGTTTATATTGATAATCGAATTTGGAACAAGGACTGTCTGACTTCCTTTTGTAATCTGTGGTACTGTTATACACGGGAAAAATTAAAGTACGGAAATTTAATAGCGGCACTCATCTCAAAGGAAAGGAAGGAAAGACAACATTAGTTTACTTATGTAATTCAATCAAATAAAATTACTTAAAATATTTTTAAACATTGGATAATCTGATTATATTGACAGCCTCCGTGGCGCAGTAGGTGAGTAGCCGGCTGTGAAGCGAGAGATCGCGGGTTCGATCCCCGCACCAAGATAAATGTTTGTGTGATCCACAAATATTTGTTTCGGGGTCTGGGTGTTGTGATACCGAAAGTCTTTCGTAGTTCCTGATACCCACGACACAAGACTCTTATCTTACTGTGGGTTTAGGACTATGTGTGTGACTAATGGGTGTATATATTGGAACGAAGTTCCTTACGGCAGGCTTGGAGGGGATAGGGATTTTGCTGCGTGACCGAACTGAAAAAAATGTGATAGTAAAACCGTAAGAAAAATGCGTGGAATAAAAACCGTTAAATGAGACTTTTTTAACTTAATTTGATATCTAGCACACAAAGTTAAAGTCGAAATTCCGTTAATAAAACAGATGGTTGTGAAACTTATGACATTTGGAAATGTAGACGCGGTTTGAAATTTGAATTTGAATTTTTGATTATAGAACACGGCCGTCCGTTATTTTTAAGTTGATAAAAAATGCTATACAATAGCTTTACCGCGGCAGTCTCCGAGTGCCACACGTCTTTTTTTTATTTCTATTTTTCTATTCTATTTCTATGTAATTTTATGTTGTCAAACAAAAATAAAGAGACCTATTTTGTTATTTCAGTTGATAATTTGAATTTTTTGCAATTTGTGTCGATTCTACATTAGCCGAAGGAACTTCGTTCCTACCTGGTGTCCCACGACACACACCAATTTTATTTATTTATTTATTTATATTCATTGAGGAAATTTCAGCGACTAAATGTGGCCGTATCTCATCGTATATTCAAATATAATTAAACCTTAGTAGTTTTGGATACCAATATTGCAATATAGATAGTATTGCAATGACAAATTCAATTTAAAAAAAACAAAGCATTGGCGCAAATGTGCAATTTACCTGATAGAAAGTCATTGTTACCGCCCATGAATATCCGTAATATGTAGCAGAAGAATTATGAGTGCGTTGCTGATGATGAAGACTGAGAATAGGGCGTAATTTGGGCCTCCGAATATCTCACTTACAGTAGGTAACGGAATAGCAAGCTGTACTTTCACGTCAGTTTTCTGTGAGATAGTGATAACAACCCGGTCTAGCCGGCCCATTCGTGTTGTTAACGAAACTTACTTACTGCGTAAGTAAATTTGGTTTATCTGAGTAATAATCTCAATATATGTCTCGTTTCTATGCACCCTTTGGTTTCAATATAATTAATTCTACGGTAAATACTAATCCAATCCTATTCAGATTCCGCCTGACATGTCACATAACATGTGACGGAAGCAGCTACTGCATCCGACACCAACTTCATGCAACAAAGCGAATTGTTACACGTTTGTAATGTATTAAGCGTACTTGCCATGCTTGTTGTAATTAAATACTAGCCCTGTATTATGTACGTCCCACTGCTGGGCACGGACGTTCTTTAATTGAAAGAATTTCGGGTTGTAATATAACTGATACAAGCAATCATAGATAATTTCATTCTATTGACTTGATGTAACAATAAGTTGAGGTGATTAGCAAATCAAGCTAGCTCTCGTGGAATAAATAACCTATAACTGGATACATTTTTGAGTTGTAGAGCCATGCTGCAGGCAGTTTTGTCTACAGCATGAATAGGCTGACTCGATCGGCTCGTTACCACCTTCGTTTCATTGGAAACTTATGTAAAGTAGTTGGTTGCTGCTGCGTTTCGTACGGTGAAGTATTCAGAGGCCTAAATCCCTTTAATTATGCCTTTTCTTTAAGGTCGGCAACGCGCCCATGATTTTTATGGCATTGTTGGCGAATATGGGCAGTGGAGATCACAACATTAGATGACCCATTTGCTTATTTACTGGCTAATGCTACCCCCTCGGGAGGACCGGATATACACTGGCTGACTCCTTTTTTCGTCGGTTAAAACGACATCTCGGGAACGCAAGAGCTGCTTTAAGCTTGGAATAGTTATATTTGTTAAATTCGGTCTATAACTTTATTTTAAATGCATCTAGCGCTTGGCATATGGTTTTGTTTCAACTACACAAAATTTGGAGTCAGTTTGTAAGTTAACTGCGTTAAGTATTTAATCTGTAGATTCAGACACGATAAATCTTTAGTGCAAACTAGGAGTAAGTCCTTTGATAGTACTGTATTAAGCGTTTAAAATTCTGCACGGATCCAGCCAACAGCTTTTACTTTGAGAGTGGTACGCTTTGGGCATACGAGACAAACAGTTTATTTGCGGTAAACGTTTTAGTATTTTAGAGTTGTTATTCAAATAATTTTGAGAATTATTTCATTTCTTTATTTGTCAGTATGATTATATTCTTTTTATCTAGTTCCAGGGCTGACGGGCTGTGATCGAAATTTCAACGCTCCGTGACTGTAAAAATCAGTACCAAGTATTTTTTTTTTAAATCGGTGCGTACATTAATATTAAACTAATATAAATATAAAATGAAATAATAATCTACTATATAAAAATAAGTCGGGTTTTCCTTCCTGACGATATAACTCCAGAACGCACGAACCGATTTCCACGGTTTTGCATTCGTTGGAAAGGTCTCGGGCTCCGTGAGGTTTATAGCAACGAAAATCTAGGAAAAATTTCAATAGAAAAGCGGGAAAATAGGGAAAATCATTTTTTAAATACAGCGCCATCTCTGATACATAGCATGTACTACAAACCAATATTTTAAGTAGATGGCGTCGGTGCGTGACACATTGCTGACAGATGGCGCCACTGTTAGGCTACTTTTATCCCGGAAAATACAGATCACGCGGGCGGAGCCGCGAGGGACAGCTAGTATTATTTAAATATCTACGTACTTCTATTAAAATACTTCAGAGAGTAAAGTAATAAAATAATAAACTAGCAGGATATTGGATGAAAAGGTTTTATAAATGAATTACGTATTAAAACTATAGGTACGTAGTAGCAATAACATACGGATTTATTTAAGATTTTTAAAAAGGTTATCGACTTTTTTTTTGCAGAATAAATAATTTGAAATAAATAAAGACTACAACTATGCTATTTTGACGATCGTTTTACATACAAAGTTGTAAACAAAACATTTAAACAAAAATAAAAACGAATTTAATTTACTAAAAAGTTAAAACAAAACTATCATAACCGTTTCATTCGTCCCTCGAAATATAAGACGTAAAATATCATAACGCTTTATAATTTCATTGGCTTCAATGTGGTTCAAACCGAAACCCAACAGTGCTTACACACTGCAGCTTGGCGGCAGAAACAGATAAAGCAGTGGGACAAAAATGGCATTTCACGTACGAGGAACTTATCGCCTAGTAAAAAGATTTTTGAGTATTACGTTTAAATTCATATTATTTCATTATCAATTATATAAAAAAAAAAAAAAAAAAAAAATATATATATCAATATAAATATAGCTATATCAATATAAGCTAATCTTCCCACGACAGTATCTTCAAGAGTTTTGTGTAAGTACAATATTAAGGCGTATGTTTCAACGTTTCTCGGTTAATTAAAGCCTCTGTGTTGTGTCCGGGGTGTTGGCGTCTGTCAAAAGTAGTCTCTAATTTGTCAGTTACAAAGCAAATCTCGTGTACACAGCACACCCACAAAATATATGTTACATTCAAAGTAAACTGTATGTACTGATGCAGTGTTTATTATATTGGTTAGCCCAGCAGATTTTAAGAAATCTCTTTAATGTGTAGTACTCTGTACTTACTACTACTACTAGTTACGCCTCCTATTACGTCATGGGACGGAAATAACCTTGGCGAATCGTTGGTGCAATACTTGCATCTCTGTCTACCCGTTTGGGAATACAGGCGTCAACTCATATACTTCATCCCAAAGCTGCATTAACGAGTTTGCCAGAATGTTGCAGTGTGTTTTCACTAATAAATGTCACAAACCTAGTTTTTAGTTGAAACCCATGTAGAGCAAAAGTCACATGCCATATGCTTTCTAGTGTAGTTTACAGAATAAGTTAAAGTTAGGGATGTTTGTTCATTTGAATTTTCGGAATAATTACTTCTGCCGCCAAGCAACAGTGTGTTAGAACTGTTGTGTTTCTGTCAGAAGGACACGGAAACCAGTAAAATTACTAATCATTATGATACACAACATCTTATACCTCCAGGTGACGAGCGCATTCCAGTAACATGCAATGGTTTGTAATTCAAATTTCCGTGTGGTTTTTTAGTTTCAGTTTATGGACAGGCATAGCGCCTACCATCAGGCGATCGACCGGCTCGTTTCGTCATTCTGGCAAATAAAAAATAACGAAAGGCTACTTTCGTCACGTCATTCTAGAAAATAATAAAAATAGTATAGGCTTCTTTTCATCCCGGGAAACAACACTGAAGCGAACGGAGTCGCGAGAAATAGCCAGTAATAGACACTTAAGCCGCTCTTGTATGGAACATGTTTATGTATGCATGAAAGTGATTTTCAGAACGTCTCCCTTCGATGTCCCCATAAAATGAACATTGAACACTCGCGTCCCATATGCTCATATAGACCGGCTTCATAGCTGATCGGGTTTTCAATCTAAAACGTAATAAGACCTTCCGCACTATGATACTTCCCTCACTGAAGTATCGGACAGGATTATAAAAAATATTGATCGTAAACCCCTACCAGTGATAGAAAATATAACCTTGAAAAACCTCCTATTAGAAGGAAAAGTTCTGACATTTTCCAACTGTTTTTCTTCAAACATGCTTCTAACGATTAAACCAGCTTTCCAACAAACAAACTGAATTTAAATTAAATTCAAATGCCAATCCGTTTAGGTGCTAGGGTGCCACACTCACACACCACCTAATTCTGCCGACCTACGATAGATATCGTCTGAATTCGTCTGTCCTTTATCAACACTATTCTGGATTGCGCTCCACTTACCATCAGGGGTAGCGAACTCATATTGCCGGGCCAGGATAAAAAAAAACAAAAACAAATGTGCCAACTTATAAAATATCTCTTTTCCACGTCGCAGCAACAGTTTTAGGTATTTGCAATGTTTTTTGTTTACAAAAACAACGCACATCAGAGATACCAAACGCCAAATTAAGCCCGCGTACTAAGTATAATTTGACATGTAAAGGAAATGTACGCGGTCTCAAAATAGATTGCTGTTGAGCCTTTTTAAGCCTTTACAACTTCTGAACTCCAATGTTTTATGGAAATTAAGCATTGTCACGATTGTGGTTTTTAAATCTGACACACTGCCCCATTTAAAGTAAGGGTATTTGTTCAATTTATTAGATGGAAATTTGTTGAAACATTAGTTATAATTGTTTAGGATACGAGAAGCTTTTCGGATTTAGTATTGGATTGCGTCTGGTTGTTATTAGAGCAAATTTTTGTTCTAGTTAAATTAGGTAGCATATAATTTTTGAGTATGTTGATAAGGATTAGGATAAGGATAGTATTCTAATTATTGTGAAGAGATATCAGGATTATGTGTATTACCGAATATCGATAGTCATTTAAGTAAGTTATGATGTTCTATATTTTGGTAATATCGTAATTAATGGACTTTATTTTAGTTTGTTTGTTGGTTATAGATAAGTTAAACATAAAGGGATTTTATAATTTTCTGTACTCATATTAATTACGTTTTTGGACTGCCTCTTTGGCGCAGCGGGCCAAAGATGAAATGTTTGTGTGATCCACAAATATTTATTTCGGATCGGGGTGTGTTTTCGACTCAGAGAGGTTCATATGGGGGCAGGTAGGTGGTCGGTCGTAAAAACTATAAGTCGGAACTTTCTGTATCATATGTTAAAAGTATGTTGCGCCGACCCCTTTACGAGTGGAGTGATGGCTGGTAGAAGGAAGAAATGTTAATTATGTTTACAATATTACATAAACATCCAAATATTTATTATTATTTTATTATCCATAATTATACAGTTAAAAAACTTCAAGAGCAGTATATCACATTGCATACATGACACTAGACTGTGTTCATCATCCCGAGACATAAGATGTTAAATCTAATGCTCAGAAATTTCACAGAAAAACACCGTGAAATGGCAGCATGCTGCTGCGTTTCGTAAGGTCAGTGAGATTACTGGAGGCCCCAACCCCTCTTATCTACCCTATCCCTATTCCTTTACTTAACATTCGACCATCCTCGAGAATCCATGGTAGTGGTAACTTTATCTGAAGTCCATAAGGAGAATGTATCCATAATGGCCGGTCATATCCTGAGGGAAGTTAGTTGTGGTTGTATAAGCGAAGTACTCGGTTTACTGTTATAGTTGCTCTAGATACATTGTGCATGGAGGTGTATGTTACAGCTAAACCATTTCGAGATTTAGGGCCGAACTATGTTCATGTATTTTTTTATATATATTTCAGAGAATCATGCAAAGGAATCACGAATGTTCTGCCAACAAAATATTTTTATCACCTTGAAATGTGTTTTTTTGGCACGGTACAGTCAGTGCACTGCACTGGACGGTATGTATAATGCCTCAAATATAAAGCTGACGTATCGCTGTCGTCATGTATCCCGGTCTCGTGTCTCGACGCGCGTCACAATATAGGCTTTGTTGGTATGTTTTTAGGAACGTGACAAAACACAAGAGATCATGACGCGTGACGTCAGCGTCACGTCGGCTCTGTTTCCTTAAGGCCTGTTTAAATACATAAAATAATATTTATAGGTAAATAAGGCATGGTATCAAGCTGAGATAGGAGGAGCAGATCGGTAGAAGACTGACTGAGTGGTCTTTGTTCAAATTAACATCTCTTCAATAAAAACATGGCGGTTGCAACGTCAAATGGGATAAGACGGAGTTCAGCGGAACCAAGCGGAGACGAGACGTTCCGGAATCAATTGTTCAATGCCTGAAATGAGATACAAACACAGAAGAGAAGAGTGACGTAGGCAGCAAAATTTTCTACCGCTTAACCATAGAAGGGAAGGAATGTTTGCTGGCTCAAGCTATGAAGAGATGTACCTATGCTAACTAGGGCACAGCGGACAGCTTATGCGCTAGTGGCGAAGCATCCGTTTATAAGATGCTACAACGCTCGGGTCGTCTCATACTGCTTATATCTCTTTCGTCTCTACGTGGCTACCGTAAACCTACGGGAAACTATTCAAATTATGACCGTATTCAAGAACAACCCATAAATAAATACTTCGCCTAGTGAACATTTCCGGTATGTGCGCTTGCTCCGTTTTAGTTTAGCGCAAAAAAACCATCAGTATTCAGAAATCGCTATTCGCTACTATGAGTTCGCGCTAAATATGAGTTACCATAGTACTAACGGTTCTAAATGCGAGTTTTAGTACAGTATACACCGTTCACATTGTACGCTGCGATCAAAGAAAAATGATATACATCCACAGACTACTTGGAGATACTACGTATCATACATCTCCCCTCTCCGCTTGTCGTAAGAACGATATCTTTGTTACGTAACTCATAAAAAGGCAAAAGAAATAAAGAAAAGTTGTTAATAAAGAATAATGTTATATAAATGAAATTATATTAATTACTATTAAATGTGTAAATACGCGACTGAGACAGGAGACCGCAAGATATGACAACAAGGACATGCCCACTTTGTATAGGTACGTTTTACAACCGAGATAGGACACCGCGACACGCGACCGTTTCCATAGACTTCATACAAAATGGAGTTGTTGCTATTGCTTTATTTGTAACGTTGTGGTCTCTCTGTTTCGGCCTTAAGATTTTAATAAAGGGGATTATTTATCGTGAATCACATAAATTATGTTTACAGTCATCGATGTATAAAGTGCCTAACATTTGAACTGGATCAATTGCTCATCTCATTGTACGCATATTACATCAATCCCTAGGGTGTTTCCACGGCAACGAAGCCGAAAATTCAACTATTTGTGAATAGTTCTTAGTTCGGTAGTTTTCTCTTGGGAGCTATTTCACAGTACCGGATAAGTTTCTCTATGATTAGATGCTATGTAAGTTTATTTATGTTTTTACGTGATTGGTGGGCGGTATCCGGTAATGGCAAACGTCGGGGAGACACCGACGCTGTTCTCAACCAACTTCAAAAATGAGGTGTTCTCGATTCGTTGGTATTTTGTTTATATTTGTAGGTATGTTACGCGATATCGCCGCCAAATCAACATCAGCTTGCACTCCGTATTTGTATTTACAAAAATATATATGCAGAGCCATCCAGCGCCCCTAGCGGATCGTATTGGAAACGTAAAAACTTCAAACATATTTTTTGTATCTAAATGGCTTGATGACCATCGAAAATATTCACATTAGGGCTACGTTTGTAATTAATTGTCTGTTTAATTATTGTTTATTTAATTCAAGACATTTAAAATCAAGTAAAATAATTTATTCTGTAAATTGGATTATAAATTTCACATTTACATGTCAATAATTTTTAAACTAGATTATACATTTCGTGGCTAGCCATGAGAAACTGCTGAAACAAACTCATGGGTTATTACCCCCTTTTAATGTCCAGCCATTGATTTTACAGAATTTACGGAAGCTTAGAATCTTCACAAGAGTTTTAACAAGATAGTGAATCAAGTAACCACGTCCGAACAACACAATTATTCATCTATTCTTAAGTTGCATTGTTTCAAACTGCCACTAATACCTTAAACGTTGGTTCTTAGGGTGCGGCCACAATGTAATAGCCTGAATAGTGAAACGAGCAAGTCGCTCGCGTGATAAGCGCCACGCCTACTCACACGCAGGCACAATATAAGACTTTGAATTAAAAAGCAATATATGGCAATGGATTGCTTTTGTTACCCCTATACTTAGTTAAATCTCATAATTCCCAGCAATTTCACTGGCTTCAATGTCCTTCAAACCAAAACACAATAGTGTTTACACACTGCTGCTTAGTGGCAGAAATAGACAAAAAGGTAATATTTTATGTGAAGAAAGTCTGGCTGCCTCCCATATTTGCTACGCTTAATGTAGACGAGAGTTTGTGATATGTCACATCAAAATGTTCCTTAAGTTCAAGTTAGATGCTTAGAGTTTATCATACGACCAATGCAAGAATTTAATAGAAAACTATAATTCACGAGGCCGCACTATACAATTTGAATATAAGAATCTTGACTCGCCCCCGTAAATGACTTTCTTGCCAGTCTTGTACGAGAAAGTCTCTGTATTTAAATGGTGATGATGTCGCCGTAGTATTTTTTTTTGTTTGGTTGTTATGCTGTTAGCTTGACTCGGGTCGGCTGTATACAGCTTCACCGGACATTCGGGTGAGTGCTTTCTTCTTTTTTTTTATTTTTTTTTATGGCTTTCGCAGTATTATGCATTTAGCCAGTGTCAAGTATAATTTATTCTCAAGTTATTTTTACAAGTACGATGAAACACGGGTGCGGTCGATTTCAAGGTCTTGTCGGAGTTTTGGTGTTAACTCCTTTCAGTACGATGCTTAATTCACTTATTTTAATGTTTCCATACACTGTTCATCACCGTCAATGTTTATTGAACAAATCCACACCACTTTTGTACAACAAACACAACTCTAAACTATTTTAAGAAATAAATTAAAATAAGCGATGAACTGCGCTGTCAGAATTCCCGCCAAAACTCTCAGGGTGAGTGCTTTAGGCGCTCTCAACCCTTATGCTTGTTCAGGCATTTTCTGTTGCGGCGTCAATCTGTGTACCTTTAGGCCAAGTATAATTCTGCTGACCATTGCGGGACGACGTCTCTCGAGAGTTGACATTATATTTTCACTGCACTGTACTGTACGAGTACTTACTGTCAGGGGCAGGGGCAGTATAAAAAAGCGTAGCTTTTAGGTTATGTTCATTACATTACAAATATAACAAAATCCCGACCGGGACACGCAAATTGCAAATATATATATTTCACAAATATTTAAACATGATATATAAAAAACAAAACGTGAATTATGAAATCAATTTTTTTCGGCTCATACTTTGACGTGTAAATAAACAAATCTGAGACGGAAATAAATTAAAATTCACGCAAGCATAACCAATATAGGCAAATATGTAAGGTTGTGTGCCAAGTAATAGACTTTTTTAATATGAGACGGATTTAATGGCAAATGCCTTATTTGCCCTTCAACCTATGTTCCAGAAATGAAAGACAGTTCATAGCAGGTTTGCAAAATAGAGTGCTCTCGTAATATAAAACACTAGCTTTTGCTTGCGGCTCCGCCCGCGTGAACAGCATTTTCCGGGATAAAAGTAGCCTGTAACCGTCTCCAGGGTCCCATCTATCCCTGTAGATGAATTCATGAAAATCGGTTATTATAAATAGAAATTACGCACTAAGTTACGGTCAATTCACCGCAACCCAATATTATCTTCTCGCTTATTTCTAATCTAATCCTATTAGGTTATTGACTGCAGTAGCTGTCCTCTCCCACTTCCCTGTCTCAGTAGTTAAACTCTCGCGTTATAAGGAAAATTTTATTTCTAAACAGCACGAGTTATTCGCACATTTTAAAAACTGAGTTACCAATAGCTAGCTATAGCGATCATGTTAGACATGGTAGCAACCAATCATAATCACATAGATTTTTGGGAGTGGTCAGTGTTGGACGATGATTCCGCAGACAGCTCAACTTTTATCGGATCTACCGTTCATGATCTTTTTAGTACTCTAAAAATAATCAACAACTGAGTCCGATTTTACAAAATAATTTATACCAAATTATAAAGATATACGGGCTGCCATGTCAATTTATGTTTGCCGAGAGACAGTTTTGATAATTTAGGATCTTATTAGTGTCAAACTTAAGACATTAAAGTTTTAAGAGCACCCATTTAGCAACACCTAACTCTTACGAGGACTTGTAAAACGACGCGAAGTATTTAAATGTAGAAATAATATTTCTTAGGATTGAGTTGCGAATATATATTTTTTCCTTGACGATAAAAAAAATATTTCCTTTGTAATAAAGATGTTAAAAAGATATGTTTCGAATCTTAATTCTTCTTTGCATCAATTAATATAATAGTTGTTTTAATGCTAAGGACCTGCATAAATGCGAGATATGCAATCTCAAGGATTATTTCCCCCATATCGGAGTGGTAGTGCTCCATGCACTACCACTCCGATATGGGGGAAATAAAGGGTTTACTTCGCTCTCCCTGGCAAATGACAACTGGCCTGGTTCCTGTGGTATTGAGTACTGGTGAACACAGGAATGTATTGAAGAGCAAGTCACTACATGCGCGATTCTATCAAGCTCGAAATGGGCCCGATGTGGACCAATTTGCTTCTGTATCTTGGCTACGTTTCGGTGATATTTTCAGGTAAACTAAGGGTTTTGACATTGCAATTATGGTCGAAGTTATTATCGAACAACTACAGAAAAAAGATATATAAAAAATTACATCTTGAAGAATGGTACGATCGACACCTGTCGGGCATGCCACTGTCTCGGAGAGTCAATCAGGCATGGTATTTCAGGTTATTCGTATCTTGCATAGACATAACCTAGTGGCAAAGATCATAAAAACTTACACACACACTGACAACAACAGACCACTGCGGTACCGTATGGCTCCTTGCCATCGGAGGGTGATATTATTTTATATTTTTGAATGCTTTATTTTTTATTCTCTTTATTGGATTTAAACATTTCAATACGCCATTTTATTTTTATTTACGCGTAATTTGCATCAAATACAATTTTAGAATAAATATTCTTGTTTTAAAGTATGAATGAATTATTTTAGTTACGAAAACTCTATCAAAGAAGAAGAAGAATTCGAAGATTTAGGCAAATATTTTTTCGAATGTAGGATAAACACACGCACTTACATTCGTACAGTTATTTTTAATTTTGATAAAATGAAATGATACAGTATTTTTAATTTGTCCCAAATCCTACTTTCTACTAATTATAAATGGATATTTGTGAGTTACAGGACGTAGATGTTTGTAAATCAATCACACCTTAGCGACAAAACACACAAATTTAGCAAATAGGTAGGTCATGATCTTGATAGGACATATGCTACTTTTATCTCGGAAAAAGGTACCTATTCACGCGAGTCGCGTGCAAATCCTAATATATTTTTTTCAATTGTCGTCTTAATTTTAATAAGACGTTTCGTTGTTAAGAAAAATATTATGACTTCTATTTTACTAATCCGCCATTTCTCGTGCAATGCGGCATACTAAAAAGCAATTTCACCATAAGATCGTACGAATGGGAACATATAAAACAGAATTTTTACTTGACTGCATTTGACGGAAACCAAGCACTTTATAACCAAGCGCCATTTGAATATATTAAATACTTATTGTAAGAAAAAAAACGTCTTGTTTGGATTGCTTTTATTATATATTTTTTTGTTTGTTTGTTTTTTTAATTTTTCTACTACAAAGAAATACTAGCCTCGTTCTGCAATAGGGATGTTACGAATTTTCGTATTCGCATTCGCTTAAGCGAAAGATTCATTTCTATGTGGTTTTGCCGCCAAGCAGCAGTGTGTTTCGAAGCACTGTTGTGTTTCGGTTTGAAGGACATTGAAGCCAGTGAAATTACTGGGCATTAAGAGATTTAACAGCTTATGTCTCGGGGTGACGAGCGCAGTTCAGTGCCATTCGGTGCTTTGTAATTCAAAGATCTGTGTGGTGTTGCTTCTGTTTATGGGCAGGGGTGGAGCTTACCATAAGGTGAACGCCTTGCTCGTCTCGTCATTCAATCAAATAATAAAAAAAAAATCATACAAGTTTTCGTTCAAGCTAGTAATAAAAACATGTGGGTTTTTTGGCCGGTATGTTTTTATTTATATATGTTACTATGTATATATTTTTGGCTATTGCTTTTAACAACAAGGCAGCGCGTCTATGTTTCCTCAGGTGGTCATGGGCGGTGGAGATCACTTACCATCAGGCGATCCACTTGTTCATTTGTCACTTGTCTACTTTGTTGTATGCTGGCCTGTGCCATAAAAAAAAATTATATATTTCATAAAATGCAAACCCGTTTAAATTGAATGTAACCGTATAATTTGTTCCGAAACGTTTCCCGCCACAAACGAATTTGTCCCCAAATCTGTAAATCAATCACCACACGTGTAGTGAGTCGACTTTTAAAAATATTCCGTTTATTTATGAGGTCGGCGCAATGCGGGGCCCCGCTGATTGCCACTGAATAATTTATTTACAACTTTTGAAAAATATTTGAATTGTGATTTGCGGCTTGAATCTGCTATTGTACAACGTGTCCTAAAAATATCTGTATTATAGGGATTGCGTCAGACTATGGCGTATTAGAGGCTGACGTCATGTGTCATTTACAACACAAATAAATTTAAAAAAGAAACATCTAAATCGATGCATATTTCATGATTCGTATGTCACGACGGGATCTAATCTGACACACAACCTGACACGGTGCTTTCTATCCAATAGCAGCGACTCAAATGACTATTTTTAGCGTTTTAATGTTTTTTGAGTTGGCTTTATTTTTCTTGATACTGACGTTACTCAAATAATGGTTTTATACGAATACGAAAAAATTGGTTAAAAGATGTGACTGCAGTTTATGTTTTAAATATCGAAATAAGTAATAATATAATAAGCAATAAAGGGTGGTGGGAATATCTCGCTGTCTCCCTCCCACGCGTGCACGTTTTTTTTATTTTTGACGGGTTTATATAATTCTCTCAATAATAGATTTAGCGGAATGTAGCTTATTGAATAAAATAAAAAAATACCAGTCAAACACCTCATTATACCGGTCTGAAATAACTGGATATACACCGGCTGACGCGGAAACGTGACTTCAACGAGTAGCTATCTATGGTGAAAACCCGTCACCATGTGTAAGGTGGTCGCTAACCAGTCGAGTGCACATATGAATCTGTGACCCTTCCACCAGCAGCTGTTTTTGGGCAGCGTAAAGAAATCCATTTGTGATTTTGATCAATCAAGTAAGTTTTGTGTAAATTTTAAGATAAATGTTGTCAGAGTGAATGGATTTGAAATCCACAGGGATTACGACCGTTGTTGATGTACTACGAAAGTTTATGATTGTATTTATCTATCTAATACAATATTTGTTTACAATCAATAATTTGATATGTACTTTTTCTTGTAAAATTATTGTTTTAATAACTGCATGTTAGTTTTGTTGTTAAGTACACATTATTGAAATAAAACTAATTTAAAGGGATTTTATATTAATGTTGTAGTTTTCTATTCATTTTCATCCCGACGCGACGTTTCGAAGACTTTTCGTAAACATAAGAAACCATTATTAATATTTAGCAAACTATCCCAATACATTTAAAATTATAATGACTTAAGTCAGTTCTTTACACAACCATTTGAAAGGAGTATTTTTTTACGATTTAATTAGTTTTGTTCAGCTGATAACAACATAATAAACACAAATATAAACACGGATTGGAAAGGCTCACGAATTCGATGTACAAACTCAATTGATATACAAAACCAATGATTGAATCGTGTTTACATTGGGTGTTGAGCGAGGGTCAAAGAATGGGTTGCGGTGGGCGAGGATTATTCTATTTGGTTATATAAACCCGCGGGATGGAACGCTGATTTACGTACATAATTTAATGTGCAATATAAAAAAGGATACTGCCTCGGTGGTACAGTTGTAATACGTAGGCGGTACGACTACTTTTTTTATAGTATAGGCCAGCAACGAGCAAGTGGGTCAGCTGATAGTAAGTGATCTCCACCGCCCATGTGCGCCCACAATACCAGAAGAATCATGGACGCTTTGCCGATCTTAAAGGAAAGGGATAATTAGGGATTGTGAATGTGATGAATTATGGTAATTTATTATGTTTCTATCACGAAACGCTTAGTATTAGCCCGAATTATACCTAATATGGTGATAGGCTTGCCGCCTATTATGGGACGAAAATAATCTTGGCGAAATGTGGGTGCACTGATTACGTCTATGCCTACCCCTTCGGGAATTACAGGGCTAAAGACGTGATAAAATAGTGATATCACGACGATATTGAATGCCATCCTACTAATGGGCATGGACGTCCTCTACTTATTTTTTTTAATTGAATGACGAGACGAGCAAGTCGCTCGCCTGATAGTAAGCGTCCCGCCTGCCCATAAACAGAAGCAGAACAGAACTTTGAATTATAAAACACTATATTATGGCACTGGACTACGCTCGTCACTCCGAGATATAAGATGTTAAGTCTTATCAGTAATTTCACTGACTTCAATGTCCTTCAAATCGAAATACAACAGTGCTTACACACTGTTGATTGGCGGCAGAAATGGACAACGCGGTGGTACCAACCCCTCGGCCTCTCTCTTCAAACCGGTGATTCGCCGGTTAGACTACGAAGCCTGTCTAAATAACGGTATTACATAATTTCACGCAGAAAATGCGAATACATAATATTGTTTGTATTTTCAAGTAGAAAATACAGAACTATGTAAGCAATACGAAATTGGTATGTAAAATAAAGACAATATTTTTATTCCTGTGCTGGCAATAAATTTTCCGTACAAACAAATATTTTCTCCGAATACCTGGTGATGTTTTTGTTTTATTACATTTGTTCACTCTAATATTCCGAACAGAAGGCGTTTGTTTTAAGTATTTATGACCTGAAGAAGGCTATGAGACAAGATATTTTTTAGCCGCGTTAGCACATTAAATTTTTACGAAGTCTCATAGCTTTAGTTATCGTGTTGGGAATGCCATTATTTGTTAGGATTTTTATTAGCTTGAATGGTGAAACGACCAGCTTTTTCGCCATTCGCATTTCGCCAGGCCTGCCCATAAATAGAAGCAACACCACACAGAGCTTTGAGTTACAAAGCATTGCATGACAGTGGACAAAGAACACATAAGATGTTAAGATCTCATAATTCCCAGTAATTTCATTGGCTTCAATGTCTTTCAAACTGGAACACAACAATGCTTACACACGGTTGCTTGGCGGCAAATAAAGACAAAGCAGCGGTACCAATCAAGATGGCCTCTTACATACGAGGGACCTACCATCTAGTTAATTCAGGATATTTGTATGTAAGGCGAGCAAGACTGATTATAATTAACGAAACAAAAAGCCGGTAGTGCCAAAGTTTTGAAGTCACGTAGTGTTATTACAGCTGCCATCAACAACAACAGTATTAACAATTCAAACTTGGGTAACAACTCATCATGCCTAAGGTATAGTTTAGTTTTGACAGCCACCGTGGCGCAGCGGGTGAGTAGCCGGCTGTGAAACGAGAGGCCGCGGGTTCGATCCCCGCACCGAGAAACATTTTGTGTGATCCACAGATATTTGTCTCGGGGTCTGGGTGTTGTGAGAGTGAAGAGTGTAGTCTCTCGTAGTTCCTGATACCCACGACACAAGAATCGTATCTTACTGTGGGGTCAGGACTATGTGTGTGACTGTTGGGTGTATTTATTATTATTATTAAACTTGGGTAACAACTCATCATGCTGAAGGCATAGTACCGCGCTAAGTTAAAGCTTCTAACCTTGATGGCGCATTATCTTACTTTGTAGGAAGAGCTTAGAGTGGATTTTTATTTTGTTTTGCTCGCGATTCCGCCTGCGTGACTGTCTTTTTCCAGGATATAAGTATTGCATGTCCTAATCCAGATCATGTCCTACAATTCATATAAATCCGTTCTGCCGTTAAGGTGAGATTGATTAACACACTTCCGAATTCATATCACAACCATTTAAACTCGTAAACATCCAAACTTTCATATTTATATTAGTAGGACATATAATGGGAGTATAATACGAGGATAGTAGGACTTAGGCTATTTTGTCGATAAATTTTGGCTTTCAAATACCACGTTATGAATTATAAGAAGATATGACTTAAAACATTATAAGTTACATAATTATGATTGTCATTTGCTGAATATTTTTACTATTAACATTTCAAAAAAGTTGAAACAATTGTGCGTTTTGAAAAATTAAAATTCAACATAAATAAATTATTATAAACATTGAAAGTGAAACGTTATCCAAATTTTAATAGTTTAGGTCGACTTGCATAGCCTCACTTTGCCGAGCCAGGACAAAAAATAATGCCTAATTGGAGTATCGGAGTTCTAGAAGTACGCTTAAGTTTAGAATCGGAGTTCTAGGTTGTGTTAAAATGAAAGAAAAAACCTAGATCTTGTTAACAACGGTAAACATTATAAATAAATGGAGCAAAGAAGCTCGTTCCGATTTTATATGCAATTTATATGCAGCATGCAATCCTTTGATGAAAAATGTGCCACGACTATGAATAACTATTTAATTAGGTTAAAAGCGTCTTGAGACGGGTGGTAACATTCCTTTCCACAAGAAACCAATAAAAACTCTTATTTCTTTTTTGGCGCCAGCACTCGTTCTGAATTGGGTTATGCACAAGGTGCGTTCAAGTTCCATAGCTAATTCTCTTTAAAGTTATTGGTGCTAGACGTGGCTGAAAACTTGGGCGACTTGCACAACGATTCTTAATTGTATTTATATGCTAATCATGTTTAGTATTGTCAAAATTTCACACGATTTGACTTTTTTAAACACGGATTTCGTTGCAAGTGAGCCTTTTAGCTTTAAATACGGATTTCGAACTAATCTTAATTTTATTTTATTTATCATTATTGTTACCTCATCATTATCTATATCTATCTGCACTTTTTATCGTTTAGATTTAGTAAATCATCAATCTTGATCTCATAAGACCTTCTTAACCTAAGCCTACACCTTAACTAAATCTTGTATTATAATTATCTTGATTGAAAAATTATTCACCAAAATGAAGACAAAATCAGCCAAGCGGGAATCGCACGCGCGCAATTAGGGTTCACGACCGCGATCACTTTATATAGTTACCTTTTTATTATTCGTTAGGATAAATATTCAGTGAAAAATTTAGCCGGATATATATTACGGTTCCAAAAATAGAACCCTTTCAGTAGTACAGCCCGACTGCCAGATAGACGCAGACTTATCAAAAGGAATCTGTTGTCACCTTTTGGGCATGAAATTCAAAAAAACACGAACGAAAGGCAACCAATATTACCCGAGGTAGAACAATAAAGTAACAGACAGTTGCAGACAGCTGGAGTTCTCCTCTTTGTGATGTACGATGGTCAGGTTGAAATAACTTGCAAAGCTTTCGTCACGATTTTACTGTGGTAGGACATCAGACACTGGAATTACTCTCGGTTTTATATCTTTAGCTTCTCCTTGACTTGTTTGTAGCAATGCTAATAAATTGTTGAAGGTTTATTCATAGCGTTTTTGTGAAAGAATCATGAAAATTACTGCATTGATGTTGAAGTTTTAATCCTGTTTCAATCCTGATTTCATCCGCTTATCTGTGGTATTTTTTTCTTAAAATTTAAATGGCGCCAATTTTTATTTATTTATTTGTACCCGTATTGTACCTAGTATATAGTACATAACGTTTGATATAGTGTAGTCACTTAACCATGCCACGATAAAAACATAATAAATTACCTAATTTTAGAAGCAATAAAATCATTCTCACGTTTGCGAACAAATTGAGAATAAAATTCATATTTCAGTATGAAAAGGGTTTGAATATTTATCTAAGTTGCCGGCGGCTGTTAGCCACTCGTAATATATATAAGATTTTTATTTTAATATTTTATAATAAATAAGTGCCAGAATATTTGTAGATAAGTCGATGAAGCTATAAACTACTTTATATCAATTGGCATACGGTGGTGATTCAATTAGGCTGCGGTTAGACGACGCGAAAAATTTCGTGCGGCCGCCGCGCGGCGGCCGCGCGGCGGCTGCACGAAATTTTTCAGTCATGGCAAATGTATGTCTTATTAACTAGGACTTAACGTTGAAATTCTTTGTGAGTAACCAACCGCGCGGCGGCCGCGCGGCGGCTGCGCGCTCGCATCGCGCGATCGCGCAGTCACCGCGTGGTTGGAGCGCTGCGAAGAATTAAACATTATGGCTTAGTCAATAGAGTTTACATTAGTTTTTCGAGTTATTCGAGCGAGGCGCCCGCGCGGCCGCAACGCGGTGGGATTCCTTGTCATATAAATGCGCCCTTATAGTCAACAAGAGTTTTTAGAGGCTATAATTAAAAATAGATTCTTATATACAAATTACCTTTTTACAATTAATCAGATGTTTTATATAATTCAGTGAATGTTGTCGAGATAAAAAAGAAATCAGTAGAATTATTGCGACCGAAAGTTTGGCCAAAATCGAAAATTTTAACTAGAACAATGAAGTATTTTATGGCTTTTGCATATTTTTATTAAAACTGTTCTTCCAAATGTTATTTCACCACGTATATGTCATTTGGTCGATTTTTTTTTTGTTTAAACGTCAGTAAGAGACGCGTACTTAAGTATTTAATCCAATTTTAAGAGAATATACCAGTTGGATTGAAGGCTAAACTTGTGGTTTGAATATAATGTCAAATTTGATGTATTTTTATGATGTATCGGTTAAAATCAGTATGTGGCGATGGTGTCACGGTATTTTGGAAGGTGGAATAGAAAATCGGTGGACTTACCGAAAAAGCGGTTGGTTCTGGAACACTAATTTCAATCAATAATATGGTTTATAGCCCGCTGCAGTCACTGATCGGTAAACGGTTGGCGAGTTAAGCAATCTTTGGCGTGGTCAGTTTATGGATGGGTGACCGCTTAGTGGTACTGAGCGATGATCTTTGAGACCTTCGTGCTGCTTGAAAACTTTGACAAGGGGTCGGCCACTGACCATTCGATATAGAATAGATCAATAATGCATTAGTTTATAAATACATGTAGGTACGTAAAGTCATTAATTAATGAAATAGAAATTAGTCGCTTGTATAAATTTTCGAATAAACAACCATCGTTTATTTTTATAATAACACATTATGTTAACATAATTCTAACGATCGTACAAAGGCGCCCAAGAGGCTAATTTAACTAGAACACCGACGATTAATAGCCCCTATAAACTACAACATTCCAGACTTTCATGAAAATACATTACAATTAGAAGAAATGTGGTTGTAATATTCTTAAACGTAGCGTTTACTCGACGGTTAATAACTAATTCTGTTGCGGCATTCCTCATTAATTTGGTAAGGTCATGCGCGAAATTGGTGAAAATTGTTCGCAGCTACTCAATCTTGGGGCTTAGTGGGTAAATGTGTGTACTTACAGAATTGATACAATGGGAAACAATTCCGTCTAATGTCGTAGAGAACTCTGAAGAACTCGCACTTTGCAGTCTCTATAAATAAACATTCTGTTTTACTTGATGTGAGGTTATATAAAATATTGTAGTATAATTAGATCTGTTATTTTTTAAGCGACTTCATTGCACATAGTGTTTCTCTATGCGCATCAGCTTGTAAATGTATAGTTTGTGCGTGATAGTGACGTGATGCGTAATCCTGTACATTTAATTTGCACTATAATCCTAAATAGAGTTTAACCACTAAATATGTTAACTAGTGTAAAATTTCTATACGTTTCAATGTTTCTTTAACAGATACTTGAAATCATTATGCAAGTGGGGCTACCAACATCATAGGCCCAAAGCCAATCTCACCTGCACGTGGTAAACTCTGTTGGATGGACGGACGAGGCAATGTCGAAACTTGGTTCCCGTTGTGGGTTTTGCGGGTCAGACGGTGGGGCACCCCGTATAAATCCACTATCAAATCATGATGGGAAGGCAGAGACTGCCATTAGCTTGGATAACATTAGGTAGAACGAAAAAGATGGCTTAGCATTGTTGTGCATTTAGCCAATGACAAGTTTTAAGAATTCAGAAACTCAATAATTAGCTCTACACAGAAATTTTATATGGTTACAAAGACTATGAGACATGAGTGTGGCAGAGTTTTGAGTGTTTACTTTACTTCCAGTACGATGCTTTTTAGACATATAGGTATAGGGTGCATTTTTCGATCATAAATACTCTATATCAAAGATCCTCATTGAAAATCAGCGCTGCATAATCCTAAGGCCGTACTGCAGCCAGTAGCTGAATGAAGGATCCCGTTGTTGGATCAAGTTATTATAATTTATTTGTTACTAGCTTTTCCTCGCAGCACCGCCCGCGTGATCTACCCTGTCTCTATACCAATTTTCAATAAAATCCGTTCTGAATTTTCGGTGTGATTGATGAATATCAAGATTCCTGTTTTATCAAGTTACCAAGGGAGTATTTAATCGGTATAAAAAGTATCCTATCACCCAAGTAAGCTCATACCCTGTCTGTATACCAAATTTCATCAAAATCCGTTCAGTAGTTTCAGCGTGATTGAAGGACAAACATCCAAACAAACAAACTTTCACATTTATAATATTAGTGTGATAAAGTTTAGAGTACCTAACACATTATTTTTTATATTGCTCCAATAATAAACATATTTTCCTTCTTTATTCTTAAGTTTTTGCTATCGGGCACATTGTTATACTTGTTCGCAAAATAATTTCAGTATATTTTTAATCTAAAATCGGTTTAAATTTCAGCAGCAAACATTTTTAAAAAACAATTGTTCATTTCAGTGAAATATATGGAGACATGTGAATTGCTTAGATTTTACGAGTGACTTAGGAATGTCTGAGGGGACTTATATAAAGCCAAATTGGCACCTAAAAACCTCATCTAGACGTTGAAATTAGTCATGTCTTCACTGTATTGTCTGTACAAAAAAAATACAGTTAATTCTCGCCGACGAGACTGGATGAACAACGATTCCTTTACCTTTTATACGAAAAATAAAATTAAAAAACCTATAAGATTAAAATGTTATTATTTTTTATTCATTTAGAGAAAATAGTCTAAAGTCATATGTAGTCATATCTATTAATGTTATAAAAATGTGCTGATATATAAAAAATCCCCGAAAACGTCAATGATATTATTGAAATAAATCTCCATTAAATCAGATTCTCTGCGATGTTTTATTGTCTCTAGATTTTAATTTGAGAACTTGAATATCATACTGATAGGCCAGACTAAAATTTGAAGACGAAATGAATGAGCTTTAGGCGTTTTTAATTGTGATTTTGACAAAGCAAACTTTCCCTCGGTCTTATTTACATGTTTATTAGTACCCCTCGTCCTTCAGGCTTTGGTCTTAAAACCGCCTTTAAACGAAACTCCCGCTTTTATTTCATCCTGTCCGTATTTTTCAAATTTGTTGAGACTTAGTCCCTATTAAGTATTTTAATGATATGATAAAAATATGCTCACTTTTTCATCTTTAAGAATTTCCTTATTTAAGAAGCCATCTAAAATATGTTGCCATATTGACAAATTATGCCCTGTACTGCGATAGACTTTCCGAAATTTATCATACTAGTATCAGGTTAAAAGGGTTTTTTCAGTACCATATGCGACCTTTAATTTTCCATAAAGAAAGTGTCTTTACCAGCAGATCTCATAGTTTTTGTTTACATGATGAATTCTTATGTTTATGCGAATATTAGTCATTGAAATAAAACTAATTTAATCGGATTTTATCGCGGTTTTTTATTAATTCTGATCCCGACGTTTCGAAAGCTTTTCAGCCTTCGTAGTCACGGGGTGAAATGAAAAAATCCGTTTAAATTAGTTTTATTTTAGTGTTTTTGTTTATTTAAAATATCATCTCTGTGCTTAGCCTCATCTCATTACATTGGGGTCAGCCCTATTCGTCAACATTCTTCAAATAAAACGATTTTGGGTCACCCATTTCTATATCTGGGCTTTGTTCACGTCATTGCTGATAGCGTTCATCCAATTTCAGAGGGGTCTTCTTTGTTCCTTCGAGCCTGTGTCTATGTTCAGATCCTTTTGATTTTCTTTGTCTTTCTGCACATCTATACCAGCATAAACGTGGTTTAGATCATTTATTTTTCTTCGATTGGGCGGTCTTTAAAAACCTTTTTTTAGTTTCATGTCGTTTAAAAGAGAAAACCTTCATGATTAATGATTTCATTTTTCAAATCCCTTTTACTTTCAATAAATTGGCCTGGAATTACGCCAATAAACAGTAGTGTTACGAGTAATAAATTCCCTGGTCGCCAGTTGTATGGGAAGTGGGCGTACTCATAAATAAAACATTTCTGGCCAAAGTCTCTCTATACGATATCTGTAATGCAGATCACCTACTATATGGGAAATTTCGTGGCCGTATTGTTTTTCTTCACATTTTGGTGTGGATTTTTTCGCTGCAACTCTTTGAATAATTTGGTGGACCTTTGTAATAACTATACCTCAATTTTGTATGGAGTGAGTTGCTGTAGACAAAACTGTGTTTACCCTGTAAGCACCCTGGGCACTGACTCAGGGCCCCCAACTGATGGCGTTACCCAAATACCAAAACCCAGTAGGTATAAAGATACTTATTTAAAATTAACAGCACACAAAAACAACACTTATTTTGACAGTGATTTCGGTGATGACTTAAAATTAATCATTAAGTCATCATTAAGCATTAAGTCCGCCTATACATTTATGTATTAACTGTGTAAAGTAAAATAAATATTAAGAATAAAAGGAGGATTCTCTAACCACCAAAACAAACTGTATGGTGGTGTGCATTACTTGGGACGGCCCTGCCCATGCCTGAGGCATTTAGTTCGCCTGTATTCGTGTCCACAAATAAAATGTAATTGGATAAATTAAATGTAACAATATTTACTGCTTAGGAAATGTCTAAACATTAATCGAAATAAGCAGTACTCGTATATTTAAAAAATCAAAATATTTATTAAAACCATAAAATGTTATACGTTGTTAGGACGTCGGAAAACTCCACCGCCAGATCAGAAGGTTGTTTCGCTAGAGAAGAACAGGCAAGAAACTTTAACGTTGCTCAATACAAATTTATAATTATTAATGAGGGCGTAACTTTTCGAACGATTATTACAAGCTATGCTCATTATAGCACGCAAACTAAATATTTGTTGTAACTTTTGGAAAACCGGTTGAGTTGTGTCCATTCCGCATAATGTTACGTTAACATTATGTTTGAAGTTCATTATAATTTCAGGTTGTTTTTGAATAACCTTGCTATTCCCAGCTATATTTTTGTTGTACTGGAAAACTTTATTTACATTATACTGTTGAAGATTTAAAACATTAAGGAAGATTGGATACCATTATATTTGGGTACACTACAATAATACGACAAACTTTATTCCGACAGTCACAAATGCGAATTTCAAAATACCGATTTTCATAATTCCGAATGGTTTAAAATTCCGAATATAACAACTCCGATGTATCATTTATCCTATTTTTATAATTCCGAAATTTCAATATTACGATTCTCAAAATACCGAGTTTCAATAGATCGAATAACAAAAAGTCCGAATTAATGATAATTCGAAACATCAAAAATCCGAATTCCGATTATTAAAATACCTGTTAATTAAAATTCCGAAATAAAAACGCCTTGTAAAACTGAATAGAAAGACAAATCAACACTTAATTGCTTATTAAAGAGAAGTATGATAGTATGAGGAGGTAGAATTAAAAAACTCATGTCAAATGCGTTTTAAAAATATTTTCTTTCCAATAAAAATATTTTTTTTGCTGGTCACAATTCTAACCTAGCCCAAATGATTCACCAACAATAGAGGGGATCTGGCGCTCGGCGGCCGCTGCCGCGGCACGCTCGCTGCGCTCGCTCGCCTTCGCGCTTCGATGGTCACAGTTCTAACCTAACCTAACCCAAATGTATGTAATGATTATACTAACTAAATCAAAATATTAATTTTAGCAATTAATTCGGAATATTGAAAATCGGAATGTCGTTTTTCGGACCGAGAACCCATCGAGCATTTGTCTCTTCGAACATATAAAAATCGGAAAACAAACATATCGTATTTACAACTTTCGGTAAAATAATTTTCGTAAATTTTAATAATAGACTTTATAATTTTTAAGTATTATGAAATTCGGACTTTTGAACATCGAAATTCGGAATAAAATATTTCGGAGTATTTGGGTGTTCCCATTATATTTGTGTACGTATGCGAGAGTCTGTTTAAGCAGGTACCACCGCTTATTTGATCTCCTGGTCTGAAAGATACTGAAGTCTGTGACGTCTGTGCACTATGAGATTACATATTCTAGATATTGATGAGGGCAATGTCATGCCATGCAGTGCTTTGTAATTCAAAGTTCTCAGTAGTGTTGGTTTATGGCACATACCATCAGACGAGCGATCTGCTCGTCTCCTTATATTGTAGAAAAAACCTTTACAGGTTGACGAGGCATACAATCAGCTAGTTAGTAGTGTTTCTTTCCCGTTCTTCTATAGGAATAAATAGCCTTCCTAACTAACGATAGAGTTCAAATTAGACAGTATATAAATAATGTGTAACATTTTATTCAATCAAAAATATAAGTAACGAATAACAATAGATTTGGGGTACACTACAATAATACGACAAATTTTATTCCGACAGTCACAAATACGAATTTCAAAATACCGATTTTCATAATTCCGAATGGTTTAAAATTCCGAATATAACAACTCCGATGTATCATTTATCCTATTTTTATAATTCCGAAATTTCAATATTACGATTCTCAAAATACCGAGTTTCAATAGATCGAATAACAAAAAGTCCGAATTAATGATAATTCGAAACATCAAAAATCCGAATTCCGATTATTAAAATACCTGTTAATTAAAATTCCGAAATAAAAACGCCTTGTAAAACTGAATAGAAAGACAAATCAACACTTAATTGCTTATTAAAGAGAAGTATGATAGTATGAGGAGGTAGAATTAAAAAACTCATGTCAAATGCGTTTTAAAAATATTTTCTTTCCAATAAAAATATTTTTTTTGCTGGTCACAATTCTAACCTAGCCCAAATGATTCACCAACAATAGAGGGGATCTGGCGCTCGGCGGCCGCTGCCGCGGCACGCTCGCTGCGCTCGCTCGCCTTCGCGCTTTAATGGTCACAGTTCTAACCTAACCTAACCCAAATGTATGTAATGATTATAACTAACTGAATCAGAATCCTAATTTTAGCAATTTATTCGGAATATTGAAAATCGGAATGTCGTTTTTCGGACCGAGAACCCATCGAGCATTTGACTCTTCGAAAATATAAAAATCGGAAAACAAACAGATCGTATTTACAACTTTCGGTAAAATAATTTACGTAAATTTGAATAATAGACATTATAATTTTTAGGTATTCTGAAATTCGGACTTTTGAACATCGGAACATCGAAATTCGGAATAAAATATTTCGGAGTATTTGGGTGTTCCCATAGATTTGGTATGGTTTAAAATGAAACAAAAATACTTACTTTTTTAATTTATAATTGTTTATTTTCTTTTTATTATATGTAAGTTTACAATATGCGGGGTCTGGAGCCTCCTTTTAGGCATGCAATGCCTGTATTAGGAGACTCCTACTTACTTACTTAGGTATTTAGTTGGTTTTATATTACATTTTGGGAATTAATCTTGAGGACTCCTCTTAAAAATTCTCGCTTTACAAAGCGTTTACTCGTATTACTATTACTCTAACCGCCTCAAGCATCAGAATGAATAAAGACTTACTTAAATAATACATTAGAACAAAGTTAGGTTCAGCGCAGAGGAGGCGATTAACTACTTGCAGATATTCCTTTTTGTCTTCTCGAAATAAAGCCAGAGTCCACGTTCTTACTTCGTCTAGACGCTTCCACTTCTCGTGACTTCTTCGTAGTGAGACTATACTCTCATTATTCCTTGATACACGTACTTCTTTTATTTGGTTGAATGACGTGACGAACAAGGCGCTCGCCTGATGGTAAGCACCATGCCTGTCTATAAACAGAAGCAACACTACACAGGACGTTGAATTACAAAGCACTGCATGGCACTAAACTGCGTTCGTAACCCCGAGATATAAATAATGTTAAGTCTCACAATGCCCAGTAATTTCACTGGTATCAATGTTCTTCAAACCGCAACAACAATGCTTACACACTGTTGCTTGGTGGCAGAAATAAACAAATCGGTAGTACCAAGCCAGACGGCCTCTCGCATACGAGGGATCTACCACCTTGTAGGCTACATCTGGTCATTACTTCAAGCCAGCACTTTCTGTCTTACCCTTGGAACGATTTGGCACAGGCATTTGCGACCAACGAGTCGTGCATAGTACTTGCATGAACAATTATTATGGATAACATTTCAATCTTATGTAGTTTTAATATTGATGCAAATGTTAAGCTAAATCAATATGTTATTATACATCAAGGCTCGCTAAACAAATTATATATTGCATGCTATTTTGAACTAAGTATAAATTTTCAGTGGTAGAGCCACGCTCAACACAGTTATGTCTCCAGCATTAATGGGCCGGCTAAAAGGGTTCGAAACCACTGTCTCATAGAAAACCGACGTGAAGTAGTAGCTTGTTGCGTTTTGGTTAGTGAGTGAGATTTCTGGAGGCCAAAAGCGTCCTCCCATTCCCAATCCTCTAAGTTTGATAACGCGCCCCTGATTCCTTAGGTATCGTGGGAGTATATTATGGTCCTTCGTATGCGAGAGGCTGTCTGGGTTGGTACCACCGCTTTTTCTAGCAACAGTGTGTAAGGACTGTGTGTTTCGGTTTGAAGGACATTGAAGCCCGTGAAATTACTGGGCATTATGAGACTTAACATCTTATGTCTCAGGGTGACGCGCGCAGTTCAGTGTCATGCAGTGCTTTATAATTGAAAGTTCTGTGTGGTGTTGCTTCTGTTTATGGACAGGCGTGGCGCTTACCATCAAGCGAGCGACTTGCTCGTCTCGTCATTCAATCAAAAAAAAAACATGCGAATAGTTTCCCGCCGAGAATATGCCGAACCTAAAACGAAACGGTTTACGCGGTGGCAAATTTCAAAGCCTATGAAGTGCTGAAACAATCAAAGGGTTCCACACCTTTGGAACTTTGGTTTAACTAGAGTTTGGTGGCTCTAATTAAATTTCTCGTTATTCTGATTGTATTATGGATCATATTGTTAAATATATTTGTATATCTTGTGGATTGTTAACGAAGTTGCTTTTGTCTTGAGCAGTCCGATTGATCTGCGATTAAATCTGGGTATTTTAAGCCAGGATTTGATACTTTATTCATTTATCGTTTAATGTAATTATTTGATGACGTAAAGGAGCTAATATGGGTCACATGAATTAATTTCGCATGAACGCGGCGCCATGTGGCAGAGTTGGTAACTTTCACAATAAGGGTGGTCGAACTTGGGATGTTTGCGGACAAATTCCGGAACACACATCTAATGGAAATTTTCGCTATCACAAATCAATATAGCAATTAACTATTGGTTAGGAAGCCATCGTTTGTTGGTTGAATACGGTTGTGTCACAGGTCGTATTTGGACAAACAATTTCACGGACATTATGATTTCTTACGTTTACGCGAATGTTACTCATTGAAATAAAACTAGTTTACACCGATTTTAGCTTTTCAGCCTTCGTGGTCACGGGGTGGACTTCCATTCAAAGTCCATTCCAAGTCCACCCCGTGACCACGAAGGCTGAAAATCTTTCGAAACGTCGGGACCAAAATTAAAATAAAAAACCGCGATAAAATCCGTTTAAATTAGTTTTATTTCACGGACATTGTTTCTAATTAATGTTTTTTTTTACCACATCACGTCATTGGTCTATATTGTAACCGCTAGTAAAGAAGAAAACATACATAAGAATTATAAAACATTCTTACATAAAAATTATGCTAGCTTAACTGACTATGCAATGCTTGCTCATTACCACACAACGCCACAAAGAATTTAGAATAACAAAACAAGCACTGAGCTACGTTTGTCATCCCGAGAAATAAGTTGTTGACTTCTCATAATGTCCAGTACCTAATTTCACTGGCTACAATGTGCTTCAAATCGAAACACAACAGTGTTTACACGCTAATGCTTGGCGGAAACAGACAAAGCGGTGTTGCCAACACAGATGACCTCTGGCATAAGAGGGACCTATACATCATATATTATCGTTATTTCCCCAAACACTATTCATTGATGTGCATGTGCAAGGAAATTATGTTATATTCATTGTGGTATAGCCACGCTACAGACAGGTTACAGTTTCAACCGCGCTGTTGCAACGCCTATTGCTAATTTGCTGTTGGGATTCGTACGGTGAGTGAGATATTCGGAGAACAAAACCCCACTTCCCTTAATCCACACATTCCCTTCCCACAATCCCTTAATTGACCTTCTCCTTTAAGATTGGCTACGATTCCATGATTCTTAAATTACTGTGGGTGTTTGTGGCCAGTAAGGCCTCTGCTAGAAAACAAAATCCGGAGAACGTATTCGACAGCTTGAAAGATTTATGATGAAATTGTTTCTGTTTGGCTTTGGATTGTCTAAATATTGCAAAGCCTTTATTTTTTTAAAGTCGGTTACGCGTTGTAGCAGGCGGCTGTATGTCCCGATAAACTGGAGCAACATTCAAACCTCATTTCAAAGGGTAACGCTGATACGTGTGCTTACATAATAAACAGTGATACGGTAATCTTTTGGCTTTATGAGGTTTCGCATTTCATTTTATAATGAAGTCTAGCAAATATTGTAATAAAAAAATTGGTGTGTGTCGTGGGACACCAGGTAGGAACGAAGTTCCTTCGGCTAATGTACAATCGACACAAATTGCAAAAAATTCAAATTATCAACTAAAATAACAAAATATGTCTCTTTATTTTTGTTTGACAACATAAAATTACATAGAAATAGAATAGAAAAATAGAAATAAAAAAAAGACGTGTGGCGCTCGGAGACTGCCGCGGTAAAGCTATTGTATAGCATTTTTTATCAACTTATGTAATTATAAATAATAACGAGCTAGCGTAATCTTTTAAAAATCGAAGGAGTATTTTTATATACTTCAATTATAACTGGCTGAATGAATTTCATTTTAAATATGTCTCTTTATTTTTGTTTGACACCATAAAATTACATAGAAATGACTGACATTAAAATTGACACATTGACTGTCGCGCCTGCGCACGTCTCATTTAACGCTTTTATTCCACGCATTTTTTCCACGCATTTTTCTTACGGTTTTACTATCACATTTTTTTCAGTTCGGTCACGCAGCGAAATCCCTATCCCCTCCAAGCCTGCCGTAAGGAACTTCGTTCCAATAATAGTCAATTTTTTAAGAATTTTGTCTGTAGCTTTTACAGTCAAGGTTTAAAATAAAATCGACGCTTTAAATGGCCGACGGTGACCATTTCTTCAGATACATTATCGTCAAACAGATTATTTTTCTTCTCCTTTTCTTTTTTCTTTTATGGCATAGGCCGGCAAACGAGCAAGTGGGTCACCTGATGGTAAGTGATCTCCACCGCCCATGTACGCCCACCACCAGAAGAATCATGGGCTCGTTGCCGACCATAAAGGAAAGGGATAATTAGGGATAGGGAAGGTGAGGGGATTTGGGCTTCCGGATATCTCACTCACCGTACGAAACGCAGCAGCAAGCCGCTACTTTACGTCGGTTTTCTGTGAGACAGTGGTAATGACCCGGGCGAGCCAGCCCATTCATGCTGTAGACAAAACTGTCTACAGCGTGGCTCTACCACTCAACTCACTTTTAGAGGCTCTATTAGATATATATATTTTTTTCCAGTTCTTGGGTTCTGAAAATATGAAAACTGAATTAAATTTGACGAGGGATCTTATGATAGGTATTTTTGGAACGAAGTTCCTTACGGCAGGCTTGGAGGGGATAGGGATTTCGCTGCGTGACCGAACTGAAAAAAATGTGATAGTAAAACCGTAAGAAAAATGCGTGGAAAAAATGCGTGGAAAAAATGCGTGGAATAAAAGCGTTAAATGAGACGTGCGCAGGCGCGACAGTCAATGTGTCAATTTTAATGTCAGTCTATTCTATGTAATTTTATGTTGTCAAACAAAAATAAAGAGACATATTTAAAATGAAATTCATTCAGCCAGTTATAATTGAAGTATATAAAAATACTCCTTCGATTTTTAAAAGATTACGCTAGCTCGTTATTATTTATAATTACATAAGTTGATAAAAAATGCTATACAATAGCTTTACCGCGGCAGTCTCCGAGCGCCACACGTCTTTTTTTTATTTCTATTTTTCTATTCTATTTCTATGTAATTTTATGTTGTCAAACAAAAATAAAGAGACATATTTTGTTATTTTAGTTGATAATTTGAATTTTTTGCAATTTGTGTCGATTGTACATTAGCCGAAGGAACTTCGTTCCTACCTGGTGTCCCACGACACACACCAATTTTTTTTTTTCTTTTTTTTTTTTATAGCATAGACCGGCAAACGAGCAAGTGGGTCACCTGATGGTAAGTGATATCCACCGCCCATATACGCCCACCACCATAAGAATCATGGGCGCGTTGCCGACCTTAAAGGAAAGGGATAATTAGCGATTGGGAAGGGGAGGGGATTTGGGCTTCCGGATATCTCACTCACCGTACGAAACGCAGCAGCAAGCCGCTACTTTACGTCGGTTTTCTGTGAGACAGTGGTAACGACCCGGTCGAGCCAGCCCATTCATGCTGTAGACAAACTGTCTACAGCGTGGCTCTACCACTCACAAAAATTTTATTTTATAGTTATTGACTTAGTCGTGTTTCAATTACTAGTAACTTCTTTTGAATAAAATATCACGTAGAAAAGTAAAATGTCGTGGTAAAGACTAGATACTAGTTGGAAAGATTAGTATCTACGTAGAAAAGAAAGTTACAAATAAGTGTGAAATCACCTCCAAACGAGTGTTACGTAATTATTTACTTTCAGTCTAGGAACCTCACACCGACACGGTCAATTGCAAAACTGTTTTGTTGAACATTAAGAACTAAGTGCAACATTGAGAATATGTTGTCTGAACAAAATATTGTGGTTGTTACACAATTTGTTCTTTTTGCAACTGATTTTAGGATTCTGTAATCAAAGGGATACACGAAACCCTATTACTAGCTTACGCTGTCTAGACAGACATACATACTGACATACAAACATACAGATTGATAGACATCTGATTGATATCAGTCTGTATGTTTGGGCTGCTTTAAAGGGCTCTATCTGTTGAACCTCAATAGGTAGCCGCCTTAAATTTTGACAAATATTGTATTTACAGGCAGATTTTTTTATAGCATAGACCAAAAACGAGCAAGTTGGTCACTTGATGGTAACTGATCTCCACCACACGGAAGAAAAAAGGGATGGGAAAAGGGTTAGGATCAGGGGACAAGCCCCCTGGGGAGAACCGGATATACACTGGCTGACCCTGGAACGCACCCACGCAAGGTGGGCCACTATGGCAGGTTTTAGCACCAGTGTACGGTGGTCGCTATCCGGTCGGATACAAGTATCCTCCCACCAGCCAATTTGCAAAAGATTGAATCTTTTTAATTTCCTTTTAAGATTAGCCGAGCATAACACAGATTGAGTTTTATTAGTAGGCCAATTTACAAACCATGGTTTGCCTTTATATTAGTATTTTTGTCTCGATTCCAAGTCTTTTGTAAAAACGCGGCTTAACGGCTCTCATTTTATACTTCCTTTCCAACGAGATTTCAGTTTACTTAATTATTTTTCGGTGTCCGTTATTTTTTGTTTTTGGGTCTAAGGAGATATTATTACCTTATAAGGGGATCTTGAGGCAGACCTTAATTAATGTCTTTGAGTTATAATTTTAATTGTCTCATATTCCTTTTTTGAACACGATTTATTAAAATTTGGTAACTTTGTTCTTGATATCATCGTTATTATAATTTTACCAATATTGTGCGCCTGTGTATTTATTATATGTATGTGTGTGGTTGTTTGCGGTTGTGATGAGTGTTTTATCGTGCTAAACCGATTTCATGTACCACTAAATTATGAGATTCTCCAAATCATTATTGTCCAAGCTAAATAGACAATTTCTTAATTTATTTTTACATTCAGTGCTCAGTAGACAGTGCAGTCCAAATATTAAATAATTCTTATGATAGGATAGACAAGTTATTTATTTTTTATTTATGTTATTTGATTGAATGACGAGACAAGTACCGCATAGAACATTGAATTACAAAGCACTGCATGGCACTGACCTGCGCTCGTCACCCCGACACATAAGATGTTAAGTCTCATAATGCCCAGTAGTTTCACAGTTGATAGACAAACTGCGTAGGTTTAGTACTAGGATTCCGTTGGCGTATTTTGGGTACAGACCACTACAAATGTGGCTACCTATTGTCTATTACGAGAGGCGTATACGTCGTCGTCCTGAATTGTCTGTTAAAACCCTTTAATAGAATGTCACCAAATGAAACATAAGTTTATTAAAATATTTTTATTTTATTAAATATTATTTCTAAATTACATTTGGCAGGAAAGGTATTATGGTATCTTTTTCGCTAAAGATCAATAACCTTCTTCATTCATATTGCATCTTCAATCAAAGTATGAACGTCATCAATAAATAATTTTACACAATGGTATAGGTTCACAGCCAGCACACTTGGGTGGGGTGTACGGAACACAGTTTTCTTCTCCTCTGCACGTGTGGTCTTCGCAGACGTCCAGCGTTTGTAGACACGATCTGTATGCTGTGGACAAGTGAAATTTTAAGGTTCACTTCCGATGGTTGCGTCAAGCGTCATACGTTTACATCAGTGATACAATTATGTTAAGATCCTAACTAAATTCATCTTGACGGCTGACCATCATCATCATCATCATCAGCCATAGGACGTCCACTGTTGAACATAGCCCCCCCCCCCCCCAAAGATTTCCAGACCGACCTGTGGGACGGCTGATGCTACCGACAAATGGTCTCCTATAATTGTCGGATGTATTACGTATATATATATATATAAACGTTGTACGTCTCCATGTATCAATTTCTAGTAACAAGCCATATCACAAACAAAAGTGATACTCATATTACAAAAAGAAAAAACATAATAACTATAAAATTCTGTTAATTGTATTTTTTTGATGCGGTGCACACCAGTGCTCTCGTGGAATAATAATTACCGTTATACGGCTGGTCACGACGTCGCGTCGACCGAGCCTAGTTAACTCGCCCATTTGACCGGCGGCGCTCCTGGCGTGAAGACGACAAGCAAAGTTCCACTAGAGACTGTGTGCCCGTTGATACGTTTTTGTCCCTTTTACCATTAACGTTGTAATCCGGACGATTATTGCGTGTAATCATAATTCACGCTGTAGTAAGTTAATTATTAGTGAAGCACCCCCATTGGGTTAGTGTTGAACAAGTTATACGTTTTTATTTTTTAAATTGTAACGGCCGATTATTTTGCAGTGTTAGATCTTTCTTCATTGTTTCATAATACGGTTAAACTAAGTGATTCATAAGAAGTGTATCGATGCTCGTAGTTGTAATGTAAACCTTTTCTTTTAAATAACGTAATTTGTTAACTTCATTTTTTTTTCGTGTACCTACACGTTTTTAAATCAATAGCCGTTTTATTATATTACTTGACCTTAAACTTAATTGGTGCCGTTCTGAGAGTAGCATAACACCGCACCAACTGCTTACGGTTCCGTCCGTGGGGATTTGGTGCGGGTTCGATCCCGGCACTTAGAAATATATGTCCTGTATGCAATTACAGGGTGCGAGTTTTACACTTGCGAAGTCTACACTCGCGAGTTTTACATTTACGAAGTTCATACTCGCGAGGTCCATACTCGCGAGGTTTATACTTGCGAGGTTCATACTTGCGAGGTCTACAATTGGAAGTCGACGAATATATATAACTGCAACGGGTCTTGTCGACGGTCATCGGCCAAGAACACCGTCGCTGCGCTACCAGTCCACGGGTTGCAGTCCACGTGGCCGCCTTCGGTCGCCGTGCCCGCAAGCTGGGCCCGGACTCCTTCGCCTGACCCAAGGACGGTACTCGAACGTGGCAAAGAACCAGACGGCCAGAACCTACCCCCTGTACTTTTAAAAAAATATACAATTTTAATTTTTGTGGACGTGGGATTTTTATTTGTGCCCGTACACGGGACACCACTTTACCCAAACGTCACAGTATATGCTGTATTATGTAAGTGGATAAATCTTGGATCACATATATATTATGTCTAAGAGGTACCTTAACAAGTGGTTGGCCACTCCTATGCGAGGGTACGTCTATGTAGGTACCAGCGATTTGTTTATTCCTACGCCAATCATCAGTGTGTAAGCATTTGTATGTTTCGATTTGATGGGCATTGAAACCAGTGTTATTGGGCATTATGATACTTAATATATGTCTCGTGATAAACGCACTCCAGTGCCATGCAGTGCTTTATAATTAAAATTTATGTGTGGTGTTGCTTCTGTTCATCTGGTGTGAAGTTTTTTACTTACTCGTTTTGTCATTCAAACTTAAAAAAAAACATTGAATCGCAAACCACTAATACTAAAAGTGTTGTGTCTGGTATGCTTTTGTTATTTAACACTAACGTTATGTAAGAGTTTGTCGTCAATGTCTTGGCAAAGTCAAATTGTTGCTTATTTGTTTCTATTGTTGGTTAAAGACACTGCAATGGTCAATTTGCAATGCAAATGGTTCCTTCTCGTGGACTTATGCTTTTGGTGGCTTGTAGTAATTGCCATTAGGTAGACGATTTTGGCGTCCTAGCATCAATTTGAATGTTTCGTTGACAATTATTGTACAAAAAGGGTGTCCTTTGGTTAGATATTTACTGGAATGGATTTGAGAACTTGATATAAGTAATTATTCGTGTTTTAATTATATTAATTGTAAAATATATTTTGATGTGGGACTGCAAATTTCCCTCACAAAAATGCCAATTATTCGTTTTTGATTTTATTAACATTTCAAACTTATTTTCACGTTTCTTTATAACATAAAGATAAATGAATTAGGGCAATATTATGCGGGTATTGATGTACGTTCTGACGTAGACTGTTGCCATGCTACTTTTGACAGCCTCCGTGGCGCAGCGGGCGAGTAGCCGGCTGTGAATTGAGAGGCCGCGGGTTTGATCTCCGCACCGAGACAAATGTTTGTGTGAGTCACATTGATTTGTTTCGGGGTCTGGGTGTTTTGTGAGACCGAAAGTCACTCGTAGTTCCTGATACCCACGACACAAGACTCGTATCTTACTGTGGGGTCAGGACTATGTATGTGACTGTTGGGTGTATTTATTTATTTATTTACTGCAAAGTTGACGTGTCGCTGTCATCGAGTGTCGTGGTTTCTTGTCTCGGTCACGCACCACATTTTGTATTACATAGGCACGGCACTGCACTGCGCTTATCATACATTAGGTAAAGTGTCTACTTACTATCTATGCATTCACCACCAAAACAGCAACCACCACAGCATTGTTCGTGATCAGCACACTGAGGATACAAACGGTTACGGTTTTTAAAGTAGGTATTCACTTTTTATATTGAACGAACGAGCAAGTAGGTCACCTGATAGTAAGTTCTCTAGACCGTCCATCCATGATACATAAATAAATAAATAACACCCAACAGTCACACACATAGTCCTGACCCCACAGTAAGATACGAGTCTTGTGTCGTGGGTATCAGAAACTACGAGAGACTTTCGGTGTCACAACACCCAGACCCCGAAACAAATATTTGTGGACAGATAAATATTTGCTCGGTGCGGCAATCGAACCCACGGCCTCACGTTTCACAGTCGGCTACTCGCCCATTGCGCCACGGAGGCTGTCGATATATATCATTAATGCGTTACCGAACTTAGAAGAAATGGATAATTAGGGAATTACAAAGGGCTGATTTGGCCTTTGGATATCTCATTCATCGAATGAAATGGAATAGCAAACTTCCACTTCACATCGGATTTCTGTGAGACGGTGGTAGCAACCCGGTCGAGTTCGTCCATTCATACTACAGATAAAACTGTGTACTTTCTGGTAAAGCCTTGCGCTCTATAACCGGTAAGAAACACTTTTTTGTCATTTTCCTACTATCAAGAGTATCAAGGAATTCCCAACAAGCATTTTTATTTAATGTGCTTGTAAAATATTATGAATAAATTTGGATTTTCCTTCTCCGACAGTATGTCTCAGTACTAAATGAACAATGTAAGATTATTTGAATCTTTTCTTAGCTTATAAGTTTTTTTTACTAGCCCTGTATTATGCATGTCCCACTGCTGGGCACGGGCCTCCTCTACTGAATGAGATGGGTTAGGCCTTAGTCCACCACGCTGGCCTAATGCGTGTTGGCAGACAGCTTGTAAGTAAAAATAAATAAATATTATTTTGTCAACTGACTAAAAAAAGGAGTTACTTTACAATTCATCTGACGTACCTAAACTTTTATGTACATTACGTCCACCGGCTAAGTTGGACTGATTTTGATGATTCTTTTCGTGTTATGTTTTACTTCCGGGCGGTCTCATATAAATTTGACTAATCACAAAAATAAAATAAAAAAACATTTACCGCTCTTCCATATACTTTGCAATCCTGCGCGTAAGCAACTGCGATCACTGCACTAATTATCACTAATAACATTTTTTATTATTTTTTTACAATACCTAGTGGAAATATGTAAGCGCGTGCTATATGCGCCTGCGCACCGACCTCAACAACTGTGACCGAGATAGCGACTGCAAATGGGCACTAATTACATGTCCTCATAACAATTGCTGATTATTCAGGTTTCGGTAATTTCTATGGTAATGATATATAGCGCGGTTCATTCGCATAAATATTTCGTAAACGTAAATTAACAATTTTTAATTTCTATTATATTTTAGAGGAAAAATGTACTTATGAGTTCGCATACAAATAATCGATCCACGTTCTCCAAACGGATGTTATTTACGTTTCTGCATATTAAAAACATTTTTAGGGGTCTCAAATACTGGGAGTAATTCTTTTTCTAAAGCTTTACATTGCATTAAAAAAATATCGTGTTTTGCCCAGAAAGATTATCTTAATAACACCTTGTCTAAATTTAATCTCTGTGACTGTTCCTATTCTATTACCATGTAGACATGTAATAAGTCAAATAGCATAAATCTAAGACCTCATCTTCTGACCGTCAGCTAAATTATTTGCTTCAACATTATTAGTCCGTGACTATGACTCACTTAGCCTTCATTTAAATAGCCTATCTTTCAATTTTAATGAAGATCGTTAATAATTCATTCTAATTGAACGGTACTTTTTACTATATCTGATCTTAAAAATTATAGTCCACAAAATACACATTACATTATATAAAAATAAATAGTAACATTACATTTTTATATCATTAGTAAGCAAATGGGTCATCTAATGGCGATCCCCTTAATAATAGCATATCTAACGCCTAGACATTTTTTTTGATAATGCGATAGAGTTTCTAATGGTATACCGAATAGGGCACAGGTGATGTTGAAATACAACCAAAATATAAAGATCTCTTAATATAGTATTGTGTTTTGAACTGTAACCGAATATTAGTTTGTTTCAAAAACGATGCTGGGGTCTATTGTAATTGGTTGCGATGTTGAAATACCAACCAAAATATAAAGATCTCATAACATATTATTGTGTTCTGAACTGTAACCGAATATTAGTTTGTTTCAAAAACGATGCCGGGTTCTATTGTAATTGGTTTTTGTTTTATGTCACGCATGATCACAATTCTATGGAATAACGGTGTATTCAGTTATAAAAGTTACTTAATTACATCCTATTAATTTTGAAATTAGTTCTTTTATGTTTGATATTTTATTCAATGGTTTTCTATTTCCTATTGTTGATGGTCATAAATAAGTTAATAAACACACCCAAGAGTCGTACCCATAGTTCTGACCCATAGCATGGGCATCAGGAACTACGAGGAACTTATATTCTCACACTCAAAACAAATATTTGTGGATCATCAGAGACATCTACCAATTTTATTTTAGCAAGAACAATGAAAAACGCTGTATTGCGCTCGCTGCTGCTGCTGAGGTCTCGCGTTCGATTCCCAGGTCGGGTAGAAGTGATATTGGGGGGTTTCTATCACGAAATACAGTATCAGCCTAGAGTTTAGGATTGTGCCCGGTGTGGCGATAGGCTCGCCCTGTATCTCATCATGGGACGGAGATTTTTTTTTTTTGTCTTGGCTCGGCAAAGTGACTACGCTACACCTGATGGTAAGTGTAGCGCAATCCAAGAATAGTTTTGACCAACGATAAACAATGTGTCCATCGTAGGTCGGCAAAATCATGCCGGCCTGCCAAAGGGCCAAGGGGGAGGGGATGGAAAAGGGATGGGAAAAGGGTTAGGATCAGGGGGCAAGCCCCCTGGGGAGAACCGGATATATACTGGCTGACCCTGGAACGCGACCCACACAAGGTAGGTCACTATGGCAGGTTTTAGCACCAGTGTACGGTGGTCGCTATCCGGTCGGATACAAGTATCCTCCCTCCAGCTGATCCAGATACGCGCGGCGAAATGTGGGTATACTGGTTACATCTCTGCCTTCCGCTTCAGGGACTACAGGCATGAGTGCGTACGTATATAACATGAAAAATATGTAAACAATGGATAATGTCTTAAAAAGGTTTTATCTAATTTCCATAACCTGACTTATTTCTACGTTTTGCTGCCAGTAAATAACATTTTTATGTGAATCCTTGTACCCTTTTCAATAGTATGCATCTATTCTTGCGTAAAACGTTGAAGAATACCTTTTCAAAGATCATAAATAAATGAGTATTAAGGTAAGAACTTAAACAAGCTCACGCCTGTATCTCCAAGGAGTATGAAGAGGTGCAACTTTTGCACCCATTGTTTGCCAAGCTTATTACTGTTCTATAATATGTTAGGAAGCGAGTTTATAACCATGTAGGTCACATATTCCAAACAGGGGAATTTCTGTGTGATTCTATTAATCGAAAATTTAAAAAAATGGCAGTCATAGGACTGCCGATAGAAGTGAAAAACGCGGCTAAAGAAGTTTTCACTAAAAAAATATAAGCTCACAGTTTCTCCGCTCTTTCGTTGCCACTAGACTCATAATAATAATTAGAAAAAGACTCTCGATATTATTAAGCTGTAACAAAGATGTCCTCAATGTCTTTTATTTAAAAATAGATGACGTATTTTCAAAAAAAATATGTATTTCTATGGCATTTCAAATTATTCGTATGCAAAGTTGAGTAAATAGAAAATGTTTTCGCTTTATTCTTATTGTTCAACATTATGCGCTGCTATTGAGAATGCTTTTTAATAACTGTATGTATAATAGAAGCCATTTCTAATTTTGCAGATGGATCAGTCTTTGTTTATTTGAATTTAGAAGATGCAAATCGCAATTGCGTTGATGATGAGTTGCTTTTTAAACACTGAAATGGAACATCTGATTTTAATTTTTAGACGTATTTTAATTTTGGGGCCACAGAAGAAAGAAAATAAATATGACGTAATATAATAATAATAGGCCGTCCGAGGCCTCAAGCTGACGTCCGCGATTATTATTTATAGTATGAACGTTAAGGTATAATGTTACTGTCCAGAAACACCATTAGTCGCGGCCTAAAAGGTGGTTTGTTCCTTCGTATGGGAGAGGCCGTCTAGGTTGGTACCACCGCTTTGTCTATTTCTGTCGCCAAGCAATAGTGCGTCAGCCCTGTTGTGTTTTGGTTTGAAGGACATTGAAACCAGTGAAATTACTGGGCATTATGAATTTATCATAGTAATGTCTCAGAGTGACGAGTGCAGTTCAGTTCCATGCAGTGCTTTGTAATTCAAAGTTCTGTGTGGTGTTGCTTCTGTTTATGGGCAGGCGAGCGCTTTGCTCGTCTCGTCATTCAATCAAATAAAAAGTAACCTACGAACACATCTTACGGTCGCGACCTGTAATATGTTTAAAGCATAAAAAATATTATTTCAAACGATACGTCGTCCATCAGATGTTGGACCTATGGACATAGTTGGACGTATGTTGGCACCAACATTACCAGCTATTGGGACAACGGGTAATAAAACAAAACTGTCGAATAAAATTCTGTACTGAATTCCATCAAAGTAGAATGTGTTTATTTAGGACAGCAGTGACCAAGGGTGCTTCATAAAGTTGTCATATTAGGATAAATTGCGATCAAAGCGTCCAAGGTTCAGTCGGAGAATCAATTTAGTCTGTTAAAGTAAAATTGATCACTTTTGTTTGTGTTAGTCACTCGGTTCTGAAAGTCTCGATACATTTAGATACATATATACGTATAGATAGGAAAATAAATAATCTGTATTTAAAGTGCTCGACATAAATATGAGTGGTAGAGCCACGCCGTAGATACTTTTGTCTACAGGCATGAATGGGCCGGCTCTTTCTTTCTTTCTTACCACTGTCTCACAGAAAACCTAACGACTTGCTGCTGCGTTTCGTACGGTGAGTGAGATATCCGGAGGCCCAAAACCCTTTCCCCTTCCCAATCCCTTATCCCTTCCTTTTAAGGTCGGCAACGCGCCTATGATTCTCCTAGTATTGTGGGCGTACATAGGCGGTGGCGATCACTTACTATCAGGTGACCCACTTGCTCGATTGCCGGTTAATGCTATAAAAAAACAGCCAAGTGTGTGCCGTACTGTAAACGGTTCCATAGTGTTCCAAAGTGTGTGTGTGCAATAAACACACGGCAGAAGTGAAACTTTAGAATTACCTATTAAAATAAATGAAGTAACCAACGAATTTTAATACGCAAATGCACAAAAATAAAACACGTGAATAATACACCACGTTGTTTATGACACATTTTCCGACGCCTTCGTTGTCGTGACGCATTTTCGTTTCATCGAGTTTCATATCATAACGATTCTAAAGAAGTTTCACTTCAAAAACTATACGACCTAGCTTATTGAAACCATCAATAAGCCAGCAATTCCAATTTTCGTTGAAAACTTTTTAAGTTACTACTTTGATTGTTTTCAGAATTTTACACTCCGTTGTTTAAAAGTTACAAGGGAGGACACAGTTTTTACGACTTTAGACACACATACATCTCATAATCTAAACTATCTAGGGTTATGATCTAGGCTTATGCAAAAAAATATTTATCAACATCTATTCTTTTTATGGTCCTATCCAATGATACTATAAGGGATTTTACGCGGAGGGACCGCAGGCAACAGCAAGTTTATAATATAAAGATCTGTTTTGGCATAGTCACGTCGCGTCGGTAAAATGAGAAAGTCATGTAACTAACCTAACCGATAAAAAATTGCTGACGTCAATTAGAAATATCAGATGTAACTTATAAACGGCTTTTATATTTAAACATAGCTAAGAACCATTCCGATTAAAATAAGACCGAATAATTAAAAAAACAAACCAACCGACAAATAAAAAAAAAACTGTATCCCTAATCAATTCATTCGTTTAAGCGTTATGCCACAGTGACTTATACATATAACACACACCTCTTTTTTGACAGGGGTTAAAAAGGGCGCTAAGAGATAATCGTGTGGTAATAAATCCGGACCGAAAATAATTTTCTCCTTATATTTGAGAGCGAATTTTTATTTAATATCCCCACGGAGCGACCCTCGTCGTTCACAAATCAAGTATTTTACTTAAGCTCCGGATATATAACATGTTATCCTTTTACATATGAAAGGGAATAATGGCTTTAGTATCGGTTGATATCGGATTTTCATACATCACGACACTTGGAAGAACATTCTAGAATTTACTAGGTCTTACAAAAGAATATGATTTGTATTGGATTATGTAATTTGTGTTCGTAGAGGCGGTAAGTTTGCGAATTTCGTTTTTAGGTGTTTATATTTTCATTATGATGGCATGATTGGGCCGGCTCAACCGGGTCATTACCACTGTCTCACAGAAAACCGACGTAAAGTAGCGGCTTGCTGCTGCGTTTCGTACGGTGAGTGAGATATCCGGAAGCCCAAATACCCCTCCCCTTCCCAATCCCTAATTATCCCTTTCCTTTAAGGTCGGCAACGCGCCCATAATTCTTCCGACATTGTGGGCATACATGGGCGGTGGAGATCACTTACCATCAGGTGACCCACTTGCTCGTTTGCCGATCTATGCCATAAAAAAAAAATGAAAATGTAACGTGTGTCTTCATTTGTGTCATTTCGGCACAGCTAGAGGCGTGACTGTAACAAAAACCGAGGGCCGTGACTGACGCGTGACAAACACTCAAGAGTGAACGGTTGTCAAATGTCACCTAATGGCACGGAGCGATCTGCTCTGAGTCTCCGTAACATTACGCTGTGACATATTCAAGGTTTTGTATTTCTTTGTTTTAAGTCATGGCAAAATGAAACAGTACATGATACACGGCCACATTAGCGTAGGTAATAAGCGCGTGTGACAGTTACGCCTCTTGATGCGGCGAAATGTCATTGAACTGTGGTAGAATATTTTGCGTAATTAGTTATATATAGGTTTTTAAATTGAAAACTTCTTTAGTCGCGTTGAGCACTTTTTGGTAGGGGATAAACTTTTGGTTTCGCATCACCGACATGCTAGTGTTAATTCAGACTATACACGTATAACACAAATCATATATACCTGACCGTGTACTGTGCGCGTTAGACGCTTTTTGGATGGGTGAAATCTTGTGAGCTCTTAGTATCTGTAGCTATACAAGTGACGTATGCAGTGGAGTTGAGTGGAGTGGAGCGGAGTGGAGTGGAGTGAAATAAAACAATTAGTAACCGTACTGTCTTCTTAGTGACGCTTGAGATCGAACCAGAAACTTAATTATTGTTTATTGAACTCGGCCATTATTATCGGCATTGAAATTGATAATAAAATATAAACTGCTAATTGCTCGACTAACAAAGCGTTTGACATGTTTATATGCAAGCCCTGGATTAGCAAACGAACACAAAATGCCACTTAGCTTATTAGCGAAGTTTCGTGGCATGCCCCGGAGAATACGTCTAATTTAATGGAACCTTTCGGTCCGCGGTTGAGGCGTCACTTAGGTTAATTCGGGTTTGAGTTACGTTACAATGCCAATGGCTAAGTTTCATGATATTTTCAACATATTTTGTTTGTATATTAGCAATAGAAACAAAAATTCATGCCTTTTTGGCAGTTGGAATTATATGGTTTTTGACTTGTAAAATTGCTAAATGAATAAATAGTACCGTTTAACATCCACCATAGTGGTTGGTTAGCCAGTGAATATCTAGTGACTTTAGGCCGGTATAATATTACAAGGTGGTAGGTCCCTCGTATGCGAGAGGCTGTCTGGGTTAGTACCACCGCTTTGTATATTTCTGCCGCCAAGCAACAGTGTGTAAGCACTGTTGTGTTTTGGTTTGAAGGACATGGAAGCCAGTGATATTACTGGGAATTAGATAAATAAAAGATTCAATATATGGCTCAATCATTGCATATAAAAAAGAGGGGAATCATAAGGATTGTAATTACCCAGCCATCTAAACCTACCCTGATGTCGTAAACCTTTTTAAGGAATTATGACTTAGGGCCGACAATAAAATATAAAATGAAACGCTAAACGTTAATCGAGTTTCAGTAAATACGGTTTTGTTTCAAGCATATTGTTTTATTGCTGTCGATGGTCGACATCCCTCCATCCGTAATTTTGTTTAGGATATTTTTTTTATATGGCGATACGACCATGTCGCTTAATGGATTGTAAGCGCCACGCCTGTCCATAAACAGTTGGAAAACCACCCTGAACTCTGTGTGATTAAAAACTGATTAACTAATTTAACCTTGTTATTTTATCGTGGGGAAAAGCGATTTACCACTACCCCGGGGAAGGCGGTTATGTAGGACTCTATTTTATTACCTAACGTTAAGCCGGGATACATACATGCTAATACTCCAGGCAACCACAGGATCCTTACTCATTCATCACTTTTCCGTCATTCACTTATCATTCACCACTCACGATCGACATTTTATGCCACTCTCTCGCTAATCACACATTCACGTCAGGGTAATTCCCATGTCACACCACCTATTGACAGCCTCCGTGGCGCAGCGGGCGAGTAGCCGGCTGTGAAGCGAGAGGTCGCGGGTTCGATCCCCGCACCGAGACAAATGTTTGTGTGATCCACAAATATTTGTTTCGGGGTCTGGGTGTTGTGAGACCGAAAGTCTCTCGTAGTTCTTGATACCCACGACACAAGACTCGTATCTTACTGTGGGGTCAGGACTATGTATGTGACTGTTGGGTGTATTTATTTATTATTATTATTATTCCCAGGTCACTTGTTTGCCCGCCCTCCATAGCCCTTTACACGAACTCGCCACTTCCAGGTCATAATCATGTCATCCACCGCTCATTTCCACGTTATACCCATGGCACTTGCCTGTCCATTACTCACACGTCGCCTACAAGACAATCTTATGTCATAATGTCATAGACATTCACCCGCCACTTACCTACACACTTACGAGAATGTTTGCGTCTATCTTACTAGTCTTGCCGTCTTGTCCCGCAATGGACAAGTGATAAATGACACTAATATTTTAGTCCCAATAGTCCCGTTATCGTTTTTGTCGTATATAGCCTCAGATCCAACATCCGTCCATACAGCTTTCCACATTTATTTTAAAGCAAATGATAACAAACGAATAAGTTGGTTCCTGATGTTTAAAGATTGTCACCTACTATAAATATACGATTCTATGCCGCCCTTAAATGAAAAGAATAGTGAGTGGGAAGTTGGGGCATTTGGGCCTCCGAAAAATCTCACTCACAGTCACGCTACAGACAGTTTTGTCTTGTATTGAGCCGCCTCGACCGGGGCGATACCATGGTAAGTACAACTTATTCCACGAATAAAATCAAGAATGAAAGAATTCCAGAGGCATGGTGAATTGCCAACATAAAGTAGAAGGGAAAGAACGAGTGTTTAGAGATTTATGTAAAATAAATGGTCGCACATTTCAGTTTAACAACGAGTAAAAAAACTAACTTAATGGCTGTCGACATCAAATTAAAGACATTTATGGCATTTGATTATTGCGTATTGTTAACTATAGAAATGCGATAATGACATATCTAGAATTCAAGATCTTTAAATGGGTATTTAGATAGCAATAAAGAATGAAAAACAGCAGAAAAATATAAAAACCGACAGCAATAAGTAAGCAAGTATTAATTAGGTTTATCAAGGGACTAGCAGCGTGTATCTCACGAGGTTGCCGAAAAGGTTCTATTTCAGCATTAAACCAAACTACGCGAGGTGATTTTTAAACACTATATTTATGGCTAAATATGGCTATATATGGTTTGAAATATAATAATATCCTATCAAAGTAAAAAGTAATAAAATTTATCAAGTATCCTTCGGGAGCACTTTGTTTTCTTGGATGAAAAGCATTTATGGTAATTTAAGATGATCATAATGTTTATATACTTTAAGTCCCCTGTGTTCACTGAGATAGTCTTAAGAATATTATGATCCTTAATTTTATTTTGTAATTAGACGCTAATGTTTTGAAGTTCGATATTATATAGGACTGCATCGTACCTACTTCACCTTAGGTCCATTTTGCTTTGCCTTGCCAGAATAAAAAAACCCTAGTAAACAAGATATGCACTTGGTTTAAAAAAATAGTCGCACACATATTCCTGACTCCACACTAGCTTATCCTGTATCATGGATATCAGAAACTACGAGGAGCTTGCAGTCCCACAGCAACCAGACCCGAAACAAATATTTGTGGATAGTACAAACTTTTGTCTCAATGTGGGAATCGAACCCACAGCCTCTCGGTTCACAGCCGGCTATATGCCCAATACTCCACGGAGGCTGCACTTAGTGAGAATGCTGTCATAACTTCAAATCGTCGAGTACGAAAATGCGCCGAATCGAGAACTGCCACCTTTATGAAGTCAGTTAAAAATAGATGATTACTTGCTTATTTGCTAACCTCTGCTATAAAACAAGAATAAAAAAAAAATTGGTGTGTGTCGTGGGACACCAGGTAGGAACGAAGTTCCTTCGGCTAATGTAGAATCGACACAAATTGTAAAAAATACAAATTATCAACTAAAATAACAAAATATGTCTCTTTATTTTTGTTTGACAACATAAAATTACATAGAAATAGAATAGAAAAATAGAAATAAAAAAAAGACGTGTAGCACTCGGAGACTGCCGCGGTAAAGCTATTGTATAGCATTTTTTATCAACTTATGTAATTATAAATAAAAACTTATTAATTTAGACTTAGACTGGCTACTAAACGGTGGACGGCCGTGTTCTATAATCAAAAATTCAAATTCAAATTTCAAACCGCGTCTACATTTCCAAATGTCATAAGTATCACACCTATCTGTTTTATTAACGGAATTTCGACTTTAACTTTGTGTGCTAGATATCAAATTAAATTTTAAAAAAGTCTCATTTAACGGTTTTATTCCACGCATTTTTTCCACGCATTTTTCTTACGGTTTTACTATCACATTTTTTTCAGTTCGGTCACGCAGCGAAATCCCTATCCCCTCCAAGCCTGCCGTAAGGAACTTCGTTCCAAAAACGCGCATAAATTTACATACTCTACATACGTGTCAAATACAGTACCCTCTTTGTAAGTTGGTTAAAATACTGGATTGTTATTGAACAAATCTTTTGGAATAATTTCTTAACTTTTTCATTATGAGATTTTATGCGTACGAAATATAAACATTATTATAGCTAATTATAATTAATTTGTTATTTATAAACTGTGGAATTTTCGTTAAGCGGTTTTATTAAGGTTTAAGTATTTTGTTATTTAATTAAAGCTTCATAATCAAATTTTATGTTAATTAAGGCTTAATAAATTAAATCCTATTTTATACGTGAATTTAATTATACGCGTTTATTTTACGAGCGCGGTTTTTACCTTCTTTAGCCTTTATATATTTGCGTTTAAATTTAACTTTGGAGACAAATTATTCGATTTGTATCGGTTAGGAAAAGGAAATATATTATACAGCTAGCATAGGCTTTGGTGTTTTGTGCATTGACTTCAACGTTATTACCTGTCGGGTTTTGTTCAAAAATGGGTAAAAGTAAAGCAATTTGAAGGAGAATGTTTGCACCAATACCAATACGCTGGTTCAGTGCACTCGCACTGAAAATAATCCTCTTGACACACCAGTGAGAACTCATCGTCGTCTAGGTTCATTTGTTACCACATGCCAGGGATGTCACCTTGGGTATCCAAAGATGTCGGTGGCATGGTCGTAGAAAGGTGGCCAGGGTGGTGGTAGACTTCACATATACCTTCGAAAAATCTTATCGAGTTCTCAGGTATGCAGGTTTCCTCACGATGTTTCCTTCACCGTCAAAGCAAGCGCTAATTAACTATTAATATACGCGTAACTTAGAAAAGTGAGTGTATGCTCTTGGGGCTGGTTTCGAACCTGCAACTTTCGTCTTGACAATCCATATCATTCCCCGCTGAGCTATCGCTGCTTTTTTGATAAGATCATCATTATTTGGAAAAAAAAGAATATTAATATGAATTATAAAAGCGGAAACTAAACTATACAGCAAATAAATGTACCGAAATTCTTTCAGCCTTTCTCCCGCTTCCAATCATCGCTTCAATGAAAATAGATATTCAGGCCGGCTGCGTCGTGTTGCTGATGCTGATAAAATCTCGTAGAAGTACTCAGTGTAGAACGTGGGGGGCAATAAGGCCGCAATAGATACGCAAGTGTGTTAGCTTAGATTACTAATAGGAGCTGATTTGACTTGTAACATTTTTTACATGTATGAAGAATGAATGTTTTTTTCATTCACTCCAAAATAAACCAAATTTTTATTTGCTTGAAAGACGACATAAGTACGTTGTTCGCTTGGTGTAAGAGCTAAGACGCCCGTAAGCTGTAGCAACACTGAATAGAATTTTGAATTACAAAATAATGTATTGCACTCTGCTCGTCATCCCGAGATATAAAATATTTCATTATCATAATGCCATAAATTAACCTGGCTCCAAGGTCTTACAAACCGTAACACAAAAGTGCTTACATACTACTGCTTAACTATAAATAAACAAAGCGATGCTGCCTACCCAGAAGGACTCTTGCACATATTTACATAGTATAAAATTAAGTTGCTTCTGCTGTCTGTTTACTTAGATCTTTTAAACTATTCAAGGGATTTTAATGCAGTTTATGACAAATATAACGAAGCGTATTCTTTTCAGGAAATTGGTAAGCGTATTTATAGCACCAAAGTTTTACAATAAAGGAAATATCAAGACTATTAAGTTAGTACCGAAGATATAGGTAAATACTGTAAGACGGGGGGTCATCACCCTAACAAGACATCCAGATGCGTGCCTGCATTGGGAATAGAATGGGGTACAACGTTGAACATTCCGCAGTGTCTGATCAATCAGATGCCAATATGGTCAGTCTCTAGAGATTTGTACCTAAACTAAGTTATTCTGTACATTTCGTCTTCTTGTAACTTACTGAAAATCAATTCGACTGTCCAATTAATAATATATTATAGGAATATTGCTTGTATTTAAGTATGTATGTATAAGTATATTTAAATATTTCTTCGTATATTATGTCTTTTATATACATTTATTTTTCTTTTCTATGTTTCGTTTATCCAAGGTTTAAGAAAATCACGGGCATTATATCCGCCTTTATACATTGCATATAAAGTTAAATAGATACACATTATATACATACACACGCTTGTATCGTTGAAGGAGTGGGCAGAAATGCAACTAGTAATTACCCGACCTAGGATTTAACCTCGCACCTCATGGTTTCTGAGCCTAAGTTCGATTCCACTAGACCACTGGTGATTTCATTTATTCAAAAACCAACTTTAGAATTTTTTTTTATCGCAGTTTTGTTTATTTTAATTTTGATCCACCCCGTGACCACAAAAGCTGAAAAGCTTTCTAAACGTCGCGTCGGGACCAAAATTAAAAAAAAAAAACGCGATAAGATCCATTTAAATCAACTAATCCAATTCATTTCAATTCTATAGGTCTCTTTGGAGACGGTGTCTCTGTTGCTGACATAGAATTTTTATATTATATGACTTTTAAGTGTTATTTTTGTGTAATTAGTTTTTGTATTTTGTTAAAACTGTGTACACCCACATTTCGCTGAGTGTATTTTCGTCCCATGATTTGCTAGGAGGCATAAGTCCAGACTCCGGGCTGATACTGAATATAACTGTTACCCGACCCGGGGATAGAACCCGAGATCTCAGCACAGCAGTCGTACCACGTACGCATTACAACAACACCGAGAAAGTATACCATTGTTCCTGTTTTTAATTTTATTCATCGAAGGCATCATATATTTTTGAATATTATTTTATCTGAGCTGTATTTTTATATTATTTATTCTTTTATCTATACTAATCTATACTAATATAATAAAGCTGTAGAGTTTGATTGTTTGATTGTTTGTTTGTTTGTTTGTTTGAACGCGCTAATCTCAGGAACTACTGGTTCGAATTGAAAAATTCTGTTTGTGTTGGATAGTCCATTTATCGAGGAAGGCTTTAGGCTATATAACATTACGCTGCGACCATTAGAAGAGAAGCATCAGTGAAAAATGTTGCAAAAACGGGGAAAATTATTCATATTTGAAGGCTTCCGATGCTAAGCCACCCAAATCTATACTAATATTATAAAGCTGTAGAGTTTGATTGTTTGTTTGTTTGTTTGATCACGTGGGCGGAGCCGCGAGCAAAAGCTAGTCATAATATAAAATTATAATAAGTAATTTTTGTCAAAACCTAAAATTCCAACGAAACTTATAAAAATCCTCAACAACTATAATAAATACGACGTTAACCAATAAAATGCAAAGAGAAGACAATTAATGAGGTAAAAAATATGGACCCTGGCGTCGGATTTGTCTGCTCCGTGCGTAATCAATATTCAAACGTAACGTTATTATCGCAAAGTAGTCTAGGTTACTGAATACAAATGGGTTTGCGTGCCCTAAGGTATGGGTTATTTTTTTTTATCCGAGCACGGCGAAGTAACTGCACTACACCTGATGGTAAGCGTAGTACAGTCTAAAAAACTAGCGACCACCGGCAAATAACAGTTTATCGGTGGTCACCAGTATCATGCCGGCCTGTATAAATGCTTCTTCCTTCTTCAAAGAGGGAATAAGTAAATCGAGCCTGCGACAGGACAGGCGGATGGCCGATGCAGGCACAGGGATACAAGGATGTACCCCTATACCCGCCCCAACTAACCATCAAGTCATGTCGCAAGCCCCTCGGAAAACCGGATACACTGGGTGATTCTGAAACGCGATCCACACGAGGTGTGTGGATCACTATGGTAGGTTTTAATACCATGTGTACGGTGCTCGCTATCCGGGCGGATGTGAATATTCTACCACCAGCAAAATATTCATTAAAAACAGATTTTATTGCCAGATTCTGCAGATGTATTGCTATTGTAAGTGATAGAGTGCGCTGTGAACAGATTTGTCTACAGCACGATTGGGTCAACCCGACCAGGTTAGTGTCACTGTCTCGAAAAAATCTCGACAGCATGTTGTTGGGCTCCGTACTATGAGCGAGATTTCCGGAGGCCTTAATCTTAGCCTAAATATTTATGTAGCTGTCGTTTTCTTACCACTGTTTCAATGCTGAAAATAGCTTTCGTGACAATCTAAACTAATAATAATTGTGGTACGCAGAATATCTCAGTTATAGACACATACAGATTTTGACATTTTGTGAACCATTGCTTGTTACAATAACTTTAACTTGAACCAACGTTATCGAAAGCAGCGACAGCTCAGCTAGGGGATTGTCGAGTCGAAAACCGCAAATACGAAGCTAGCCCCAAGAGCATGCCCCTCTGACTTTATAAGTTACCTTTGTATTTACTATCATTTATCACTTGTTTTGAAAGTGAGGCAACCTACATACCGTACGTTCATAAGAAGTTCGAAGGTAAGTGAAGCCGGTCAATCCGCATCAAACTAGACTAAGGCCTTTCCCCTCTCATTCAGTAGACGACACCCGTGCCGAGCAGTGGGACGTGTTTAATACAGGGATGGTATATAGACGGGTGAGTAACACTGGCGTGACTTGGTTCTTTATACTTCTACAGTTATAAAAATAAAATATTTATTGTCAACCATGATCCATTTTAGTTGAATTAGAAATATAATTTAATTTAATTTATTATTGGTTAAGATTAAGAGTTTAATACATAGTTCATTAATTAATTGATTAATTTAAACATAATTTAATTTAGTTATATTGCCCGCTGCAGCTCATGCTTTGTAGCTATACTCCATATTCCACGTGAAAAGATAATCCAGTCACGTGGACGCCACACACACGCGTCACTCGAACGCGACACCACATTATATTATTATCTTCAACCCGGATCCCGGAAGTCGGAAAGGACGCGCAGTTTACAATTGCACATTTTAATTTGGGCCATATTTGACGAGCGAAATAATTCAGATTAGTAATTTGAATTTGGAAGGCAGTTTCTCCAATTTCTCCTGATTAAATATATTTGAATGCCACCGGATACCGATCACCATACACATGGTGAAAAGCCAGTTAGTGGTAGGCAGCGGCTTGGCTGTGCCCCTGGCATTGCCGATGTCCATGAGCGGCGGTGACCGCTTACCATCAGGCGGGCCGCTTGCTCGTCTGCCTATCAAGGCAATAAAAAAAAAAAAAAAAAAAGTTCCGGCAAATTGCGTTTCGTGGTCAGCCAGTATATCCAGTAACAGGCCGGCATAACTCAGACAATCGGGGGATATAATGTCTAACGACAATCGTCATTGCATTTAGGCTGAAAAGTACATATCATCAAGGTATAGTGAGTGTTCATGGGTGGTGGAGACCACTAACCATCAGATGAAAAGGTGAAGAGTAAGTGGTACATTATGGCTGGCCCTGGATAAAAAAAATGTATAAAAAAGTAACCAAGAAATAATGTAATAGAAGCTGAACTTTGCGAAAAGTCGAAGGAAGTCTTACAAGTATTCCCTAAGTACACTGGTACACTCACCCAGAATTACTTAACTATAAATCAAACTTTTCACTTTCAATGGAGATTAGGAACATTTACTTGAACTGTCACAGCTGACGGCTTGTTCAACACAAAATTAACTTTATAACTGGAACTTAGACCGAAATCAAAAATGTTCGAAAACAATATAATTAAATGGCCGCATTGGACAAATGACAGCGAACTAGAGGTATTATGTGTAGTATTCCGTAATTTTTGACTAAGTTTTAATGCAGAACTGACTTGCCGGTGACATTTATTGATTACCCTCAATTACACTATAATCTACCTACGCCATATTATGGACGCGGGATTGTGATAGGGACGGAGTAAAGGGGGGGGGGATGTTAGACTTTTTAAAACTATAAAAGATTAATTGGCTCGTGCGACATCGAGTACAAACTTTTTCTATCTGAAAGTCGCCGTATTTTCCCGAGTTTACACTAACATTAGCCAATACAAAGTTTTTAAATGGGTAGGGTATTGGAGTAGGAAAATGTTGGTTAAGTTTGAAATTGCTCGGAACGTAGTTATGTGTTGTAACGAACTCGTGCTATTTGCTGCATCAATGTACCGATTGAAAGTAACATGTAGAGAAAAGAAACAAAATAAAACGAAATCGTATATTATAGCATTTCGCTAAATAAACCTTTTACTCAAATGAGATCGTAAAGAATTCCATGGTTATGAATATGATCTTATTATTTCTTAAATCATCCTGTAGCCTTGAAGTGGTAAAGTTGCAATTGTTCGATTATTGCAATATTGAATAATTTATTATTGACAACCTGTTCCTCACATAGTTACTTACGCTTACGCTATACCATATTTTTATCTGCTGATTTAACTTCAATTTCTAGACTATTTTATTTACTTTTTTTTTTTCATAGCGGTAATCGAGTCAGTAGGTGTAAAGTAATCTCTACCGCCTAAGAACACCCATGGCACCAAATAAATATTTTTTGTTCGGCGATAGTTTGTTTTATTAATTAATAAATGCTGAATAAAAGTCCAATTTGCTCATATTTATACATAAAATAAAAAAACACAACTTAACATTAACAACAGAACTATAAAAGGCGAAGCGTGGAGACGTTACTTCCGAACAATTTAGCCTCAAGCTTAGTGGAAAAAATGTTATGACCGTTTAAATCTCGAGCTGTGACGACATCGGGTCATAAGATCCCGCCGTAAAGGTCCTGATAGATCAGCTAGAACTACCGCTTATTTATAGTGCGGTACAGGCCGGCATGACCTGACCACCGATAAACTTATTATTTATCGGTGGTGACTGGTTTTTTCGATTGCACTACAATTATCATCAGGTGTAATGACTCTGATGACCACCGATAAACTTATTATTTGTCGGTGGTCGCTGGTTTTCAACTGCACTACGCTTACCATCAGGTGTAGTACAGTCACTTTCAGTGGCCGGATAAAAAAAAATATTCTTTGAAATTTCAGCAGGATATTACGGTTGCAAAGAAAGGTAGAATAATAGATACATATAGAAAAATAAGGAACTTCGTTCCAATAACATAGGCATCCTGGCTTAGGCTTAGTGATATTACATTCCGTTGATACTCTTTAGCTACAGAACCCTGTAAACATTTAGTTCCACATTTATAAATTTTATCACGTTTTCAGCACAACGGTTATACAGAATAAGTCCAGAGCCGCGTCCGCGTCGCATCCGGCGCGGGACGTTCCCGTAATCTCGCATCCGCCCGCAAAACTATATCCACTTTCATTCGCTCACACTCAAAAGATTTATGGACGCGTTTCCTTGCTTAATACATTTTATTTATAACACTGATGAAAATGTTTCTTCATTGGTGTAGTAGCATGAAACGTGAGTGTGATATTATTTTTTTTATTTGATTGAATGTCGAGACGAACAAGGCGCGCCTGCATATAAACAGAAGCAACACCACACAGAACTTTGAATTACAAATTACTGCACGGCACTGAACTGTCACCCCGAGACATAAGATGTTAAGACTTATAATGCCCAGTAATTTCACTGGCTTCAATGACTTTCAAACCGAAACACAACAGTGCTTACACACTGTTGTTTGGCGGCAGAAATAGACACAGGTGGTGGTACCAACCCAGACGGCTTCTCGCATACGAGGGACCTACCACCTTGTACCACCATCAGTGGGGACTGCCAATGGATAGCGACCGTCGTAGACATGGTAGAAAACATAGTGGTTCCGAGATCAGAGTATATTAAGTAATTTTAGGCCTGCACAATTCTGCCGACCGTTGAGGGACCCAATGTCTCTTGGCGATTGACATTATATTTTTACTGCACTGTGCCTAACTCAGGTGATCTTTGCCGTACTCGGATAAAAAAAATATATTATTACGTTTTTAATTTTAATTAGTAGTGTAGTTACTTTGCCGTGCCCGGATAAAAAAATACAAAATTATTTTTTATAAATTTTTATTGTAATATACAACTATTTACAGTTTGATTTATTTTACTTGAGATAATACAAATGTATTTTGACTTCACCGACTGGCCGATGCGTTTCGACTTTGCGTCAACTCGAATAAAACGAAGTTAGGTCACATACAGCCATTTTTATATGGAGAGAGTTTCACATACAACAGGGGCGAGACTACAACAGAAAGCCAATATTTACGAGACCGTGTCATACGATTCTTTTGTCAAACTGTATGACACGGATTCGAAACAAACAAAACAACAAAACAAGTTTTTGTTATAAAACCATTTCCTTTTAAGATAAAGCAATTTTCTTCTCAATTAATCCCTGGATTTCACCTTCTTATTATTCTAGTTATTTGTAAGCTAAAGTACAAAAGATTTAAAAGTCTAGGCATCGCGTCGCACGTTTATGTAATTGCGCATAATTTTTAGTACAAATGATTTTGATAAGGTATTTATTTCAATGTTAAGTAAATATTATTTAGGATATACCGGGGAATTAATTATCCCTTTATATTGTATTACACTAACGAGGTCAATTTATTTTCAAAATCGGTGTATAATTATTATTATACACAGATTTTATAAAATAAATAGATTAGTATAAATTAAATAGTAAGAAGGATTAAGTAATACTAAGGCCAATTTTAAAAATTAATTGACCTTAGTAAAATTGTTATTATTTATCCGCTAATTTCTCAACGCCTTCCTTTGTATCGATCGACGAAGGAGACCTTCGGTGTAGTGTTTCTTCCATCTCGATTTCAGATAAATCCTGACTCTCTTTTAATATTATCATCTCATACTTCTGCACGGTGGCGAATATTTCCGATTTAGCTAAATTTTGGTAATAAGGTGTCAAAGATTTCAATGTAGGTGCAATACCTTCTAAAAATTTGTCTATAGGATGTTTAGTTCTCCTTTGGTTCTTCTTTAGAACATATTCCACTAAATACGCTGCAGTACTTGTGAGTCGGCTCATTTCTTGTTTTTCCTGGGTAGATGCTGATGCTATTGTGGTTTCAGGAGGATCGGGAGACAATGGATGCCGCATATGAGTTACTGTAGGTTGCATTGACGCGTTTGTTGGAGGTTCTATACGCACAAAAGCATGAGGAAATGTATCCATACTTGACTCTGGTCGTGAAGAGTTTGTGGATGCAGCGTCTTCATTGTCCGTATTTAGTTGCAGATTTGAGTAGTCTTCTACGTCCTCGTTTGCAATGTTGTACTTTTTTTCTCGATCGTGAAAGAAGCCGTTCATAAAAGACATCAATTCGTGGTATTTGTAGTATGGGATTTTCTTCGCACCCTGTCCGCTTTTGGCTATGGTCTTCTTCAGAGTCTTTTTATATTGATCTCGGATGTTATGCCAGCGCGACCGACACGTCGTTCCTGAAAGTTGAAAATTTTAAGTATCAATGATTTAAAATTTAATTAATATTTTTTATAACTTTAACATAAATATTTTAGGAACTACAACAAATAGGAGATATCACAAATTTTCTATAAAATATTCTTTTACTTACAAATTCATTTTACTTGTACTATTTTATATCAAAAATATTGTTATTGTAATGACTATTCTATATGTACTTTACTCTATGTATTCGAACTTCGTTGCTTTATTTCGGATTTATAGCACAAAGACCTAGGTAATTATTCAGGTTAAATATAACCTTAGAAATATGACTACAACTGCATTATGCAAACACATTTATTTTCACATTTGCTGTAACACTTTGATCAGGCGTTTTAGATTGCATGTGCAAAAATCTCGTGCGCATGCGCGCCGTATGTCAACTAGTGTCAAGTCATTTTAAGAATATAGGTTATGTTTGCGTTGTTATCAAACAAACAGGAAAATAGATATTAGCATACATCCCAATAGCATTATATTTACAAATCCGTAATATCTAATAAAAATCCTTACCAGCGGTGTTTAGTTTCATTCCGATTTGATCCCATAACTTGTTTTTATGATCGCTGTCCCAGTATTTTGGATGAGAGAAGTCGTACAAAACTCTGTGTGACCGCACGGTTTCTATTAACAACTCATCGTGCATATTTTTACCAGAATAGTACGTAAGTAGTAGTAAGTACCAATACACGTGCACGTCACGGGCTTACGGCGTCGGCCCGGTCACTGAACTAGCACTGACACGTCGGCCCCCGGAGGCGGGGGGCCCGGGCCGGACGTCGGCAGTGACAGTGAACCAGTCCATGGATATTGTACGCAGAACATTTTTAGCTCGCAACAAAACACGGCCCTGCCACTGTACTGATGAGTGTGAATAGTTTTTTGTTATGTTGGATTTATTTTTGTCGCCGACTTTGGGTTTAGTTTTGTGAAAGTCCAATTGACATTTTGTTCTGGTGGCAGCGTAGTCAAGCTGAGAAATAGGTAGGTCTAATTAAGGGATCGGGAAGTGCAGGGGGATTTGGGCCTCCGGATATTTTGCTTAGGGTACCGTACGAAAGGCAGCGGTAAGCCGCTACTTTACGTCGGTTTTCTGAAGGAGAGCTGTAATAAAGTGGAAACGTAATATAGACTCGTTATAATTAGATATATTGAATACATTTAAATTTCACCTTCTATATTTCCTAACGTAAAGTTTAAAATCTACCATTTTCGTAATAAAATGCTACGGAACTTAATATTAATAAGATCGCATGTTTTGTCGCGTCTCTAATGTAAATTTCCACAACTTATGACACAAACTAAGTAAGGAAGGGAATATAATGAGCACTTAACTCTTACTCTTATTAAAACGAATAATTTAAGTGCTATTATAAAGTTGTAGGTTTCCGTATGCAGGGATGATAACACCGCTTTATTTATTGCTGTCGCTAATTAGCAGTGTGTAAGCACTGTTGTGTTCTAGAATGCAGTGTTTTAAAGCCAGAAATTACTGAACATTACAAGACTTAACATTTTATGTTTCGGAATTAAAGTGCAGTGCTATGTAGTTTGGAATTCAAAGTTCTGTATGGTGTTGCTTCTGTTTATAGGCAGGTAAGTCGCATACTATTAGACGAGCTATATCTAATATTGTCATGGGCCATTTTTTTTATGATGGAATAAATGTGTAAATGGAATTTGAGTGGTAGAGCCACGCTGTAGACAATTTTGTCTACTGCATGAATGGGCTGGCTCGACCGGGTTGTTACCACTGTCTCACAGAAAACCGACGTAAAGTAGCGGCTTGCTGCTGCGTTTCGTACGGTGAGTGAGATATCCGGAAGCCCAAATGCCCTCCCCTTCCCAATCCCTAATTATCTCTTTCCTTTAATGTCGGCAACGCGCCCTTTATTCTTCTAGTATTGTGGGCGTACATGGGCGGTGGAGATCACTTACCATCAGGTGACCCACTTGCTCGTTTGCAGGCCTATGCTATAAAAAAAAAATTTAACTGCCAGATAACTCATTAAACAACAATCGACTGCCTCCGTGTCTTAGCGGGAGAGTAGTCGGCTGTGAAACGAAAGATCGCGGGTTCGATGCCCACATCGAGACTATGTTTGTGTGATCCACAAATATTTGTTTTTGGTCTGGGTGTTGTGAGACTGAAAGTCTTTCGTGGTCCCTGATGCCCACGACACAAGACTTTTTTTTTTTATAGCATAGACCGGCAAACGAGCAAGTGGGTCACCTGATGGTAAGTGATCTCCACCGCCTATGTACGCCCACAATACGAAAAGAATCATGGGCGCGTTGCCAACCTTAAAGGAAAGGGATAATTAGGGATTGGGAAGGGGAGAGGGATTTGGGCTTCCGGATATCTCACTCACCGTACGAAACGCAGCAGCAAACCGCTACTTTACGTCGGTTTTCTGCGAGACAGTGGTTACGACCCGGTCGAGCCAGCCCATTCATGCTGTAGACATTACTGTCTACAGCGTGGCTCTACCACTCATAAAATCGAGAAGTAAGTAAGACTCGTATCTTACTGTGGGGTCAGGGCCATGTGTGTGACTGTTAGGTGTATTTATATAGTTTGGCAAGATCACATCGATTTGACTTATGCTTCTTGATTTAACATATACTAACTGTCCCTCGCAGTTTCACCTGTATGTTACTGCTCTGCTCCCATGGGTCATAGTGTGATATACATATAAACCTTCCTCATGAATCACTCTATCTATTGCTGAAAACTGCATTAAAATCCGTTGAATAGTTTAAAAGATCTAAGCGAACAGACAGCGGAGGCGACTTCAATTTATACTATGTAAAGATTTACAGCGCTAAGCCTCATTTACATGGAAATAGTTTGTCGCATGACACAGACGGGCGTTTAACAGAAAACTCTTGTTTACGAGGTCGCGTCCATACAATCTGAAAAAAATAATCGTATGAAGCTATCGATCAACAAAAACCATAGAGCTGTTTTTCATAAAATTTAACGGGTTGAAGCCGTTATAAATAACAGTTTTCTGTTATATTTTCGTCTATATCGTACGAGAAATAATTTTTATCTAAATGGGGTTTATTATCTTGTTTTATATTTTTTCTGATATATAACATTTAATTGAAATTGAACAATTGTTTCTTAGACAAGTTACAACAATGTATTAATAAATTTTACGTAAATATACAAAAAAGTTTTAACCCACACCAAGTAATAATGAGATATTAATTAACTGTTGTTTATTTATGGCATAAATAATAGAATTGATATCTTAATTTTTACTTGATGTGGGTTGAAATTTTATTGCGTATTTAATTGCACCGTTGTACCACTTAGGTACTCGTTCGTAAGCCCTTTAATAATATAACAGGGTTCTAACACTAATATGATATATTCATCTAGGTGAAACTTTTAATTAAACAACTCGAGGATGTGTGAGAAATGTAATTAGGTTTTATAATTTTATTCCATGAAAATTACTTTCAGGGTTAATGTCAACGTAGCTGAGGTGTTAAATAATAAAAATAGATGTATCATAGACACAGATCTAAAAGATGTCGCAAGTTTACTTAATTTACGCGCCCATATTGAAAAGATTTAATTATAATTTTAGACAAATAGATTAAAAATAGATTAAAATAGAAAAAATAGATAAAAATTTTAGATAATGATTTTTAGAACAGTGTTTTATATCGAATATTCGAGGGATTTGAATGAAATAATTTATTAATCATGTAGGCAATAAGAATAGCGTTTATGGCATCTTAGTACAAATTTAAAAGAAAATATATAGATATCAATATCAACTAATGTATAGATAGCATTATAAAATACACTAGGCAATTACACTAAATCTATTATTAATACATTTTTCAATATATTTACTATGAAAATATCAGATAGCACTGACAAGTCGAAAATAATAACTTGTAGAGGTCTTTTTAGAGTCGGTGATATTTCAGTTATTAGGCAGTGGCACCGGCACAGCATACAGAAATACCTCTGGAAATTGTTATTATTTACTTTTGTAACAGTGTTACAAAAGTAAATAATAACAATGTTGTACAGTGTTACTTTTTTAAATTCGTTTTTAAGTTTTATTAATGTTACTTACGTCGTCTATCTAGATCTATATCTGTGAGTAATAGTATGCTTCTTGATTTGTCTACACTTGCGATATTTAATTAGTTAAATAGTTTCCATTCACCTGATAAGATGAGAAGGTTGCTCGCCTGAAAGTAAGCTCCCTCCGAAGGTACGTGGAAGGTACTACGAAGGTACAGTCGTGGCGTTTACCAACAGACGAGAAACTTGCTCGTCTTATTATTCTGTTGTACACAAAAAAGTAATATCTACGTACTTTATACAATTCAAATCTAAGTATTTTATCTATAGAACATGATTTATTTTTGTCAAACACCTTCCCCGAATTCCGATAAGCCTCAATAAGTGCGGATAAAAGGCCGGTAAAATGTGAAGGACTTCACAAAAGAGATATATTTCAATCGGAACAATTCTGAGTGGAGCCGATAATCTCCGAGTCTATCGAAGTGTCGCAAAAGGGGTTTAAATTAATATATTTCAGAAAAGTTGGCTTGAAGTGACGATGTTACAGCGTTTTTAAATGTATTTCTAAATTTTTTAAAACATAGTTGTGTCATTTCTTGTCTATTATGCATCGATATATTATTTGGAGGAGCACCGATAGCTCAGCGGGGAATGTAGGTGTATGCTCTTGGGGCTGGTTTCGAACCTGCGACTTTCGTCTCGACAGTCCGTGCCACTCCCCGCTGAGCTATCGCGTAACTTTATTTATATATGTACTTGATAAATATTTGTTTTATATTACCTGATTTTAGAACCGATTTTACGGTCATCTATGATCAAAAGCCAGGTTTGCACGCACGGTACAGGCGCGGCGATCACAATACACGACCTAATTAATAACTGCATTTTCCCGCCGAGCTTCAGCTCAAAGCCAACTTTGTGATGGTCGTGTAATTTCATTATGTACACTTGTGGATCGTTGTTTTGATGGCAACACTTTTTACGGATACTGTTTGAGGAATGTGGTTGAACGTACAAGTGAACGAAGTTCTGATGCTTTTGTTTATGGGCAGGCGTAATGCAGGCGCTAATAAAAAAATGTAAAAAATTAAGTAGTGGATGGTGAGAAATATTTAGTACTCGTATTATTACGGATCTGTAACCTAGCGTAAGCCGGCAAACGAGCAAGTGAGTCGCTTGATGGTAAGTGATCTCCACCGCCGGTGTACGCCCATATTACCCGAAGAGTCATGGTACGTAGCCGACCTTAAAGGCCCTTTCCATCTATAATTAAGGGACTGGGAAGGGAAGGGGGATTTTAATTACTCGTTCATTATGATCGATAAGGTCTATCACATCCCTATAAATAAATTAATGTACTTGAGAGAGAATAACAATTCTGAAGTGAGACAAAACTTCTTTTGTATATAATTGAGTGATGTCTAAAGTTGCATTCGCTAAAAAATAAATTGCTTTATTTATGTTCCAGAAATTTGCCCCAGAGGGGTTGACGTCAAGCGGCCGGTCGTAAAAACTGTAAACTAAGGGCTTTACTAATAAACATTGTATATATTGGTAATAGTTATACAATACTTTGTCTTGCTATGTTGAGTGACATTTATTATAAGAAGAAGCGAGACAAAACACTGTTTAAGTATGACACTCGTATACAACATTTATTAGTAAAGCCCTTAATGTTTCTGTAACATATATTAAAACGCATGTTGCACTGCGAATGGGATAAGGGCAGGAGGAAGAAGATTAATTTCTGAAATGTAATCGGATCTGGTACTACACCGAGTGAAATACTTATATCGTACACTATAAGTTGCTTAAATTTGACCACACCTTTCTGAAACAAGTTGTATATTGTCCGAATGTTCTATTTTAGAGACAGCTAAAGTCGACAAACCAGTGTGACATCGATTTTGGCTTAGTCTCGAGGACACGATGTCTTAAGCCAATGATATATTATTCTATTAAAGGTAATAAGCTCTTGTTGTATCAACATGTCAGTAAGTAATAGTTTATTTGAAAAAAAAACAGCTGTTTATTGAAAACAGCTGTTTTCTTAATAATAACGATAAAACTGCAGCAGCGTGATATAATTTTCACTAACATTTTAAATATGAACAATAACGTGGAAAATAGCTTGCTGTTGCTGTGCTTAAACTCCTTTGGCATCCTTAAAGAACTCTCGGTATGCTGCGTTTCTTATGATATTTACCTCACCGTTAAAGCAAGTAGTTAGATATAACATGACTTCAAAAATGTTTCAGGTAAAGTCCTGTGGCATGGAATAGTACACGCGATATCCGTCACCGCAGTCCATTCCATTTACGGCTAAGCTATTACCGTTTCTACTTTATCTGGGACAAAATAGATAAAATATATGTAATTAATATACTGTAATACATATAAATGTGATGATCAAATGAAAATGTATTTTTGGACTTTTCAGTGTTATTTTATGAGTTTTATTAAAACTTTTTTTTTAATTTTTAGTGGTAGTAACAGCTATAGCATGTAATATTAAAATGTGATTAATACCGAACGTATAAAATCGTAAAAAAATATTTGGCACTTTTAAGAGAAAGCATTTTCTGTGAAATAGGTAACCACATTAATCGATATTAATTTAGCTACTTCAAAGTCAGTAAAGTTGATTATTTAAATAGACCGAAAAATTATGCAATTACTTTCCAATATTTCAAAAGTGGGTGATCGATAAACGAGCGATGTTACCACGGTAAATAATGTTTAACCTAATTTTTTATGAGCCAGACAAACAGTTTAGCTAGAAGTTTCTATTGTTCAGTAGGTACATATTATGCACATTAAGTTGAATAATATTATGTTTAAATTTTAAAGATCGAACCAGATTTTTCCGTCCACTCAATATGTGAGTCGGCTCGTCAAGTTTGAGTACTCCTTTTTTGTGTCGCTTTTTTAAATTCTGGAAAATGGATCTGGCAACGCTTGCCGCATGCTAGCTCGTCGGTATTTATCGGCGAGGTTTTGCAGTGTCTCCCCAGACAGTTTTGCCGGCGAACCCTAAAACCGCGGTTATACTCGCTGGTCGATCATCAACTTAACATTTTAAATGTAATTTACGCAGTTACTGTCGAACGCAATCTTGTCCGATTCAGACAATAATTGACAGATATTGGTCGAAGTATAAACGTCTGCGGTTGAAAAATCAGACCAAAACAACAAGCATCGGCTGTTACCGCGGTTCTGTTTAAGAATATTTTGGTGGCAATTCTGTCGTCACCTAGTAAAGTTACCTTATAATTTACTCCTCAGTCTTCTCCAAATACAGTTATAGGAAGAGTAATTTTAATGTATCAGAACTGACACATTCAGTACAATGATCTAAAATGTACGCTTCGGCAATGATCTGTTTTTACGAATGAATATTCTATTATATATTTTTTTAGTTAGTGGCCAACTACACTCGTCCACATAATTTTAATATGTGCGTAGCATTTAATTTTAATAAATATAAGTTAACCAACCACCAACGAACCAACGTTTGAAAAAATGACAACACCACGTAACTCTTCTTTTCTTTCTTTTTTATTTATGGCTTTCGCAGTATTATGCATTTAGCCAGTGTCAAGTATAAATTATTATCAAGTTCTTTTTACAAGAACGATGAAACACGGGTGCAGTTCAAGGTCTTGTCGGAGTTTTGGTGTTAACTCCTTTCAATACGATTCTTAATTCACTTATTTCAATGATTCCATACACTGTTCATCACCGTTAATGTTTATTGAACAAATCCACACTTTTATACAACAAACACAACTCTAAACTATTTTATGAAATAAATTAAAATAGGCGATGAACTGCACTGTCAGAATTCCCGCCAAAACTCCACCACGCAACTCTTTCACCTGTCAGAATCTTAGGCAAAGGGGAGCTAAATGTTCAGCCTCATTGTATCGATTAATTTAATAAATCGACAATCGGTATAGGGTTTTAATTTTTCTATGTCACACTAGTGTCAAAGTTATTTCCGTATCCCTCCTATCCTTTTCAAGCCCTATTCCTTTCCTTAAACTTCGGCATAGCATCCATAAGTGTTTTGGTAATAAAGGTGTTTTGGGCTGTAGGTCACATGCCCGCCTCTACTTTAAAAAGAAGCAAACAGTTCTACATCGATTTTATTTATATGAATCGTGATAAAGTTAGAACAAAGAAGTGGAGTTTCAATCCCATCTGAATTATGAGGGTAAATGGAAAACATACGTTAGCTCTTATCTCGCAGTACTTTTAACTTGGTTCGTGCGATTGTTTATATTCTTATTTATGAATGTTTCAGTTAAGTTAATTTTTGTTTCTACTGTCTGATATAATAGACAACTTCCGTAGCGCAGTGGGTAAGTAGCTGTGAAGCGAGAGGCCGCGGTTTCGTTTCGGCATCGAGACAAATTCGTCGATTACAACGATTCAAGGTGGCAAGTCCCTCGTATGCGAGAGGCCGTCTGTGTTGGTACCACCGATTTGTCTATTTCTGCCGCCAAGCAACAGTGTGTAAGCACTGTTATGTTTCGGTTTGAAGGACATTGAAGCCAGTGAAATTACTGGGCATTATGAACCTTGACATCTTATTCCTCGGGATGACGAAAAATACACCCAAACATAATATCCTCCTGAAATAATTCATATAACGTTATAATATACCTTAACAAGCGCGACGTCTTTCACCTCAGTTTCACCTTACTAATGTCTTATACATGAGGTTCAGAAAATAGCAATCACTTCCCAAATATCGCTGACGTCACTGCAATGGCAGGGTGATTAAAATGTAACTTTACACCAAAACGACGCTGTCAGCAAACAATAGCGCGTGAGCGGCCGCGATTTGGTCATGAGCGGTAGCGGGATGAACGTTAAAAATGTAAGAATAAAAATCGTTCATTATCCTGTAGGCCATTCCAGGCAATTTAAATAGCACTTATGACATATCCGTTTAAAAAACTAAAGTTATGTACCTAGCAAATAATACGTGGCGACTGTTAAGCAGAAGGCCACGGTATTATTTCCGCATCGAGACAAATATTTGTGTGATCCACAGATATTTGTTTCGGGTCTGGGTGTGTTTTCTTCCCAGAGGGACTGACGGTCGGTCGGTCGGTCGTAAAACTACAAGCCAAATTTACTCTGTAACATGTATTTAAAAGCATGGTACGCCGACACTATTGCGTTTGGGATAGGGGCAGGTGGAAAAAGAAGAAGTCGGATACAGGGGTAAGCTTATATTGTGTTATAAAATAAAGATCTTTAATAAAATACTATCAAATAACTGTATTTATTCACTTGATATCGACATACGGAGTTCGCTCGCCTGATAATAAACGCGGCGACTGCTTATAAATAGTAGCAACATCACTCAGTAATTTGAATATCAAAGTACTTCATGATACTGCAATGCCATCATTATCCCGAGACGTAACAAGTTAAGGTTCCTAATGCTCAATACATTCACTGAATTCAGTGCCCTACAAACAGGAACACAACGGTGATTACACATTGGTCTTTGGGGGTAGAAAAAGACAAATCGTTTATAGACTACCTTTTGCACACGGGGTACCTACCGCCTAACGAATTTAGGATAGAAATAAAAGAAAAGAAAGAACAAGGAGACATGAGAGTCAACGGTCACACTATAGAGAATATTCAAGATCGGGTGAAGTGGAAGCGCTTAAATAAGAAGGCTCCTGGTAATAAGCCGGGATAATGCCAGGTAGAAAGAAATGAAACACCGTTATAAAGCGTCTCTAGAGACCCTGCAAGTACATACCATCGAATATCGAAAATCGCTAATGCGTCATCACTGTCACCATCACCTGGAGAACAAGGAGCGGTCGCCATATTTGCGCTGTGTTAATTGAAGTTCGTGGCCACTGAGCAAGCAAACTTGACATGCAGAACACTGTATGTCGCGTAATGTACGTTCAAGTTATTTTTATCATCAACATAACTGCGAATATAGTTTGAGGTATGCGATCGAGATAGGTGACTGCGATATATGACAACGACATGTGCACTTTTTATAAGATGTTTGTTTTCAGAGATTTGAACATCTTCGATGAAAAGCAGCGTTTTTATCGAACCACTTTAGTGTTTGTGACTGCCAAACTACTGTGCCTATGTTGAAAAAAAAAGGAATATGGGATTGATATAGAGAAATAAATGGAAGTTCAAGATTTGTTTTTAATTTAAAACAAGTTTGTTAATTTCCACGGGAAATGCGGAAATGAAAACTTACGGAAACCTATCCACGCGAGTCCAAGTCGCACTTACTGAGTTTTTTATGAAATTAAGTTTATATATCACCTTTTTCATAATACAAAGTTTCAGATTCACGGTAGTCTCTGAGCCTATCTGTAACATTTTGTGTTGATAACTTCAAAAACTGAATTATGGTGGGTTTGCTGTTATCCGTTGAATAGTTTACCATTTTCCCTCGTACCATGTAATCATATTTACCAAATTTATATGGGACCACCCTCGGGGCTAACCCTATTGGATACAAAAATAATCATGAAAATAGTTCCGTATTCGGCAGAGATATCCCTTAATATACATAAAATCATATATTCAAAAATTTAATTTTCATTTTTGAACAAACAACACTTTTTATCCGAGCACGGCAAAGTGACTGCAATACACCTGATGGTAAGGGTAGTGCAGTCCAAAAAACTAGCGACCACCGACAAACAATGAGTTCATCGGTAGTCACCAGAAACATGCCGCTTCTTCCCTTTTCAGAGAGGGAAGAAGCAAATCGAGGGGCCTGCGACAGGACAGGCGGATGACCGATGCAAGCACAGTAGTACAAGGATGTACCTCCATATCCGCCCCAACCAACCATCAAGTCATGTCGCAAGCCCCACTGGAGAACCGGATATACACTGGCTGATCCTGAAACGCGATCCACACAAGTCGTTTAGATCACTATGGCAGGTTTTAACATCATGTGTACGGTGGCCGCTATTCGGGCGGATATGAATAACCTATCACCAGCAAAATCTATCGGTTTTGAGAGATCGAAGCCCAAAGATTTGCGCAGTCGCCTGCAGCATATTAACCTCGCCATGTCTACAAAATGATTTACATAAATTCAATATTCGTTTAAATACTCGATAATCATGAAGATAATACGGTGCTAAATTGATAAGTCATCGGTCGCTAGATCGATAAACAGATTCGTTCTGGTAAAACCAATCAGGTTATGCTAATCCATTTTGTAGGAACAGTTTTACAAAGGTTTCGCGTCTGATATTTATAGGATGGGGTAATTACGGTATAAAATATTAGGATCAGATATTTTTATGTAGGGTTGACGGAAATATAAAATTTAAGACATTTGGTGTAGTGTGTAACCGAGCTCTTCAATTCCCATAAACGACTCTCGCCCCTCACACATGTTTACACACATCAATTTAAACTGTTCAAAAGATTGAAAGACCGGACTAAAAACAAGCCCTCTGAGTTTGTCTAGCTGGATCTTCTCAGGGCTGGGTCGCGCCGCGTTGAATCCAGTGGTAAAGGAAGCCCACTTGAGTTTGTTTCGCCGGGTCTTCCCAAGATGGGACGTTTTAGATCCGGTGGTAGTTTTAAAACACGTACCGTTTCGGTAATGTCTATGGTCCATATCGACCCCCTCAAATATATAACAATTCTGTACTTTTCCATAGTAAAAATATGGAAAAATAATAATAATAGATAAATAAATAGATTCAGTGTAATTGCCGAGTGTATTTTGATGATGCTGTGTATACATTAGTTGATACTGATTTCTATATAGAAGTTTCTTTTACCTTTGTACTGACTTGTCATAAGCGCTATTTCAATTGCCTACATGAGTAATAAACTATTTCATTTCATTTAATTTCATCATCGGTCACCATCAGGCGAGATAGTGGCCAAACACAAGCCTATTATGATGAAAAAAAAGTATTAAATACTACAGACACTATGTACTATGGAGGTATATTGAAACTTCGATATACCCGGAGACTGAATTCAGACCAGCTGCCCTTAACAGTGAGAGTATTTACAATATGATACTAAACATAATACTAACATGAAAACGGGCATATATTTTATAACAGAGTAAAACCCAATATCAATATTACTCGACCCAGTGATCGAACCCGAGACCTCAGGACAGCATTAGTTGCGCTTAGGCATTACAAATGCGCTACCGAGGCAGTTAAAAATGGCTTTGTTTTATATTAATTATAGAGGAGATCCCCAAATAGCAGTTTCCTATGTAAGTGACCCTTCAAGGTAAGCTATAGTGATGTATAGGATCCTTTTATTAAGCAATCCTTCAACGTTCCCGGATGATATACAATACTGTGTCAACCTCGGAACAAGCTCTGTTTGATCCTTTATGGAAACTGCCTATAGACACGCGATGTATATCGAAATTTGTTAAGGTTAAAAAATTGCTTCGAGAATCAGTTGGCGTGAGTCACGTATTTTTTTTTTATTTTTGAATGACACGTGAACTCGTTACTCGCCTGATGGTAAGCGACACGCTTGCCCATAAACAGAAGCAACATTACACAGAACATTGAATTACAAAGCACTACATAGCGCTGTAATGTGCGTCACCCTGAGATATTAGTTGTTAAGGTGGTAGGTCCCTCGTATGCGAGAGGCCGTCTGGGTTGGTACCACCGCTTTGTCTATTTCTGCCGCCAAGCAACAGTGTGTAAGCACTGTTGTGTTTCGGTTTGAAGGTCATTGATGACAGTGAAATTACTGGGCATTACGAGTCTTAATATTTTATGTCTCGAGGTGACGAGCGCAATTCAGTGCCATACAGTGCTTTGTAATTCAAATTTCATTGTGGTGTTGCTTCTGTTTATAGGCAGGCGTGGCGCTTACCCCCAGGCGAGCGTCTTGCTCGTCTCGTCATTCAATCAAATAAAAATCATTATTCGTCATTTAATGTCCTTGAAACACAATAGTGCTTACACATTTCTACTTGGCTGCAGAAATACATAATACCAACGCAGACGGTCTCTCGCATATGATAAACCTACCACCTAGAAATGTTATTTTCAAAGTGCTATTTTCGGCTGACACATCATTATCACACAAATATATATTATAGAAAGGAAAGCCAAAATAGTAAAGCCAATACGTGAACTTTACGGTAGTGCATTTAAAATTTGTTTTTTACGATAAGATCAGGTATAACCTAATGCGTCAGGACTAAGTGTGTGACTGTTGGGTGTATTTAAAAATAATGACAGTTAGAGATGATTAATCACCGAATTGAGAACCTCCTCCGTTTTTAAAGTCGGTTAAGAAAGTATTGATATCGCCTTAAATATCGAAAGTGAATTAGAACCTATAATTAATTAGTGTTATTAAGGTTCAGTGATTAATACGCCGCGTTAAGTCTGATGGAACTGCCATTAGGACTTATAGAATAAGGTCGCCAGTTCTGTGTGTTCTAATTAGCCAACTTATCACGTTCAGACATTCTTGTATTTTACTATATATTTTTTTGTGATTGGATGAAGAGAAGAGCAAGGCATACGACAGATGGTAAGCGCCAGGCCTGCCCATAAACAGAAGCAATACCATACAGAATTTTGAATTACAAAGCACTGCATGGCACTGAACTGCACACGTCACCACGAGACAAAATATGTTAAGTTTCATAATGCCCAATAATTTTACTGGCTTCAATGTTCTTCAAGCACACAACAGTGCTTAAATATTATTGCTTGGCGGCAGAAATAGACAAAGCGATGGTACCAACCCAGACGGTCTCTCGCATACGAGGTACCTACCACCATAGAGTAGCGTAGAGTAGTGCTTGCATGATGTAACTAACAAGTAGGCAAAATGAATTGAATACAGAATAATTTGTACGCATGTTCCACGATGATACCATCATATTCATTCCCCTCCATTAGTAAAAATGCCATAACTTATATGACAGAATTCCATTATTCATATTGAATACCCGTTGTAGGCACCATCGAGTAATGACAGTTTAACAAGCCACCTGGAAATTGTTTCAAATTGGTATTATTACGGCTCTCTAGATGATTGTCGCAATCAAATTTTACTAGGTAGGTTGGTACCACTGCTTTGTCTGTTTCTGCCGCCAGTGTGTAGGCACTGTTGTGTTTCGTTTTAAAGGATATTGAAGCCAGTGAAATTATTATGGGACTTAACATCTTATGTTTCTGGGTGACGATCGCTGTCTAGTTCCATAAAGTGCTTTGTGTTTTGATGTTCTGTGTGGTGTTGCGTCTGTTTATGGGCAGGCGTGAATCTTCAGACGAGCGATGTACTCGTTTCATCTTCAGGCAAAATAATATATTTATATATATATATAAAGGGGTTAAGACTTTAGAGAATTGAATATGTGATACATACTATTATGATTATTATATTTTTTGTTGTGGAGCCACGCTGTAGATTGTTTTGTCTGCAGCATGAATGGGTCGGCTGGAACCGGTCGTTGCCAATGTCTCACAGAAAATTGACGCAGGGTTGCTGCTGCGTTTCGTACGGTGAGTGATTTCCATCGCCCATGTACGCCCACAATACTGGAAGTATTATAGGCGCGTTGCCGACCTTAACGGGAAGAGATAATTTAGGGATTAGGAACTTACAGTACGAAACGCAGCAGCAAGTCGCTACTTTACGCTTTTCTGTGAGGCAGTGGTAACGACCTGGTGGAGTCGGCCCATTCATGCTGTAGACAAAACTGTCTACAGCGTGGCTCTCCCACTCATAAATAAAGTCTAGAATAATTAATTTTCGTAAGACCTTGCTTAGACGTAATCCTAGGATGAGTAATACAGCCGAGTTTAATACATACTTACATTAATTTATTTTCTTCACTCCACCATTTGTTATAATCCATCACAACCCTTTACGCTTTCTTTATGTTAAAATCTAATGAATAGAATGTAATTTAAAATATGAAGTGGATTAAATGAGTGTTTCTATTTTTTTTTACTAGCCCTATATTAAATACGTCTGACTGCTGAGCACGGGCCTCCTCTACTCAATAAGAGAGATTAGGCCTTAGTCCACCACGCTGGCCTAATGCGGGTTGGCAGACTTCACATACCTTCGAAAAATATTATCAAGTTCTCAGATATGCAGGTTTTCTCTCGATATTTCCTTTACCGTTAAAGCAAGTGATAGTTACCAATTAATATACACGTAACTTAGAAAAGTCAGTGGTGTATGCTCTTGGGGCTGGTTTCGAACCTGCGACTTTCGTCTCGACAGTCCATACCACTCCCCGCTGAGCTATTGCTGCTGTGTTTCTATTATACGAGTTTTAGTGCCACGGTTTCAGTACTGAGGGTTTTAACTGAGGTGACTGGTATTCTGATCGAATAGCGAGAACAATTTAGCGCTTGGGCTCGTATGACGATTGATAAGCCATCCAGACTTGATAGTACTTAAAACTGCGGTCTTGCAGTGATAGGTTCATGCATGTGCTTCACTTGTGAGACCTAATAGCCTTGTTAGACGTTCAAAATTGCTTGCAAAATAAATATGTGCGTGACAGTAGGCTTGATGCAATATTGAAGTATTCTTATTCATTTGTATTTTTAACCGACTAAAAACGGAGGAGGTTCTCAACTAGAGATGCGTATCTGTTTTTTTTTGTATGTATAACTACGCATAACTCCGCACAAATGTGAACTGATTTAGATGATTATTTGTTCATTTTAAAAAGTATAGCTCAAAGTTTGTCGTATTTAAGTTTCATCGTTTGAATATCTTCAGCTCCTGAAATCTGGTATGAAAGAGTGAAACTTTCCCATTTATGCAATGATTTTTATAAATTATATCGTTGAAAATAGTAAAAAAATATAAACCAAAAATAAAACCTCACTCAAAACAACTGAACAGCCAAACATAAAATTAACCAATGTTCTGTCAGTGCCTTTAATTGACTAATTGAATTGAAGTACCAAGGACTCAAAGTTATTTTGAGTCGGCGCAATTTCCAACCACTTCACATATTCTATCAGTATTGACTTGTCTGCATGAAATATGTGTATTTCTGTCAACAATATTTTGGATATTTTACTCTACATCTCCTGCATTTTTGACCAATTTTATTATGATTTTAATATGATACAAACTTTCCGCACTACTGGTAATTTCACGCTGACGAAACGGCGCGGTGGACAAAAGTTAATCTGTTATACTGAGTCGCGTTCGTGTTCGTGCCAGATACATAATTTGTCACGTGTTTGGCTCACACAATAATTTTGTGGGCTGAAGTGTTGCAATTCAAAGTGAAACGTAGTCGGCTTCTGGCTGTGCGCCATACGACCCTAATTCACGATTAAACCGGGGCGAATTGATGGCCGCTGAGTTTTCATTGGCGTGAAATATCTTTAACATACACGGTATTTAAAAAATAAAATTCATGTTAGATGAGCGGGGCGCTGGCTTCATGGTAAGCGTCACTTCTGCTTTTTTTTTATTTAATTAGAACTTTGTATTATGAAGTGCATGGCACTGGACTGCGCTCATCACCCCGAGACCTAAGATGTCAAGTTTCGTTATACCAAGAACACGCTGCTGCTTAGCGATAGTAATAGACAAAGCGGTGGCCCCTACCCAAAGGGCTCTCGGATACGGGAGACGAGAGAGTGTTTTATGTGGTTTGGGTTTGGCTGGAATATCATCATCATCCACAGCGACAGGACGTCCACCGCTGAACATAGGTCTCCCCCAAAGGTTTCCAGACCGACCTGTTGGAAGCGGCCAGCATCCAGCGACTTCCTGAGACCTTTATCAGGTCGTCTGTCCACCTTGCAGGCGGACGTCCAACGCTGCGCTTGCCGGTACGTGGTCTCGGCTATCGGCTACCGGTTCTTCGATTATTATTATTATAATTCTGTCTGGAATATACTTGTTATTTATTGCATATAAAAAAAGCAAGCTACTTTGGATTAAATTAAATGAAGTCGGTTAAATGCATCTGGTGGGTGTTTCACTTCTATACATTTAAAAAAAATATAGCATAAGCCGGCGAACAAGAAAGTGGGTTATACAATGGTAAATGATCTCCACCGCCCATGAACGCCTACAATACCAGAGTCATAAACGCGTTGCCGACCTTAACAGAAAGGGATAATTAGGGGTTTGGGACGGGTAGGGGGATGTGGACCTCCGAATATCTCATATACATTTTTATGTATTTATGGTTCGTATGCAGAAATTATGTGAGCTCCAAATCGACTTTACTCTTATCCCAGTTACACGAAATTGATGTGCATTTTTAGATGACTGAATGGGAACGGTCATCGAGCTAATGAATATTAAATACTATGATGATGCTAAATTAAAAATGACGTCGAAATAAAAATTTCCTATGAACTCCGGATACCGGACAGATGTGATTCCACGAAGTAATGTATTAAAATCGTAATATTTATGTTTACATTGACACTTTAAAAACGACTTCAAAGTTTGATTAAAATAGTCGTGAAATGTGAAGAAAATACGTGTTATTTATTATGTGGAATGTAAATAATTATAATCTAATAAAAAGTGGACTCTCTGATGTCTGTCTGTTAATTTGTGTACACTGTTGAATGGATTTCGATGCATAAACTATTAAGTTGAACGAACCTCTAGTAAGCATAAAGAGTATAAAACTACATTTTATTACAGACAGATCTTTCCCTGGGGCGCACCCGCTAGCAACAGTTGGTGATGAAATAAAAGTGTGTGAGAAATGAATTCTAGGTACTTTAAAGAGAGTTGGTATTTTATATTGAAACGCATACATAATAAGAATTTGAAGATTACTTAATCGATTTTGTTATCAGACGTTACAGATGAGCTGTTTGAGAGTAGTAGAGCCACGCTGTAGACAGTTTTGTTTACAGCATGAAAGGGCCGGCTCGACCGGGTACCGTTACCACTGTCTCACTGAAAAGCGGCGTAAAGTAACGGCTTGCTGCTACGTTTAGTACGGTGAGTGAGATATCCGGAGGCCGAAATTTATTTATTTATTTTGTTTATCTTCTCTTTACGGTCGGCAACACGCCTAAGATTTATCTAGTATTATTAGAGTACATGGGCACTCCGGAGAGGGAAGAATTAAATCGAGGGTCCTGCGACAGGACAGGCGGATGACGGATGCAGGCACAGGGATACAAGAATGCACCCCTATACCCGCCCTAACCAACCATCAATTAATGTCGCAAACCCCTCTGGAGAACCGGATATACACTGGCTGATTCTGGAACGCGATTCACACAAGGCGTGTGGATCACTATGGCAGATTTTAACATCATGTGCACGGTGGTCGCTATCCAGGCGGATATGAATATCCTAGCATCAGTATTTTTCTCCCAAGAAGTAATAGTGCAATTTGTGGATGCAGCTGTAATTGTGTTCCGGTTTGAAAGACATTAACCTCATGAGTCATTGAACATTCAGAGGATAAATATCTGATCTCTCACAACAATGAGCACAATGGAGTGACATGTAGGCATTGTTTGCCATCAGGTGAATGACCTGCTTATTTCGTCAGATTTCTAAAAGTTAACATGTGTTCAAAAAAACCCTTCTCAAATTCATCTCTGTAACGAGGAATCAAAGGATCTATTCCTTCACACGATCGTGTAAATTGGGCGAAATGGCTGTGTGAATTTTTTACGATAGCTAATGGTACCGGATTCTGTTACGCTTTACTTTACGAAATGTGTTGATAGAAACTTTATTCATTCTGGATTTACTGTCTAATGTAAAGCTATAAATTGTGGAAAAATATAGTTCAATATAAAGACAATTGGTATGTTTATTTCCAGAAAATCGTATTTAAGTGGTAGAGCCACGGTATGGATTCGACCGGGTTTAAACTACTATCTCACCAAAAATCGACGTGAAGTGGCTACCTTGCTGTTGCGTACGGTGACTAAGACTTCATTATTTATTTATTAAGATACGCTTAACAGATTTTGACAATACTAATACTAAGTTAGTTTTTACGTTTACGCGAATGTTACACATTGAAATAGAACTAATTTAAATGCATTTTATCGGGGGGTTTATTTTTAATTCTGGTCCCGATCAAAAGTTTCAAATGCTTTTCAGCCTTTGTCGTCACGGGGTTGTCCCCCCATTTTATTTGAATATAATACTAAGTTACTTAATTTATTAGGTATGGTTCTGAAGTCTATTTAAAATCCAATCCGAAGTGTATACAACATTACTAAATTAAATGCCACTTAAGTAGTTGTTGAATGTTGTTTGTTGAAGATTTTTTTTTATCCTGGCTCGGCAAAGTGACTACGCTACACCTGATGGTAAGCGTAGCGCAATCCAAGAATAGTGTCGACCAACGATAAACAATGTGTTCATCTTAAGTTCAATGTGATCATGCCGGCCTGCCAAAGTTCCTGGGATGAACTACGAGGTCCCTGCTGCGACCCCGCAGTATCTAATCCCAGGGCCAAGGGGGAGGGGAAGAGAAGGGATGGGAAAAGGGTTAAGATCAGACAATGGTAACGACCCCGCCGAGCTGGCCCATTCGTGCTGTAGAGAAAACTGTAGTGTGGCTTTATCACTCGCAAAATGGCTCCCAATACAAGCAAAACAGAGTAAGTACACAAATCAAGGAATTTAAGAGCATGCTGCCTAAAATATTTCGTGCGTTAGCTCCGCCCATCCACCCCGCTACCCTCTGCACTTGTACGCAACGCGTCGTTTCGCGCGTCGCTTGACGTTATAGTAGTGGGCATAAAAGCCACAGAGACTTCTGTACATAAATATTTTTTTAATAATATATTTTGTTTTGAAAGATAAATGTTTTGTTGATATAATATAACAAAATTGTATCAGAGCTGTGTCTGTGCATTTGATATGTTTAAAAAGTAATGATAAACATATTCGATTACAGAAATATATATTTTTAATTATCTTGTCTGTATGTTTGTGCGTGTATTGTACACGAAAACCCACTGAATGGAAATATGAACAGGATTACCGCAGTTTGTATGCATATTTCCAAACTTAGAATCTTTGATGCTTTTTTCACATTTTTTAACCAATGGAAAAACAGAGGAGATATATATATACAGACGAATTGCGAACATACATTTACATTACATTTTGAGTGGTAGAGCCACGCTGTAGACAGTTTTGTCTACAGCATGAATGGGCTGGCTCGACCGGGTCGTTACCACTGTCTCACAGAAAACCGACGTAAAGTAGGGGCTTGCTGCTGCGTTTCGTACGGTGAGTGAGATATCCGGAAGCCCAAATCCCCTCCCCTTCCCTATCCCTAATTATCCCTTACCTTTCAGGTCGGCAACGCGCCCATGATTCATTCTTCTGGTGGTGGGCGTACTTGGGCGGTGGAGATCACTTACCATTAGGTGACAAACTTGCTCGTTTGCCGGCCTATGCTATAAAAAAAAAGTACAATATATTTGTTTATTATATGTTCACGCATAATGCCGCTAAATGTAGACTGGTTACAAAAACATACTCTAGTAGTTTCATGAAAGAAATTAATGTTATTTGCGCCTTTTGAGTGTTTTTTCTTTTTTTCTTCTTCAAAATTTAAATGAAATATATTTTCGTTTGAACAAATGTGTTGGTGCTATTTTAAAGAAAATTCATTTATTTTTTGTTTTATATACACATGGTCCGGGTTCCCTGGGCCAGCTGATCCACTTGATTACTATCAAGCTAATTTTCCGTGAGTAGCTTCGTTTCGATGAGACGCCCAACAATTCCCTATGCGAAAATTCTCTATTGTGGTAGCTAACAGAGGTAGCAAGGATAGAATATTTCGATTTGATGATACTCAATTTTTATTTATTTTATTTGTAGGACAATATGACTGTTAAATTATATAAATATGAACTAAGTAAAAACAAAAAAATCAGCTGGTTAGTAATAATTTTTTATGACCTCGTTAGCGATACCTATTGGAAGCCCCTCCTTCCAATAGGTATGATTACTAACCAGCTGATTTTTTTGTTTTTACTTAGTTAATATTTATATAATTTAACAGTCATATTGTCCTACAAATAAAATAATAAATTTTTAGGTATCATCAAATCGAAATATTCTATCCTTGCTACCTCTGTTAGCTATCACAATAGAGAATTTTCGCATAGGGAATTATTGGGCGTCTCATCGAAACGAAGCTACTCACGGAAAATTAGCTTGATAGTAATCAAGTGGAAAAATGGCCCAGGGAACCCAGACCATGTGTATATAAAACAAAAAATAAATGAATTTTCTTTAAAATAGACTATAGTTTAATTTTCTTTTGTTTTTCAAAAAATGACTGTACGTCGATGATACGTCTACCCATTAGAACGTGTATTCAAAAGGAAATAACGAAAAGTGCAAAAAAGAAGGAATAAATACTGTGTATTTATTTATTAGGATGATACTCATGTGTCTATAGAATGGTTTAAGGTCGAAATAAAACAACAAAATCTTACATCTTCACCTTATATTTTGTACCTCGTAAGGATTTTTTCATGATCAACATCAATCTGAAAGACATCATAATAATATACATTTTGTTATATAAATAGAAAAATAGAAATAAAAAAAAACGGGTTGCACTCTGGGAGTGCCGACAGAAGTGAAAACTTACCAAACAAGATGCGAGAATACAAAATTACGGCGACATGCCCACTCGACATGATAAAAGTACATTCTACTCTCTTCGCGTTTATGCGAGCGGTACTTTTTACGGCAACATGTTTCAAATAAGAAAAAACCTAAAAATTCTTTGTCCTAATCGTTATTTGTTTATTAATTACGGCTACTCGCCATGAAAAGAGGACATTCTACTCTCTTCGCGTTTATGCGAACCTGGTACTTTTTTTACGGCACCATGTTCCAAATTATAAGTATTTCTTTATCGATCGTCATTTTTTTATCAATATAAAAAACAAAATTACAGTAACATGTCTATTCGCCATAAAAAAAACGAACACAGTCCGGTCAAAGTCCTGTGAAAGTCCGGTCAAAGTCCGGTCCAATCCGACTGGTCACTGTGTGACGCCACCTGGGGCTTCAAAATTATCGAAGTTCCAGGGAAGTCGGCTAGCGCTGGCTGGTCAACTGGCCCGCGTGACGTCTCACGGATTGTTCTCGAATATTCTGGAACCTTCCGCTCACCGCCGCTCGCGTTACGGAACGTTTCGGTTCACCCTCCCATAAGAAGTTATCACTTCAAAAAAATATATCGTAAATTAAACAACATAACAGTACGTTCCATACAATGTCAGTTGCATCAAGTAAGGGCTATATATTGTCATATTTGCTTTCATGGAACAAATATTATGAGAAATGTTCTCTTTGACATCGTATGGGAGGTTTGTCCCCGAGAGTTGAAGGTGGCGAAATATATGCACGATGAATAGCTGTTATGTTTTCAGTGTTCTCGCTAGATTCAAGGTTTATCAAGTTTAGGCTGCAAAAACATCATCAACAATTATCATCATATAATCAAATCATATTTTTTAACATCACTAGAAGTTAGAGCTCAGGATCATCATCATTTTCATCCTTACCCATTTATGTAATCAATTGAGGAATTGGCTATTGGTAGGATATTCCTAACCGCTCGGATAGCGACAACCATACACACGGTGTAAGAACCCGTCATAATGATCCCACACACCTTGTGTGGATCGCATTCTAGGATCAGTCATTGTATAATTGGTTCTCCCGAGGAGTTTGCGACATGACTCGATGGTTGGTTGAGACGGGTATAGGGATACATCCTTGTATCCCTGTGCCTTCATCAGCCATCCGCCTATCCTGTCGCAGGCTCTTCGATTTGCCTCTTTCCTCTTCCGGAGTGTGAAGAAGCATTATTTTAGGCCGGCATGATTCTGGTGACCACCGATAATCTCGTTGTTCATCGATGGTTGCTGGAGTTTTTGGTCTACACTGCGCTTACCATCAGGTATAGCGCAGTCATTTTGCCGTGCTAGGACAAAAAGTAGGTAAGCTGATGGTAAGTGATCTCCACTCATTGGTGATTTATGTAAATAGATTAAATAATAATGTAACAATGATTTAGGTAATTATGTAAATAAATCATCAATGAGTGGAGATCACTTAAGTATGAATAACAGTCGAGCCGGCTTATTCAGATTGTAGATAAATCACAAAAGTGTCTACAGCATGGTTCTTTACATAGCAAAATAATCGTCATTTTGTTTCTCCATGATAATAAAAAGAACATAGATTAGATTTAATGTAAATGATTACATACATAGTTAGTAGTTATTACCCATTATCATATAATAATGCCAATAAAATATGTAATAGTTTGTTTTATTAGCATGAATAACGTTTTGCTAGCCTGATGGTAAGCGCCACATCTGACCATAAACAGACAATATTACACAGAACTTTAAATTACAACGCACTGCGATTGCGATATTTACTCCGAGACACAAATTTTGCAGTCTCATAATGCCCAGTAATGTCACTAGCTTCAAACCGAAACACAACATTACTTACACACTGCTACATGGTAGGACAAATAAACGAAGCGGTGGTACCAAACTAGTTGGTCTCTCGCATACGAGGGACCGACCACCTAGTGAAGAAGAAGATAAAGTAAATATTACTTACAATATCAACTTAGTAATTATACATGACGATTAGATGCATACTTGCTTATAATCTTATTATTAGTATAGTATAATATAATGTTAGGGTAACTCACTCTTCATGCATCACAAAAGTAGAAACTAAATCAAATAATTGCCGAGGCGACTCCACTGACTCTTTGTTCCGGATAACCATCATTCGATTTTCTTTATTTCTTTTTCTAAAAAAGATAGGGTATATAAGTCATTATAATGATTGTATATACATACTCACGACTGTAATCCCCGAAGGGATAGGCAGAGATGTAACTAGTGCACCCACATTTCGCAAAGTGTATTTCCATCCCATGATGTGACAGCGGGCGATCCTATCGCCATACCGGGCACAATTCGGGATCAAACTCCGGACCGATACTGAGCATTTCATGATAGAAAAACCCAATATCATTTGACCCGACCCGGGGATCGAACCCGAGACCTCAGCATAGCAATACCGCGTACGAAATATAACTACGCGACCGAGGCATTATTATGTATGTAATAATGTAAATAGTTAAATTCTATTTTAGAAATAATATTATTAAAATATGTTATATTATATATAATAATACTTTTAATTTCAAAATGTACAAATAACATTCTAACAAAATACTTACGCTTTTGCTTCTCTCATAATCATTGCAAAGTTTTTGAAACGATTCACTTTCTTTCTTTTTTGCACAAATTATTTATTGTCTTTGTTTCGCATAGTTTGTCAAATATAATAAACTGATTCAACACTCGGGCAGAGCGTTCGCGCGGAATAAAATAATACACGTAGTCTTTCCTTGAAGCACGGCGCTGTACTAACGATAAATAGCTTTAATTATTAGTAACCGTGCACTACTCAACACACTATGAGAAATGACATAAGGTTGAATATTGCGCACATCGTCGGACGTTTATCAATGCACAGAAGTAAATGACGTAAGTCGCAAATCTATTATAATTTATATTATGAGTTTTAATTGATCTAGGTAATTTATATCTTAGCAGTGGATAATAAACAATATTTACTAACTGTGAATATTTATTTTAGACATATAACTCAAGCCATTTATTAGAAACAGCAAAAATTCTACCAAAAATACATCGTTTTCGGAATAAAAATGTATCGAGGGAAAATAACACAATTGTGTAACTGTCTTATTAACGGAAAGAAATAGGACTGAAAAATCATATATTAAAGTTTTATATTCCTTGGATATATAATTGACGCAGTATGGTCATCGAAACTAACGTACAATTTAGGGAGCCTCCTCTTAATCTCAACATACTACAACACGGCGCGCGGCGGTTGGCCACGGATAACCTTCGTACATCCTTTACAGCTGTAAAAACAATAGCCAGAGGGTTAACAAACCAGCGATATAATTTGTCAATAAGGCACGGATAAAGAAAGAGGTAAAATTCAATTGAAACCAATTTATTCCGATTCACACCAAAGAGGTTTTTATAAAAGGGTTATAAAATTAAATGGCTTTAATTGACCTTTGCTTGCTTTGCGAAGAATTATGTTGAAACTTTTTCAAATATCTTGATTATTTTAACATGTGCTGACAGGTCACGTATCTTCTTACCCCTGCCCGTATTTACTCGTAGAAGGGTCGGTGCCACATGCTTTTTTACACATGCTACAGAAATTGTTTGTAGGTTTTACAACTCGCCTCCTGCCTGACGTCAATATCTCTGCGGAAAACACACCTAGACACGAATCAACTATTTATAGATCACACAAAAAAATTCTCGGTGCAGGAATCGAACCCGTGGTCTCTCGTTTCATAACCGGCTACTCGCCCGTTGCGCCACGGAGGATGTCAAATAATCAAATGTCTACAGAGTGGTTCTACCACGTATAATGTTCTAGGTTATACATGATATCAAGATCACCGACGAATCAAACAGCACATCTTGGTAAGTACCCCAGTGATATGTTTCACACCCGGCTACTCATACACTGCACCACAGTTGGTCGTCAGAGCGGTGGTGTTCGCTCACCAGTCGCTGTGCATCCGGTAGACTTGTCCAGCTATTTCTATTTCAGCAGCCTCATGACCAGCATCTGCAATTTTAGTTTTGGGGCGCAGTATACTGTTTTCTACTCTATTGTGAGAATAACGGATCTAGATAAGCAAAAGAACTTGTATTTTTTCATAAAAAATATTTTAATTCATGAAACCATTTGCCCTCGTCTAAAATAGCACAGAATATAAAATTTTCAGGTAGCTACGCGAGCGGATGCGATCCTCGCAACCATAACCGCATCTGTCCGTTCTCCTTCACTGCGGTATACATTTTGTATCAAATTGCTGTCCTCAATTCAAGTGGTTTGCGAAATCGCAGTTTAATTTTTGTGTCGTCAATTAATTTCCAGCATTTTATTACTTAATATTTCACCTGATCTTTATTGATATATTATGATGCATAAAATAAATATGTCAAGATTTAATTTATTCCTCAAAATAAAAGTTATTTCGAATAATATTTTCTTTTCTACGTGTTGATGCTCTTTTTGTAATTAGTAATATTATTAAGAATAAAAATGAAATTATGAATGCAATTATTATGTTTCCCAGTTTTAAATTTTGAACTGCAAGTATTATATTTTAAATGTTAATCAAAATGTTACATTGAACTATAAATATAACGACTAGATTTGATTAATATTTATATGAACGTAGGTAATAACCTATTATCGTAACGTGATTCATGTGATCATTCAAGTGTATATAATAGAAAATTTCTCCAAATTTTCCCTGACTCGATTCATGGGTATTTGGAATTTCATCTTCATCGTTTGCGGCCTGTATTATTATCGCGAATTCTGTGTATATTTTGTTACATATCATTAATAAGTTAGGTTCGGTCACTGACCTTCATGTACGTGAGGATCCTTTAAAACAGTTCAGTATTTCGTTCACGAACTACCGATGAATGTTGCTGTAAATTGAATTGCCATGTGGACTATTCTCTAAGGATAATATTATCATTTAGTAGGATGCTTTTTACACATATTCGTTAATTTGAGAGTAGTAAAAACTTAGCTTAGCTGGAGAGGTAAATTTCCTTTTTTTATTGACAATAAAAACGGAAAGTATGTGTTTTTTTGGACCACAGAGTGGTTTAATTTTGCTGTTTCTTTGTTTAGTCCATGAGCTATATCTGAAAGTTGGTTTTACTTTAAATTGAAGGCAAAATTCTATTCCCAAGGTGTTAAATAGGGGATGAAAGTTGAAAAGTTCTGCATCTGTGCGCCGATTTTGATGATTGTTCCTCTAAGAGTCTGGTCCAGAATCTCTAAGTAAACATTATTTATCAGATAACATATTAGGCAGCAAAACCTTAATTATTACACTGTCAATATATATCTGTTTGCAAGAATTGCGGTGAACAAGCAAAAATAAGAAGTCACCTTTTTCATCTGCAAAACGAATCTAATAATAATGGACATTGTCACGAACATTCTGAAAAGGCCACATTTCTGTAAGGGCCATCACTTATATAATTTACACCTTAAGTACCCAGGCACCTAGCAATGAAGCCCAATAACCAAGGCAAAAGGCATAAACCGCACACATTTCCCCCCACGAAAACCTTTTTGTTACATTGTTTAATGAGAACAATGTAATTTCCGCGTTGAACTGCACTGAACAGGCTGTAACCAGTTTGGTTCGGTTGAATCGAGTTCGTGTTCAATAGGTAAACTTTTTGAATGGTTGCTACACGTTACGAGCACAGTTTAGTAATTTATATAGCCCTTTCAAGCCTTAGGTAACACACGTGTAGTAGCGTGAAACGTTAATTTAGGAGTTTTGAATAAAGTTGATAATTTTTGGGAATGAGTTAGGTACTTGTTTAATTAAAAGAGTGAACAAATTATCTGGTGTTGAGGTACACAGTATCTACAGCATGAATGGACCGGCTTGATCAGGACTCTACCACTGTCTCATAGGAAACAGATGTGAATTGCCAATTTGCGTACTCGCAAGGTGAGTGAGATTTCCAAAGGTCCCTCCCAATTCCCATAAGATATTTTGCAGCTATGATTCTTCTAGTATTGTTGATGTTTTTGGAAGGATAGGAATCACTTACTATCAGGTAACCCACTTGCTCGAATGCTGGCGTCTGCTATAGAAAATGTATCGAGCATTATGAATAAGTTTGGGAGAAAATTACTAAAAACCTAATTATATTTATACCTTTGTGCGAATTAACTTTCACTTAATCACGCCAGTAATCTCCAAAGGGGTAGGTAGAGGTGTAACCAGTACACTCATATTTTGCCGAGCTCATTTTCGCCCCATACTGTGGAGAGAGGGCGAGGCCATAGCCATATCACGCACAATACCAGACTCCGGGCTGATACTGAGGATTTCGTATTAGAAAAACCAAATATCATTTTTACCCGTCCCGGGATCGAAATCCAACTCGAGACCCAGGACAGCAGTCCTATTCCGTACGTAATACAGCTGCGCCACTTAGGCAGTCAACTTTCATACATTCATTAAACTCAGCAATCCTGTTACGAACATTTTAATTATAAAACTTTACCATTTAGGTAATACATTTGAAATATTAATTACTTATTAATATTTCAAATGTATTACCGATATAATATTTGTGATATAATATTCAAATACATTTCAAAGTGTCCACACTTCGTTAGATGTTCAGAAGAGAAGCTCTTTGAGGTGAAACAAAACCCAAGTTTGTTCGTGTTTCATCTTCGAATTTGGCACTTTGTTTTCATCCTTGGTTGTAATCAAAAACAATTGAAACAATCGATAATCAAATAAGTTACATTTGGTTATCACTTGCCTCCATCGCCTAATAACTTTTGTTTTCAGAATTATGCCTTCTTGGCGCTGTTAAATTATGCAATAACAATAGCGTGTGTTGGGCCTCGGATGAGCCGTAGCCTGTTCTTTTTTTTTTTATTTGATTGAATGACGGGACGATCAAGGTGCTCGTCTGATGATAAGCGCCACGCCTGCCCATAAACAGAAGCAACACCACACAGAACTTTGAATTACAAAGCACTGCATGACACTGAACTGCGCTCGTCACCCTGAGACATAAGATGTTAATTCTCATAATGCCCGTGCTCGTAATGCTCGTGTAAGTACACGACGTCGCGTGTCTGTAAGTTTTATTACCCTAACATGGTAAATTGACAACAATGAACGTACTGTTAAGTAAAGTAAGTTAAGTACAGTCTACATATAATGCCGACCGTCAAGAAAAACCTCGACGGTCGGCAGAATTCTGTCGGCCGGATGTTACTACTGAGGCAGTCTACATTATAATAGAATTCGAAACAACTTTATCCCATAATCTATTACGACGTCAAAAGGAAAATTGTTCTTAGGTCAGAAACATAAAGGTCAATTTACAATTAAATTGGCTTTTAAATTGCTTTTATTATTTGAGGAAATTAATAATATAATAATTTGACCGCTGTAGTATTCATTAAAAATATTTTATTCACCACTAGCTCCCTCGCGGTTTGACCTGCATGTTACTGTCCTGATCCCATGGGTCATAGCGTGATATACACATTACCTCCCTCATGAATCACTCTATCTATTGCTGAAAAATAAATTAAAATCCGTTGAATAGTTTAAAAGATCTAAGCGAACAGACAGCGGAAGCGACTTCATTTTATACTATGTAAAGAAGAAGTACGTACAAGTACAAGGATTGTATGTATGCTCATAATACTAGAAGAAACATAGGCGCGCGTTTAGAAGGAAGGGATAATTATAGGATTGGGAAGGGTAAGGGGATTTGGGATTCCGGGTATCTTACATGGTATGAAACGCAGCAGCAAGCCGTTACTTTACGTTGGTTTTCTGTCAGACAGTGGTAACGACCCAGTCGAGTCGGCCCATGCATGCTGGAGACAAAACTGTATACAGCGTACCACTAAATAAGGTTATCGCTGAACGATCTCCGCCACCTATGAACACCTTCAACAACATAAGCATCATGGGTGCCTCTAAAATATCCAATTTATTATTATTTACCCGAATGTATCATTCATTCCATGTTCATGATTTATGTAGGGACTATCGGATATCTGTCAAGCAGATCCTGCGTATGAAAATTACAGATAAACCCTTTCTCGCACTGTTGAGTGACTGATCGCAACATGCGAGCCTGTCTCCTGTCACCAGACTCGTATTTTGTATATACTGAGAGGGATAGGGATAAAATTGGATTGAAGGTATTTTTTATGCTGGTAATTTCGGGATTTATTACTATTTATTTATAGATTCTACAGATTACATTAGTAAACGACCAATTGTATCATCTATGGCGTAGCTTTACCACTTTAAAGTTATGGTAATGAACATAACTTATGGACTTAAAATATGACCCAGTTATAGAAAGAGAACGCAGGGCGTTGGCGGTAAGAAGCAATATGCTGGCCCGTAGGTTCGCTCGATGTACTAAGGAAGTGAAAATAACACTGTTTAGGGTATATTGTCAATCCTTTTACACGAGCGGCCTGTGGGTTCGATATAGGCAACGAGCCTGCAACGTCCTGCGTATTCAGTATAATAACGCCTTCAGAACGTTGTTGGAGTTGCCGCGGCATACAAAACAACTATCTATCGACGCATGCGTAATGGCTTCAAAAATTCTCACAGCTGACACTCGCCATCCTCCTCTATCAAGTACCATTGCGCGATAACTCTTTCTCATTTTATTTTTGATACCTAGCATTTTTAACGGCTGGCAACCCTAATTTGCGGTGATTTTTTCACAGGCAGCGGTATATCATGATAATTAAAAAAAATAAGTTTTAATTTGATGTATAAAACATGAATATACGTCATGAACGTATAAATACAACAAAGTGTTGCCTGTTTACACCTGGCTGACAAGTAGTTGCGGCCGAGTAGGCAACGGCACCCATGGCTTTTTGAATTCTCTACATACATAGCTGTAATAAGCTGTAATAAGGAACAATGTTTTATTTACAGTAGAACCCCGATTATCCGGATCAATTAAAACCAGGGGTATTCCGGATAATCGAAAATCCGGATAATCGATTTCAAAGTCAAATAAAACAATAATCAACTTTTAATAACTTTTTTGTTATAGAAAGGCACATACATATAAAAAAAAAACGAGTAGCATATGTAATTTAAAATGTTGGTTGGAAATAATTTGTGATTAATCTTTGACGTAATGAATCACATTTTACAACGTGGTAGATCCCTCGTATGCGAGAGGCCATCTGGGTTGGTACCACCGCATTGTCTATTTCAGCTGCCAAGCAACAGTGTGTAAGCACTGTTGTGTTTCGGTTTAAAGGATATTGAAGCCAAAGAAATTACTGGGCATTATGAAACTCAACATCTTATGTCTTGGGGTGACGAGCGCAGTTCAGCACCATCCAGTGCTTTGTAATTCAAAGTTCTGTGTGGTGTTGCTTCTGCTTATAGGTAGGCGTGACTCTTACCATCAGGCGAGCGCCTTGCTCGTCTCGTCATTCAATCAAATAAAAAAAATCTTTTCATTGCGGCCAAGTCCCTGATACTTTGCTGGTGGGAGGATATTCCTACCCCACCGGATAGCGACCACCGTACACTGATGTTAAAACCTGCCATAGTGGCCCACCTTGTGTGGGTCGCGTTCCAGGGTCAGCCAGTGTATATCCGGTTCTACCGAGGGGCTTGCGACATGACTTGATGGTTGGCTGGGGCGGGTACAGTGGTACATTCTTGTATTATTGTGCCTGCCATCGGTCTTCCGCCTGTCCTGTCGCAGGCCTCTCGATTTGCTTCTTCTCTCCGAAGAGGGAAGAAGCATTATACAGGCCGACATGATTCTGGTGACCACCGATAAACTCATTGTTTGTCGGTGGTCGCTGGTTTTTTGGACTGCACTACGCTTACCATCAGGTGTAGTGCAGTCACTTTGCCGTGCTCGGATAAAAAAAAAATACGCTTCAGTTGTAATAACTGTATGGGATCCGATTTGTCCTGTCTTTCAAACCATTTAAAAAGCGCTAGAGCTCCAATATCTCTACATACATCACCAGTTTCAGTCTCTTCTTCATCTTCTTTATCGTTACTTTTCAAATTATTTTTAGTGAGTTCTTCATCAGTTAAAATGAGGAATTCAGGGCAGTCATTGAGTGATAACATTACCCTTTTTCGCTTAGACATTGTAGATTTCTAACACAAAACGTAAACATAAATGTAAAAAAATACAACCTATTAGTTGGATGCTATCAATTAAAATGAAATAATAGCAAACACTATCGCGCACACAAATGAGAGCAGCACTACACTTCAGAGGAAGGAAAAAAACTCGTCGTAAAATGTCTCGTTGCGCTGTCAAATCATTTTTACGGCGGTAATTAGAGCCATGAAGAATGAGTCCGGATAATCGGATATCCGGATAATCGAGGTCCGGATAATCGGGATTCTACTGTAACTACAACATGAACGAATTTTTTTTCCGAAAATTAATTATATTTTTTTTATTAAAAATATTTGCGGGCACTTTTTGACTGGCAACCTATTATCAATGTATTGTCCTATTCGAAAATGAATGTAGAAATTTGAGCTTGAGCATCTACGTGATGAACGTATAGATTCTACTGCCGGATCTTAGCCTACAAGAAAGTGGCGTCATTATTGCAAAGACTGCGCGGTAGCACCAACCATCGAACGTCTGTTTTTTGTTTATTTACCGGAATAAGTATATAAAAATGTTATTGGCTTAAGATTTCACAGATACGGAGGTTATAAAATAAGGGATTTATTTCGTGCTTGTGGCAAGATGAAATCTTTTCTAAACGTGATTCAGCACGTACATTGTGTTCGATGTTTACGTTATTCAATATAACGTCCGGAAGCTTTGGGAGTGAATCGACAAATTCGTAAATTGATATTTCGAGAGACAAATAAAATTTGTGCCAAACGTTTGTTAACTCATTGCGAACCGATAAGTGTTTTTTGTCTTTGTTCTATCCACCTTCGTTAAAAAGTAAATAAACATTTTATATAAAATATCTCTCTCATTCAGTAGAGGAGGCCCGTGCTCAGCAGTGGGACGAATATAATATATAGGACTAATAAAAAAAAAATTAAATATTAAAGTATTAAACAATTTATTTAAGTTACTCACTTTATCATATCATACATAATGTAAGCTCACGTATATATCCCTGAAGGGGTAAGCTAAGCTGCAACTAGTGCACTCGCGGTTCTCCGAGCATCTTTCCGTCCCATATATGATAGGGAGCGAGCTCATCGCTACCAGGCACAAATTCCAATCTCGGGCAACTGAAGGTTTTTTTTAATCGAAACCGCAAATATCTTTCTCCCTTTTTCCTTCCCCTCCACTTTGGCCTTTTGGCAGGCTGGCATGATCTTGCCGACCTACGATGAACACATTATTTGTCGATGGTCAACACTATACTTGGATCGCGCTACACTTACTATCAGGTGTAGCGTAGTCACTTTGACGAGCCAGGATAAAAAAAATACAAATTGTTGATTGCTTGACCTAGGATTTGAACACAGAACCTTGGGGTTTCTCAGCCTTATTATATTTACTTTTATCATGTTGTTGGATAACTTGATAAGAATAAAATAATAACTATTTTGTCTACAATAATTATCCAACAACATTCTTGAACGGCAGCTGAGCCTGACTGATTACGACGCCTACGCGAATAATATTTTTAGACTATGATATTAGTAATTATATTTCGATAATAAAAAGAGAATTTTCTTTTCGGTAATGTTAATACATTCTTGTGTTCCTTACAAATTGTTGACTTGGTTTTGTCTTCCTTGGATGTGTTCTTCCCCAGGGGATATCGATGAGGGCTCACGAAAATCTAGTTCACCAAAAAGTACCTTGTTAAAGGATCAAGGTCAGTTGCATTAGTAACTATACTAGAGCTACTTTTGTCGACAGCATCGAGGAGTCCGATAGCGATGGTGACATTGTCCTATGAAACAATATTATGGAATTATCGCTGTACTATAGTGTCTCATATGCTCAGCGAGTGAGAGGTTTAATAAATCCCCCTCCCCTTATCCGCATTTCTTTTTTTAAAGATATTCTTCCGATCTCGCGCCAAGCGTCGATGCGTTAGCGTTAGCGTCAGTAACACTGCGTCTGCTCATTGGTACTATACATTATGTAAATCTATGAGAGACCATTCAATGGTAGCGTTACAACCTTTAGAAGGTGGTAGGTCCCTCGTATGCGACAGGCCGTCTGGGTTGGTACCACCACTTTGTCTATTTCTGCCGCCAAGCAACGGTGTGTAAGCACTGTTGTGTTTCGGTTTGAAGGACATTGAAGCCAGTGAAATTACAGGACATTAAGAGACTTAACATCTTATGTCTCGGGGTGACGAGCGCAGTTCAGTGTCATCCAGTGCTTTGTAATTCAAAGTTCTGTGTGGTGTCGCTTCTGTTTATGGGCAGGCGTGTCGCTTACCATCAAGCGAGCAACTTCCTCGTCTCGTTATTCAATCAAATAAAAAAAAACTAATGCACTGCATCATAACGTACTAAACTCGCGTCTGAAACTTGACGCTACCTTCGGAAGTCTATCTTAACGAATCGGCAAAGCATCCACTGGGCCTCAGGTGTGATGGATGTTCATGGACAGTGGGATTCAGGTTTTATATGATGACCTCCCACTTGCTCATTCGGTTTGGTTGCAGTAAAAACATTTTGACAATAAATTACGTGCTATTATAATATCTCCATTTTAATTATGCCATAATGAATTGGCGGCCACGTTATTTTCCTATCTCATTTTCGACAAAGGGTGGGTACATTGACCCTTCGTCCCTACCTTCCCGCCTTGATTGCCTGGGATACAAGTAAATTGATAGGGACTTGTTATTTTAATTTGTTTTCAGGTTTACGTTGCTTTTTTATAACAAAATCCTAGCAACGATTGACCACCTGATCGTAAATAATGACCACTCTCAATGCCATATGTTTTGTAATTATGTTGCGTTTGAGAAATACTTCGGAAACCTTACTTATAGTTGCTATCGTAAATCTACAACTTTGTGTCAGTTTTCTGTCTACAGACGTGCTGTATCAGCTACAGGTGGCACTAGAATTTATCATAGCTCTATTTCCTAAGTATTTCTTTTCCTTATAGCACAGACCGGCAAACGAGCATTGAGATCTATTTTGAGGTACATGTCCATCATACGGTGATTAGGACGCATGTCACGAGGCGATAGCGATACACTAAATCTTAAAAGCAGCGATAGCTCATTGGGGACTGGTACTGTCGAGACGAAAGTCGCAGGTTCGATACCAGCTCCAAGAATATAAACCTTTGAATTTTCTAAGTAACGTGTGTATTTTATTAATTATCGCTTATTGTGACGCTGAAGGAAACATCGTGAGGAAACCTGCGTAACTGAGATGTCATCTATAAGAATTTCGAAGGTATGTGAAGTCTCATTGAAATAAAACTAATTTAAACGGATTTTATCGCGGTTTTTAGCCTTCTTCTTCTTTTAGGTTTCTTTTCAGCCTTCGTGGTCACAGGGGGGACAAAGGCTGAAAAGTCTTCAAAACGTCGGGATCAAAATTAATAAAAAACCGTGATAAAATCCGTTTAAGTTTTATTTCAATGAGTAACATTCGCCTAAACGTAAGAAATCATTATGTGAAGTCTGCCAATAGGTAATAGGTCAGCGTGATGGACTATATACCGTCCTTTTATTCGGTAGAGGAGGCCCGTGCCCAGCGGCAGGGTGTGTATAGTACAGTGCTAGTATTTACTTTAAGTATCAATTCCCTCATGGAAATATGGTAAAGTTGGTAATTTTGGATCACATAGATATAAAAGGTGAAAAGATAGAGCTCTTTATAAGACAGACAGTGTCAACTTAGTAATAGAGCTTCGTTAACACTCTTTGGGTTCTGTACCCCAAAAACCAAGTCAAAGATTTTACGTATTCAAAATATAGTTCCAAATATTTATCTAAACACAATGTTATTTTAAGAAATTGTAAAAAATGGGTGGCTAAACTTTGCTTGTTAGCGTAAATGAAATATAATTTAGAAAATTGTAGAATTTACGATAACGGTGCAAAGTTTGAAGACATAAAACTTTAGTTACCTTACCATTTAAGCAGTACATCCATCAAAATAATGGCGCCTTAAGCAAACAATATCACGGTAGTATTACTGTGGGTAATGCAAAAGGTCCAAGCAGGCCAAATTTTGCTTCGAACTTCACCGATTAGACGCATGTGCGAGAGAAATTACTAAGTCATGACCCGAGTATAGCTCGGTACCTAAGTTCAAGTAGATTCATTAGTACAGAGGTAACGAAGAAAAAATGTACTGTGATGATATTTCATAGCCTCCGTGGCGCAGCGGGCGAGTAGCCGGCTGTGAAGGTTCGATTCCCACACCGAGACAAATGTTTGTGTCACACAAATATTTGTTTCGGGGTCTGGGTGTTGTAAGACCAAAAGTCTCTCGTAGTTCCTGATACCCGTGACACAAGACTCGTATCTTATTGTGGGGTCAGGACTATGTGTGTGACTGTTGGGTGTATTTAGTTATTTATTTATATTCTATCCTTCTTACCACTGTCCTACTTTCTACAAATATTATTAAAACCAGCTATTGCTCGCAGCTCTGCTCGTGTGAACAGCGTTTTCCAGGATAAAAAGTAGCGTACAACCGTCTCCAGGGTCGCATCTATCTCTGTGCATTCTGGCATGAAAGCGTAAACAAATAAATTCACTTTGGAATTTATAAAGTCAATGTAAAAGCAAAAATAAGTAAATTCACGCATTGATGTTTTCGTATTTTTGCCTTTCCACTGACGATAATATTAGTAGATAATAGGATAAGTAAATGTTTAGATGTTTGTCAATCAATCACACCTGAACCACTAAATAAATTTGCATGAAATATGGCACATAGTGAGACTATGATTGATACCAATGAGTTGTTGTTTATAGAGTCGGTTTTATTTGTGGTTAAAAAGTTTTTTTTTGTGAAATATTCTTTATTCGCACGAGTGAGGAAACAAGGAGATCGCTCTCTTGATATTAAGCGCTACGTCTTCCAATAAATAAAAGCAATTCCACACAGAACTTTGAATTACAAATCACAGCATGGAATTATACTGTGCTCGTCAAACTGAGAAATAAGATGTTAAGTCTCACAATGCCCAGTAATGTCACTGGCTTTAGTAAAACACAACAGTGCTTACACACTACTGCTTGGCAGTAATGGACAAAGCGATGTAACCACCCAGACGGCCCCTCGGATGAGAAGGTCGTACCGCTCAGTAGAAGTAGAATTATAGATCAGTACATAAATATAGAAGTTTTAGTCTTTAACGCCTAACTTCACCCACAGTTGGGACCACCGCCGAAGTAAACGCTATCGAAAAAATAATCATCCAAATCCCTCCAAATTTGGCGGAGTTATGCATTGAAAGCCTTTGTTTTTATGCGACCGCTAAAAGTGCCCGTAGAGGCCTGTTTTCATAATAATTATTCAGAATTTCATATATTAAGGGTAACTAAAAACTGGTAAAACTAATGTATTATGCTCAATTGTTTTCTGTTGAATGAAATAAAACGAACAGATCGAAAAATTCTTTGGTACATTTTATTTGACACAATAATAGCTTGGTTACATTATCCATTGACGTTAATTACAAGGCATTTAAGACTCTATGTACATATATTATATTACTTTTACTAAAAGTAGTCATATTAACAATTACAACTAAACACTTATAGAAAAAAGTTGTTGGTCAATGGGCTCAAAGTTCTTTTCAGAAGTACATTATTGACTCAAAAACTTTTATCTCTAACAGGAAATTTATATTTACATATTAATATATTTTTTAATCATCTTTACAATTTCTACACTTAAGCTATATGCACACGAGATTAATTTTATTCTGAGACTTACCTATGTATTATTTATATCTAACACGCAAATATAATTTATTATGTTCATCTAAGATTAATTTACAAAAAGCTATAAGTTTTTACGAATCTGTGTCATTTTAAACATTCTTAAAGTTCGTTCGTTTTCTATAGTTTTGTATGTGGTTGTTTGCATATTAAGTTTACATTGAAGTGTATTCTTTTTTTTTCTTTAAGCATTTTTTAAATTATATTCTATATTACGTTACTAAATAATAGTGACGATATTCAAGGCTATTTATTTTCTTGAAACACATTTGAAGCGTGATCTATTACTAATATTTTCACACATTCATCACTAATGATATTCGATAACTTTGATATATGTATAAAAACGAACAGTGATGGATTGTTACAGTGTAACTATGTGTTCTGGATAAACCAGCCTAATCTTTTATCAAAGAATGATGTCACAAAAAATACATAACCCAAAAAACTTAGTTACTAGCATAAACATTTTATTTTATGCCTATACTTGTATTAAATGAACAAAATTTTCTTCAGAAGTGTGTTTCAAGTTTAACGACGGTATTGGAGCGGGCAGCAGGAGTATCTGAAAAAAGATAAACAAATTATACATTTTTATTGACTGAAAGACAACTTTGGGATTTGATTAGAATACTATTGGGAGACGGAAATTATTATGTTTACATTCGGACGGTACAAAAATAAAACCATTATTATTTATTCGACAATGTTAAGTTTATAATTAGGTGTTCGTCGTCAATTAGACGGAAATATACAGTATTTTTTGTTGTTGCTACGGAAAATATTTTTGAACAAATATTTTTTATTTTTCACGGTATTGAAAACACGACAGTATAAACGCTATTTCTTAAAAAGGTATTCCAACCTATTTTGAAATTGTCTCTTGTGTCAAATTGTCTCATGCTGCGTGCATGACGTCCTAATGTAGCATAACACAAAATGAATGCTGGAGTAATAGCGTTAGGATTTTTCATTAGATTTTTACTCGCCCGCTGCGCCATGGAGGCTGTCATATAACTCTTTTTTAGTCAGGAGCACCAAGAAACAAATATAATGCAGAGTTGTATTACATAACAAAATGTGATTGGGTGTTTCTTGTGACATTTATTTATTAATCCATAAGGGAGACATGTTACAACGAAACTGAAGCTTATAATGGCCGGCGCTCATTGACGGCATGGCACGGCATGGCACGGCAGGTCATGCTGCGGCATCCCGCGGCGTCCCGTGGCATACCGTGGCATCCTGCTGAATGCCCAGCCACTCTCTCTCTCTCGCGCACCGCGGCAATCCGTGGAATGAAACGGCATGACACGTCTGGCCGGAGCATCCCGCGGCGCGTCGCGTCATGCCACAGCATCCCGCGGCACGTCGCGGCACTGTGGTATTGAAATAAAGTAACGTGAATTCTAAACTCGTGGCAATAAGATTCAAAATAACTTGATTAGTAATAAAATCCTTTGCCATGCCATGCCGTGCCATGCCGTCTATGAGCGCCGGCCCTTAGACGTCCTCGCCGGGGTTTAATTTATTTTAATACTATAATCTGATTATGTCAGACGACGTCGTCGGCTGACATGCTTCAGCTTGCTCGTAGTATTGTAGGGCCCAATTTTTTTTTTAATTAAATTAAATGAGGAACGAGCAAGTCGCTCGCCTGATGGTAAGAGTCACGCCAGCCCATAAACAGAAGCAACACCACACTTTTGAATTTTGAATTATAAAGCACTTCTAGGCACTGAACTGCGCTCGTCACTCCGAGACATAAGATGTCAAGTCTCATAATAGTAATGCCACTAGCTTCAATGTCCTTCAAACCGAAACATAACAGTGCTTAAACATTGGTACTTGGAGGCAGAAATAGATAAAGCGATGGTACCAACCCAGACGGCCTCTTACATACGAGGGACCTACCACCTTGTAAAATCCTAACACATTGTTGAATATTCGTTTGATGTATAATGAAGATATAGAAGATGGTAGCGCAGTTATATTGCGTATGTGATCGACTGCTGTGCTGAGATACCCGGTTCGATTCCCGGCTCTGGTAAGTGATATTTGCCCGGAGTCTGGATTTTTTGCTCGGTATGGCGATAGGCTTGTCTCCTATCACATCATGGGATGGAAATAAGATCGGCGAAATGTGAGTGTACCAGTTACACCTCTGCCTATCCCTTCGGGGATTACAAGCGTGAGTGCATATGTAGGTAAGTATGTATAATAAATGTACACTTTTGTGCTCTATATTATTCATAAGTCTTCTAAAAGAATTGTAAACCAAACTATGAAAATCATTATTTTCCGATTACTTTTTTTATTAAAAAACTTTCTTGAATTACCAACTCAATAACATCGCCGGAAATTTTAATAAAAAAATCGCTAAAACACCTTTAAGTTCGTAAATAAAATTATCCTTAATTTTACATTCAAAATGAAGTGAACAGATGTACCGGGAGTTTGCTAAGTTTTTAGTCTATATTTAATAACCTAACTGCTATGTTTGTATAAATTAAAACTAAAAGCTAATGCACTTTCTGTATAAATAAATAATTTAATTCAGCCGTTTCACTTTATACATATTTTACAAGGTGGTAGTTCCTTCGTATTCGGGGTTGGTACCACCGCTTTGTCTATTTCTGCCGCCAAGCAACAATGTCTAAGCTCTGTTGTGTTTCGGTTTGAAGGATATTGAAGCCAGTGAAATTACTGGGCATTATGAGACTTAACATCTTAAGTCTCGGGGTGACGAGCGCAGTTCAGTGCTATGCAGTGCTTTGTAATTCAGTTCTGCGTGGTGTAGCTTGCAGTGCAGGCAGGCCCTCGATTTGCTTGTCCGAAGAGGGAAGAAGCATTTATGCAGGCCGGCATGACTCATGACATTTTTGGATTGCACTACGATTACCATCAGGTGTGGTGCAGTCAGTCAGTCACTTAGCCGTGCTCGGATAAAAAAAAAACTAACATTATTGACTTTCACAATGACAATTGTGGCGCTTACCATCAGGCGAACGCCTTGCTCGTCTCGTCATTCGATCAAATAAAAAAATAACATATCTGCCGGACTCTTGTACGAGTGAGACCACCTACTACAGTAGTTACAAAAAAATATTTCTACAAGATGAATCACATCGATATTGATGTCGACTGGAGCATACGCGGGTTGTTATACTCGCCTCTGTTGAACGCAAATATATCATCAGCTTCCACGTTGTTAAGTATTCCGTGTGTTTTACAGCCAATGAAAATGATGTAGCGTTCTAATTTTGTTTATACACCAGCAGAGGCGGAGTTAGTTGGACATTAGGGGGTTTTTTAGCACGGCAAAGTGACTGAACTACACCTGATGGTAAGCGTAGTGCAATCTAAAAACCAGCAACCACCAACAAACAATGAGTTTATCGGTGGTTAACAGAGTCATGCCGGCCTGTATAAATGCATATTCCCTCTTTGGGGAGAAAAGAAGTAAATCAAGGGGCCTGCGATAGTACAGGCGGACGTCCGATGCAGGCACAGTGATACAAGGATATACCCGCTCGTACAGTGATACTAGGATTTACCCCTATACCCGCTCCAACCAACCATCAAGTCATGTCGCAAGGCCCTCGGATTATCAGTATATATCCGGATAATCCGAGGGGCAGAAATCCTGTTCAGCCAGTGCTGATCCTGGAACGCGATCCACGCAAGGCGTGTGGATCACTATGGCAGGTTTTAACACCATATGTACGGTGGTCATTGTCCGGGCGGATATGAATATCCTACCACCAGCAAGCAAGACTTAGTTTTAGACCCATGCTGTGTAATAAATTATGTTTCGTTGCTGAGTATAGTAATAATAGTAATTAACGACTCTGATAATTAAACTTATTCCAAGAAATAACTCACTGTCTCAGTACCGATCCCCGGGTCGAGTAAAAATGATATTGAGTTTTTCTATCGCGAAATGCACAGTATCAACCCGGAGTCAGGAACTGTACCCGGTATGACGATAGGCTCGCCTTCTATCACATCATGGGACGGATATAAGCTCAGCAAATGTGGGTCACACCTCTATATACCCCTTCAGGGATTACTATATGTATTACTACACTAGTATGTATGTAGGCTAAATGGCAACTAAAGTTAATTGAAGTGTCTGTGTGCGGCAGTCTGCTTAATAGATTTAAATATCTATAGTTAGTTTTGCAAGTGTGTGTGTGTTGTTCATGACTGTAGTGTAATTTTATCACACACAAAGTTAAAAAAACAATAATTTTTAATCTTGTAAGCGGCTCTGCGTTTTCACGAACATCCTACACGTTTTGATACCCACGGTAACGCCTTACTACGTCTTTGTATACTACCTACATACACAAACGCGTGGATTTTAGTATAAATATAACATATTTTTTAAGGCGTGCGTGATCGCCTATAAAGAAGGAATGCACGACTTTATAAGATTACCTACGTTATTCTTTTGCTTCGTAAAAATACCGTTGAATTCACGTGAATGTTTTGATGAATAATATTATTTATGTTAAGCTATGATTTGTATCTATGATAGCGCGATACACTTACGCCTATATACTTATGATTTTAGAATTATTTACCATTTCACTATGATTATTTCTGTATCGAACAGCATGAAGTCTATAGTTTTCTCCAAGCGGGTCGAATGATCAAGGTCGGTCAATACGCTGCGACTAAAATCCCCCAATTTTACTTATATTTCCATACATTATTCATCTGCACAAACCCATTCCAATGTATTACTTGATGAGTGGTAGAGCGTAGTAGTAATGCGTTTTCTACGGTGAGTGAGATATCCCCAGGCCTAAATTCCCTTTCCAAACCCTTAATGATCCCATCCCTTTAAGGTCGGTAACGCGCCTATGATTCTTCTAGAATAAAGTATGGGTGTACATGAGCGGTGCGGTTCACTTACCATCAGGTGACTCACTTGCTCGTTTGCCGGTCGATGCTGTAAAAAAAAGGGGACTGACCTGCTCGTTCCATAGGTCCAGTCGTTTAAGAGAAGTTCAGGAACATACACACTCACAGAAGAATTATATATATAAAGATGTCCAAATTTAATATTGAAGTGGCACTGAGCGACTTATCTAAGAAGATGACAGCGCTGACGACAAAAATTTCTCTGCAATCATCGCTGATCGAGGAGCAAAACAAGAAAATCGAAGGCCAGAAACAGCTGATCGAAAATCACAATGTCCTGATTATTGAACAGAAGAGGGTAATAGAAGATTTGTTATTAAAAATCAACGCGCTCGCTGCACCGAAAGATACTACCGAGAAAGAGTCCGTCTCACCGCATAATGTATCGGAGGCACGAAGTGCGAAGGAGACCGCTATAGATACGACGTCAACAATATCGGCCCGCAGTCGCAGAGCTATGGAGAGAGCTATGCATAAGGGCGAGTCTACATTGCATCAACAGGAGCGTGTCGAATTTATAAATACTTCTAATATAAATGAAGCTGATAAACATTATCAACCTTCGAAATCTATGGGCACATCTAAGCCGAAGTTGTCCCCGCCGAGAGAAGTCTGTAAAGGTGGTAATACCGTAATTGCATCGATTCAAGCGATCGAAAAAAAGAAGTTTTTACATGTCTGGTCACTTCATCCTGATACCCTGGCAGAGACGATAGAGAAACATGTGGAGGATACTTGTGGTACAAGGGATGTAAAGGTAGAGAAACTTATCCCTAAAACTAAGAGAGATTATTCCTCTTTTATGATCGGAGTTCCAGAGTCACAGTTTGGAAAAATCAATAATGTCGATTGTTGGCCAGTAAATACCCGGTTTAATGAATGGGTGTGGTTTCGAACCAACAAAAAATTGCCGACTAGTGAAAAAATCCTCTGATAAACCGATTATAGTTTTCTATCAAAATGCCCGGGGCTTACGTACAAAGACATCAATTTTTTATACTAATCTGTTAAATTCGTCGTTTGACCTCGTTGGTATAACGGAAACTGGATTAAATAAATCAATACAAGATGGTGAACTTTTTCCACCAAACTACAATATATTGCGATGTGATCGAAACGATGGCCGCAAACAAGGAGGAGTTCTTCTGGCTGCAACTTCGCGGTTCGAGTTGAAAAGCGTTCCTGTACCTAATGTAGACGCGGCCTTATTTGAAATTGTTTGTGCTACCGTGCATCTCGGAAAAAAAATTATGTTTTTTTGTTGTGTTGTATATATTCCACCAAAGTGTGATAATAATCAGTATATGAATTTATTTCATTTATTAGAAAATATGTGTTCAAAATATGATAAAGTGTTAGTGATCGGCGACTTTAACTTGCCGTCTACGACGGTAGAAATACAAAATTATTATGCATATGTGGCTTCGGTTTGTGGATTTCGGCAGGTAAATGAAATTGTTAACATTAACAATAGAATTTTAGACCTAGTATTAACAACATTGTCACCGTGGGAGTTAGTAGTGTTGCCTTCGGATGAACCTGTTGTTGAAATTGACAAACAGCATCCCCCGCTACAATTACAAGTCTCATCGGCGGTGACGGGGAATGTACGTTCTCCTGACAAAGTAATTAATTGTAATTATAATTTAAATCACTATTCTGATAATAATACGACTAATTCAAAACCTAAATGGAATTTTTCTAAATGTAATTTTTTTTGTTTATACAATTTGTTGCACTCAATTGATTGGAGTCCATTATATTTAATTAAAAATGCCGAATCGGCATTGTCATATTTTTATAATAGAGTCGATGAAGTGATAAATTTGTGTACTCCTAGACAAAGTAGAAGTGTCATAGGATGCAAAACGAAGTATACTTACCCACATTGGTACACGAAGGAACTGATTTCACATATAAAGCGAAAATGGCGTTATCACAAATTATTTAAGTTGACAGGTTCCAAAACCGATTATGAACAATTTTCACGATATCGGACTATTGTTAAAAATACAATTGTTTCCTGCTACGAAGCATATCAGTCTAAAATTCAATTGAAGGTTAGGGAAGATCCTAAATTGCTCTGGAAATACATAAATAGTAAGCGTACTCAATATGCTAGAACTCGAATTACAAATGAGGGACGTGAGGTCAGTGAGGAAGAGTGTGCGGAACGTTTTGCGACATATTTTCATTCTGTGTACAGTAGAGATCGGCCCATGTTAGACATTGATGTGGCGCAATACGTTGCCGCGGAAATGATAAAAGGTGTGGCGGGGTCAGCTAGAGTCCACGTTGGTCAGGTGACTGTGAAGGACGTACGTGCTGCGCTGGCTCGTCTTAGACCCAAAAAATCTATTGGCCCGGATGGAATTCCGCCGTTTATTGTAAAAGACTGTAGCACAGTATTTGAATTGCCTTTATTACATATCTTTAATGCATTCCTGATTAATGATAGCTATCCTGACGCCTGGAAAATTAGTCGGGTAATACCAGTGCCAAAAGGTGGGGCAAGGTTTGAAGTTAGTAATCATCGCCCAGTGGCAGTATTGTCGGCGTTTGCGAAGGTGTTTGAGATGGTTATTCATAAATGTATTTACTCACAAATATGTGCACAGCTCTCTAATGCTCAGCACGGCTTTAGGCCCGGCCGCAGTACTTGTAGTAACATGTTGTCCTTTATGAGTCACTTAATACCAAATATTGATGTCGGTGGACAAGTTGACACCGCTTATTTTGATTTTCAGAAAGCTTTCGACACTGTGGATAATGACGTCCTTCTGAGGAAGATGGCTATGTTAGGGTTTACGCCGAAGTTATTAAAATTCTTTGCGAGCTACCTTAGCGACCGCAAGCAGTATGTTGAGTATGCAGGTATTAAATCCGATCTGTATCATACGTTTTCTGGTGTCAGTCAGGGAAGCAATCTGGGGCCTTTACTTTTTATTTTGTTTATTAACGATCTTCCGGCTGTTGTTAATGACGCCGAATGTTTGTTGTTTGCCGACGACCTCAAACTATTTTTATCGGTGAATGATACCTCAGATTGTCAGAAACTGCAAAATGATATTGATCGAGTTGTGCAGTGGAGTTTAGAAAATAAGCTGCTCTTTAACGTAAGTAAGTGTTCCGTAATGAGTTACAGCCGGTCGCGCGCCCCTCTGAACTACACCTATGAGGTTGAAGCTGCACCAATACAACGGGTTACGCATGTTAAAGATTTAGGCATAGAAATGGTATCTGAATTGAATTTTCGTAAACATATTGTTGAAATATGTAAAAAATCATTTAGTAAGCTCGGTTTCGTTATTAGACAGTGCAGAGATTTTAAAAATTTAACTGTAATTAAAATATTGTTTAATGCTCTCGTACGTAGTAGCCTGGAAACAAACTCAATGATTTGGAGTCCCAATGAAAGTAAATACATACTAATGGTAGAGAAAATTCAAAATAAATTTACACGCTTTTTGTATCTGAAACAGTTTGGAGTGTACCCCTACTATCCCCTTATGTATCCGAGCTTATTTGTAATGGGTATGGTTGGGTATAATAAGTTGGAAGTGAGAAGAGAAGTTTCTCTAATTAAATATCTTTGGAAGGTTCTGCGTGGGTCGGCCCACCAACCTGAGGTGCTCGTAGCACTTAAACTGTGTGTACCCAACGGTTACGTCTTTTCTCGTCACCGTCCGCCGTTGTTTCTTGTGCCTTCCGGCAGAACTAACTTAACTCACTACGCTCCCTTAACACGGGCTATTAGATCTATGAATCTTATTTCACAAGATATCGATATATTTAATTGTAGTTTACCGAAATTCACTGAAGCTGCATATAAGTGCGTAGAAAATAGCTAACCATAATATATTACTTATAACATCGCATTGGTGGAAACTGTAATTGATGTTATAGATTGTGTAAATAAATAAATAAATAAATAAATAAATGATTCAGCCAAATAAAAAAAAAATGACCGACCGTACTGACATGATTCCCGCAAAATCCTGTTTTTAATATAATCTACAATATGTCATGTTCCATACAACCCGATTTCAATTACTTTTTTATGTACCATAGCTTAAAATACCTAATGGCCAGTAGCATTTGCGAGCGTATTTTATTTTTTATATTTCCGGCGTGTCATAAGAGAATCTTGCGTCATGTAAAATGCCGCCAATAAATGATGCCAAAATGGTTTTGCAGTCGTAAATAAGGTTATAGTCGGTATTGAAAGAGATTTTTTTTATTACTTTACATAAGATTTTGTTTGCGTTATTGCTCTGTACCAGCTTCTGTTTCTAATGGGATTTAAGACTATTTTTTTTGTAAACGTGATTTACGATGTATTTGGAATAAAATGCAGATGCGGGCGTTTTTTTCAATTTTATTGTTTTTGTTTTCGATTAATTTTAAGTTGTTGCACAGTTTGTTTTTCTTGAGATAAAATACGTGGGTCGAAGAGCTCTTTGATGTTGAATTAATAATAATATAACGGATGTCTCAATAACATATTCCGTGGCGCAGTGGGCGAGTAGGTGACTGTGAAGCAAGAGTCCGCGGGTTCGATTCCCACACCGAGTCAAATGTTTGTGTGATCCACAAGTATTATTTCGGGTCTGGGTGTTGTGGAATCAGGAACAAATTCGATGTAGTTTCTGATACCCACGATACGGAGTAACCTAGTGTTAGGACTATGTGTGTGACCGTTCGGTGTATAGTAGTATATTATGGGTTTAAATTTTTATTTCAGAAGGCTACGGTGAATTAATAAGGAATGATCAAGATAAAAGGAAGAAAATATTTTTTAATATACATAAGCGCATCCCCGTAGGCTTGAGGAGGCAGGTAAAGGGCTTGCTAGTCAAAGTGATCCTAGTGTAGTATCCTAACATTTCATATAGAAATTATTATAAGAAGCAAATTATAACCACGAAGGAACACATTGTTGTTTATAATAAGAAACGTTTCTTACCTAAAGCTACAAAGCTGACACTATGGGCTCCTTATCAGAGGCAATAACTGTTTTATCTACAAACATATACATATTAACACAGTCTTCGTTAGGACTCGGATTGTCCTCCGGTTTCTCATCAGGACTTATATTGTTGATTCCTTCTTCATCGTACCCTCTCAGTTTATCATTAAACTCAATTTTATACTTAACAGAAGGAATTTTATTTACAGTTGAAGTTAACAATGATTCTTGTACTGTATCGTTGCCGTTGCAAGTCTTTTCGGATCGGTACATACCGGTCCTATCGGATTGGTTAAATTTTCTTTTAGATTTCTTAGTTACTAAGGCTCCCAAACATGGCAGTATTTGTTTGAACTCCTTTCTGAAGTTTTCGTTGAGCCACGCGTAAAGAAATGGATTGTAGCACGTGGAAGACATAGCGATGAAGTGCGCGACGAAAAACAATACCATGTAATACCTCCAGTCTTCTGCTAATGAATAAAAATCACTACTTATATTTATCAGATTAAGTGGCAGCCACGAGAGGCCGAATATAGCCACCATTGCTATCAACATTCTATTTGTTCTTCTCTTTCTTTCTCTTTCCGCGTCTTCCTTCTTACTATTCTTACTCCCAGGTCTAGACTTTAAGCGATCGTTTAATTTTATACTGACGCATGTGTAACAAAATGCCATAACAATGAAGGGTACAACAAACTGCATTATGGTGGTGACCGCGCCAAAAGCTTTCCTTATTTGATCCGAAGGCCATTGCTCAGCACAATATATGTCTTGCAGAGCCATGTAGTAACCATAAGGAAAAGTGACCGACAATGCAAAAACCCAAATGAAAATAATCAGTCCAATGCAGGTCTTGATTTTCATCCGAGGTTTGAAGGGATAGATTATAACGAAGAATCTGTCTATGGCAATGGAAGTGAGCGTGAGGGTGGATATATACACGCTACATCCTTGTGCATAAGGCATAATATGACAGAGTAGACTCCCGAATACCCATCTTCCTAGAAAAGTGTAAAGAGGAGTAAATGGTACTGCAAATACGCAGAGTAACACGTCGGATAATGCGAGGTTCGTGATGAAGAGATTAGTCACAGTTTGCATGGCACGGTTTCTTATGACGGCGTAGCATACTAGTGCGTTACCAAAGATTCCAACAACGAAAATAATAGTGTACGCGACGCAGAAAGCTGCTTGGACTGCTTTGTTCTCGATCGGATCGATGACAGCCGAATTGTTAGCGTTGTGATAGGCATCGTTTAAAGTGAAGTTGTCATTATAAGTTGGGGTATCAGTGGTCCATACTTCGGTCGGCATATTTTAGCGTTCTTCTTAACTTGGCATCATAAACCTTTTTGGTTTGATGGTATCATATTTAATTTTAAGTTTCTTTTCTATCCTGTGTTTTATTTGTATAACAATATGTTTCATAATGTTTAATTTTATTATCACGTTTTATCTTTACTAATGAGTATAATTAAATTTCTTGACTTGAGTCGAATTTCATCTTCGGTATATTTTTCGTGATGTTATTGACGAAACCTGTAACAAGAAGAGAAATTTGTTAGAGTTATGATTGATATCCTAAATTGTTCATTTATGTTTGCGAATGGCTTTGAAATATCGCTCAGTTCCGCTTCCCGAAATAATTAATATTTCCCCAATTTAATTTATCACTGATTAAAGGATTTCTATGGAAATGTAGTAAACATTTTTGATTTATGCTAACGAGTATTTGCCTGGGGTATTGCTCGCATGATAAATGTTATCGCTTATCCTGTGTAGGTTACGCAATTATTAGCAGATCGGTAGCCAAATATGGCTAACGGAATCATATTACTAAGCCTAATCGGTCTGTCTGTCCGTCTCACGTTCCTAACTTTAAAGGGCCCTATCTTCCGAACCATAATGATATTAGGACCGGCTGAAATTTTCACAGTAAATGTAAAATAAGAAAAAAATATTTAATGGGAATAATATGGAACAAAATAAGTATGCTATATACGCCCGAAAAGCGTTGAATGCGTACGAGTGTGGACACGCCTAAATAACTTCTATGCGTTTTAAATTTCATTTATAAATTGCAAAACGTATAAAAAAATTAATAACGAAACATTTATATTTATGAAATTGGTAGATAAACAAAAATACCCTTCAGTATATTTCTGTTTGATGTTTACGAAATGTGTTGGCTTCGTTTTTATATAGATTCAACGTGTAAGTATATAAACAATTTGTTCTATCTGACATAATGAGAATCCTGACGTATTTTCGTTTGATTTATTTTCAAATGTTTTTACGGGCATCATTATTCCATTTATATTTGCGCATGCATTAGCGGGTTTACACGATTCGATTGTTACCTATTACTGAAAAATTTTCAATGGAATTGATCAACCAATTCCTTACGGTTTTTACAGAACTACATCTATATATTTTTACATTGCATCTTTTACATACATAGATCATCATCATCATCATCATTATCAGCCACAAGACGTCCACTGCTGAACATAGGCCTCTCCCAAAGATTTCCAGACCGACCTGTTGGAAGCGGCCTGCATCCAGCGACTTCCTGCGATCTTTATCAGGTCGTTTACATCACGTTGGTTTATTATTTTTTCACACTGTAGACAAAACTGCCCATACCGTGACTTTACCAATTAATAGCCCTATAGTCTCCAGATTTCCCAACCTGGCAATTTAACCCTCATGGTGAAAGTAAGCTGCTACTAGACTAATGAGAGTATCACTTATGATTATCGAAAATATAGTTTATGTTCTTACATAATTTACGTGAAATGTTTGAAATACATTTGAGATGGATAGATAAGTACATTTGTGTGAATGTTATGGCATGTTGCCAAAACATTTCTCAATCATGTTATAGTAGTTGAAAAAATTTCGAGTGGTTCAGTTATCAGAGTGAAGCTGCTGAATAAAAAATGTAAAGAAAACAATAAATACTTAGTAGAGTTTTTTTATTACTTGTAAAGGTTTTTATAATTCAAATCTGTTTTGGTTATGAAAAGATATTTAAGCGGTATTTAGATAAGGAGTAGTAGGCATAAATTGAGTTGTTTTTATTCAAATAATAATACCTCTATGTAGAGCAAATATTGTAAATTTGCAATTGTATATTTAGTTATACCGTCAAATGATCTTGTATTTAATTATTTGGTCAAGCCATAGTTGAATGTTACATGAATTGGTCGCATTTCATGTTTGATGGTATGATCAATTTTAAAATCTAGTCACGACAGAAACTCCGGGAGGCAACTAAGGTTAAAATGCATTGGTCTACAAGCCAGCAATTGTGACCAATGGGAGCCATCGTAGTCTTCTAGCAATGGCAAAGATATAACAAAAAGTACTCTTATATCGAAAATATTCCGTGAAATAACAAACAAAATATTTGATAATTGGTGACAGACGTCATTGTATAATTAAATTGACTAATAGTGTAATTTTCTTCATTGATTGCTAATATAATTATTCGCATTATTTTGGGACCAAATACAGGGTTATTTTTAAAACACTGACAACCTCGCAGGAGTAGATTCCTAAGGTCATTTGCTACTACTTTTGTTCTACGACTTTTCATAATTTGTTAGATTTTATTCTCATACAAAAATAATTATGAATTTAATTTCCGTCTTGAAAGTTACCTACTACGCTCTGCGCGCATCGCAGATTACGTAATACACGCAGCGCGCGCGTCAGTTCAATGACTGGCCGCGCCGTATCGATCGATAATACCTACACCCAGCCGTCAGCTGATTTCACTATTGCACGCGCGCGAGCGCGCGTCGGGTTTTTCGTTTATGACTGAAACGTAGAGTGTAGACGTACGAACACAAACACTACACAACAAAACCTTGTAAAATCATTTTTTTTCTTATGTATAATGAAACAAAATTTTTAATATCTCAAATAATTATGTTATACCCGTTAGCCACAAAAAGTTACTAACAAAATGAGAAAACCGAGGTTTGATTTTTTGCACATACACCGTTAAATTACTAGTTTTGTCGTCTCGTCATACATTATTGGTGTTCCAACGTCTCCCCAAGTCGATTCCAATTTGCTGTAGCGATGAAAATGGTTTTTTATTCGCTGTAGCAAAATTGATTCCAAATTACGTTCATTCATTCGTTCTCTAATAATATTTGACATTTATTACGTAAATTATGTTAGCAGTATAATTTGGAGGGAAAATATTATTTTTATAACATCATATTTTCTTGTGAATTTATTTGATAATTTACTTCAACTATAACATGACTCGTAATAATGTAATTGCATAAAAACTTTAACAGTACATAATTATTGTTCAATACACAAGTATATTTATATTATTGAAAGTGTGTAAGAAAGGAAATAAATTTGTATTCGCAATACATTTTTTATATGGAATAGCGGGCAACTGAGCTGAAAAAAAACAACAAAAAATGTCTTGTAAATGATTTTTATTGACAGAAAATTGTATCTACAATATTATCGAATATTAGTTTATCAAAACTATCATAATATAGTACCACTGCCATAAAAAATAATAAGTGAGCCAGAAAAGAAATCCTTGTTTCTTGTAACATACCGCCACACATTAGTAAAATCCGTAACTAATGTACAGTGAAGACGTCCGAGTGAATATTCCTAGACCGCCTTTAGGGGACGCGCACATTCACACTAGGTAACTATTTTTTTTTTTATTGTGCAGTGCTTACACACTGTTGCTTGGCGGCAGAAATAGACAAAGCGGTGATACCAACCCAGACGGCCGCCTGACGTATACGAGGGACCTACCACCTGGTAAATCATCACCACTTGTAACCACTCTTCTATGCGAGTGTCTGTTCTGGTAGGTCCACCACTTTGTCTATTTTTGTCGTCAAGTAGTATTGTGGTGTTTACTATCAGCGAGCGATAGATATATACAGCAGTCTCCTCATTAGAGTAAAAACAGCCGACTCATTCATGCTGTGATCAAAACCGGCTTCAGCGATTACTTTAAAATGATCGCATCTAAAAACTTATTCATATAATAACATGCATGAATGATTATACTCAACCGAGCTGCATTGCATCTTTTTTATCGCAGATCTCGGCAAATGTAATTAGGTCACCTGATGTTAAGTGATCTCCACCACTCAAAAACATCCAAACAGAACAATCATTGGAGTGATTTGCTCAGGGGCATTTTATACGAGGCGCAGCTTAAAATAAAATGTTCGATTTAGCATCTTCATCTTTGTAACGTAGATTTCCTTTACAAGGCGCTTATGGGCAGCCTCATCTCACACTCATAGAGCAGTATAGCCCGAAGAATGATACTCTTATATATATATGAGACCTCTTGACGGAGCTTGGATTCGACACGCATTGGAAGCGCATCGTGGTATGGCACATGAGAATGGCCCTGGAATCCTTGACACATCGGCATTTAATCAAATAAAAATATTTATTTGAATCTATAAAATGTTCCACATCATTTAGATTCAGTAAAATTTTAGCACTACCTCCACTTCGGAATGCTGTTTCATTAGAAAAGATATATAACGTTGCTCTTTGCAAAATTGTAATTATGTCAAGTGTCGCTTTGGCCCGGAGTTTAGCGACCTGCTATACGAGCTTTTGGCCACCAGCGGTATACTCGGTTTTCATCTAGTGGAGAGATTTTCAGAAGACTTATTTACTTGCTGTATTTTGAATAATGTCTTTTTTTCCACCACCATGCCTACTTATCAAGGTCTTAGCCTCCTTAGTGATACAGAGCTGCTACATACCACGAGCGGTGATAGCTGTCAGTATCCCGTTTCACTGTTTCTCTGCGAATAACTTGCAAACTGTGTAATGGTGGTTACGTGGAGTTTTCTCTCTAGAACCGTTCAGCAATCCCATTTTATCGTCGGCGGTCGTCGTTTGGCCCTTTTCCTTTTCGATACTACCTTAAATTTCATGACTAAGAGACGGTATTGTGCCGCAGGTCTGTTAGATTATACTAACTATTGTTAGTTAAAATACAAAAGTATTTATCGAGGTAATAATGCGTCCATAGGTAAATAACTTGCTGACCTGTTAATGGTCGAACCACCGAAACCAATAAAAACTAGAACAGCCTTGTAATAAAGTAAAGTAAATTAAAATGTAAAATAATATTACTTATAGCCGTAGTATTTTAGATTGTTATGCGATGAAGCTCACCTTTGTGTGTGCGAGACTTTAGTCATATATGTATACATCCATTATATGCTCTCCCTTTTTATTATGTTCACCACAGTTAACGACTAGTAGTTAGTTAGGAACGGAAAAATATTAACGTATATTTACAAAGAGCGTTGTATTTCTGTAAGGGTAGATTTTAGCGATTCTTGATTTTTACGCATATAAAATCTATTGTTTCTAAGATATAAGAATAGTGAAAAATTAAAAATACGTCCTATCCAAGTCTTGACTCTTGGGTCTTAACAAAATGTTATAAAGCGTCGTTTAGTTTTTGTATGTTATACATTGTTGTTTTTCTGTGGGATATTGGTATACCTCGATTGAGTCGACCAATTTATGTTGTAGATAAAGTTATCTACAGTAGGAATGCACTACTTAGTAATTGTTACTGCTTCATCTAGACTATTGATGTCTATAATCCCACAGTTCTGATTGCACAATAGGTTAACTTGTAGCCTGGGTATCAGGAACTAGGAGGGACTTGCGGTCCCACTCAGACAGACTCAAAACAATTATTTGTGGATCATCATATTCGTTACAGGAATCAAACCCACGGCCTCTCGTTTCGGAGCCGACAACAGTTGAAAAGTCGAAACTAATTACCCTGAATCCCGGTATCATTTTATTAACAAGTTTGAATTTGATTCAAAGTATTTGATAACACAATTCGATCAAATATTTATTTAGCCATTTTTTATTTTATTTCATTAGGCAAATAGAAACCCAACGTTCGCTTACCCATACCCTCACCTTTGGTCATATTGTTTGTCTCATCATGGTCTTTATTTCAGAATTCATTACCCTGATAGTTATCGGAAAGTATTATGAATACGTCATCATGTTTATGGTCCTCGCCACTTCAGGTTTGTTGCATCAGTTTACTAAATACTCGTAAATGATATCAGGCTTTATTAGTGAATTGTTATTGGCAATGTAATCCATTGCCGTATCAATACTTTTATTATCATAGAATATCTTATATGTTGATTATACTTTATTATTTATTTATTTTCTCACGGGGAAAATCCTGTTTACGGATAGGTATCCGTAAAGGAAGGTTCCCATTCTGAGTAGGAGAGAGAGATAGTAATGACAGATGTACTATTGTTCGACCCAGTTGTCTTTTTCCATAAAACCGATGGAATTAGTCAACAACCATCATCTACTAACCAACATTCCTGCGCTGCTATTCCGATTCAATCATTGATAAATTGTGTCTTCTTAGTTTTTGAAGCAGTTTTTGAAGCAGCAGAAATTGTTTATCAGAATGTTTGATATATACTATCATTGCTTCTCATTATTAAAAAAATATTAATAAAGATGCCTTGATAGTTTACTACTTTATGTTTTGCAAATAAATAAATCAATAGACTACAAAATCTGCTTTTTTAAATAATATATTTCGTAAATAAATTGAAACTAAAATGTGGATCGTTTTAACAGATCCAATAAATACGTCCATTGTAGTAAACGGTGCAATGATTTATGTGTGTTTTTTACGGATAACAAATTTGGTCTCGTGTGTATACAATGAACGCACTTTAATCTAAGCGTAGGATTAAAATAAAGAAAGATGATATATATACTGGTTCCAAAATAAAAAAAAATATACCCAATACTAAATACACATATAGTCTTGACTCCAAACTAAGATACAAATTCAAACTAACCTTGTGGCATGGATATTTGAAACTACGAGAGTTTCGGTCTCACAACATCCAAACGCTTTCTTGTTCACAGCCAATTACTAGCTCACTGCGCCACGAGGTAAGTTACGGTATACGGTAAGTTCGATGGTCAATGGATTTATTGCACACTGGACCTGCAACATCCTGTCAATAATTCCTTAAAATTGTTTATCTACGACCTAAATTGGTGAGATGGTTCGCGTGAATGGTCGACGCAAATGGCCCCTTTAACATAAAATCTTGACCTCATTTGCTGGACCGGTTGAACACTTCTAATGGTGCATTAAGACGACGCGTTATGACGCGAGCACAGCAACGTATTTGGCCTAATCTACTAGTGTACAGGACACGGTGCATGTCCAAAGATACCAAAGCTACTACGCTGGTTTTGTACCTGGTCATTTTCGTACCCGACTGGATAGTGGCTCGTTCCATCGAGTCGCGTCTTGGAGTGAACTAGTGTAAATCCAGTGATTTAAGCCCGGCATAGTTCTGCCGACCGACGAGCGACACTGCGTGCCTCGACTGACGACATTATATTTGGACTGTACTTTACTTAACACCGGGGCCAGAGGAGACAGTATGCTTAGCACAATATAACAAATTGACAAACCACTACGAAAATGGTGCGCGACGTAGTATTTACGAGTAGACTGTATTTCGGCTCGAGCTATTACGCTTCATTTAAATACAATATTATGCTGCAGAACACAACGCGACACGAAGTACCAAAGTTTTAACAAATCACTATGAATATACGACATGCGGCGTCATGTATATACGTAGGTTGCAGCTCGTCCATAATTCGGCTCATGCTAGAACTCCACCATTCGTTTGTTAAAGAGATAAGCCATATTATAATTAATGTTAGGACGAAAAACAAGCACGGCGAAAGTTGATAATAGTTGATTTTGTGGTCAAATTCTGTAAACTTCGAGCAGTCTTAATATGTTGGTAAAATAGGCTTTAGTAAATACTATTTTTTTTTACTAGTCCTGTATTATTCATGTCCCACTGCTGGGCACGGGCCTCCTCTACTGAATGAGAGGGGTTAGGCCTTAGTCCACCACGCTGGCCTAATGCGGGTTGGCGGACTTCACATACCTTCGAAAAATCTTGTCGAGTTCTCAGGTATGCAGGTTTCCTCACGATGTTTCCTTCACCGTTAAAGCAAGCGATAATTAACAATTAATATACACGTAACTTAGAAAAGTCAGAGGTGTATTCCCTAGGGCTGGTTTCGGACCTGCGACTTTCGTCTCGACAGTCCGTACCACTCCCCGCTGAGCTATCGCTTCTCCTACATTAATATAGCTTTTTATTATAATTTGCAAAAATACATGAATCCGATGAAGCCAATATGACTTAGTAGTTCAATAATTAGTATAACAATCCAAAACAAAAATATACGAAGAAAACAACAGAAACGAAACAGTCTCTCAATATTCGAATTTGAAACTTAACATGCAGCGTGTAAGCCGTCCATTACATAACAATGTACTCAACAAATCCATACAAATTATATGATAAGATATGCAGAAAAGTTTTTAAATATTACTCGCTATAAAACATTGACGTGCTGTATCCGATATGGGCGATAAGCGTGTTGTTCAGGAATATTGATGCTACGGTATATAATATCTAACATGTGGAGTGGGAGTAGTGATTTTAGATTCACGTTGTGTTCAAAGCTATCTCTCTCACATCAGCGATTCTAAATGTAATATCTAAGGAATATTTAAGCCAAGAGTTTGATGGTTCAGAGTGATGAGCGCAGTGCAGTTTCACGTAGTATTTTTTTATTTATAGCATAGACCGGCAAAAGAGCAAGTGGGTTACCTGATGGTAAGTGATCACCGCCCATGTACGCCTACAATACTATAAGAATCGTAGGCGCGTTGCCGACCTTCAAGGGAAGGGATAATTAAAGGAGTGAGAAGGAGAGGGGATCAAGGCCTCCAGATATCTCACTATGATATATAAAGGTGCGTACACATTTCGACGCACCGTGATTCTCGATCGCAATCACAGTCTGCGGTTGTCTTATGTACATGCTATGCTTAAAGTGAATTAGAACTGCGACATGATACAGCAAAATGTTCGTTAGTTATGATGCGGTGTCAGAACGCACCGATTCGTGAGATAACGTGGCATTATGCGACAACCGTCTGCACGTGTATATTTACCATAATATATCCGACACATTTATGACGCGGAGTCTCAGTACGTGAAAATGTCACAAATGTGGACGCAGAGTCGGGAGAGAGACAGATTATGCACTTCTATTGACACTATCTTGAAATAGCACTAGTCACTTGACTTCCGGATAATATCCGGATGCCCAAATGCCCCTCCCCTTCCCAATACCTTAATTATCCGTTGTCTTTGAGGTCGACAACGCGCCTATGATTCTTCTACATTTTCCTATGGTTTTCTTTTTTTTACTTAAAATACATTAAATGCTGATAAATACAATGATAGTTGATGTATAAATCTACACTCTTTCACTCAATTCGGCACCTTCTGGGTAAGCTGAGTGGTAGAGCCACGCTGTAGACAGTTTTGTCTACAGCATGAATGGGCTGGCTCAACCGGGTCGTTACCACTGTCTCACAGAAAACCGACGTAAAGTAGCGGCTTGCTGTTGCGTTTCGTACGGTGAGAGCTCGCTTCATCGTCGACCTCATCTTTGTCCATGCGGCTAGATTGAGGTCAAGAGCAAACCTATTTTTAATAATAAAAAAAAACAAATTTCAATTACACTCTACAATCTACATTTCTTTCTTTCTAAAAACTACTGTACCGATTTCAAAAATTCTTTTGCCGTTAGAAAGCTAAATTATCACTGAGTAACATAGGCTACTTTTTATCCAGGAAATAGCATCTCACGCGGGTGGAGCCGCGAGGAAAAGCTAGTCGAGAATAACTTCGCGTGCATAGGCGATGTCTTTAATATTTAAAACAAAAAGGTTAATCATGAGTTCTGTTCGAAACGGCTCCATAAAAAGCAGACTAATACAGAATTCATTTCGTCTAACAATGGCTGCGAACGAATTGTTCATTTTGCAGCGAAAATATTTTGTATTATAACGCTGTTTCCATTCTTTTAAACGCTGATTAAAATGAGTTGCTTTAATATTTTATTACAGTTAATAAAATATGTCAATTCAATACGAGCATTTGTAAGCCTTTCGAGGCATTTCATCATGTCATCAGCAGACATCGAAGCAGGCAGGGTCGAAATCAGGCATGGCCCTCTTTGAGTTTGGCTCTATGAATCATTGAAATGTGAGGGGATAGTTAAATTGTAGCCTGATTTTAGTAAACGATTAGTTTTTTTATTTGTATGGATAGAGTTAACCTATTGTTTGTTTGCGCTTGTTTAGTATTTTTTTTTCAACTGTTATCTGGCACTTTATCTGTCTCTACTTATAAAAGGAAGATGATTGAAAACATTCTCATTTTAAAATTCGGTTAATCAAAAAAATTTATAAAATCTGGACCTATAATAATCTCAATTAAACATAAAATATAAAAATATAAAAAATACTTACACATGAAGCTACAGATGTAAAAAATAATAAAATTAGTGGTGTCGTGGGACACCAGGTAGGAACGAAGTTCCTTCGGCTAATGTAGAATCGACACAAATTGCAAAAAAAGTCGTGCTCAATTCTGTGTATGCGACTGTCGCGCCTGCGCACGTCTCATTTAACGGTTTTATTCCACGCATTTTTCTTACGGTTTTACTATCACATTTTTTTCAGTTCGGTCACGCAGCGAAATCCCTATCCCCTCTAAGCCTGCCGTAAGGAACTTCGTTCCAATAAACTTTTATTCAGTAATATTTCATCCCAAAACACTACCGAAGTGTAACAACTCTAATTAAAAACTTAGACTTAGACTGGCTACTAAACGGTGGACGGCCGTGTTCTATAATCAAAAATTCAAATTCAAATTTCAAACCGCGTCTACATTTCCAAATGTCATAAGTTTCACAACCATCTGTTTTATTAACGGAATTTCGACTTTAACTTTGTGTGCTAGATATCAAATTAAGTTAAAAAAGTCTCATTTAACGGTTTTTATTCCACGCATTTTTCTTACGGTTTTACTATCACATTTTTTTCAGTTCGGTCACGCAGCCAAATCCCTATCCCCTCCAAGCCTGCCGTAAGGAACTTCGTTCCAAAAAACAATAAAATCAACAAATTATTATTTTTCGAGTGGTAGTCACGCTGTAGATAGTTTTGTCTACAGCATGTATGGGCCGACTCGACCGGTTACCACTATCTCACAGAAAACCGACGTAAAGTCCATGATTCTTCTGGTATTATGGGAGTACATGGGCGGTGGAGATCATTTACTATCAGGTGAATCCATTCGCCCCTTTTGCCGGCCTATGCTAAAAAAATTGCCAATGAGGCTAGTAGACTTGATAGCGAGACCTAAAATTAATCGGATCCCCATTCAAGTCCGTCTCTGTCGTGAGGTACGTTTCGACTGACGATCCAGATATGATACTGAATAACAACGTTTTACCTTAATCATTTTGAAAAAAACATTAATATTTTCGTTTCGGTCGGTAAATGACAGGGTGTCACTGCCGTTATTAGAGTTATTTCAATTGACATTTGGAGCTTTATGGATTAGATATTCTATTTTTGTAAAATATCTGAATGATAATTTGTTTGTTATTTGATAGCCTCCGTGGCGTAGTGTGCGAGTGGCCGGCTACGAAGCGAGAGTCCGTGGGCTCGATTCCCGCACTGAGACAAATGTTTGTGTGATCCACATGCGGTGTTGTGGGACCTAAAGTCCCCCGTAGTTTCTGAGAACCATGATATATTAACCTAGTGTAGGGTCAGGACTATGAACGTGACTGTTAGGTTACGTGTGTTAGGTGAGTTGACAGACTTCGTAAAACCTTGGAAATTCTTTTGGAGAACATCCCAGATATGGAGGTTTCTTCACGAAGTTTCCTTCACCAATAAAGCAAGCGATAATTAACAATGAATACCCACATAACTTAGAAAAGTCAGAGGTGCATGTTTTTGGTACTGGTTTCGAACCTGCGGCTGTACGTACCAGTCCCCGTTGAGCTATCGCTGCTGGACAATACGTTACAGCATATACCATACACCGAGAAAATGTTTACATAGTATAAAATGAAGTCGCTTCCGCTGTCTGTTCGCTTAGATCTTTTAAACTATTCAACGGATTTTAATGCAGTTTTCAGCAATATATAGTCATTCATGAGGAAGGTTTATATGTATTGTTGTGTTTCGGTTTGAAGAACATTGAAGCCAGTGAAATTACTGGGCATTATGAGACTTAACATTATATGTCTCAGAGTGATGAACGCAGTTCAGGGCCATGCATTGCTTTGTAATTAGTTGTGTGTGGTGCTGCATCTATTTATTGGCAGGCGTGGCGCTTATCATCAGGCGAGCGCCTTGCTCGTCTCGGCATTGCATCAAATAAAAAAAAGGTATATCATATTGAAGCAGAGCAGTAACATGCAGGTGAAACCGCGAGGGGCAGGTAGTTATAAATAAATAGAATCAAAATTGCCAGGTCACCTTCGCATACGTCCTAAAACTTTCATACAACACGTTGTAAATCATGTAAATTGAATTTCGTAATCAACAATCATACGGTTATAAAATTTACGCCAATGTGATGATGAAAAATGTTAATAAAACCAAACACGATGGGTTTTACGTATTATTTGAAATTATCACATGTCTTTTAGTCTAGTATAATTTAAAAAAGAATTCCATTAAGTCAAAATAATATCAGTCAATATAATATTAGGTTCACGCCACCTAATATTATATTATAGTCCCCTTCCCAAACCCTTAATTATACCTTGCCTTTAAGGTCAGCAACGCGCCCATGATTCTTCTAGTATTGTGCGCGTACATGGGTGGTGGAGATCACTTATCATCAGGTGACTCACTTGCTCGTATGCTGTTCTATGCTATAAAAAAAATGATGAGTAGTATTGTGAATGAAGATGTAAAACAAAATAGTTTAAATACGTAAGTCGTTCCATAGCATCCAGTGGGCGGTTTTATTTGCGATATCAGTATACGCAGTCTGTTATAGATCAAAATAAATTGCGCACAGACTATATAGTTGTAGTAACGGAAGCGAAATATTGATGTTACGACTATTATGTCGAAGGTAAATGTTTTAATTTTAGCTGAACGTCTTTGCTATTTATTTTTATACGAAATTTTAGACGTCTTCTATTAAGTGTTTTGCCTGAATTACACGAGATCAATTTGGTCGAAAAGAAGGTTTTTTTTTTATGAAACAAACAGTACATAAAATACATAAAGAAAAAGTTAACGCATACACTAGCAAAGTTCTCAAAAACGAAATGTGTGTTGAAAAGATTGTCATGAACTTACTACCGATTAACGAAACTGGATTAATATATTGTATGTTTACATGCTAGTGCAGCGACAGCCTCCGTGGCGCAGAGGGCGAGTAGCCGGCTGTGAAGCGAGAGGCCGCGGGTTCGATCCCCGCACCGAGAAAAATGTTTGTGTGATTCACAAATATTTGTTTCGGGTCTGGGTGTTGTGAGACCGAAAGTCTCTCGTAGTTCCTGATATCCACGACACAGGACTCGTATCTTACAGTGGAGTCAGGACTATGTGTGTGACTTTTGGGTGTATTTATTTATTTATAGTTCGCATTTCACTTAATTTAATGTGGTCGATCTTATTGATCGTAATAGACGTTGTATACGGACAGTTACATTTACATTTTTTTTATCCTGGCTCGGCAAAGTGACTACGCTACACCTGATGGTAAGTGTAGCGCAATCCAAGAATAGTGTCGACCAACCATAAACAATGTGTCCATCGTAGGTCGGCAAGATCATGCCGGCTTAATCCCCTTAAAAATTCCCTATTTTATTATATTTGTAGGGGTTTAAAACCGTGTTCAGCGCGGTCCTATCCTACTAATATTATAAACGCGAAAGTTTGTAAGTATGGATGGATGGATGGATGGATGTATGTTTGTTACTCTTTCACGTAAAAACTACTGGATGGATTTTAATGAAACTTTACAATAATATAGCTTATACATCAGAATAGGACATAGGCTACTTTTTATCTCGGAAAAAGCAGATCACGCGGGCGGAGCCGCGAGCAAAAGCTAGTCACAAATATAACAATATAACGTTCAGTTCATATGATATTTCGTTCTTTATTCACCTGCAATTTGAAGATCCATTAGCATTCTGCCTCTAAAACGCTCCTCAAGAGTTAAGTTAAAGTATAATTTTAAACATTGTAATAAAATTTATATTTGTACGGTTGTAACTTTGAAACGGTTTCTCGGGAAGGCGTCAGCTTATGCAAATTAAAGTTACCATTACGTAATTAATTTACATTAGAGGTTATGTTTGTTTAAAGATATGTTTTTGTTACTTTCATTTCATATATCATATCGAGTCATAAATTATTTTACGTGTATAATATTAAATATCTGTCCCTCGCGGTTTCACCTGCATGTTACTGCCCTGTTCCTATGCGTCATAGCGTGGTATACATATAAACATTCCTTATGAATCACTCTATCTATTGCTGACTGCATTATAATCCGTTGAATAGTTTAAAAGATCAAAGCGAACAGACAGCGGAAGCGACTTCATTTTATTCTATGTAAAGATAAAACCGTGAGGTCGCGAAATCTTCCCCCTTTTCGGGCATTTACAATGTGGATTTGAGTTCTTCGATTCGATAAATCAGCCTATGTATAGGTACTTACATATTCTATCTCGCTATTCATATTCATCTATGCACGATTTCAAGTGCAACAATGTATAAACATTTGTTTTGATACTGATATGTGCATATTGTTTTTTTTTCTAATTAAAAAAGTACAGGATAATTAATGGTTGACTCTGTTTGAGTTTGTATATACAGCAGAATATATAATTAAAAGGAATCCCTATTGTGAAAACAGAATTAAAAAATAGGTTAAAAAATAGACATTAATAGTACTTAGTAGGTACTGATGAGTGTATGAAGCGATCGTAGTGTGCCTACGTCACGGATTTACTCGTCGTATGTTTGCACATCCTTTTAACTTCACATGTTTGTTTGCTCAAACCGTATTATTTCAATTTACGGCTTATATAAATAGACCAAAGCTGAGCGCGTCTCCGAGGTAATTCTGTCTTGTTTTTCACTTTATAGGAATTTCTATTCTGTTTTATAGTTTTTATTTCATAAATAAAACTGTTTTTGTATTCTTTAAGAATGACCTACAGTGTTATTTTTATTTCTACAATGTCAATTGTCTTATTTGGTGTTAGGATATGTATGTATATTTTTTTTTCTAATTTTTATCTTTCTTGATTTCTTTTTATGTTCGTCTAAATGATGAGACGTACAAGTTGCTCGCTTAGTGGTAATCATTACGTTTGTCCATTAACTGAAGCAAAACCGTTCAAAAGTTTGAACTACCAAATACTGCACAGAACTGGACTGCCTTTGTCATTGAGATATAAGATTGCTGGTGGTGGCTGGTCACCGGGCCAGTATTTTTTTTATAGCATAGACCGGCAAACGAGCAAGTGGGTCACCTGAAGGTAAGTGATCTCCTCCGGATATCTCACTCACTGTACGAAACGCAACAGCAAGCAGCCACTTCACGTCGGTTTTCTGTGAGACAGTGGTACCCGGTCGAGCCAGCCCATTCATGCTGTAGACAAAACTGTCTAAAGCGTCGCTCTACCACTCAACAGAGCAATTAAATAAAATTTCAATCAATTTCATTCAATCAAATAAAAAAAAAACAAAGTAAATAAGTTAATATATGAATAAGACATAATTTAAATTTGTGCAGGTAAAATCTATGTCGTGACCTATTTTGAATTTAATACGCAAATCATAGGTACGAACAAAGTAATTCTAACTACCGGATACATAAAGTTTTTCCGTACATCTATGTCTATTCTGAGTAAAATTTTAAAATAATTAAATTTTACTCGAAGCTTATAAAATTACCACCTGTTTTTTTAACACCCTTATTTCTGCGTCTTAGTTCAAAATAATATCATGCGTTGCTAAAATAAAATTTAATAATCCTATTAACTTTGACCTAATTATATTAGAGCAGGGCCTTAGTCAAGGAGAAGATTGGAATCCGCCTTTTTTCCGTTAAAATATACACGTCTTCAGAGCAACTATAATATCAAAATATTGCCCTAACTACAATACACTGTATTGATATCATTTAGCCTCGTTGGTCTAGTGGCATACTAAGACTGAGAACCGTGAGGTCGTAGGTTCAATTCCTATATATTGATGTCATTCAGCCTCATTGATCTAGTGGCATACTAAGGCTGAGAACCGTGAGGTCGTGGGTTCAATTCCCAGGTCGGGCAACCACAAATTGTGTTTGAGTTTTCATTTTGAGATATCATACACAAATTGCCCAGAATTAGAATTTGTGTATGGCGATAGGATCGCCGCCTATCACATCATAGGACGGAAATAACTCTGAGAAACGTTGCTGCAGCACTAGTTACAGACATAAAAATCGGTCCAGCATAATTGGACCTACTTGCGCAAACCGGAACCAACCCACAGCAAGTTCAAATAGAGATACTGACTTTGTTTTGCTAAATTCTTTAAGGGGTCGTAAAAATGTACCTGTTTTGAGCCTATTAGCCACCTAACCCCTTAATTTAAATTGACCTTAATAGATACTGTATTTTTTTTTTGCAAAATCGTGTATGGAATATATTTCATTCTTGATTTTACAAAAAACCACGGTATATAAATAGTTTAAATTATTGAATTTAGTAAAACAAAATCAGTATCTCCTTTTGATCTTTCTGTGGGTTAGTTCCTGTTTGCGTAAGTAGATCCAATTATTACTACAGTCAAAGGAACGCAGTCTCTTAAAATAAACAAATCTACACTAATTTTAAAATTGCTAAGGGTTAGTTTTTTTCCATGCAGCGAAGGATCAACAGGATTTTTATAGACCTAGTCAATAAAGCGGAGGGTGATATAAGTTACATTTATTTCTGGAAATGTGACGTTGAAAGACGTTCACGCGGCCGGTGCCGTGAGCAGAGCAAAATATATATAAGAATACAGGAGCATCGTTTAAATCCCCATATTTCGTTGTATCCGTTAGATAATCCTTTGGAATATTGCATCTGATCACGTGTCGACCTTCTTTACGTTCAGTGATAGGTCGTGTCCTTTAAAAAGGCGAGTATTTTTGTCCTAGAACCCCTTAATACATTGTTTTGTTGGGTTTGAAATATATTTTTACTAAATATATTTACTGCGGCTATATACATACGCACTCATGCCTATAATTCTTGAAGGGATAGTGTGATGTTTGTTCGTGCTATGATGTGGTAGGGGAGATATAAGTCTTTAAGTCTCACAATGCACATTTATTTCTCTGGCTTAAATTTTCTTTAAACCGAAACACAACAGTGTTTACATTCTACTAGTGCTTGGCGGCAGAAACAGCTAAAGCAGTGGTACCGACCCTGACGGCCTTTCGCAAGGATAGCGACTGCACGGAGACTGCCATTTTTTAAATACCAAAAATCTGTCTTAGTAATTTGCTACATTTACAAAATGTATGAAACTACGTTACATGTCTATTTTCAGTAACTTTGATAAGGAACCAACCACCAAGAAAAAAATGCACCTATATGGCACCTATGGTTGATACAAAAAATATTAGGATCATAAATATATGTGAATAGCCCCAGAGTACAGAGAACCAGATTTAGTAATTTTGGTGAGAAAATCATGAATACTTTTGATTTCTTACGTTGCGTGCGTTGCGAATGCGTAGATCGGACCATCATCAAACCTTGATAATTTTAAACTGACGTTAGATAACGTAACATTAACATTTTGGGACAACCTACACCTCAGTCGACCCCGTGACCACGACGGCTGAAAAGCTTTCTAAACGTCGGGACCAAAATTTAAATAATAAACCGCAATAAAATCCGTTTAAATTACTTTACTTTTATTAAAATACAGCCATTATCTAATGTTTAGAAAAAAACATTATTGGTACATCGAATAACCAATAAGTAAATACAATTAAACAGTATAGAAACAATTTACCTTACAAACATTTAAACATCAAAGGAAAAATATTATTGTACTGAAAAGCATAATTAAAACAGATTTATTTAGGAGCAAGATAAATAATACGAATTAATGAGAGTATTTATATTATACCCCCGGGGTTTTGTTCGACCGGCGCAATGATCCCATTCTTTAACTTTTATTGACGGTCGTAAGTGTGTTTTAATCAGCTTTTCTAAATCTACACTAATATTATAAAGAGGAAAGATTTGTATTCTTGTATGTAACGAATAAACCTAAAACTACTGAACCGTTTTGATAAATTCTTTCACCATTAGAATCCTACATTATCCTGAATAACATAGGCTACTTTTTATCCCGGAAAAAGCAGATCAAGCGGGCGGAGCCGCGAGGAAAAGCTAGTATTTAATAAATTAGTCGATAATTAGCTTTTCGAGTTGGTTTTATTTAACACAAAAACGAATTTTGCAACTTATAGCATCGATAGCTCATCGGGGAGTGGTACGGACTGTCAGGACGAAAGTAGTAGGTTCGAAACCAGCCCCAATAGCATGCACCTTTGATTTTTCTAAGCTACGTGTATACTAATTGTTAATTATCGCTTGCTTTAGCGGTGAAGGCAATATCGTGAGGAAACATGCATACCACAGGAGGTCATAAGAATTTCAAAGGTATGTGAATTCTGCCAACCCACATTAGGCCAGCGTGGTGGGCTAAAGCCTAACTCTCGTTCAGTAGAGGAGGTCCGTACCCAGCTGTGGGACGTGTATAATACAGGGCTGGTTTTACTATATAGTAAAAGAATCACGTTTTAGATTTTTGAACCCCTAGGGAAGTGAAAATATTTATTGCATTTTTATAGTATAGACTGGCAAACAAATATGTGGTAGGTACACCTGAAGGTATGTGATTTCCATCGCCCATGATCACCCACAATGCCAGAGGAATAATAGATGCGCTGCCGACGTACGAAATTAATAGACAGTGTGAAGGGAGATTAGATGTGTCTCCAGAAATCTCACTCGCCGCACGAAACGCAACAACAAACTATCACGTTCTGGTTTATTAATTATTTGTTCAGTAAGAGTACAGCCACACCATATCCATGCATAATGATTTCTTTTGTTTACGCGAATATTACATACTCATTGAAATAAAATTTCAAACTTTCTGCGTAGATCGGACCAAAACATAAATTTTTCAATAATTGTAAACTGAAGGTAGACACTGTAACATTAACTTTTCTGGACAACCTACACCTCAGTCCATCCCGTGACCACGAAGGCTGAAAAGCTTTCGAAACGTCGCGTCGGGATAAAAATTAATAAAAAACCGCTATATAATCCGTTTAAATTAGTTTTGTTTCAATATTCATGCATGTTATACCGCATTAAATTTTACAAATAAATATACACAAGTCACTGATGTATGTATAAAATTCTGGCGTACATCTAAATTACCATTTATGTATTGGCTTAAATTGTTCCGTATGCCCATTATATTTTATATGAATGTAGCCGCAACTCAAAAATTTCACGCCTTCGGAGAAAGAAGGTACCATTTGGGATTCTATAGTAGCATTTTGGCTTCTCCGGTATCCGATGAGGTTTAGATTGCTTTATAAAATAACAAATGAGGCATTAAAGTTGCACGTAATTTAGTTTACGTTCTTTATGTTATGTTATTATATTTTTCATTTTATTTCTTTTTGGTTTATCATGTCATTTTGTCATGGTGACATTTTCGTAATCGAAAACCTCCCGAAAAATAAAAGAAAAAGTTACGTACATACATGACTCAAAGTTTATGAGCAACATGTTTTGCCTTATCATTTTAATGGTTAACATTATATTGGTAGGTTTGCTTATAAACTATCCTTTCGAGTAAAAAAACAATATTAAAATCTGTTTAGAAATAGCACAGATTACAGAGTAATATAAATCCAAAATATTAATAACACAAGATTTGAAAGTTGGTATAGTGATGTGTCAATTCTTAATGCTTGTTTTTTTTTAGTATTTTTATCGTAATAAAGCGATAGGTTGAAAGTAATTTAGTAGCATTAACTTGAGATGTAATAAATATCAAACGCGATTCCCAAATGATCACATTAACGTCATTTTATAATAATTCAAATAACTTTAAAAGACGACGTGACAGTTTTATAGGTATCATTATAATACGTTCAAATTAAATGGAAACGTTTCGTAGAATACCAACATTAAAGTAAATTAATATGCAAATATATATTTAAACATGACTTAATAAATAAATTTACTTTCATATTGTAACGATGAAGGTAATTATTTATTTACTGCAGGGTTAGTGTATAACTCAGTGGGCTTATGCGGTAGTGGAGCGGTGCGGGAGGGCCGTGCTGACGTGTGTATTCTATTCATCACTGGTGTAGCGTAACAGGGCCGTTACGTCATATTTTATTATTATAATATTATTTAGACAGCCTCCGTGGCGCAGCGGGCGAGTAGCCGGCTGTGAAACGAGAGGCCGCGGGTTCGATCCCCGCACCGAGACAATCATTTGTGTGATCCACAGATATTTGTCTCGGGGTCTGGGTGTTGTGAGACCGAAAGTCTCTCGTAGTTCCTGATACCCACGACACAAGACTTGTATCTTAGTGTGGGATCAGGACTATGTATGTGACTGTTGGGTGTATTTATTATTATTATTATTAATTATTATCTTTCCTGCACCACTCCAGTATCGCAGAAACCTACCCAGGCATTACGCTACATACCTCTCTTAGGTATACATTATTCGCAAATGAAAGTGAACTGTTTAGTTGATAGTAACTTAAGGCAGAGGGTTAGATTCCTACATCGAAGCAAATGTTTGTGTGATTCAGAAATATTTGTTTCGGGTCTGGGTTTTGTGCAAGCCCCTCGTTGTTCCTGATAGCAACGATACAATTAACCAAGTGTGGAGACAGGACTAATTGTCTGTTGGGTTTATTTATTATTATTAAATATTTGAATGATCTATAGGATAAAGTTTATACAAGTTTATAACATTGTACTTATTGTTATATATTTTATAGCTTTATTATTAATTAATTGTAAAGAATTTAACTGTGAATTTACTTGTTAAAACTCTGCCTGTACCTTTGGGAATACATGCTAGAACTTACGCATATATGAAATGGTTGTACCGGTAATGTATTCAGTATCAATGTAAAATCCAGTTATAATGTAGTTTTTGTTACGTAAATCACTGCCAATTAGCATAATATGTCCTGCCTTGCCTCGACCGTTACACAAGACTTACTTATCTAGGTTAGTAATCAGTCAATTGATTTATCAATGTCTGCCAATTGCCAATTAGTTCTACCTTTTTTAGTCGAATTTGGGTCAATTTTATACTTGTTCTACGCAACCATAGTAATTATAGTGGATAAAATAAATAAAATTAATAATAAGTCAGTTTGGTAAATGGTAGAGCGACTGTTTTGTTTACAGCATGAATGGACCGCTTCAACTGGGATTGCACCACTGCTTGAGACCTTCGAAGGCCAATAATATAAAAATAATCTTCTTTCTCATCCATTTCATAAGAGTTGGTAAAGTACCGTCGAATTTTCTTGTGGGAAGAGATTAGTTACCATTAGTGAACGCATTTACACATGATTTGCCGTCCTTTTTTTATAAAACAATTATTGTTTGTTTAAATTTATTCCACGATATAATATTTTAATTCTATAATACAATTTTTATAATAAGGTCTTACTGCTGGGTATGTCCCTCGTTTACTAATGAGGTGGGTTTGGGCCTTATATTAGCTGGCCTAATACTGTTAAATTAATTAAAACATATATTTATGGATAATGAAAAATATTATAAAGTTGGTGATATTATAATTGATTTTAAATTTAGAATGCAACGAACTGGTTACTTAAAATAAGTGATGTTGCCTTTTTAGACAGGGCATAGAGCAAACATAAGCTCAATACTATAGACGGCAAGGTCCCGACTTTTTTTATGTTTTTAAATTACGATCGGTTTTGGCGGGAATTCCGACAGTGCGGTTTATCGCTTAGTTTAATTTCTTTCAAAAACTAGTTTAAAGTTGTGTTTGTTGTATAAAAGTGATGTGGATTTGTGCAATAAACAATAACGGTGATGAATAGTGTATGGAAACATTGAAATAAGTAAATTTAGCATCGTACTAGAAGGAATTCACACCAAAACTACAACAAGACCTTGAAGATGTCCACACCGATATTTCATCGATCTTCTTCTTCTTTTTAATTTATGGCTTCGCATTATTATGCATTACGCCAATGTCAAGTATAATTTATTCTCAAGTCAATTTCATTGGCTTCAATGTCCTTCAAAGCGAAACACAACAGTGCTTACACACTGTTGCTTGGCGGCAGAAATAGACAACGCGGTGGTACCTACCCAGGTGGCCTCTCGCATTCGAGGGACCTACCTATTGCTATTTGAAACGAGACTTGATAGGCGTTTATAAAACGTTGTAATATTAAACACTTCGATTGCTTGTTTTCTTCGTGAATTAATGCAATTTAAATAAACCCACACAAATTTTCAAGCTATAAAACCATCATTTGCCAAAACAATAATAATTGAGCGTAAAAAGCTAATACAAATTACGGGAAATTTATTACGCCATTTTTTTCACGCGTGTGTATTTTTTACAGCTTCGTCTCTACGAAATGTACGTCATGGATAAATAAGTTGAATTTATTATTAGGATGTTGATGAGGATTGATGATAGCAGATTTTTTTATATCCAAGCACGGCGAAGTGACTGTATTACACTTGATGGTAAACGTAGTGCAGTCCAAAAAACTAGCCACCATCGGCAAACAATGAGTTCATCGGTGGTCACCAGAGTTATGCTGGCAGATATATCATAGAGGCCAGCCTCTATAAATGCTTTTTCCCTTTTCAGAGAGAGAAGAAACAAATCGAGGGGCCTGCGACAGGACAGGCGGATGACCGATGCAGGCACAGGGATACAAGGATGTACTCCTATACCCGCGTCAATCAACCATCAAGTCATGTCGCAAGCCCCTCGGGAGAGCCGGATATACACTAGCTGATCCTGGAACGCGATCAACACAAGGCGTGTGTATAGTGATCCACTATGGTATGTTTTAACACCATGTGCACGGTGGTCGCTATCCGGGTGGATATAAATATCCTACCACCAGATTTTACTATACTATTACTGTTTTAATATACCTAACGCCCCTCATTACAAGAAAGGCCCGTCGGCCGTGCCTATTAGTAGAATATATAATACAGGGCTGATATCCGAATTAATTTTTCGTTGATTATTTCTAGGCCTTATTTGAAAAGTCATATGGTGAGTACCAGGAACACGTATTTTATAAAAAAAATGTCATTGGCTGCAGTGCTGAAAGAAAAACACGGGAAGGAAATGTAATTTAATTTTTTAAAGAACTTGCCTACATTGTAAACAAATTTCTTAATTCTGAGATAACGAAGTATAGATATCTATTGAAAAAATTAAGTCCAAGTGATTATTTTTTATCTTGGCACGGCTATGAGACACTACATATGATGCGGGTACAGTGCGGTCCAAATATAATGTTAAACGTTGAGATATACATACTATGTCCCTTGACGGTTGGCAAAATGTGGCCAACCCAAAGTTACTAGATATACTAGCTATATTAGCTGACCCCTGAATGTGATATCTAGAAATGAAAGTGTGGCCAGATTTTTACCATGTGTAGGTAGGTGGTACTGCTGCCCAATATGGTACAAATATGTATGTAAATATCTATACATCTGAAACGAAGCAACGAAGTTCGCAACATACATAGAGTGAAATAGGTATAGAATAGCCATTACAATAAATAATGTTTTTGATATAATATTCTACCACAAAGATCATTATGTAAGTAAAAACCTATACGAAAAGTGATTGATTTTGCCTATTTATTATTGTTTTTTTAGGATATTTTTGTTTAGAGCATTAAAAACACATAAAAATTCCAACATCACATTTCAATAATAAAACCTATTATTTCCCTTTATAAACATGATTTTATCGACTGCTTTGTTTTAGTCAATTCCATTCTATGTTACATAACGCCTACGTTTTTGAACTTTATCGCTTCGTATCGTAATCCAGAATAAAGGCCCAGGTCCCACCAATAACTTTTATCTAAATGTAACCAGATTATATTGGTATGTAGGGACAATAAACAATACATTAATTCAGTAGGTTTCTTTTAAGTATGTGCTTTCAATGCCAAGTTTCCTATAATGGCAGATACTTGACTGTCTAGTCGCTGATCTTAATAGCCATAATGGCTCCCAGATGCCAGACTACTGGGTTTATAGCCTTACTTTACGTGTGCTTATGGCGTGGTTTCTTTTATCGATGAAATGAATGAATGATGTATGACGAATTCAAGTTTCGAATTGAAAATTTGAAATAGAATTGAGGCTGCTAGAACCAGAGTGGCCTAACTGTATTTTGATGACTTTTGACCTATTTCTATTTTCGTAATTAAAAAAGTGTTAATCTACAAGACCAGACCGGCCTAAATTTGGTAACATCATCTTGGCATCATGGCAGTACAAGTCCATTTCGGCCGTGGTTTAAATTGACGAAAATACAAATAGGTCAAAGTCATCAAAATGCAGTTAGGCCACTTTGGTTCTAGCAGCCTCAATTATGTTTGTTTTTTTTTATTTAATATATTGCACAGGTCGTGATCGGTCATTGCCGAATGCCGTCTTAAGCAATGCAAGGCACATTCATACTGTTGTTTGAGTGTGGGGCTTAAGTGTTGAAGCTATTTCTAAAACTGGTGGATCTCCTGTCATATTTCTAGGATAAAATAAAGCCTATGTAACTCACTGGCCCAAATCTATCTATATGAAAAAATTATATCAATCCGTTGCTGAGTGAAAAGACAAATCGAAAACAAAAATGGAATGATGTACACAATTTAAAAGAGAAAACACCATGACATGGTCGTATTGAAACATGTTTTAACGTTTGTAAAAGAAACGCGATATCAAAATTAATTTCTTACGCTCCATGAATATTATTATCATCGCTTCAAAAATAAAGCAATGAATAACAGCAGAAATATAGTTTACTGTGTTTAAAACAGACTATTAACCAATATACTGGCTAGATAAAATACATTTATAATTAAAAATATACCTTATTAAATTCACTTAAAGTGCTTTTTGTCTTGATAAACTGTGGGTTAAAACCCAATGAGAAATTATTCTTGGCAGCCCATTTAAATAAGGGTTGTTGTGGCTCGGACAAGAGTTAATTAACACGCGAATTATAATTAAACTCTTTATAAAAGTGAGAGCATTATTGCGAAAGAATAATTTATTATAATTATTATGGTTCGAGGCAGGCGCCGTGCCGTAACTCTTCGTAATTTGCGAATTATAATTTAATGATAATACCAGACCTGTTCTGTCACAACTGTGCACAGTTCTCCTCTACCAATGAGGGTCGACCCATGCGCTATTATACTTTTGAATTTCTTATGAATACCGTCTCGGGTATACAGGTTATCTTTGACCGTTATACTGCTGCCATAAGGGAAAAGAATGTGTCTATCAAAATTTCAAAATGAGAAAAAATGTTTAATATTTTATAAAAAATAAAATCGCTGGCTATTTTTCGGAATACTAAGAAGAAAAGGCATATCAAGTGGAACCGTCTTTTCTTTTTATGACTACCCAGTAATGTCTTTTCATTTAATAGTTAATTAGTACATATATTGTGTAAACTAATTAATAAGACATTTCTAAAGAAATGCGTACTTTCAAATTATTATATGATAGAAATGCCCCTCCTAATTAGTAAATATTACATTCTAAAGCAAAAGCGTTTTTTATTAGTAAGATTTTTAGGGTGGCGTTTTGTTTAGGATAATTATAAAAATGCTAGTATATTTTTTTTATTCCGAATACATAAAGAACTCGATTTTGCAAAAAAAATCTCACGTCTTTTATTATTAAGTAGGCAGTATTATAGCTAGCGATAATTAACAATTAATTCAGACGTAACTTAGTAAAGTCAGAGATGTATACTCTTAATGCTGGTTATCAGCCTGCGACTATCGTCTCAGCAGTTCGAACTACTCCTCGTTGTATTATCGCTGTTTATTATATGCAGATATGTACACAAATTTATTTAAAGTGGTAGAGCCACATTGTAAACAGTTTTTTTTTACAATATTTGTTACTTTGCAATATTTTTAAATGTTTGGTAACTAGAATTGTTTTAAAAAAATCCACATTATTCTTGTAAAATCCTGTATTATGTCATAAATGTAATTGATAACGTTTCACGTAAACGCCAGAAATGTAAAATTTTGGGAATGTTTCTTTAGGGAAAACAAAGGACGGTAGGCATATTTCATGAGGCAACATTTTTTAAAGAACATGCATTTTTTTACGACTTTATAATTTTTGTTTGGGTTAAAGCAGCGATAGGTCAGTGGGGAGCGGTACGGACTGTCGAGACGAAAGTCGCAGGTTCGAAACGAAACCCAAGAGCATGCTGCTGGTGGGAGGATACTTGTATCCGACCGGATAGCGACCACCGTACACTGGTGCTAAAACCACCAATAGTGGCCCACCTTGTGTGGATCGCGTTCCAGGGTCAGCCAGTGTATATCCGGTTCTCCCCAGGGGGCTTGCCCCCTGATCCTAACCCTTTTCCCATCCCTTTTCCTTCCCATCCCCCTTGGCTCTTTGGCAGGCCGGCATGATCTTGCCGACCTACGATGGACACATTGTTTATCGTTGGTCGACACTATTCCTGGATTGCGCTACACTTACCATCAGGTGTAGCGTAGTCACTTTGCCGAGCCAGGATAAAAAAAAAGACGAAATTGATTATTTTATTATTAGATTTTCCGTTTTTTTTCGCCTCTATAATAGACGGATGATTGATTGATGACGATTGATTCGGTGCTATTGTAATATTACTGTTAATAATTGTTAGAAAACACCGACGTAAAGCAACAGTATAATGTTATACGATTACTCAAAATTGGTCATGTTATTTTTTGGTTTTTGGTGTTATTGAGACGGTTTTATTTGTTCCGTTTACGTTCGAAAATAAGCCGATTTGAATGGTTCAGCAAATTGTTACCATGTTATGTACAGGTTCAGGTTGCATACCTATATATTAGTGTCTCTTTTGTTGAATGAATGTTTTTCTTTCTGTCTTATTATGATTGATACTATATGATATAGTAGGTACAATGATTCATGTCATATTTGCCTGATTGGCTTATTGGCGTTCGTGGTCTAAAACAAGGTTGTTATTCTAACGTCGCTGTCTTGCAAAAACAGTTCATACAAAGTCTGTAATTTGACCTGACATAACTTTTTATCGGCCCTCCGTAGACCCATTGCGCGGAGCCCAGACACATTTACTGTTATGAGGATATCTCGTTTGTCCGTGAAGATCGAGGGACTCAAAAATTAATAGGTATTATATTGAAACAATTAAGTACAAGTACTTATGCGATTAGAAGAGGTACAAAGCATTTCCTCAAAAGGTCAATCCAGGATTTTCTGTACATTACACTCGCATAATTCTGGAAAATCGATGTCTGGACATTATAAGACCATAACCCATGAGTTTGTTTCGGCATTACTTCTCATGGCTAACCACGAAATGGTAAGACTATCTACACTAATATTATAAAGATTGATAGAAAAGATCTGTATTTTTGTGTTTTTGTATGTAATGAATAAACTTAAAAACTACTGGACTGATATGAAAAATTCTTTCACCATTAGAATCCTAATCCCGGAAAAAGCAGATCACGCGGGCGGAGCCGCGAGAAAAAGTAATAGTTAGTACTATTACTTATGTAGATATAACTACTATAAAATAATAATATGATCTATTTTAGTTAAGTATAAAAAATATTGACATGTAAAAGTGATAAATTTATTATCCAATTTACAGAATAAATGATTTGATTTAGTTTGATGTTTACTGTATATGTTCACATAGTTTGTACTGAAATATTCCATTAGTTTAGATGTAGTAGACATTAAAACGTTGTCAGTGGGGCCCATTAACGCGTTAGTCACTGACCGAGTGCCGGCATAATGAAATGCAGGCCGACCGCGCCACTTACAAAATCACTATAAATACGTTTGAGATGCTTTCATATTGCCGACTTTATTGAATAATAAAATACGTTTTATTACAGTTCACTAACCGGTATATTTCTAAAAAGATTTTATAGGTACATACGTTTCTAAAATTGCTTTTTGCTATTCATTTTGCTGGTTTTGACTGGTACAATCTTCTTTCAGAGCCAAGGGCTAAATTACCCCTTCAAATTCTAGTTTTGAATAGCATAATAGTACGTTGATGATCCTAAATAAATAAATAACGGGACAAACAGCAATCCTGAATAGCCAAGACTTGATTATCGAATTGAAAAACTCATACCCAAATTGTAATTATCCGATCTTGGATTGGAATCCAAGACTTCACCGGTTTCTCAACTTATATAGACTAAACTAATGAGGTTATTAACACAATAACTGTAATAGTGAAATTTGCTGCTAAATTGAAAGCAAACTTTTAGAGCGGAAATATTTAAGTTTATAAATATATAAAAAAAATGCAGCATTTGTAGGCATTCATACGATAGATAGATAAATAGTAAAAAAAGTGTTTGAAGTAAGTAAGTAACATCTTAGGCCCAAAGCCAACCTCACCATCACGTACACTCTGCTGATGAGGTTTAGGGGAGACTTAGTTCCCGTTGCGACTCTTTGGGGTCAGACGTCGGATTGCCACACTTAATAATAAAGATAGTAAAAGAATCAACCTATTTTCAAATATCCCCCCTAATAAATAAATGAGAATTAAATTCCATTTCCAAATTTAAAACCAGTTAAACAGCTGAAAGGCAACCGGTGTTTTCGTTCGATATAAACATTCATCTACTACCGACCTACAAGGTCATTATATCCTTTCTTAATCCACGTGGCACAAGACTAGCACAAAAGGTTTATTTGTGAAGAGCCATCTGGAGCAGACAGATGTTACGACCTTTCATAACACCACATTCGATATCAATGTTTCATTATACGTACAGTTATGGTGTGAGCAGATGTCTAACTTTTAGTTCTACGGATTATGTTCTAATCATATCGTTGGTGAGAATATTGCGAGAGAATTCATTTTAGCTAAATAGTAGAACCACAATAGCATAATAACACAATGGTCTCACTATAGAGGATGCTCAAGGTCGGGTGAAGTGGAAGCATTTAAGTAGGAAAGCGGACCCTGGCGCTAAGCCGAGATAACGCAAGGCAGAAAAAAAATAAAGAAAGAAACTACACTGTAGATAGTTTTGTCTACAGCATAAATGAGCCAGAGACTGTCCCACCAATACACCCTACGCTGTAACTCCTGTAAGCCAGGATCAACAGTGACACGCATAGTGACACCGAGCAATGAAGGTCGACGAGTCTCTGGGAATGTAAATCTATCTTTATTCTACAACGAATTTAATCAAATAGAAACATAGGGAGGAGTTGGAAATATACAACTTTCCACTTCCCTCCGTAGCAAAACGGGAGAAAAAATAATAACTAAGGAGACATTGACCTCAACTGGCCAAGAATTTACAAATGAGCCAACTAGATAGGGTTGTTAGCACAGTCACACATCAAATCGACCTAAAATGGCAGCTGTTGTGTTTCATATGCTGTGTTAGATAACTCAACACCCAAATCACCTACCTTTCCCAATTTTCCTTGGATGTTTGTTAATCGATCACGATTTACAAATTGAGTGGATTTACATAACATTTGACACACAGTTAGATCATGATCTGAATTAGAACCTATGTTACTTATTATCCTGAAAAAAATAGATTGACGCGGGCAGAGCCGTGAGCCAAAACCAATGAACAATAAGTTCCGAGAAGCCGGTTTGGTAGACAAAACGCCCCTTTTGTAATACACATACCTTTGTCCAAAGAGTAATGTCTGTAAGCCTAGATTAGGATAGGCTCTAACGGTCATTCGGGAGGAGGCTTATCGTGACACTTCCGATGGTTGTAAATCTCCCTGGAATCGATGTTACGACCCAGGATGAACCTATTTTAATGTTTTTATGTGTTCTGAGGATTCACATATGCTTTAAATCGCTTTACTGTGAATTAATTTACGCACAAGTTTATAAATACTGAGAAATAGAGATATTTGTGAAATAGACATTAATATTAGTCAGGAAAGTTGAATGATATGAAAGCAATTTAAACTTGGCGATGGGAAGTTTTGAAATGAATTAAAAATATATTACTATAATTTCTCATAATAGAAAATCGACTAATGAGTGTATGACAATAGCGCCACTTATCTCGTCAACTTAAAGGTGTTATTCAACTACAGGTTATGAAACACTTTAATTCAATGACTTCACTCTAAATTAATAATCCTACTAATATTATAAACGCGAAAGTTTGTAAATATGGATGGATGGATGTATGTTTGTTACTCTTTCACGTAAAAACTACTGAATGGATTTTAATGAAACTTTACAATAATATAGCTTATACATCAGAATAAGACATAGGCTACTTTTTATCCCGGGAAAAGCAGATCACGCGGGTGGAGCCGCGAGCAAAAGCAAGTGAATAAATAATTACATCCAACAGCCATAGTCCTGACCTCACATTAGGTTAATTTGTATTGTGGATATCAGGAACTACGAGGGTTTACCGGCACACAACACCCAGTCTCGAAACATATATTTGTGGATGACACAACCTTTTGTCTCGATGCGGGAATCGCACTCATAACCTCTGGCTTCGCAGCTGCCTACTCGCCCACTGTACCACTTAGGCTGGCAAATGTAATGTTAGTTAAGTTAATCTAAAAACTTGGAAAAATGTTTCGAGGTTATTTATCTTTTTTATTAGATTTTAAAGCTGTAATCCTAACTATTTTAGACATTCGTTTTTAAAACTATTTCAATTAAATAAATATAATAGGAATTTGTGGCGATATTAAATCTTTCTGCTGAGCTGTTAAAATACTATCTAGATCTAGCATAAATTTCAGTTAGACGAATTTCTTAACTTAGCTTTTGCTTGGGAAATTGGGACTGCGACCGCATGTTTTTTTTTGTATTATACCTAGCGAGAATATATTACGAGGATTAAACGTACCCTACATTCTAATCCAGATCATGGTTTACCTGTGTGCCGAAATTAAATTCAAATCAATTGTTTAAAACTATTTATAAAGAGGTAGTTTGTCATTTTTTGTGTAGGAGTAGGTAATTGTTGAAACTGCTAATATCTTTGTGTCAAAATGTTATAATTGGATGTTGTAGGGGAATTTGGGTCTTTGTTAATTAATCACGCTTTAAAGATAATTGTATTTGGATTAAATTTGGCACAAATGGAGACCATGATCTGGATTAGGCCATAGGCTTTGGATATTATTATCCTGGAAAAGCGTACTCACGCCGGTGGTGGCTCTTAACAAACGCTAATAGAAATATATTTTTTTACTGGCCCTGTACTATACATGTCTTACTGCTGGGCACGGGCCTCCTCTACTAAATGAGAGGGGTTAGGCCTTAGTCCACCACGCTAGCGTATTGCGGGTTGGTACACTTCACATACCGTCGAAAAATCTTATCGAGTTAATAATAAAATAGAAAGAATAGTCGAATTTAATTCGCCTGAGTAAGGAACCAGTGTACACAAGATACAGTGACATAAAATTACGTGGTGATGACAATGCGAGAAAGCCATAAAGAAAATAATAACTGTCGATAATTCTCCGAGCTGAAAGCGTCACCAACGCGCTTCATCGCTCATAATCATAAACGCGTTTTCTCATTTTACACCAACATAATGTCTGATGTCTGGCCATAAAAAAAACTTGATACCGTATTTGCCCTTAGACCTGAAATGTTTGGAGTTACTGGGATAGTGCGAAGAAATTGAAAAATTATTGTTGTTTCGGTTACTTTGTCTTTAGCGGGTAACTTTTAGTTGGTCCAAACCATAAAAACTATTGAAGCGTTCATAGCCAGTTGGACTCACTGATCGGTAAATGAGTAAGCGGTCCGCGCCTCCGTGCTTTTTTGTTTGAATTGGTACTGCCGCTTTGTCTATTTCTGACGCCAAGAACAGTGTGTAAATAACATTGTATTATAAAAACGAAACGCAACAGTGCCTCGGTTTGAAGGGCGTTGAAGCCAGTGAATTTACTAAGCATTATGAGACTTAACATCTGATGTCTCGATAACGGGCGCAGTCCTGTGCCTCAAAGTGATTTGTAATTTAAGGTTCTGAGTGATGTTCTGGATATGGGCAGGGGTGACGCTGACTATCAGGCGAGTGACCTGGTCGTCATGTCATTCATTAAATCATGGGACGGAAATACGCTCGGCAAAGTGTGGGTGTATTAATTACATCTCTGCCTAACCTTTCGGAGATTACAGGCGTGCGTGCATATTGCTTATCTGTAAGCGACCTCGCCTTCCTGTTGTTAAAGTGTAGAATTGAATTGATTACATCATCTCGCAATTCGAACTTCGAATTTCGAACACCGAAAATTACCATTGCCAATCATACACCACAAACGATTTTTCATTCGCCCACACCACGAATTCTACGCGACGCTAGATGTGATTTATACCAGCCTGAATCAATTGCGTTGGTTAAATACTAATCGCCAATATTAAATTGGTGGTAGTATTCGGATAATAATAATCAGTCTTCTTCTTTTTCTACTTGCCCTTATCTCACTCGCAGTGGGGTCGACGCAACGTACTTTTAATACATTTATTTGATGACAAAAGATTTATTTGCCTGACGATAACTCCTCTGGGTAATGTTCAGATAATAATTAGTAAAATTAAGAATACAAAACATTCTTTTTTTAAGTCGGTTAAAAATATAAAAGTGAGCATTTAGCGAAGCGACGCTCGAAGTGTGTTATATATGTATTCGGGATGGCAGGTATATCATTACGAATTGTAAAACAATATGCTCAGAGGTAAGCTTTTTGAGTGCTAGAGCCATGCTGTAGTCAGTTTAATCTACAGCATGAATGGGCCGACTCGACCGGGTCCTTACCACTGTCTCACAGAAAATCGACGTAAAGTAGCGAAATGCAACGGCAGCGTTTCGTATGGTGAGTGAGATATCCGGATTCCCAAATTCCCCTCCCCTTTCCAATATCTTAATTATGCGTTGTCTTTAAGGTCGGTCCACGATTTGTGGATGTATATGGGTGGTAGATATCACTTACCATTACGTGACTCACTTGTTTGTTTTCAGGCTTATGTTTTATAATAGCTATGGTGTTCCGAAAGACTCAAGCTTTATGCACCAATTTTGATATTTCTTCAACTAAGAATAGTAAAATAAAAACAATCTTACAAAAAATAACACCGACTCAAAAAATCTAAAATGCTAAAAGTTTCAGCGACCCGATCAATATGGAGTTTAGTGTAGACAAACGTTTGGTCATTCAGGTAGACCGAGGTGAGGTATTGATCTCTAATGACATCCATCTCTCAGAGACTATGCTTTGATTCCTTTCTGAGACGGAAACATATAAATATTTGGGTATTTCCAAAGCGCTAGTTATAATGGGTGCAGACATAAACAATCGGTGAAGAAATGTTTATTTGGCCGTCTGACAAAAGCAGCGATAGCTCAGCGGGGAGTGGTACGGACTGCCGAGACGAAAGTCGCAGGTTCGAAACCAGCCCCAAGAGCATACACCACTGACTTTTCTAAGTTACGTGTATATTTATTATCGCTTGCTTTAACGGTGAAGGAAACATCGAGAGGAAACCTGCATATCTGAGAACGCGAAAAGATTTTTCGAAGGTATGTGAAGTCTGCCAACCCGGATTAGGCCAGCGTGGTGGACGTGCGGCCTAACCCCTCTCATTCAGTAGAGGAGGCCCGTGCCCAGCCGTGGGACATATATAATACAGGGCTGGTAAGTAAGTAACTAACTGACAAAAGTACTTTAATAACATTTTTGTCAGGAGGTAACAAAATTCGTGCTATTAACGGTTGGATTAAAGCTGGTGCTCATGTATTCCTTTGGCATACTCAAATAGACTCAGACCGAGTTACATCTCTGGATCGGATGGTTTTCTTTTTATTTAACTGAATGACGAGACGAGCAAGTCGCTCGCCTGGTGGGTAGCACCACGTTTGCCAATAAACAGAAGCAACACCACGCAGAACTTTGAAATACGAAGCTTTGCATGGCACTGAACTGCGCTCGTCACCCCGAGACATGAGATGTTAGTCTCATAATGCCCAGTAATTTCACTGGCTTGAAGTCCTTGAATGGCTTGACGCAATGTCTCTCGACGGCCCATAATATATTTGGAGAGCAGTCTTTTGTTGGTGATGTCAGATTTTGCCGTGCCAGGATAAATTACTCGTAACTTTTATAGCTAGGCCCATATCAGTGATTGACGACCATTTACATGCAACAGCCACCAATTGATATTCCATTGTCCATTTTTATTTGGTTTTATTATCGCGACAATACCCACACAATAGCGTTCATACTGATATAAAAATTGATGCTGACAGAATCAGATATAAATACGCACTTACGCTTGTAATACCTAGAGGGGTAGGCAGAGGTGCAACTAGTATTCTCACACTTCGCTAAGACTACTTCGGGCCCATGTAATAATGGGTGATCCTATCGCCATATTGGGTACAATTTCAGACTCCGGGCTTGAGAATTTCGTGATAGAAAACCTAATATCACTTTTACCCGACCCGGTGGACGAACCTGCAATGACCCGCATTCAATCTGTAGATAGTTTTGTCTACAGCATGAATGTGTCGACTCGGCAGAAAATCGAAGTAAAGTGGCAGCTTGCTGTTGCGTTTCGTATGGTGAGTGACATACCCGGAGGCCTAAATCCCCCTCACTTTCCCAATGTTCCTTAATCCATCACGCATTACAAGCTATACGCATTTAGATAAAATATTTTTTTTTAACCGACGTAATATACTGACCCAAAACACAAAATATACGCTATAATATATAACCAAAATTAAGGACGTGACGAAATTACACAATTGTTTGTTAAAGAGAAAAGGACCCTTGTCCGTAGCTTTATGATTTGACAATTAATTATCTTGGATGTAATCCAAATATACCATTAATTAACATGTCTGTAATTGTTATTACAGCTTTTGGCTATGGACAATGGTTTGTTTTTATTGAAATAATATAAACTTTGTAGAAAATTTAATGCTGGCCACAAAGTGTTCAATAGTTTGAATATTTTTAAATATAGAAACACTATTCTTTAGTTCTCTGTTTTGTATCCTTGTTGTTGTCTTCTTCTTCTTTTTTATTTATGGCTTTCGCAGTATTATGCATTTAGCCAGTGTCAAGTATAATTCATTCTCAAGTAATTTTTACAAGAACGATGAAACACGGGTGCGGTCGATTTCAAGGTCTTGTCGGAGTTTTGGTGTTAACTCCTTTCAGTACGATTCTTAATTCACTTATTTCAAAGTTTCCATACACTGTTCATCACCGTCAATGTTTATTGAACAAATTCACACCACTTTTATACAACAAACACAACTCTAAACTAGTTTATGAAATAAATTAAAATAAACGATGAACTGCACTGTCAGAATTCCCGCCAAAAACTTGTTGTTGTCATTCGTTCAATGTTTTTCTTGCCGTATTATTCTTTTTTTTTTTTTTTATTGCTTTGATAGGCAGACAAGCAATCGGCCCGCCTGATGGTAAGCGGTCACCGCCGCTCATGGACATCGCCAATGCCAGGAGCACAGCCAAGCCGCTGCCTACCACCAAGCCGCTGCCTACCAAATATGTATTTCTATGTATATTCCCTGAAATATGTATTTCTTTATTATATGAAAAGCATATTGTTATTGAATAACCCAAAAGTTTTCATGACTGAATACTCACCTTTTTCTCTTCGTATTCGTTTCGGAAACGATGGTTAATTTTACGTATCGTCGCCCATAATCGAAATGCGGTAAGTCCGATTATTCCAAATTGAATTTCTTCGCTAAAAGCAATTAATTTTGCATATTATTATTATATATATACTATTTATATTGGCCAGTTTTTATAAGTTAGCATAGTTATTAGTTAGAAAGCTAATTTAAAGTTAGATTACGTTTTTAATAACACCGATTATTATACATTCATTTTAGCAATACAATAATAAAATTAAATTAACTTTACATTTCAAGGTCGACGACATGTTTTAATAATGTAATAAACAAATTTATTTTCCCTTTGTTAATATTGATAATTGGATTTCATTTCGTTTTATAAGTAAACACCGTTATTTATATTTTTAAACACGCTGTAATTACAAATTGTGCTTTGTGCTGTGTCTACATTGTGAGTGCGACGTGGCCGTTAAAATAACTCTAGCAATAAATGTTTTTAGACTTATTATTATTCTTATTTCTTCTTCTACTTATTCGAGATATCTATCCATACTTTTATATTTAAGACGCGTCTTAATCGGGTAATATTTAAAGGTGTAAATGCCTTTTTTTTATTTCCCAACGTTTCGTATGAGTTGAATCGGCCGTGGTCACGAGTTGTAAAATTGGTATTTTACTTTAAATATACTATACTGCTTACAATACTGCTTCGGTGTCGCAGTTGTATTGCGTTTGCGGTACGACTGTTGTACTGAGATCTCGGGTTCGATCCCCGGGTCAGGTAAAAGTGATACTGGGTTTTCTGTCACGAAATACTCAGTATGAGTTTTTTTTTATAGGCAGACGAGCAAGCGGCCCGCCTGATGGTAAGCGGTCACCGCCGCTCATGGACATGGGCAATGCCAGGGGCACAGCCAAGCCGCTGCCTACCACAAAGTCTGGAATCTGAGTCTGGAATTGTGCCCGGTATGGCGATAGGCTCGCCCCCTATCACAGCATGGGACGGAAATATGCTCGGCGAAATGTTGGTGTACTGGTTAAACCTCTGCCTCGGGGGATTACAGGCGTGAATTCGTACATACTACATCAGAATTTAAATATTGTAGTTCATATTATAGCAAGTTATATACGTCCGCCTACAAGGTGGATAGACGACCTGATAAAGGTCTCAGGAAGTCGCTGGATGCAGGTCGCTTCCAACAGGTCGGTCAGGAAATCTTTGGGGAGGCCTATGTTCAGCAGTGGACGTCCTGTGGCTGATGATGATGATGATATTATAGCAAGTTGCTTTAGCTATGTATTGTGGTGTGTTTTTGAACGTTTAATATAATTAGTAATCGCTAATGAATTCAATTGACATAGAGTATGAAAACACCAGAGTACACACACGAGTCCCATTATTAAGTCTGTATTGATTGTTTCAATGTAATGGCTCGATGAACACGCTAATTGTAAAGGTAATGCTATTATACCCGGAGTGGATTATTCATCTCTAATGTGCCTCTAATGTAATGTACTCCCTAATGACCTCACGGTAGTCAGGCTTAGTACGCTGCCACGAGACCAATGAGGAGAGAAAATTAGTTAGAAGCTTGATAATGACGATGTTTTAACAGGTTCCCTGTCCCCATACAAACCACTTTTTTTCATCATATATGTCCCACTCTTTTTTTCATTTCCTTATTTCCCATTTTTTTTTTATAAATCACTTCGGTTTGTTTTCTCACTCTAAAGGATGTAACCCACACGTCCCGATACTAAAAATGGGAATTAACCTGCTAAGTCCATTTCAAATAAAGGCATGAATTTGACTCTAAAATTGAATCATTTATGATTCATGGACGTACAGTTCTTGGTACAAAATATATCAAATGAATCATATATGATTCATGGGACAGGGAACCTGTTAATAGTAAACAATAGTCGATAATCCCGGTATAGCAAAATGTGTGAATGTTTCGGTGTGACGAACGCAGTTCTGGGTCATGCAGTTCTGTGTTTATGATCAGGCTGGGCGTGACGTTTCCCATTATGCGAGCGACCTGCTCGTTTCTGGCTACTAAAAACAAAAACTAGCTACTATGGTGTGCCATAAAGCCAGCAGTATAGTAATTGTCTACTTTTTGTAATAAGGCTGATGGGCTATAACAATAAAGAAATAGTAAAACTAAATTTACGAAATAAATTATTTGAAATTGTTGAGTACATTCCAATATAATGTGTTAAGGCTTTTGTGGCCAATTATTTATTATTTTGGCACTGACAGGGAGGGGCGGGGGTCACGCCCAATGGTTAATAAATTGTATGTAGTAAATAGATAGTTCCAATTGTATCCACGTCCCAAAAGATCTTTGTTGCACTATATTAAGTCGATCCACAAAAGACGTTGCTTGTCTCGATGGTCGGCCATTTTTGGAACGAAGTTCCTTACGGCAGGCTTGGAGGGGATAGGGATTTCGCTGCGTGACCGAACTGAAAAAAATGTGATAGTAAAACCGTAAGAAATATGCGTGGAAAAAATGCGTGGAAAAAATGCGTGGAATAAAACCGTTAAATGAGACTTTTTTTAAACTTAATTTGATATCTAGCACACAAAGTTAAAGTCGAAATTCCGTTAATAAAACAGATAGATAACTTATTACATTTGGAAATGTAGACGCGGTTTGAAATTTGAATTTGAATTTTTGATTATAGAACACGGCCGTCCACCGTTTAGTAGCCAGTCTAAGTCTAAATTAATAAGTTTTTATTTATAATTACATAAGTTGATAAAAAATGCTATACAATAGCTTTACCGCGGCAGTCTCCGAGTGCTACACGTCTTTTTTTTATTTCTATTTTTCTATTCTATTTCTATGTAATTTTATGTTGTCAAACAAAAATAAAGAGACATATTTTGTTATTTTAGTTGATAATTTGTATTTTTTACAATTTGTGTCGATTCTACATTAGCCGAAGGAACTTCGTTCCTACCTGGTGTCCCACGACACACACCAATTTTTTTTATTCTGACACTTCAGTGACTTCAATTCCAAGTTGAAGCTCAAACATGATGTTGACCGTCAAGAGATGATTCATCGATGTTCGGAAGAATTATGCCGGTCTGAAGTCACTGGGTTTACACTGGCTGACCCCGGAACGTGACTCGCCTATACGAGTTACTATGGCAGGCTTTTCCCCATGTATACGGTGGACAATATCCACAGTCGAGTATAAAAAGGATCAGTGTAGGTACTCAATCTTTTTCCTATCAGATACTGTGTATCTGTACATAAATGTGGTATGTTGGAAGGCAGGTGAGAGGGTTCCCACCAGCCTTTCAACCTTCCATATTATGTACATTCATGAACCACACGATTATACATGTATAAACCAAAAAGGACGGAAAAATTTCCACGCGGTGACGCGATTTATCGTTGCCGAAACAAAATCTAAAGTACACATAATCTGTCCCAGAGATAAAAACTAATGCCATTGATATCACTGAAAGATAAGATGGACCCACAATTGTAACTGTATTTAGCTGCTGAGTACTGTCTTTGAACTTTAAACGGGTCACAATAAGGCTTGGCTCACCCATTTTCCTGGTATTATGTAAGCTGGGTTTCTGTGTGTTACACAGAGGAGGTCGGAACTTGGCATTAAACTGTAATTTCTTCTTCTTCTTTTTATTTATGGCTTTCGCAGTATGATGCATTTAGCCAGTGTCAAGTATAATATATTCTCGAGTTCTTTTTACAAGAACGATGAAACACGGGTGCGGTCCATTTCAAGGTCTTGTCGGAGTTTTGGTGTTAACTCCTTTCAGTACGATGCTTAATTCACTTATTTCAATGTTTCCATACGCTGTTCATCACCGTCAATGTTTATTGAACATAAATCCACACCACTTTTATACAACAAATATAACTCTAAACAAGTTTAGGCAATAAATTAAAATAAGCGATGAACTGCACTGTCAGAATTCCCGCCAAAACTCAACTGTAATTTAATATGTACTTAGTTTGAATATACTAGGTAGTTGATTTTTTTAAGTAGCGTATAAAGTTATAACAAAGGGTCGTGTAAACTATCTTGCTAAATAAGGTATGACAAGTAAGTAGTGGGTCATGCTCACTAAATTGTCTGCGGTTGCGGCGACGTCATGCGCCGTGATCTATAGCTAGCACATGCGTCATGCTCGTGAACGGTAGCTGCTTAGGGCGCGTTTATATGACAAGGAATCCCACCGCGTTGCGGCCGCGCGGCGAGGCGCCTCGCTCGAATCACTCGAAAAACTAATGTAAACTCTATTGACTAAGCCATAATGTTTAATTCTTCGCAACGCTCCAACCACGCGGCGACTGCGCGATCGTGTAAACGCGAGCGCGGCCGCCGCGCGGTTAGTTACTCACAAAGAATTTCAACGTTAAGTCCTAGTTAATAAGACATACATTTGCTATGACTGAAAAATTTCGTGCAGCGGCCGCACAAAATTTTTCGCGTCGTCTAACCGCAGCCTTATGTGGACTGGTCTACTCAAATTGTTATTGCTTGTATAGTTAATTAATTCATCTCTCATTCATCATTCACTCTTGATCATGCACAAAAATAATTATAATTTAATTATTTTACTTAAAACGTTCCTCGTTGGTATAAACTAACTCTAATTTAAATAAATAATACTTTAATGCAGTGAAAATATTGTAAATCAGTTTAGAAAAGAGCAACGTTAGAGTTACTTGCCTGTTCTTCTTTAATATTTCGAACTAGCGGTAGAGATAAAATTTTACTGAATCTAAATTATGTTTGACATTTCAATGACTCAATAAATATTTAATTTAGATATTAAACACTAAGTCGGGTAATAGTTTTAATTTCGCAAATATATTTTTATTTGCAAAATTAAAATACTATTAAAAAATATTTATTACGTCAGCTTTTATCAAAGACATGTAAACCTACGTCTATATCAAAATAAATAAATACTGGTTGTATTTATTTTCACATGTAAAATTATAATGCTCATAACTACTGGCTTGTTGTTGTTAAATCGAAGCAGATTTTTTTATCGATGTTTTTAAAGTTCCATACCCATAGTGGGCTAACACGACCGTATAACTTAATTTACACCACTCCGTGCCGACTACCTGTCCATTAAAAGGGAATTCTTATTTTGAAATGTAATAAGGCAGATGGTTAAAATTTTCACAGATTTTTTGTTATGACGGATATCCTAACAAGTATTTAAAATAAAAGTACATTATTTAAGGGTGTGGCGACGGAACATATGACACATGAGTCCGATTCGCACTTGACCGCCTTTCTATCTTATATGCATGCCCCCATTACTTAAATGATAGTGCCCGTATTGGTGCACCCATATCGATAACGTCGGAATGAATCCACCTAATTGATTAATGCACTAACCTAACACGTTTTACTTTTCACCTATAAATGTTATATTAAATCAGTATTTTAATATTTTTTTTAGCTGAGCACGGCGAAGTGACTGCGCTATACCTGATGGTAAGCGTAGTGCAGTCCGAAAAGCGCCGGTTTTCTCTGTGGCAATGATACTCGTAGCCCCGTCGCACTCGCACATTCATGCTGTAGACAAGATATCTACAGTGAGGCTCTACGAATTAGAAAATATTCTATTGAGATTCATAAAACCAAGCCGATGCCGTGAATAAATTTTATTTCCAGTCACTTGTAGGCGTATTAATGGATTTGAGTTGTCTTGTTTTTTACGGCGGAGAGAGAGAATTCTGAGTATTTTAATAGTTTTTGTTTGGCTTTAGTTTGTTCTCTTTTGTAAATGATTGGAGGACCTGGCAGCTCAAAATGAACATTAACGTTTTTCTTTAAGTTTTTTTTATCCGAGCACAGCAAATAAGCTGCACTACGCCTGATGACATAATGGCAGGTTTTAACACCATGTATATGGTGGTCAACAAAGGTTAGTCCAGTGATGTGTTAGGGGCCAAGCCCCTTATAACGAGTACAATTTCAAATCCCGGGCATTTCATGTGTAATGTTTCGAAACAAAACTCAAACACAGATTGTGATTGCCTGTCCTGGGGATTGAATCCAATGAACCTCGGTTCTCAGCCTTTATATGATGCTACTGTCCACTAGACCAATGAGGTGAGTTCGCATTTAATATTAATTGTATAGATTTTTATATCATTCAAAAACTTATTTCTAAAAATTACATATAAACATTTCCATCGAAAATTAATCATGATGCTCATAAGTTACCGCGTCGATTACTTACCGATCTACTCAACCCTGATAATCGACAAAAAAATGAATTCGGAAATGACGTCAGTGTCACATTATCAAAACCGTCCACTGTGACGGTGTGTTTGTCGTTTCCCTTGTAGAAAAATATACATACATACATACGCAGTCGCGCCTGTAATCCCGAAGGCATAGGCTGAGGTGTAACTTGTACACTCACATTTCGCCGAGCGTATTTCCGTCCCATGGTGTGATAGGGGGCGAGCCTATCGCCATGCCGGTCATATTTCCAGACTACTGAGCATTTCGTGATAGAAAAACGTAATATCACTTTACCCGACCCGCCGATCGAACCCGAGACTGCAGCTCTACCGAGGCAGAGAATTATAGGGTATTTTATATTAATGCTAGATGTGTCTTTATCTATGTAAAAGTGTACACAGTACAAATAACGTTTTTAATTTTTGTTATTATTTTATTTTATTTTACACGCTTCATACATAAATGTATACTATACAGGGTTATTTTTAAAACACCAGCAATCTCGCAGGGGTAGATTCCTAAGGTTATAAGCTACTACCACTACTTTTGTTCTACGACTTTTGATAATTTGTTAGATTTTATTTTCATACAAAAATAAGTATTCATTTAATTTCCGTCTTGAATGTTACAACGCGCATCGCAGATTACGTAAACAAACACGCGAAGCTAGGGAACCGGGATAGCGCCTTTGACGGTCAACGCCCGAGCAGCTGACGGCCGCCTTTGATGTCGCGCGCGCACGCCGCTCCGCGCCGCAGTTTACGAAGAAAAACACGACACAACAAACACTTGTAAAATCATTTTTTTTTTTATTATATTGAGTTATATCCAAACTCGTAGAACAAAAGTTGTTCCGTATGGGGTCAGCTATTTGGTCCTGCGAGGTTGCTGGTGTTTTAAAATTAACCCTGTATAGGTGGAATTAATTAACGCCGCGGGCAATACTAGTATGATCATATTCCTAGCAAGTATTGATGTAACCGATCTGCCTTTGTATCCATTGAGTTTCAATGAAATTGCAATTGTTTTCCACTATAGCACGCCTGAACTTGGACAGACGAAGATAATATTAGTAAAGTTTGTAGATCAACCTTATTTGCAGTTCATCTAAAACCACTGAACTAATTTGAATGTGGTTGGCAGTACTTTATTGACAGGTTTAGGCTAAAACAAAGGGATTTGTTATCCCTGTGGTGGTGGTGAATTTTTGTGGAGGAGAATGCTCACTGTACTTATTATACTTTCAGGTAATAATGACCCTAATCAGGCAAGCGGAGTAATAATTATGGAGGGTTGCAATTTTAAATACTGCATATTTTTGAACTACACAAGTCGCGAGAAATATTAAAATGTTCAACCCAGCACACTTCACTCTATTTCGAGTCTGGTCTGCCTAGTAAAAATTGTATATATGATTTTTATAATAACTTAATAAATAATGTTTCGACGAACGTTTTATATAATTCTAACTTTAGCTCAAAACTTCACTTGCGTAAAAGAATTTTTATTACGGGAAATTTCTTTAATCACAATGAATGTAGTACTTAGTAGTAATGTAAGTTCATATTGCTAAAGGAATCAGTTCAGATCAGTAGTTACAGATATTAATCCTTGTAAACAAACTCACAAACAACTGGATACAACGCTCTTGATAATCAAAATCCACGACAAAAGAGATATTCGCCAAAATGTTTTCAAAATATTTATCGATAAAGGAGTTAGGAAGTTTTATAATTAAGCCGACGATGTAACCAACCGAATATTGGAATAAGGAATGTTCAAATTTCAAAGAAACCGAGAGCCTTTGGGATTGGACAACACTTCTTGGTGATTATTTTTGATAATTTGCATGATACAGTGCGAAATTATAAGTTCGTGAAATGAGTTTTTTTTTAATCCGAACAAGGTAAAGTGACTGCCACTATACCTGATGGTAAGCGTAGTGTAATCCAAAAAAACCAGCGGCCATCAACAAACAATAAGTTTATCGGTGGTCACCAGAGTCATGCCACCAGAATATGTCGCAAGCCCCTCGGGAGAACCGGATATACACTGGCTGATGCTGGAACGCGATCAACACAAGGCGTGTGGATCACTATGGCAAGTTTTAACACCATATGTACGGTGGTCTATACTGTGGCTATCCGGCCGGATATGATTATTCTACCACAAGCAACGTGGCGCGGTTAAAACAGATTATACATTACCAATTAGTTCAAAAACTTGCCACCGCTGACTTGTATTATAATTGTCGTACTCTACTCAATCAGCTACCGCAAATATTCACTGATTTTTAAGTGAATTCTATGACGAAAAGGAAAATAAAACATAATATTAATATACAGCAAAAGTCCTATCTATGACTGAGTTTCTTCCTGGTGCGCATTTCCGAAGCACCATCAGAATTGTTCGTATTTTAATAATTGGAATAGAATTTTATTTATACACAACCGTTAAATTAAATAAAGACCAGCTTTGAGAGTATTACCGAACATGGTGAAGTGTGTGTGTATGTAAAAGAGGCTACATTCAGCATTAGCCGCGAGACAGCTGCGACGCTGATCCTTCGTAAGCCCGGACTCGTCAAGAGCGCTCGGACATGTTACAAGCAGATAAATAATTAAGAAACAGATAAGAATTAATAATAAATACACCCAACAATATTTATCTCAGACGGGGAATTGAAAGGCATCTCGCTTGGTGGTTAACTACTCACCCACTGCTTCACGTAGGCTTATTTTATTATTGATCAGTCAGAGGGCTGAAGATTGTGAAGATTTGGTGCTGCGAAGTTTGCAAATATCTAAGCAAATATAGATCGTTCTGGTCTTGGTGTTTATTAATCAGCTTTTATAAAAGCCACGTAAACATCTATGTTTAATAATAATAATCATACCGATGCGAATTTGTTTTTCTTTTTTTCGCAGTAACGTATCACGTTATTGAGCCGTTTTTTTGCATTTATTTATGTAGATTGGTTTATGGTCTGTAGAATGACACAAGCTTTGTTTTATCTCTCCTGCCGAATTTCAAAGGCATGTCGGACTCAGTTATATAACCTCTCTCCCTTATGCCGGAGGTCAAAGGGTATGCAAATGTATGCAGCTACAGCCTCCGCGAGAGTCAGCCTTTGTCTGTACAAACAGACCGGACCGGATGGCACGGCCCTGTGGCCAATGGCGGTCCGAGTAATGCATCCATTAGTCGGAATACGGGAAAGGCACACATCACGCCCTTACAAAGATTTACAAGTTTCCTTAGACAAAAGAGTTTCTAGGTTATACAACATGACAAGGGAATATTGCTGTGGTGAACGGAACACCGGAGAGATTAAGTACCTTGTTTACCAGAGACGGTATGTAGGTATTCAATTTTTGTTTATTGCAAATTAATATATTTCATCATAGTAACCATGAATTAGCTGCATTATACTGTTTGCTGGACACGAGTATTTTTCACTAACAAGTAAATAAAGGGCTTAGATTTGTATCCACCATGCTGGTATGCTGCCAATTACAACGAATTAAAAAGCTATAGCGGCTAATTAAGTGCACCCGTCAAAAAAGTCGATTAATGTAGTCGGCTAAAACAATTTGTATTTTATTTAATAATAGTTTCACATTTTATCTTGGCCCGACAAATTGACTACACTGTCAAAATATGATGTCGACTAACGAGGGACGTTGGCCGTCTCTCGACAGGCGCTAAAACTATATATTTAAATAGTTAAATATATAGTTTTACATAGGTACTTGCTCTGTACATTGGCTGGCCTTAATATATTAGATTGGAAAGTCTGTGGCGGGTTTTTACCATTTGTTATTAAGGTAGGCTAAGGCTGTCTGAAAGAAATCGCCGGTTGCGTTAAGGCCCCCCCTTTTATCACCCTTACTGTATATCCTTGCTTTTAAGTTAATTAATTTGGCGTGCAATAAAGATTATTATATCTATCTATATATTTTTGTGAAATTAGTAACTATTTTCCCATTACCATTTCATGTCAAGACATGCAAGTCATTGGGTCAATACATTATAAATCGGACCTACTTAGGCAAACAGCAACCAATCCACAGCAAGTTCAAATGGAGATACTGACTTTATTTTGCTAAATTCATTAATTTAAATTGTTTTAATTGTGTATTTTTTTGCACAATCGTACATGGAATATATTTCATGCCCTATTTTGCAAAAAAACTACGAGATAAAATTATTTTAAACTAGATGACCCGGTGAACTTCGTATCACCTACATTATATTTGTGTAAAATGTGGTCAAAACTTAATACAAATGTTTCATTTACATTAAATGCAATTAAGTGAGGTACTGCACCATTGCACGTGAGGTAGCCCGTCGCACATTTTGTTGACTTCGACGATCTAAGTCAGGTCGTCTTCCACCTCCCCCCGGTGGGACAGCCCTGTCCCTGTCCCTGTCCCTGTCCCTGTCCCTGTCCCTGTCCCTGTCCCTGTCCCTGTCCCTGTCCCTGTCCCTGTCCCTGTCCCTGTCCCTGTCCCTGTCCCTGTCCCTGTCCCTGTCCCTGTCCCTGTCCCTGTCCCTGTCCCTGTCCCTGTCCCTGTCCCTGTCCCTGTCCCTGTCCCTGTCCCTGTCCCTGTCCCTGTCCCTGTCCCTGTCCCTGTCCCTGTCCCTGTCCCTGTCCCTGTCCCTGTCCCTGTCCCTGTCCCTGTCCCTGTCCCTGTCCCTGTCCCTGTCCCTGTCCCTGTCCCTGTCCCTGTCCCTGTCCCTGTCCCTGTCCCTGTCCCTGTCCCTGTCCCTGTCCCTGTCCCTGTCCCTGTCCCTGTCCCTGTCCCTGTCCCTGTCCCTGTCCCTGTCCCTGTCCCTGTCCCTGTCCCTGTCCCTGTCCCTGTCCCTGTCCCTGTCCCTGTCCCTGTCCCTGTCCCTGTCCCTGTCCCTGTCCCTGTCCCTGTCCCTGTCCCTGTCCCTGTCCCTGTCCCTGTCCCTGTCCCTGTCCCTGTCCCTGTCCCTGTCCCTGTCCCTGTCCCTGTCCCTGTCCCTGTCCCTGTCCCTGTCCCTGTCCCTGTCCCTGTCCCTGTCCCTGTCCCTGTCCCTGTCCCTGTCCCTGTCCCTGTCCCTGTCCCTGTCCCTGTCCCTGTCCCTGTCCCTGTCCCTGTCCCTGTCCCTGTCCCTGTCCCTGTCCCTGTCCCTGTCCCTGTCCCTGTCCCTGTCCCTGTCCCTGTCCCTGTCCCTGTCCCTGTCCCTGTCCCTGTCCCTGTCCCTGTCCCTGTCCCTGTCCCTGTCCCTGTCCCTGTCCCTGTCCCTGTCCCTGTCCCTGTCCCTGTCCCTGTCCCTGTCCCTGTCCCTGTCCCTGTCCCTGTCCCTGTCCCTGTCCCTGTCCCTGTCCCTGTCCCTGTCCCTGTCCCTGTCCCTGTCCCTGTCCCTGTCCCTGTCCCTGTCCCTGTCCCTGTCCCTGTCCCTGTCCCTGTCCCTGTCCCTGTCCCTGTCCCTGTCCCTGTCCCTGTCCCTGTCCCTGTCCCTGTCCCTGTCCCTGTCCCTGTCCCTGTCCCTGTCCCTGTCCCTGTCCCTGTCCCTGTCCCTGTCCCTGTCCCTGTCCCTGTCCCTGTCCCTGTCCCTGTCCCTGTCCCTGTCCCTGTCCCTGTCCCTGTCCCTGTCCCTGTCCCTGTCCCTGTCCCTGTCCCTGTCCCTGTCCCTGTCCCTGTCCCTGTCCCTGTCCCTGTCCCTGTCCCTGCGTCTGTCCACCTTGTAGGTGGACGTCCAACGCTGCGCTTGCCAGTACGTGGCCTCCATTCCAGAATCAGAAAGTTTTATCACAGAGAAATATTCTATTCGTATTGTATTCTGGAACGCAATGTATTTTCCTTCACAGTAGAACGGCTGACGCCATCTTTAGTTTAAATGTATATGCATTAGCTCTTATATTAAATGGTGAGCATAAATCTTATCAAACATCGTACTGTCTTTGTTTTATTGTGGTAATGAAACTTGTGTAATTCTTTAATTTCAACGAAGATTAAATATAATTCTGAGAAATAGGCGCCATTCGTCTAGCCTTTGTTAATCTTGTCTTTATGACAGAGGCTGGAAAACGAGTCAATAGGTCATACAATTGTATGGTGACCTCATGAACGCCCTCTGTAACTAAAGATTCATAGACTTCTCGATGGAAAACAGCAAATGCATTGCGTTTTGAAGTTTTGACGTATAGATAGATAGATAGAATATTCTTTAATGCACACCTAATAAAGCAACTTAAATACAAGGATCAAACAGTAAGGGTTATACAATGGGTTGTCTTATCGAACAATATATATATATATTTTTTTTATTGCATAGATCGGCAAACGAGCAAGTGGGTCACCTGATGGTAAGTGATCTCCACCGCCCATGTACGCCCACCACCAGAATCATGGGCGCGTTGCCGACCTTAACCCTAGAAAGATAATCTTATTTTGACCTACGGTAAAGATAATCTTACGTCTTTGAAACGTCTTTGATATTTACAAGTTCCTATTGGACAAGTTTCTTTATATAATTTTTTAAAAGTGATTGGATAAATAGTTTGGGGTTTTCTACTACAAATAAAACTAAAATTATAATAAAAAATGGATTATAATTAAAAAAAAAATAACGAAATTCTGTAAACCTCTTTACAAATGAACTAAAATTATTAAGGCTTTCTTTTTGAGTAATTATGTTCATCTTAGCATAAAATCACGTTTTTTTTTTACTTAATATTAAATATGAAGTACTAATTAACAGTTTAATAAAAAAAACTACAAGTTTTATGTTTAAATCACATTTAGATACAGCCTTTACATACATCAGTTTTGTATTCACCACAAATGCTTTTTTTGCATTTATAACATGTCATTTTCGCCATCCTTCTTATTTTTGACGGACAATACGCACAATATCTCGTCTTTTTGATAACTGGTTCTTCGTTAATATTTAAATTAGCATTTTTTGGTAGCAACTCCTGGATATTTGCTGCGAGGATATTTGGTGCGAGGATACTCGTATCCGACCGGATAGCGACTACCTTACACTGGTGCTAAAACCTGCCATAGTGGCCCACCTTGTGTGGGTCGCGTTCCAGGGTCAGCCAGTGTATATCCGGTTCTCCCCAGGGGGCTTGCCCCCTGATCCTAACCCTTTTCCCATCCCTTTTTCCGTCACCTCCCCCTTGGCCCTTTGGCAGGCCGGCATGATCTTGCCGACCTACGATGGACACATTGTTTATCGTTGGTCGACACTATTCTTGAATAACGCTACACTTACCATCAGGTGTAGCGTGTCACTTTGCCGAGCCAGGATAAAGAAATAATACATAATATATATATTTGCACGTCATCTTGACTCAAGTCATTCTCTACTTCACTGTCAGTCTCTGAAGGAATTTCATGTTCAGTATTCTCCAATATTGCTTTAATTTGTTTAATATCAAGGTGACCGCGTCCAGCCATTGCAGTAAAATACTAAAATTACCTAAAACATAAAAAATACGGATAAATAAAAATAACTATTACTACAGGGAACGAAGTTCAAAGGTTACTCAAAGGATAATCATACGTCTGTCGAACGTAAGCCATCCTAATAACTACGTAATTATTGTACTTACTGTGGTGATACAACCGTCTCGCGTAAGCTCTGCTTGGCGACTGAGATAACTGAGAAGGAACTAGGAAGGCACGCTACGTTGCGAAATAAAAAAGATATAGCAATATTTGTGTTGGGCTTACGTCTTAAAGACGTAGATTATCTTTCTAGGGTTAAAGGAAAGGCATAATTAGGGATTGGGAAGGGGAGGGGATTTGGGCTTCCGGTTATATATATAATTAGTTTTAAACTTCCCTAATTTAAAAAGAGGAATGATATGACTCAACAGGGCTTACACACTTTTGCTTGGCTGCAGAAATAGTTAAAGCGGTGGTATCAACCCAAACGGCCTCCCGCATATCAGGAACCTACCACCTTGCGACATAAGATTTACTGGTTTGTACCAATTACGGCTGCGACAATGAATCTAGGACATCTATAGGGAACTTAGTTTTATTAAAACATATTTTACAATAGACATTCATAGAATATCACGTATAGAATTTGCAACAAAGTTGTCATAGCGATCCAAGGTTAGAGAGAATGTGTTACGTCATGCCAAAGACACAGTGCCTTACAATTTGGTAAAATTACATTAATACGAAAGTGTGCCCTATAATTTTATCAAATATCTGGAACAAGAATGACAAAAATGTCAAGCCTGCCCATAAACAGACAACACCACACAGAGTTTTGAATTACTATGTAATATATGGCACTGACGACCTGATAAAGATCGCAGGAAGTCGCTGGATGGAGGCCGCTTCCAACAGGTCGGTCTGGAAATCTTTGGGAGAGGCCTATAGTCAGCAGTGGACGTCTTGTGGCTGATGATGATGATGATATGGCACTGAACTGCGTTCATCACCCCAATATATAAGATGTTAAGTCCCATAATGCCCAGTAAAATCACTGGTAATCGGAAGTAACAACTTTATTATTATTTAGTCTATTGTTTCTATACTGTGTCACGATTGTTTGGTAAAGCAATTGTTTGTTGTTTTGCATCTTCTGTGCCGATGTTTTATTTTACGGTCAACAATCGGTCGGTCTGTTGTGTTACTTGATAATTACATCTCGTCTGATGTCAAGGATTTATCCAACTTAGTTTCAATGAAGAGCAAAGATCGTTCGTTGCCTCTCATATCTTCTTTTATGACGAAAATTAAAACTATGCTTACATTACTTTATTTGCTACCGTTTTTGATTATTTTGTTTGAATTATAAAGACTCGCTATAAAAAACTTATAATAAAAGATAAAGTTGCATTGTAGGTAAAAGACTTTCTAAGTGACGCAGGTATGACAATCTGATATTATTTGATCCCAGAAATTACAAGTTATCTATACACAAATAAATTATACTTATCAAAACATAAGGTTATCAGTGTCTGTTACTGATTACTTTTATGTGTTTTTGTAGCAAAGTCTGGTACACGAGCATGTAGGTCACCTGATGGTAAGTGGTAATTACAACCCATAATCACATTACTAGAAGAATCATGGATAAATTGGGGACAAGCCTTCAGCCATATCGGGCGCAGTTTCCAACTCATGTGTGATTTTTCGGATTGAAAATTTAAGCACGAATTGTTATTGCCCCCAGGATTGAACCCCGTATCTCACGATTCCTCAGGCTAAGTACGCTGCCATAACGTTTGCAGTTGTCATAAAACTTGAGTAACATTAATTAAACTCCAAGTTTGATTTTAAAATTTAATAAGATAAAAAAATATACGGCTGAAGTCGTGTTTTGGTTTTTGTAATGAAAACAAAAAAAGTAGAAAAAGATAAAGAACTGCTTCGGTGGCGTAGTATTGCGTACGCGGTACGACTGCTGTGCTGAGGTCTCGGGTTCGATCCCGGGTCGGGTAAAAGTAATTTGGGTTTTTCTATCACGAAACGCTTAATATCAGCCCGGAGTCGAGAATTGTGCCCGGTTTGGCGATAGACTTGCCCCCTATCACATCATGGGACGGAGATACGCTTGGCGCAGAGTTTTTGTACTGGTTATACCTCTACCTATGGGGATTACAGACGTGAGTGCGTTTCTATGTAACGAAAAAGTAAACAACAGATCACAGATAAGTTTCCAGTTTGAATAATAATGGATAGGCAAATATATTCGTTTCCAGCAGACATCTCACCATCGATTAGATTTGTTCACGACAGTCTGAAGGTTAAATGTACGAGTATAGGTAGTAATTGCTATGAGACTGTATTTTACTCAAATAAATTAACAGAGGAAAATGTAGCGCGCGGCATCTGTTTATTTTACGGTGAATTTGGACGGGCTATTTTTTGACACATAAAGTGTACACAGTCCATGACAAAATAGGCAGCAAGAAATCCTCTGAACTAGCCTTGGGAACGGAAAAGTTTGAATACCTAAACTTTGTACTGCACGATTCCGGTGACATCGACCTCAACATTCTAATATCTTTATACAGTACGTTTTTCTACTTAACTGTAACTTCCCGACTGATGACTTAACATTTCATAATCCTTTCTCCGTTCTTATATCACTCCCAGTCTGTCGCCTTCCATCCTTCGTCTCGCAAAAAGCGAGAAAAAAAGCGCTGGGTTGTCATCCCTACTAAATCTAGAAGGAGACAATATGAGAACTAATGAGGAGGTAGAGCCACGCTGTAGACAGTTTTGTCTACAGCATGAATGGGCTGGCTCGACCGGATCGTTACCACTGTCTCACAGAAAACCGACGTAAAGTAGTGGCTTGCTGCTGCGTTTCGTACGGTGAGTACAGTGAGAGATAACCGGAAGCCCAAATCCCCTCCCCTTCCCAATCCCTAAGTATCCCTTTCCTTTAAGGTCGGCAACGCGCCCATGACTCTTCTGGTGGTGGGCGTACATGGGCGGTGGAGATCACTTACCATCAGGTGACCCACTTGCTCGTTTGCCGGCCTATGCTATAAAAAAAAGGAGGATATTAAAGATCGAGCGAGACGTCTCAGACGGAATACAAACCCTGGCATTGCCGACCAACACCAGGCAGAGACAGACAGTAATATTATATAGCTATAGCTCCCATTTGTATTCCATATTGTTCAAGGTGGTAGGTCCCTTGTAAGCGAGAGGCCGTCTGGGTTGGTACCATCAGTTTGCTTATATCTACCGCCAACAGTGTAAGCACTGTTGTGTGTCGGTTTGAAGGACATCGAAGCTAGTGAAAATACTGGGAATTATGACACTTAACATCGTATGTCTCGGGGTGACGAGCGCAGTTCAGTGCCATGCAGGGCTTTGTAATTCAAAATTCTGTGTGGTGTTGCTTCTGTTTATGAGCAGGCGTCACCATCAGGCGAGCGCCTTGCTCATCTCGTCAATCAAACAAAAAATCTCTCGAAACATTCAAACAACGTTCGTCTATATCATGATCTTGTCTCGTCAAACATTTTCCTTGACATTTAGAAGCGTTTATTTCAGTGCCGTTTGTAATGGACGCATAATTATAACGATTCAGTGCGCAATTAGATAATAATGCCGTGTGCAATTATTCGAACAATGGAATTAGGAAAATGCTTTTGTGTTATGGTAATATTTTTCGTGATTCGTGACGAATGAAATTATTGTTTGATAAAATGTGTTTACGTAATGTATTATCTTTATTGGTGATTAGGCGCAGGCGCCGACTGAAGATAATCCTAAACGTGTATAATCCGAAGTATGACGTATCTCAGTGCTTATTAATTAACCGACTTCAAATAAGAGTGAGGTATATTATATACATGTAGGGATATCGATTTCTCGCTTCAAAAATACTTTTATTATAATAATACTTTTCAGCTAAGAAATTAATGTAATTTTTATCTTTAAAGAGTTAATACAGCCTCAGTGGCAAAGTGGGCGAGTAGCCGGCTGCAAGAGGCCGTGGGTTCGATCCCAACACAGAGGCAATTTGTGTGATTCACAAATATTTCTTTCGGGTCTGGGTGTTGTGAGACCGAAAGTCTCTCCTAATATAAATACCATCCTTTAAACATGAGTGCACTCATTTCATCTCCATAATTCCAGCCGGCGTTGTTCAAATTGTATTTGAAACTTATTTAATTACTTCACATATATGTAATTTACGAACCTTTTACGCTTAAGTTATTTATGATCTTAATAGCTCACTTGTGATTATTAAATCTTACAGACTAAGGAGAAAGGTCGTAGAACTGGCCTGAACTGTAATAGCCCCTTTCACGTGCCAAGTGGTCTTAATAAAGGGACTCGTCTGATAACGATACGTTATATTATTAACTGAAGTATTAAAGACAATTGCCCCACTGGAGACGAGTTAGCGAGTGGCGATCAGCTATTACCTTACTATAATGTACAATAGAAATAAGATTCCGTGTAATTAAGCGAAATGCAAATTAAGTTTTTTATTTGATTGAATGACGAGACTAGCTAGGCGCTCACCTGATGGTAAGCGCCACGCCTGCCCACAAAGAGAAGAATTACAACTTTGAATTACAAAGCACTGCATGGCACTGAACTGCGCTCATCATCCTGTAGCATAAGACGTTAAGTTTCATAATGCCCATATTCAAGTTACAGATATATTAACTTATCCATAGTAACGTTTCCAAAACGCACACCAAACCCTTTGCCTCAACCTTCATCATACGGACTGTCAAGATGTGGAACAAGTTAGCGGAGTCTTTGTTGCCCGATAAATATAATCTGGGTATCTTCAAGTCACGAGTGAAGAGGTTTTTTCTAGGCAAGCGTGCTTCATTTTAGTCCTATTCATCGCTCACTATCAGTCGAGATAGTGGCCAAACGCAAGACTATTATGCATAATAATAGAAAAATATAGTGTTTTGACAGACCTTACGTATACAAAATATGACAAAAATTTACAACCAGTAAGAAAATATATCGGTAGGTATACAAAATATTGGGAACGACCTTAACCAAGATACATTTGCTTATTATTGTTTTGACAGATTTTCTTTCATGGGTCAAAAAATTAATGCCAGTAAGTAAATATATCGGTAGATAGAATAAAGGGGACGGCTATTGGTCGCCGCATAGACCGAAACTATCTAACAACATATTCGCTTTTCCTTTTTTGTTCGCCTCGCTCCTCGCTTTTCGTCTCCAGTGAGACAAGTGCCTAAAGCTTGTACCTTTGCAAGATTTATTGGTTTTCAGGCACTTTATATAGATATTTATTTCTTGACATATTTCGATGAATTGATTGTCAATGGACACATGGAGGATTGCCGCATGCTGTGTCCATTAAAATACGAATAGCCGGCAAACGAGCAAGTGGGTCACCTGTTGGTAAGTGCGCTTCCACGCTCGTGAACACCCATAATACTTGAAGAATCATAGACCCGTTATCGACTTTAAAGGAAATGGATAAAATTAATGGATTAGAAAGGGGAGGAGGATTTGAGCCTCCGAATTCACTCACTGTACGAAACTTAACAGCAAACTGCTATTTCACTTTGGTTTTCTGAGTAACAACTTAGTCGAGGCTGTCCATTCGTGCTGTGGATACAACTGTTTATAGCATGGCTCTACCACTTATACAGCGACTTCAAGATACTTTGTAGAATTATCTGGTTACAAATATAAATTCTGGGGTGTTTAATAGGCAATTTTAAACGTTTGCCTGGTTAAAAGTTTATTATGTCGCTAAAGAAGGGCGACTTGATTATCGTATGCTTTGAACAACACATTGAAGTAAGCCTCCGTGGCGCAGCAGGCGAATAGCCGGCTGCGAAACGAGATTCCCCGAGTTTCCCGCACTAAGACAAATATTTGCTTCGACTCTGGGTATTGTGGGAGTGCATGTCTCTCACAATTTGTGATACCAACGATCCCTGTCACCTAGTATGGGGCCAGCTTTATGTGTGTGACTGTTGGGTGTATTTATTTATTTATTTGGGGTCGCATCAGGAAAAGTTGCGAAGGCCGCACATCACTCGTTGGACTCGCGTCACTTTTCGTGCTCTCCCTGAGTCGTTCACGTATCTTCAAAAGGTCCTTTGTAACGCTATCGTAAATTACCCCAAGAGCCATCGAAATAGCTACCGTAATATATGGGCTACTTAAATTAACACCCATATAACATCGTCCATAATCTTGGGCGTGGAACAGGACAAGTTTGTTAACAAGATTATATTAGTTCCCTTAGCTTAGGAACTTGAAATTACGTAAATTCGTGTTAAATTTAATTGTAAACTTGTAGTGATATAACACGATAACCGTATATTAGGGTGTTTATTGACGTAGGACTAATATGCTACCCTTATTTCATTATTATAATATAGTCAGTTTTGAATTCTCTTTGGTCAAAGGCGCCTACAATTCTTCCGGTATAGATGGTATCCATGACCAGCGGTGATCGCGTTAAACAGTTTTGCTTTTAACAGAGATAAGAGCTCAAGAAATTACCTTTCAAACAAAAAAAAACACATTTGAATTGGTCTATTCGTTTAGACGTCATGCTGCCAAAGACAGATACTAACATATGCACAGAAAAGGGTCAAACTTTAAAAACACCTCTTTTTTCGTTGGTTAAAAAGTGACGGGAAATCGTACCCGATTTCGAGACACAAAGCATTCACGAAGTTTTAGTTCGCAAGATAAATCTCAAATACATTTTCATGGATCTAACCGACCTTTCGTCTTATAAAGTTCGAAAGGATCAATTGAGGCGGAGGATACTCAATCAGGAAGTTTTGTAATAAATTTCATAGGAATACAGTCCGCGTATTTCAGTATTGAACTATTTTTTTATTTGTTTGATGCGACAAGGTCACTTTCGTACTCTGTAGGCAACACCCGTGTCATACCCGGGGATGTCATACCGACTGGGGACCGGACTGGAGTCGGACTGGACTGGGGACCTGACTGGACTGAAGACCTGACTGGACTGGGGACCTGACTCGACTGGGGACCGGACTGGACTGGGTACCGCACTGGGGAACGGACTGGATTGGGGACCAGACTGGACTGGGGACCGGACTGGACTGGGGACCAGACTGGACTGGGGACCAGACTGGAATGGGGACCGGACTGAACTGGGGACCGGCCTGGACTGGGGACCCGACTGGACGGGGAACTGAACTGAAGTGCAATGTACTCAATAAATATACTTAAGTTTTCACTTCTATAAAAAGAGTTATAATTATTTGTGAGTTCCAATACATTCTAAAAGATGGTGGTGTAAGGTAATTTATCGGCTGAATTGAGTAAGTATCCAATAGATGGCGCATACTGTATTGAATGGTTTAGTACAATATAATTTAACATATTCCTTAGGCACAGCAAGGCGTGGCCGGGTCCGCTAGTATAATATAAATAAATATAATGTCGGGCCATTTTAGATACTCTAGCTGAGCCAAATAGTGATGCAGCAAAATTTCTCGCCGACATGATTTTACATAAATAAATACACTTCTCGGTTAGTGTTAGAATTAAGATTAGGTTATGATGGAGCAAGCATGTCTTTGTGGTAAAAGACCCCCAAAAATAAAATTTGAATAAAAAAAACTTCTGTTTTACTTCGTCAGTTAAAAAAATGTACACTACCAGGATTGTGTATTAATAAATGAGCGTGAAGCCCTGAATATCATTAAAACATACAAACATTTTGTGGTAGAGATAGTGGTGCTTTTCAATGGTAGAGTAACGCTGTAGACAATTTTGTCTACACCATGAATGTCTCATAAAAAAACGACTTAAAGTAGCGTGGTACGCGCCACAGCACAGCAGTACACTGTTTCGACACTATTCTTGGAGTGCCCTACACTTACCATTGTGTGGCGTAGTCACTTTGCCAAGCTAGAAAAAAAAACCTGTCACTGGCACGACACGCAAATGCCAAAACCATCATTGGTTTTAACTGTAAAATTAATTGTGATCTGAGACTAATAAATTGCCTTTCTTCCTTTCTTTTACTACGGAATTCTTAGGGAGAACTTTTTGCAATACCCAAATAACTCTTCATTATATTTTTTTATTAATGTAAAAGTTAAATATGTATCACAAAATTACAGACCTGTAGGTATTAACAAATCCTATAAAATTGCTATTAATTTTGTAATGATTCTTGCAAGTTTAGAATCTATAACGATATGTCAAGCAATATAAACTTAGCAAAGTCATTTGTGAATTTTACGTACTTTAAATTATTCATTCAAGTTCTGAATTTGAAATAAAATCAATACAATATTACATATTGGATTTTTTATAAGTTTGAATGACGAAACACGCAGGTCGCTCGCCCGATGGAAAGCGTCATGCCTGCCCAGCTGTCTTTTCGCGTTACGTTTAGATTTTCGAATTAATCTACTTAAAACCTTATAGTGTATTTCAACCCAGTGGATCAACTAAAATCGAACAGTGTATACCTGCTATTAATACCATTAGCCGTTTAATGAATTGCTAATGGTATCGCGTGTATCATTCATTTGATTGCATACAATTAGTAACAATCAATAAGGTATGAGGTCCAAGTATAACATTATTGATCAGTCGGAATTGCAGGTGTATTTGAATTAGGCAAGTTTTTATACAATTGTTGCTTTGTGGAGTGGATTTCCAAATAACTCTAAGATTTGGTTACTTTACTCTTATCTAGTAACATTGGACATGATTTAACTTAGTGTTGGCATAAGATTAAATGAGCGAAAGTAACCCGGTAAGAAGTAATTGACGCTCCCTTATGCATAAACCTATCTAGTCACTATGGAAAAGTACAAATATTTCAAGGTATCAGAATTTCTGCTTAATGTTTTTTACTTAAACCGTAACTACATTTTGATTCCTGTATATTATATCCTATTTATCAGCCTTTCGTCGCGGCTCATATAGCCTAAAGCCTTCCTCGATAAATGGAATATTCAACACAAAAATATTTTTTCAATTCGACCCAGTAGTTCCTTCGATTAGCGCGTTCAAACAATCAAACTCTTCAGCTTTATAATATTAGTATAAATAACATGATAGTATTCGTTTGTTTTTTTCTTACTCACTAGTATTCGACCGTAATTTATTATTTTTAAGTTTGAACGATATTAAGGTTATTTAGTAAAAGAGTTTATTTTATAGTTATTTCTATAATCATATATTTTTTAATTTTGTTCTATTACGTCATCTGCAGGCGTGTCCAATACATCAATGGTGTGACAGACTATTGTGTACTTGACATTGACGGTATGAGCGTAACTAACGAATGTTTTATTGAATTTTATGTAATGAAATATAATTAATTATTTGTTTTATATATTATGCATAGGGTTTAGCTTTCTGCACTCCTCCATATAAACTTAATCTATTGCAAAACTCACACGCGTAATATGCTTAAAAAGTAATACAAAGTTTTGGCTTCACTTATTACTAATACATGGAATATCCAGTAAGGAATTTATAAAATACTTAATAACCTATTTTTATTAATATTATTATCTTATGGAAAATCTTACATTCTTATTTGTTAATTATTTTTCATATAAGCTGTTAGGCACAATGTCTTTAATAAACATCACTCAGTTTTCCATTTTGTCGTAAAGAAGGTCATTGTCAAGAGATCATATAACTGTCACATTCAAGGCCATGGGCAAATAACATTAGTAACCGATAACGAAAGCCAAACGAAAGTAATAAACAAGTCAATCGAAAACAAACTCCAATCGTTTGGTAATGTAGTTCAAATAACGCCATATTGTCTGAAGGCACGGCACGACCAAACACACAATGGGTATATTCATGTCTGTCACCGAGTGATTTGTGCTTGTTTAGATGGTGTTATGACACACATGTATTTAGGTATTTTGGTAATATCACAAAATGTATTTTATTGAAGAAGAGCAACATAAATCTGTCGAGCATTTTTATATTCATTAGATGTAATACAAAGGCTAGCGACGTTTGCTGTTGGTAGGATATTCGTATACGTCCGGATAGCGGTCACCGTATACATGGTGTTAAAATCTGCCATAGTGATCCACACACCTTGAGTCATCACGTTTCAAAAACAGCCAGTGTATATCTGGTTCTCCCGAGGGGCTTGCGACTTTATGGTTGGTTGGGGCGGGTATAGGGTAGGTATATCTTTATATCCCTGTGCCCGCATTGGTCATCCGCCTGTCCTGACTCAGACCCCCCAATTTGCTTCTTCCCTCTTTGGATTGTGAAGCATTTATACTGGTCGGCATGATTCTAGTGACCACCGATAAACTCATTGTTTGTCGGTGGTCGCTGGTTATTTCGGACTGCACTGCGCTTACCATCAGGTGTAGTGTAGTCACTTTAAGTGGTAGAGCCACGCTGTAGACTGTTTTGTCTACAGCATTAATGGGCTGGCTCGACCGGGTCGTTACCACTGTCTCACAGAAAACCGACGTAAAGTAGCGGCTTGCTGCTGCGTTTCGTACGGTGAGTGAGATATCCGGAAGCCCAAATCCCCTCCCCTTCCCAATCCCTAATTATCCCTTTCCTTTAAGGTCGGCAACGCACCCATGATTCTTCTGGTTGTGGACGTACATGGGCGGTGGAGATTACTTACCATCAGGTGACCCACTTGCTCGTTTGCCGGCCTATGCCATAAAAAAAAAAAAAAAAAAAAAACTTTGTTGTGCTCGGATAAAAAAAAAATGTGACATATATTTTGGTCACACACAGGCGTGAGCTAAATTGTTGCTTCATTACACATAGCAATTAACAAAGCGGTACCCCTATTAAATGCCAAATTATATTGTTCAGACAGCGACAAATTGATGACATTTTGTGGGTTTAGTAGTCATATAAAATGTAATACTGATTTGTGCAGGTGTGTATGCGGGCACGGCAATGTTTGATAACATATGTGACAAATATTGGCGTCCAACATTGACTTATATTACCAGTAAGAATTTGTAAGTCGACCATCTGAATAATTTCATTTTAGGTTAATTATTGAATGAAAAGTCAGGCAACAAAAATTGTAAATGCTACTATTGAGCCTCCGTGGCGCAATGGGCCGGCTGCAAAACGAGAGGCCGTGGGTTTCATTTCTTACTGGTGCCAAAGTCACAGGCTAGACCTAATTTAGACGCCGCGCCGGTGCCAATCTTATTACGAACCAATGCAAAGATTGTAAGGTAACATAAGTTTTGATATAAGATTGAAATGTAGAGTACATTTCAATGTTTTATTCCATTAAAGTTATTATTATTATTTCTGCACTGAGACAAATTTCTGGGTGTTGTGGGACCGCAAGTCCATCCTAGTTCCTGATACCCCCGATAAAGGTTAACCTAGTGTGGGGTCAGGACTATGTGTGTGGGACTGTTGGGTGTATTTATTGTAAACAAAGAAGAGTTAAATGTTCTACTACGAATCTACGAATTAGCACCTTAATATTGCATTTCGTATGGTGAGTGAGATATCCGGAGGCAAAACGCCTTTCCCTCGTCAATACCTTAATTATCCCTTCCCTGTAAGGTCGGCAACGCGCCTATGATTCTTTAGGAGTTGAGCTTGTTCATGGGCATTGGAGATTACTTACCACAGTGATGGTAGTAGGTCCCTCGTATGCGAGACGCCGTCTGGATTGGTACTACGGCTTTGTCTATTTCTGCCACTAAGCAACAGTGTGAAGCAATGTTGTGTTGCGGTTTGAAGGACATTGAAACCAGTGAATTTACTGTTTATTATGAGACTTAGTATTTTATGTCTCGGGGTGACGACTGCAGTCCAGTACCATGCAATGTTTTGTTATTCAAAGACCTGTGTAGTGCTGCTTCTGTTTATGAGCGGGCGGCTTACCATAAGGCGAGCAACCTGTTTGTCTCGTCATTTAAGCAATTAAAAAAAAACAAGCGGCCCACTTGCTCGTTTGCATACCTCTACTATAAAAAATAATAATAAAACTAAAAAAAATATTTCCACTTCTGAGCATAAGCCCAGCTATCTTTCTAGTTATTTCAATAAATTTAAAATTATAATTGGATTGAAAGAGGAGAGAGAGGCCTTATCAGACGATAATAAGGCAAATATGGCTAGGAAAAAATCGGATTATATTTATCCAGATAAATATCTTTATATTTACTCTTGCTAATACAAGAAAAGTAAATATAATTCGGCAAATTATCTGTTGTATAACTAGAGATGAGTCATATCTTGCGAAGATGCATGTGTAAGATTATTTGAGAATCGTGTAGCGTTACACGATGTTATTATGTAACAATGTTATTAGATTTAATTTAGTTATACACTTTAATTATTAAAATCATCAGAAATATCGTCATTATATGGTTATCAGGTATTTTAAGGTTTTTTTTATTTAATTGAATGACGAGATGAGTAAGGCGCTCGCCTGATGGTAAGCGCCACGCCTGTCCATAAACAGAAACAACACCACACAGAACTTTGAGTTATGAAGCAGTGCTTGGCACTTACCTGCGCTCGTCACCCTGAGACAAGGGATGTTAAGTCTCATAATGCCCAGCGATTTCACTGGCTTCAATGTCCTTCAAACTGAAACGCAACAGTGCTTACATACTGTTGATTGGCGGTAGAAATAGACACGCCGTGGTACCAACCCAGACGGCCTCTCACATACAAGGGCCCTACCATCTTTTAAAATGCTAAATGCCGCATATTGGTTGTACATGTACAAGAAACATAAATTTGATTTCATTAAATTAATATTTGAAACCTAGAAAATAATATTACATTTTGAATATGAAGCGTAAAACAATTATCATACAAATTACATTCAGTGAATAAAACACAAGAATAACTCTTTCTTCTTTCTTTGAAATAATATACTTCAGTTGGCAACTATATTTGCTTAACTAGTACGCGTAACCATTAACTTGATGTATGCGAAGATTCGTAGGGAGAGAATTATGTAATATATTACATACATAGTAGTAGCGTAGCTACACCGATGCGGCCTGTGGCAAATTAGTCGGGGCCCTCCCTCAGTATAAAAATACTCAACCAATGTTATCTACGCTAATATAATAAAGAGGAAAGATTTGTATTTTTGTATGTAACGAATAAACTTAAAAACTACTGGACCGATTTCAACAATTATTTTGCCCTTAGAAAGCTACTAGGCTACTTTTTATCCCGGAAAAAGCAGATCACGCCGGCGGAGCCGCGAGGAAAGCTAGTAGATAATATATGTTCAAAAAATAATACGAATAAAAGTTGAAAGTTTGAAAATAACACCAAGGAGTCTATATGTATTTGGCGCTATGAAGATTATTCTTTTATGTACCAACTTCAATAATAGACTCCTTGGTGATACTCTGAAACTTTCAACTTTTATTCGTATTATTTTTTGAAAGTATATTATTATCTATAACATTGGTTGATTTTTTTATATTGACGGAGGACACCTACCGACTAATTTGCCACTGTATTTGGCGTTAATAAAGGCTCAATAAAGGAACAGTTTTTCAATTGGCTTAGTTTTTTGCTCTTTTACTGACCAATCTGTTGGAAAAAATCATTCGGTAGAGTTTAGTTCTTGTATAGGTAGTCCTATATAAATTCGATGCGGATATGATAACGAAGCATGGAGCAAAATACCCGGATAACACATACTCCTCGAATAACCAACATGGTTCAAAATATGCCTTGAAATAAAACTAATTTAAACGGATTTTATCGCGGTTATTTATTTTAATTTTGTTCCCGACGTTTCGAGGGCTTTTCAGCCTTTGTGGTCACGGGGTGGACTGAAATCATTATCAAAATATGCCTTTGAATCAGCAGAGAATAGGACAGCCATGTACATTTAAATTAGATTTAGATTTAGGATTTAGGTAATAATAGTTTATCCAAGAAAGATATATTGCCACTGTCTTTTAAGAAGGGGCCTATAAGTTTATAGTTTCCGTGTCGATCAGAAAGTGTTTCAGTTGAACGTTTTTTTTTTAAATTACCCTTACCCTTTAACCTAATGTGGGATCAAAACTATGTGTGTGATTGTTGGGTGTGTTTATTTATTTATTTACTATTATTTATTATAAATAATTCTCTAATTAGACATACTTTGAAAAATTTGTTTTGCATTATTGGTTTTTCTATAAACGAGTTTATGTCAAGTCTCGAACATGTTTGAAGGCAAATCTGTATTATGTATACATAATGTACGTCTTAACATATATGATAAAGTTATGTAGTTACAGATACGTCTAACTGATCTAATATCTGATGTTAATTAACATCTTGATAGTCTGCAATAACTTTCGCAAACACACGGATTTGGTTTCTTGCTTCAGTCATTGCACTGTTTTTTTTTTTAAATTAAGTTTCCTGTATGTAATAAGCATAGAAAGAAGCGGGCGGAACTTTTGTCGTGAATCAATTTACTTTTTATAGATCTTTATATTGAAATTCGTTTATAATATGCGTAGGTAGTATAATAATATATATAAAATAAGGTATCACCATGACATAATTAATTGAAAATAAATTAAAGTAGTTTGACCGGGTACCCATAAATATTTTAACGAATAAGGTCAATGTCAAAGAGGTACTCACCCAAGAAACTCGATAAAGAAAAATGATATTTTTCTAAAACTTTCCAGCCAGCAACAAGACAAAAAACAAAAGGCACATAAATTAAAAAGTTTCGTTATCGAATCACATTAAATTAAAAAGTCTTTGGAACGTTCGAAAATCAAAATTAATATTCAACAAACTTTCCCCGAGACCCGCTTGTCGCGCGCATCGAAAGGGCTTCGTCACTCGTCTCTTCGCAACGATGTTTCAAATCCGACTGACTAGAGACCGGCCTCTGATACGGAGCGGCATACACTATTTACAAGCGAAAAAATTGGGAAATTTACGATTTATCGGATTTGTAAACGATTCTTTGTTTTATGGACATGATTTAGTGACTGATCGTAATTTGAATATCTTCTTTACATAGTATAAAACAAAGTCGCTTTCCGCGTCTGTCTGTATACAGGGTTAATTTTAAAACACCAGCAACCTCGCAGGACCAGATAGCTGACCCCATACGGAACAACTTTTGTTCTACGAGTTTGGATATAACTCAATATATTAAAAAAAAAATGGTTTTACAAGTTTTTGTTGTGTCGTGTTTTTCTTCGTAGAGTGCGGCGCGGCGCGGCGTGCGCGCGCGACATCAAACGCGCCGCTCAGCTGCTCGGGCGTTGACCTTCAAAGGAGCTAGCCCGGTTCCCCACGCTTCGCGTATTTGTTTACGTAATCTGCGATGCGCGTTGTAACGTTCAAGACGGAAATTAAATGAATACTTATTTTTGTATGAAAATAAAATCTAACAAATTATCAAAAGTCGTAGAACAAAAGTAGTAGCTTATAACCTTAGGAATCTACCCCTGCGAGGTTGCTGGTGTTTTAAAAATAACCCTGTATACGCTAACTCCTAAGCCACGGAACGTATCTTTAAGTGGTTTTCACCATCAGTTAGATAATTTTTCACTGAAGGTTTATATGTATATCGCGCTATCACCCATGGGAGCAGGGCAGTAAGATGTCTGTCATGAAACCGCGAGGATTAGTTAGTTGAAGTATAAGACGTAAAATGTTGCGTCTCGATTTATCTTGAACGAAAATTGGCAACCTAGCGTTTTGCATCGCATATTGCTTTACGATTGTATAAATCTACTCTTTCTTAATAGTGGTTTCTTGGATTCAGTTTAAAATATAGGCCAGTCAATAAGAGAACCTTTATCTATCGATTTAGCCCATCACTAGCCGCTGATAAATATAACAAGCATTATTCCCATACATTCCGTCGAATAAAAAAAAATAATAATAAAAAAAAAAAAATACTGCGTACATTAATTATAACATTGCTGGTGGGAGGATACTTATATCCGACCGGATGGCGACCACTGGTGCTAAAACCTGCCATAGTGGCCCACCTTGTGTGGGTCGCGTTCCAGGGTCAGCCAGAGTATATGCGGTTCTCCCCAGGGGGCTTGCCCCCTGATCCTAAACCTTTCCCCATACCATTTTCCTTCCCACATCCCTTTGGACACATTGTTTGTCGTTGGTCGACACTATTCTTGGATTGCGCTACACTTACCATCAGGTGCCGCGTAGTCACTTTGCCGAACCAGGATAAAAAAAAATGGCGATAAAGTTTAATTTGAGTTGTAGAGCTACTATTTTTTACTTACTGGAATCTTGCTCGTACATTTCCGAAATATAAATCAAACTGCTATTAAACCCTTAAGCCAATCGGAACTATAAAGTTCGCTTCAATAACAGTCCAACATTTATCAATTTTATTGCGCATTTCACACGTTCACCAGTAAAATGTTTAGAAACGCTGACGTAAAGTATGGCGGACTTTTTATTTCGCCATAAAGGTCGCGCCACATTACAAGGAAAGAGGTACTGCTGACCATCATGCATCATGCATCAGTCCTTCACATAATATTTTATAAAGAGGTTGTCACACTTGACTAGGGACCTCACGTAAAACGTAAACAAAATCGTCGTCGTATAAGATTCTGCCAGACTACGAATTAGTCGCCGACGTTCTATTTTCAAATCTTAGTATAAGAAAACAAAATAAAAAATACACACATGGAACAACTTCGGCTAATACGTCGTAATATGCCGAGAGTCTTAGGATTTCATATAATGTGTTCGCAGCAGCGCGGCTCTGTGGCAGACTTTCACGATTGATTACCTTCAGTGTGGTGCAAATTCAGCGTTCAACATTTTATTGACTCGAATCAGTGTAGGGCGTAGTTAACTACATTTTGTAATCTGATTACTAATTTCGATTAAAAGTAGTTAACTACATGTAACTTAACTACAGTAATCAAACTACATGAAGTAGTTATTAATTTGATTGCTGCAATCTAGTAGTTATAACTACTGATTATTTAAGTTTTATGAACTTATATTTTGCAATTAAATAAACACGTAAAGTGTAGTAACATTATGTTTTGGTATATGGCTGCTTAAAAAAAAACAGTTTATTGCACATGCCTCTCAAAGTCCGTCAAAGTCCGGTCAAAGTCCTGTCAAAGTCCGTCAAAGTCCTGTCAAAGTCCTCTCAAAGTCCTGTCAAAGTCCGATAAAGCCCTCTCAAAGTCCTGTCAAAGTCCGGTAAAAGTCCATCAAAGTCCGTCAAAATCCTGTCAAAGTCCGTCAAAGTCGTGTCAAAGTCCTGTCAAAGTCCGGTTAAAGCCTTCTCAAAGTCCGGTCAAAGTCCATCAAAGTCCGTCAAAGTCCGGTTAAAGCCTTCTCAAAGTCCTGTCAAAGTCTATCAAAGACCGTCAAAGTCCTGCCAAAGTCCTCTCAAAGTCCGGTAAAAGCCCATCAAAGTCCGTCAAAATCCTGTCAAAGTCCTGTCAAAGTCCGTCAAAGTCCTGTCAAAGTCCGGTTAAAGCCCTCTCAAAGTCCTGCCAAAGTCCGGTCAAAGTCCGGTCAAAGTCCGGTTAAAGCCTTCTCAAAGTCCTGTCAAAGTCCGGTCAAAGTCCATCAAAGTCCGTCAAAATCCTGTCAAAGTCCTGTCAAAGTCCTGTAAAAGTCCGGTAAAAGTACGTCAAAATCCTGTCAAAGTCCTGTCAAAGTTCGTCAAAGTCCGGTCAAAGTCCTGTCAAAGTCCTCTCAAAGTCCTGTCAAAGTCCGATTAAAGCCTTCTCAAAGTCCTGTCAAAGTCCGTCAAAGTCCTGTCAAAGTCCGTCAAAGTCCTGTCAAAGTCCGGTTAAAGCCTTCTCAAAGTCCTGTCAAAGTCCGGTCAAAGTCCATCAAAGTCCGTCAAAGTCCGGTCAAAGTCCGGTCAAAGTCCTGTCAAAGTCCTCTCAAAGTCCTGTCAAAGTCTGGTTAAAGCCTTCTCAAAGTCCTGTCAAAGTCCATCAAAGTCCTGTCAAAGTCCGTCAAAGTCCTGTCAAAGTCCGGTTAAAGCCTTCTCAAAGTCCATCAAAGTCCGGTCAAAGTCCGGTTAAAGCCTTCTCAAAGTCCTGCCAAAGTCCGGTCAAAGTCCAGTCAAAGTCCGGTTAAAGCCTTCTCAAAGTCCTGTCAAAGTCCGGTCAAAGTCCATCAAAGTCCGTCAAAATCCTGTCAAAGTCCTGTCAAAGTCCTGTCAAAGTCCGGTTAAAGCCTTCTCAAAGTCCGTCAAAGTCCTGTCAAAGTCCGGTTAAAGCCTTCTCAAAGTCCTGCCAAAGTCCGGTCAAAGTCCGGTCAAAGTCCGGTTAAAGCCTTCTCAAAGTCCTGTCAAAGTCAGGTCAAAGTCCATCAAAATCCTGTCAAAGTCCTGTCAAAGTCCGTCAAAGTCCTGTCAAAGTCCGGTTAAAGCCTTCTCAAAGTCCTGCCAAAGTCCTGTCAAAGTCCGATTAAAGCCTTCTCAAAGTCCTGTCAAAGTCCGTCAAAGTCCTGTCAAAGTCCGGTTAAAGCCTTCTCAAAGTCCTGTCAAAGTCCTGTCAAAGTCCGGTCAAAGTCCATCAAAGTCCGTCAAAGTCCGGTCAAAGTCCGGTCAAAGTCCTGTCAAAGTCCTCTCAAAGTCCTGTCAAAGTCCGGTTAAAGCCTTCTCAAAGTCCTGTCAAAGTCCATCAAAGTCCTGTCAAAGTCCGTCAAAGTCCTGTCAAAGTCCGGTTAAAGCCTTCTCAAAGTCCATCAAAGTCCGGTTAAAGCCTTCTCAAAGTCCTGTCAAAGTCCGGTCAAAGTCCATCAAAGTCCGTCAAAGTCCGGTCAAAGTCCGTTCAAAGTCCGTCAAAGTCCTGCCAAAGTCCTCTCAAAGACCGGTCAAAGCCCATCAAAGTCCGTCAAAATCCTGTCAAAGTCCTGTCAAAGTCCGTCAAAGTCCTGTCAAAGTCCGGTTAAAGCCTTCTCAAAGTCCTGCCAAAGTCCGGTCAAAGTCCGGTCAAAGTCCGGTTAAAGCCTTCTCAAAGTCCTGTCAAAGTCCGTCAAAGTCCGTCAAAATCCTGTCAAGTCCTGTCAAAGTCCTGTAAAAGTCCGGTCAAAGTACGTCAAAATCCTGTCAAAGTCCTGTCAAAGTCCGTCAAAGTCCTGTCAAAGTCCTGTCAAAGTTCTGTCAAAGTCCGTCAAAGTCGGGTTAAAGCCTTCTCAAAGTCCTGCCAAAGTCCTCTCAAAGTCCGGTAAAAGCCCATCAAAGTCCGTCAAAATCCTGTCAAAGTCCTGTCAAAGTCCGTCAAAGTCCTGTCAAAGTCCGGTTAAAGCCTTCTCAAAGTCCTGCCAAAGTCCGGTCAAAGTCCGGTCAAAGTCCGGTTAAAGCCTTCTCAAAGTCCTGTCAAAGTCCGGTCAAAGTCCATCAAAGTCCGGTCAAAGTCCTGTCAAAGTCCTCTCAAAGTCCTGTCAAAGTCCGGTTAAAGCCTTCTCAAAGTCCTGTCAAAGTCCATCAAAGTCCTGTCAAAGTCCGTCAAAGTCCGGTTAAAGCCTTCTCAAAGTCCATCAAAGTCCGGTCAAAGTCCGGTTAAAGCCTTCTCAAAGTCCTGCCAAAGTCCGGTCAAAGTCCAGTCAAAGTCCGGTTAAAGCCTTCTCAAAGTCCTGTCAAAGTCCGGTCAAAGTCCATCAAAGTCCGTCAAAATCCTGTCAAAGTCCTGTCAAAGTCCGGTTAAAGCCTTCTCAAAGTCCGTCAAAGTCCTGTCAAAGTCCGGTTAAAGCCTTCTCAAAGTCCTGCCAAAGTCCGGTCAAAGTCCGGTCAAAGTCCGGTTAAAGCCTTCTCAAAGTCCTGTCAAAGTCAGGTCAAAGTCCATCAAAATCCTGTCAAAGTCCTGTCAAAGTCCGTCAAAGTCCTGTCAAAGTCCGGTTAAAGCCTTCTCAAAGTCCTGCCAAAGTCCTGTCAAAGTCCGATTAAAGCCTTCTCAAAGTCCTGTCAAAGTCCGTCAAAGTCCTGTCAAAGTCCGGTTAAAGCCTTCTCAAAGTCCTGTCAAAGTCCGGTCAAAGTCCATCAAAGTCCGGTCAAAGTCCGGTCAAAGTCCGGTCAAAGTCCTGTCAAAGTCCTCTCAAAGTCCTGTCAAAGTCCGGTTAAAGCCTTCTCAAAGTCCTGTCAAAGTCCATCAAAGTCCTGTCAAAGTCCGTCAAAGTCCTGTCAAAGTCCGGTTAAAGCCTTCTCAAAGTCCATCAAAGTCCGGTTAAAGCCTTCTCAAAGTCCATCAAAGTCCGGTTAAAGCCTTCTCAAAGTCCTGCCAAAGTCCGGTCAAAGTCCAGTCAAAGTCCGGTTAAAGCCTTCTCAAAGTCCTGTCAAAGTCCGGTCAAAGTCCATCAAAGTCCGTCAAAATCCTGTCAAAGTCCTGTCAAAGTCCGGTTAAAGCCTTCTCAAAATCCGTCAAAGTCCTGTCAAAGTCCGGTTAAAGCCTTCTCAAAGTCCTGCCAAAGTCCGGTCAAAGTCCGGTCAAAGTCCATCAAAATCCTGTCAAAGTCCTGTCAAAGTCCGTCAAAGTCCTGTCAAAGTCCGGTTAAAGCCTTCTCAAAGTCCTGCCAAAGTCCGGTCAAAGTCCGGTTAAAGCCTTCTCAAAGTCCTGTCAAAGTCCGGTCAAAGTCCATCAAAGTCCGTCAAAATCCTGTCAAAGTCCTGTAAAAGTCCGGTCAAAGTACGTCAAAATCCTGTCAAAGTCCTCTCAAAGTCCGGTTAAAGCCCTCTCAAAGTCCTGTCAAAGTCCGGTAAAAGTCCATCAAAGTCTGTCAAAATCCTGTCAAAGTCCGTCAAAGTCGTGTCAAAGTCCTGTCAAAGTCCGGTTAAAGCCTTCTCAAAGTCCTGCCAAAGTCCGGTCAAAGTCCGGTTAAAGCCTTCTCAAAGTCCTGTCAAAGTCCGGTCAAAGTCCATCAAAGTCCGTCAAAATCCTGTCAAAGTCCTGTAAAAGTCCGGTCAAAGTACGTCAAAATCCTGTCAAAGTCCTGTCAAAGTCCGTCAAAGTCCTGTCAAAGTCCTGTCAAAGTCCGTCAAAGCTCTGTCAAAGTCCGTCAAAGTCCGGTTAAAGCCTTCTCAAAGTCCGGTCAAAGTCCATCAAAGTCCGTCAAAGTCCGGTCAAAGTCCGTCAAAGTCCTGTCAAAGTCCGGTTAAAGCCTTCTCAAAGTCCTGTCAAAGTCCGGTCAAAGTCCATCAAAGTCCTGTCAAAGTCCTCTCAAAGTCCTGTCAAAGTCCGATTAAAGCCTTCTCAAAGTCCTGTCAAAGTCCGTCAAAGTCCTGTCAAAGTCCGGTCAAAGTCCATCAAAGTCCGGTCAAAGTCCGGTCAAAGCCCTGTCAAAGTCCTGTCAAAGTCCGGTTAAAGCCTTCTCAAAGTCCTGTCAAAGTCCGGTCAAAGTCCATCAAAGTCCTGTCAAAGTCCGGTTAAAGCCTTCTCAAAGTCCATCAAAGTCCGGTCAAAGTCCGGTTAAAGCCTTCTCAAAGTCCTGTCAAAGTCCGGTCAAAGTCCATCAAAGTCCGTCAAAGTCCGGTCAAAGTCCGTTCAAAGTCCGTCAAAGTCCTGCCAAAGTCCTCTCAAAGTCCGGTCAAAGCCCATCAAAGTCCGTCAAAGTCCTGTCAAAGTCCGGTTAAAGCCTTCTCAAAGTCCTGCCAAAGTCCGGTCAAAGTCCGGTCAAAGTCCGGTTAAAGCCTTCTCAAAGTCCTGTCAAAGTCCGGTCAAAGTCCATCAAAGTCCGTCAAAATCCTGTCAAAGTCCGTCAAAGTCCTGTCAAAGTCCGGTTAAAGCCTCCTCAAAGTCCAGTCAAAGTCCGGTCAAAGTCCATCAAAGTCCGTCAAAGTCCGGTCAAAGTCCATCAAAGTCCGTCAAAGTCCGGTCAAAGTCCGTCAAAGTCCTGTCAAAGTCCGGTTAAAGCCTTCTCAAAGTCCTGTCAAAGTCCATCAAAGTCCGTCAAAGTCCGGTCAAAGTCCGGTCAAAGTCCTGTCAAAGTCCTCTCAAAGTCCTGTCAAAGTCCGGTTAAAGCCTTCTCAAAGTCCTGTCAAAGTCCGGTCAAAGTCCATCAAAGTCCGGTCAAAGTCCTGTCAAAGTCCTCTCTAAGTCCTGTCAAAGTCCGGTTAAAGCCTTCTCAAAGTCCTGTCAAAGTCCATCAAAGTCCTGTCAAAGTCCGTCAAAGTCCGGTTAAAGCCTTCTCAAAGTCCATCAAAGTCCGGTCAAAGTCCGGTTAAAGCCTTCTCAAAGTCCTGCCAAAATCCGGTCAAAGTCCAGTCAAAGTCCGGTTAAAGCCTTCTCAAAGTCCTGTCAAAGTCCGGTCAAAGTCCATCAAAGTCCATCAAAATCCTGTCAAAGTCCTGTCAAAGTCCGGTTAAAGCCTTCTCAAAGTCCGTCAAAGTCCTGTCAAGGTCCTGTCAAAGTCGGGTCAAAGTCTGGTCAAATACCAGTCAAAGTCCTGTAAAGTCCGGTCAAAGTCTTGACAAAATCCAGTCAAAGTCCAGTTAAAATCAAATTCAATTAATCAAGTCCAGTTAATTTTGACGCGTAACAGAAAAATCTGACGCATAACCGAAAAATCTGACGTAACCGAAAAATGAGACGATTTTTATTTTTTCCACGCACAGCGATTCATTTTTATACAGGGTTATTTTTAAAACACCAGCAACCTCGCAGGGGTAGATTCCTAAGGTTATAAGCTACTACTTTTGTTCTACGACTTTTGATAATTTGTTAGATTTTATTTTCATACAAAAATAAGTATTCATTTAATTTCCGTCTTGAATATTAACAACGCGCATCGCAGATTACGTAAACAAATACGCGAAGCGTGGGGAACCGGGCTAGCGCCTACGACCTTGACCGCTGAGTAGCTGACGGCCGCTTTGAAGTCGTGCGCGCACGCAAAAACACGACACAACAAAAACTTGTAAAATCATTTTTTTTTAAATATATTGAGTTATATCCAAACTCGTAGAACAAAAGTTGTTCCGTATGAGGTCAGCTATCTGGTCCTGCGAGGTTGCTGGTGTTTTAAAATTAACCCTGTATATAGATTTAATTTAATTAATTTAATGTATTTACATGAACGACTATCGCGCGTGTGCGCGCAAAATCATTTTAAATATGTAGTTATAAAAAGTAATCAAGTAATCATGATTGCAACTACAATTAGTAGTTAGTAATCAAAATTTTTAACTACATTTTTGATTTTTTTATGTAGTTATTAGTTATGATTACTAACTACTTTATGTAATCGTAGTTAGTAATCAGTAGTTAGATTACATTTTGCCCAACACTGACTCGAATACGGTTTTAACATTTTCCAATGTGTTTTATTCAGCTATAAAGTTCGTTTGATATGGAAATATGGCTTTATTTATATCGGATTATCAATTATTTTAAGTACCTACTAGTACCAGCTATTTGGTAATTAAAAACTACAAACAGAACGTTTAAATTCCATATATATAATAATATTTCATCAGGATATTATGTTTTGTGGGGAAGCACGAAGTAGATCTATTGTGGCCAAGTTTACATAGCTGTTGCGGATAATAAAAATGATATAGATATTATTCTGCCATTAATTAAGTAGGGCACATTTGTCATACGCCACGTAACTCCGCATTGACAAAATATATGAAATGCATACTTTAAATTAAATATTTATTAATCGGTATTATAAACGTAAAATATATATTTTGGAAAAAAGATTGTTTTAGAATGCGGTTGTACTCAAAGAGTTCTACTAACGGAGTGGAAAACCCAAAATTTTTCGAAAATTTTTCTAGTCAGTATACGAGACGTAGCTTTAAAATTAATAAACATTTAGAATATATATTTGCTGGTGGCAGGATATTCATATGGTGTTAAAAACGGCTATAGTGACCCATACAACTTATGTGGACCGTGTTCTAAGATCAGCCAGTGTATATCTGGTGCTCCCGAGGGGCTTGCACATGATTTCATAGTTGGTTGGGGCGAGTATAGGGGCACATATTTGTATCCCTTTGTATTCCCTGTGTCTGCATCGGTCTACCGCCTATCCTGTCTCAGATCTCTCAATTTGCTTCTTCCCTATCTGGAGTGGGAAAAAGCGTTTATATAGGCCGGTTGATTCCGGTGATACCCTATAAATTAATTGTTTGTCGGTGGTTGCTGGTTTTTTGGACTGCACTGCGCTTACCATCAGGTGTAGTGCAGTCACTTTGTCGTGCTCGGATAATAAAAATCTATCTCTTTAACTCTATTTTAAAAGTGACGCTGACGTACTATCGTGGCTAAGTTTAAATAACTGTTGTGGATAATAAAAAAATAATATATTCTGCTGACCTTAATTTAGAGTAGGGCACACTTGTTGTACGTCACGTAACTCTGCATTGACAAATTTAATATACATATTTTTAATTAAAGATTTTGTTTAATATTTGTCATTGGATGCTTTATAGAAAAAGATTGAGAATGCGATTGTATTACGCAAATAGTTTTCAATTAAATTTGGCAGGCTAGCTCTGCGCTAATTTAATAAAAACAAGGTCTTAGATGCCAGCAAATTAGTAAATTACAAATTGAGCAGTATAGTTTTAACAAAATCAGTGATAAGCGCTATATACTAAACTGATTTGAATGCGAATTTTAGTTACTCGTGAATATAGAGTGAATCAAAGAGTCAAATAACCATTTAATATACGAACATAATTATTTTATTGTTAGTGCTCCCAGATCTCAGATAAAGAAGCTGCCACCTCATGCTGGATTTCCGTGAGACTGTACTAAGACCAACAGAGACTTCAGTCAAGCGGACCTTGGAAATAAAGACTGGCGAACGCGCTCTGCGACAAAAAATGTGTGTTTACGCGTAATAGCACAAATGTGATTTTACACAGCGTAACAATGTGTCTAGTTTCTTATCTAGTACTACGTGTTATAATATTACAGTAGTTTTGTGTATAAATCACTTGTTAGCGTCACTGTTGACTGTGTTTGGACACGTACGAGAATCGAATATCTAGATCTTACGTATATATTAGTAATATAGTTATTAGTTACGTAATAAATTAGATCTAGATATCTGCTAAGCTAGTGCTTAGCAGGAAATTTATCTGAACTGATGTTTTTTCGGCTGTGACCAACAATATATTAGTATGAAAGCATATTTATCTATCCGAATAGATAAATGTGATAATATCTTTTACATAAGATATATTAAATAATATGTTATAGGTATAATTCCTTGCTGAATAACTGCGAGTCCATATTTCAGAATTCACGGTTGGTATGTTATAAGCAACATTATTTTTCTAGGTATATATTTTATAGTTATATTTAGAACTAAAATAATTGGGTATTACAGTCACGGTTTGTTTCTGGCAAGAAATATTCAATTTCTTATTATTATTTTTGTCTGCTGTATTTAACTATTTCATAATATAAGTTCCTATGGAATTTTAATCAAATCATCAAATAAAATAAAAAGTAAGTAAATACAACAGTTACACACATAGCCCTCACAGTAAAATACGAGTTGTGTCGTGGGTGTCAGGAACTAGAGACTTTCTGTCTCACAACACTCAGACCCGAAACAAATGTTTGTGGATCACACAAAAATTTATCCTGGTGCGGGGATCGAACTGACGGCATCTCGTTTCACCGCCGGTTACTCGCCCACTGCACCAAGGCTGTCAAATGTACAGTATATGCCTTATAATCTTATAAAATTTGCCTACCCATACATATACTAGTATATATCTTACAGAGGTATCATTATTGGCATATTTCTAAGCCATATTACTCGGTTATTGTTCAATAAAATCTGAAGAATAGGCAACATTACAAGGGCTTAACAAATCGATGGAGATCCAGAGATTATGTTCGCTATTAATTTACGGAAATTACGTTCGGCCTCATACGGCGTAACCCTTCGAGAAAATCTATTCCTTTATGCAATCAATAAAGACATTATTTTCTGCTTGAATAATAAAACGATCACGTTCGCCTGATGGTAAGCGCCACGATTTTATATAAACAGAAATAACATTACACAGATCTTTACAAATGGCATTGGACTGCGATCGTCACTCCTAGACATAGGTTGTTAAGTCTCAATAATGCCTAGTAATTTCACTGGCTTCAATTTCCTACAATCCAAAATACAACAGTGCTTACATACTACTGTTCTCCGAGTGAACTAGACAAAGCGGTGGTATAATCCAGCCTATCACCTAGTACGTTTTTTTATTCTGTCACAGCAAAGTGATTTAGCTGGTCCTGATGTTAAGTACCAAAAAATGGCAACTGTCACAAAAATTTAATAATTTTGAGTTGATGCTATGCCAGTAAACTTAAATTTTGACATGGACATTTTAAGTGAAAAATGAGAAAATCGTCAAATTTTTTTGCATTTTCGAAGATTTCGTTTTTAAATTGTCTTTTGAACCTAAGATTGCCCTTCTTTTGTCAAAATCTCAAACGAATTTCTAAATTCGTAATCTAAAATAGGTACGCGTGAATTAAAGACCTCCTCTCTTATTTTTAATCGGTTAAAATGTATTTCTTTCCATGGAATTATAGAAGGTGAACATTTATCAAAAATGGATCAACGATCAGACGTGTTTTTCAAATCTAGAAACACTAATGATAGCCCGCATTTAAACATTAATCTCTCTGTCACAGCCCTGTTAGATTTTATCACGCTATTTTTGCTAGTGGGCTGATGTTACCTGATATACATTTGTAGCTGACTGTATAGTGGCTACCATATACACATGGTGAACAAGGGCCATACCTTAATAAAAAATAATCATCAAAATCTATTTAAAAAAATCCTGAGATAGAGCCCAAATCCCCCTCCGCTTCTCAATCCCTTAACCCTTTCCTTTAAGGTCGGCAACGCGCCCGCGTTTCTTCTGGGCGCACATGGGCCGTGGAGATCACTTACCACCAGGTGACCCACTTACTCGTTTGCCGGCCTATACTATAAAAAAATATGAAACAAACCTTGCTGTCAGAAAACCTACAAATTCAAAATCTACGAATAACGATGGTAAAGTGGTAGATCTCTTCACATTAGTTTAATAGACGATATAAATTTTTTGACGAAATATTTAGAATAAACGTTTGTAATGTTTATGTGTTATGCTTACAAGGTGGTAGGTCCCTCGTATGCTCCTCGTATCCTCGTATATGAGGCCGCCTGGGTTTGTACCACCGCTTTGTCCATTTCAGCCGCCAAGTCACAGTGTGTAAGCACTGCTGTGTTTCGGTTTAAAGGACATTGAAGCCAGTGAAATTACTGGGCATTATGATACTTAACATTTTATATCGCAGGGTGACGAGTGCAGTTCAGTGCCAGGTAGTGATTTGTAATTCAAAATTCTGTGTGGTGTTGTTACTGTTTATGGGCAGGCGTGGCGCTTACCATCAGGCGAGCGCCTTGGTCGTCTCGTCATTCAATAAAAATATATTGTCGTCTTTATTAGCCAGTTTATTTTCGTTATTTATTACTATGTTGCATCACTGGTGTAAACAAGCATAATGCTACCGCTGTTTCGTAGTGTTATCATGAAAATTGCACATTTGTTTTTTTGAATAGTTGTGGTGTACATACAATATGCGCGTACTTTAGAATTTTATATGAATTTCTCGTTTAAATTGTAAAAGTTTGTTGGGTGTATTATTTATTTATCTATAAAAGGTACGCATCACCTATTCTTGATATCACCTTTGGGTAAATTTCAAACACTTGGCAAATGTGATATCACAAAAACAAGTGACAAATTAATAGATTAAACTAGATTTATAGCCTCTAATCAAGCGGTGCCTTTTTAATCTCACAGTAACAGCGTCGTCGAGTGCTCTACGGCGGCTGTAAAATCTGTTCCATTATCTTTATGCTTTGATGATAAAGTAACTTATGAAATTATGAACCTTGACGAGGTACGGGGCATTACCCTAGAGACTTTAGCCCGCTATGCATAAAATATTCATTTTAATTTACATTTATTTATCCATGTTTTAAATTTCTGAGGGAGCGTCCTTTTGTTTTATATTCTGGTGCAGTGGGAAAGAGGGAAAGACAGGTCGCGTATGGAAATAGTAGGTACCTACATGTTTGAATAACTCGTTATTATTTTTAGTGTACTTGGACGTTGTGTTTAATTTTGTACACCGTTTGCATCAGGACGGTAAATATACATTCAGCAGTCTTATCCACGAAGAAATTAAATTGGCTATTCTTCCGAAATATATGTACCGGACTTAGACCATGGCATAGAATTAAATTATTGTAAAATTGGCTACATAAAATTCAATAAACTGGGCATTTTAAAGTTTGCCGAAAACTTATTTTGTTAACTATTTTTTGTAACATGTCAGCGAGTGTGGATAGAGGTCCTCATGAGTTGGTCAAAATAAATGATATATTATGTTACTAAAGTAAGCTCTGCCTGTCTCTGACTGCCTCGGTGACGTATTTGTATTGCGCACGTGGTACGGCTGCTGTGTTGAAGTCCCGGGTAAAAGTGATTTTGGGTGTTTCTATCATGAAATGCTCAGTATCTGCTTGCAGTCTAGAATTGTGCCCCGTATGGCGACAGGCTCGCCGCCTATAACATGATGGGACGGAAATACGCACAGCGAAATGTGGGTGTACTGCTTACACCTCTGCTTACCCCTTCGTGTATTACAGGCGTATATGTACAAACGTATACAACATTGTTGAATAGAACTATGTGAATTTATAGTGTGTAAATTCGTACATGTAGCAATTTACTCGGTGTTTGCACACTTCAATTACATTCAGCTGGCTCATCTTATTGGAATAGTAGTTTAATACGTCTATGTTTAATATTGAATCTACGTTTGATTGAATACAAAAGTAAAACATATTTTTGCCTATAAAATGTATTACCGCAAGTGCAGAGTCGCGTTGTAAAGTTTTGGGACAAAACTTTTGTCTACAGCATTAGTACCCAAAGTGGTCCAGGTGGACCTGCAGGGGTCTATGGAAGACTCGATGGGGGGCTACGTATGAGAAAAAAGTCTGGTCTACGGCATAAATGTGAAGGTTGGACTGGGGTGGCACTACTGTCACACAGTAAACATATAATGTGGGTGTTTCACACGGTGGACTACAGTTAGTACCTGCGGTTTGGTCAAATTATGTATGTGTGTCATAATTTTTTATGTATGGATGATATTCGAGAAGGATCCCCGCACCAAGACAAGCATTTGTGTGATTCACAAATATTTGTTGCGGTCTGGGTGTTGTGAGACCAAAAGTCTCTCGTTGTTCCTGATTGCTATGACAAAAGACTCGCATCTTACTGTGGGGTCAGGACTATGTGTGTGACTGTTGGCTGTATTTATTTAACTGCATGTAATTTTGGTTAGACGTTTTATTACTTGAACTTCACCCACAAACTTCCGGAAAGTCTTTCATTACTCGTTATTGCTTTATTAACCAATAAATTTTATAAGACGATCGTAATATTGTGCGGCGATGAAATATCTATTGATGAAATCAATGTGTAAACAAACCTACACCACTTAAAGGTTTGTTATGAACATTGTTTACGTTCGGTGCATTGCGTCTGAGAGGTTAACAACTTCCTATCTAGTGTTTTGTGTTATAAATTAACAATGGTATGTCCCTTTTAAACTGTCCTTGTCGTCTTGATATCTTGGGTGTGGATTCATAAGTATCAACGGGTGAATAACTTCTTTTTTAAATGCCCTCAACCAAGAAGTGATTACTTACGGCGAGAAGAACCTCGTCGTAAGGAATCTTCCACCTATATATATAACGAGCGAGTGGGTCACCTGATGGGAAGTGACCTCCACTTCCACCACCGATACCAGAATACCAGAAGAATCATAGGCGCATTGCTAACCTTAGAAATGTCTAAAACACTAAAGATTATGCTATATTTGCAGATTACGAGTAACTAGGTTCTAAATAAATAAACACACAGATAGTCCTGTCTTCACACTAGCCTGACCTGTATCGTGGGTATCAGAAACTGCGTGGGATTTGCGATCCCACAACACTCACACCCGACTCACTTACTTTATACTTGCTTTACGCCTCTGTGTATCCTGCGATTGCTCAGTGAATATCATGCAAAAAATATTTTCCTGTTTGTTACGCGTTTCACATTTTTGTTTACTACGTGTAATAGATAAAATGTATGATGCAATGCATAGATAATTCCGTATCTGCGTGATTTTCCCAGCTTTGATTCATACCCTTCAACATTATCAGTCGCATAGTGATTTATGTTCTGAGATCAGATATGTGTTGCTGTATATTAAATAACATTCGCTTTATGTCTATGGTTTGATATGATTTTGAAAAATGTTTTTGCTAAGATAGAATTGAATGCGCGAAATAAAGAATGTTGTTTTCGAGAAATATATTAATTTAGCCATCAAAAGAACATTGCACGTTTTTGTTCTTAGATATTTTTGTTATATTAAATCTTTTGTTACTGTGACGATAACGGTCATGAAAGATTTGTGTGACAGTGATGCGTTTGACGTCATCTTATCAACAACGTGTTATGGAAAGATGTGATCATATTTTAGGGTCGTTACGTGCACCTGACTAAAATTTCGAGCTAATTTTCATCACTCGTTTATTAGGATCGATCAGATTGATCACATCACTATAATTATATTATTTGCCTTCCTTATACCTTTTTGGAGGTGTAACGGTTATGGCTTTACCGGCTTTACGAACTAGCGTTGAGCCGCAAGGGGGAGATGGAAAGCATCCGGACGAGCGCTGGGCCGAGTCCTTAGCACTATATTATATACCCGATGCTATATTATATGCCGACAATACTAAGTAAAAACCCCGCGGTGGCTATCTTCGGCGTATTAGGGACGGCCCCGGGTTCTCGAGGCGAGAAGCGCCCCTGTCCTTCTTTATACCTAGATTTTAATCGTATCAGCTGTTTATCATTTAGTGTTGTGCAAAGATGCAGGTCGAATTTCGATATGTTACTCGTTCAATAAAAAAATAAAATGTTTTATTTATATCCTAGCAATGCAAAGGTGGGTGAAATACTTATATCTTACACTATTGGTTACACTTTAATTTAACCATACATTTTTGTAACAGGTAGGTACAGAAAGATTTACAATATCCAGTTAATTTATTTATACCATATTTTTTATTGATGAAAATTCTATGCAGCTTCATATGTTTTACGCCACAGAACTAGTAAATCTTTGTTTAAAGTTTAAGTTTAAAAAAAAATGTATATCTATTGGGGCTTACAAACATACCTAATACCGCCACTATTAAGTATCGTGGAGATAGATAATAGTAAGTATGACATCTATGAGAAATACCATCTTATAAATACTCTCGCCACTACGGAGACCTCATTTATCAGTCGACCAACGAGTAAACAATACTCCAATATTTCAGCGTCTTCCGTGAGCATTCTTCATACAAGCTATATGCGGTCTCAGTCTAGCTATGTGGGGCTAGATAGATAAACTATGAACACGAAACACCACAACAAGTAATGGTTGACAATATCTACAGATTTTGTTATTTATATATTGCAAAGTGACTGCACTAAACGTGATGGTAAGCGCAATACAGTCCAAAAATCCAGCGACCACCGACAAACAATGAGCTTATAGGTGATCGGAGTTTATCAGGAGAATCATGCAGGCCTAAATGCTTCTTCACACTCCAAAAAGCGAAGAAAAAAATCTAGGGGCCTGCAACAGGACAAACGGATTACCGATGCAGTCACAGGGATTCAAGGATGCACCCATATACCCGTTTCAACCAACCATCAATTCAAGTTGCAAACCCCTCGGGAGAACCGAATATGTACTGGCTGATCCTGGAACGTGATTCACACAAGGAGTTTCACTATGGCAGGTTTTAATACCATGTGTACTGTAGTACTGAAAACAAATGAACAACTTATAAATACGTGAACCAGTGCTTCTTTTAACCGTTGCAACGAATTGTGCTAGCCACACTCCACTCTTATTGAAGTATACGTCTGGATAGAACATCATTTTGAGGATTTTTAAATATAATATGCAAAGAAGATATAGAGTCTATTCTTGGATTTTAACATACATCTTCGAGAACATAGTCGAATTTATTACCACTCACCTATGAACCCCTTCTATCATTAATAATGTCTTCATCTATTGAGTTCAGGTTTAAAGATCTTGCATGTTGAAAAAGTCTAGCTTTTGTGTGGATGCTTAATATATGTAATATGTATGTCACTCTGAACTTATCGGTATTCTGAAAAGAGGATTGATTTTCCTAAAGATTGATGTGTTAGAGGACGAGAAAAGGGCGTGTTTCAATCTTATTCCACGAGACACGGTATCGTTTATATCTTTAAATATTGTCACTTCTTACTAGGTGGTAGGTCGTATTCCAGACTATCTGGGTTGGCACTACCGTTTTGTCTATTGCTGCCGCAAAGCAACAGAGTGAAAGCGCAATTGTGGTTTAGTTTCAAGGACAATGAAGACGGTTAATTTTCTGGGTATTATAAGGCTTAACATCTAAAGGCTCGGGGTGACGAGCGCAGTCCATTGCCGTGCTGTTTCTGGTTGTCGTCAAGCGTTACGCTTACTATCAGTCTAGTGACTTACTTGTTTTGTCATCCAGACAAGAGACCTCAGCACAGCAGTCGTACGCATTATAACTGCGCCACTGAGGCAGTATTTTCTTTAAAGAATATTTTTTTAAATTATGCTGTTAAATAAATTGATTAGTGTAAGTTATTTTCCAATTCATTGTCGATTGGTTACTGATGCTATATTTTTTATTACATAAGTCTTAGTCAGATCGAAAGTAAAACAAAGATAATACTTATCTTTGTTTACTTTTGAACTGACTTGTCATAAGCGCTATTTCAACAGCCTACATGATCAACAAACGATTTTATTCTCTTCATCTAAGTACTATGTTGTTATAATGCATTTTGTGTACCATTTAGGAATGGGTAACAGAATCCTATCCGATGTGTAATCTTATCGTTGGCCTATCAATACGTTAACAGCACCCATTCACCGGCTCTACAGATAGCGGCACTCATGTAACGTTGAGCTAGATACGTATTGCCTGAATGAATATCCCACTTGTGGCTGACATTATTGTCGAAAAGTGTCGATATTTAATTTTATCCGCCACAATGACCTCCGTGGCCCAGTGGGCGGGTAGCCGGCTGTGAAGCGAGAGGAGGCTGCAAAGCGTGCCTTTGATTCCCGCACTGAGACAAATGTTGGTGTGATACACAAGTATTTGTTTTGGTATTTTTTTCTTAGAACATAGGCTGGCAAATGAGTAAGAGGGTCACCTGATGGTAAATGATCTCCAACGTTTAGTACGCCCACAATAACAGAAGAATCATGAGCGCGTTGCAGACCTTAAAGAAAACGGATAATTATGGATTGGGAAGGGAAGGGGATTTTGGCCTCCGGATATCTCACTCACCGTACGAAACGCAGCAGCATGCCGCTAATTTATGTCGGTTGTCTGTGAGACAGTGGAAACACCCGCTCGAGCCGGCCCATTCATGCTGTAGACAAAGCTGTCTACAGCTTGGCTCTACCAATCATAGCACAAGGTCTGGATATGTTTTCTCTCGGAGCGGTTGACACCAGACAGGCAGTCGGTTGTAAAAATTTCAAGCCAAATCTTCCGTGACCCAAACAAATACCCCATGGCGGACAGTAATGCCGCGATATCATCTAATTAAAAACGGATCTAAATTGACGGCTTGTTATAAAACCTAACAATATAAATCAGAAATTCCACGATTCTCACATACCTTATATTTATTCTATACTTTATATTATATATGAAACGCAAGCCTATTATGAATAAAAAAAATACATAAATTAATGTCGCTCTTATTTTTGTAAAAATATTAACACCCAGCATTATTATTAAGTCTTCTCACACAATCGAATAAATATGGCCACGAGCAACATTATTGGTGATCGATGACCGAGAGTTTCTTTTATTTCTCTTCTTAGTTGTAACAGATGGCAGAACTTCTATTTGGCTGAAATTATTTACCACATACTGACTGTTATCAATAACACCTTTATTCTAGTCGGGTTTGGCAAGTTGCTTACTTAGTAAAAGGTTACATTGTGAAATCGATGTTGTGGTAGTAATTTATTTTACTTGTATTCAAGGCGGATTTTCGCATACGTAGGACTTAACTATCTCGTATGGCAGTCGCGCTGTAGATAATTTCGTCTACAGCATGAATGGACAGGCTCGACCGGATTGTTACCACTATATCACAGACAACCGACGCGATGTAAAGTTCACTATTAACCAGTGAATTAATCAGAGGTCTAAATCCAAATAATCTCCATTCTTTTTCCTATAAGGAAAGTAACGCATTCACGATTGTACTGCTATTGTGGGTGGAAAAATTCAATGAAATATTCTGGATAGTTTAGACACGGGACGTTATTTTCCGTTTTCAACTATTACTACATGCTGTATCTATTACTAAGTTATCGGTGGTTTTCAACCCTTGCACCGGTACAACAAACAAACACACGTTACCAGCTCATCGCTTAATGGCTTTATTTGACTAGATGTAGCAGCGCGCTGTTGACGCTCTTATCACAGGTTAGTGACCCGGTATTTACAAATGGTGTACTATTTCGTTAATTATTTCGTGCCATTTAGTTTGTATGTATTTTGTTATTTTTAAATTTCGTTAATAATTCTTTCTTTCTTTCTGCCTTGTGTTATCCTGGGTTAGTGCCAGGGTCCGCCTTCCTATTTAAACGCCTCCACTTCGCCGGTCTTGAGCATCCACTATAGTGAGATCATTGGATCTCAATTAATCAATTATTACATTCGTTAATAATTATTTTTATTTAATTATTTTCGTTGATTTATTTGATAATTTTAATATATTTATATGAACGGGCATTGATTTTTTTTAAACTTAGGTTCATATTGTCCTCCCACACGCGGTATATCACTATTGTCGCTTAATAGCTATTGTAATGACATCTATTTATTTTATTCTAATAAAACTATATCCACCTGACGTAATTCAGTCTTCAGACCGCGGCAGATGATATCAATTTAATTAACAAGCCATCTCAGGCTTGAAGCGTTTCGAGTCAATCACGTAATTAAGCGGCCGCATAGCTCGCTGTTCTGTTAAATTAATCTGAGATGCGGTAAATCGTATTAGAATCTATTATTATTGACGTATGTTGGTTTTGGGAACTTAAAATACCTTGTTATGTAACCCTGACACGACAAACTGATTATACTGGACTTTATAATATGTACTTGCAGTCCAAATATAATGTGGACCGCCTAGAGAATGGATGTCCCTCGACGGTCATTAAGATAGTGCCAGTCTGAAGTTACTGCCAGATAAGCTACCTGAGGAACGCGAATCGCCTGTATGAGTCACTGTGGCGGAGTTATTACTGTATGGTGGCCGTTTTAGCTAGTGTTGAGTAGGACATATAATAGACATTATAAACCACAGCATACTTTAAATCTACCGCCGAGCTTCAAGACGCCTCGCCTCATTTGAAGTGGTACCTTGTACTGACTCAGTACAAAAAGAGTTCACTCTTACAAACTCATTTAAAATCATGTCCTACTAAACACTAGTTCTAATTATCACCGAATAACAACTAGTGGTATAAGGACAGGTGGAAGAAAAGTAACTTTTATAGCGTTATGTTTTTTTTATTTGATTAAATTACGAGACGCGCAAGGCGCTCGTCTGATGGTAAGCGCCACGCCTGCCCATAAACAGAAGCAATACAACACAGAACTTTTAATTACAAAGCACTGCATGACATTGAACTGCGCTCGTCACCCCGAGACATAAGATGTTAAGTCTCATAATGCCCAGTAATTTTACTGGCTACAATGTTCTTGAAACCGAAACACAACAGTGCTTACACACTATTGCTTGGCGGCAGAAATCGACATAACGGTGGTACCAACCCAGACGGCCTCTCGCATACGAGGGACACAACACACGCACAACCATGGATCCTATACGCTACCAGCATTGGTCATAAATTCTAAAGCGCAAAATTCTTGCAGAGCTGTCGCTGAGGCAGTTCCTATAGACTACAGAAAAGAATCAACATTACGTTCGTTAAAATTGGCCCAATTTTAGCGTAGAATAAAAGAAATACGCATTTAATTCGGAACCTCTTTTTTTAATCGATTTAGAGTAAAGCGATTATTTACTCATTAGCTATTATATGCGAATAGGTGATTATCTCTCGGCTAACGATGCAATCATCGCGTGTTTGTGGGTTATTGATTACATGTTTTGCGAATGTCGATCAGGCTACTAATTCGACGTGATTCGGCATTTGCGTTAAAATATTTCTTTATCCTACCTCTAAAATGTGACTACGCTGGTACGCTACGATGGTAAGCGCAGTGAAATCGCAGAATAGTATCCACCAACGATAGACGATTAGCGTCCATTACAGGTCCCCAGAATTATGCCTGCCTAATTGTTTCATCATACTATAGTTAAAAGGCCCCATATTGTAAGAAAGAAATACGTGTCCCGACAAACTGTCCCACAGCTTAATAACACAGCAAAAGTATGATTTCACGAACTTATTAGTTCGAGCCGCGATGAGACCTTCGTGGTTTAAAAGTCAGCACGCGTGGTTCTGTTATTTATTTATTTTACACTTTAAATACAAAATGTATAAAGGCGGACTTAACGCCAAAGGCATTCTCTCCCAAGTCCCGGGCAACCTTAGGGTAATGCAGAGATGAACGAAGTATGTGCAAAAAAAGAAGAGAAGATACATAATATGTTATGAAAAAGTGAGGATAGAATAAGGTCAAACAATTCTTCAGAAGATTCACCGTGACGCAGACGCTACAATATGTTAGCGTGGTGATATCCCTATGCAGCTGTATCGGATTAAGGTCTTGGTGACGTCTGCAAAATTCACATTGCGGAACTGTCCCAAAGGTTCGGACAGTACGTGAACGTTATGTTTGAACAATATTATATGACAATAGAGAAGCGAAAAAAATGTCTAGTTTTATCATATAAGAATATAAACCGCTTCTCTGGCAACATTTTGATAGAACTTTTTATTGATATGTATAAAATTGACATCTTACGTTTCACAGAAACCTGGTTGCAGGCACACCATATGAACTTTAATGTAACTAAAACTTTAATGCTAGGGTGTCTGTGGAGGGTGCCAATTCTACTACGAGATAATGTTACATTTAAGAAAAGCAAGGACATTTCTCACTCTCTTTGTTGAGCGAGTATGTGAAGTCGCATGTGCAGAAACCGAACTATACATTATATTATGTGTATATACTTTTAGAACTCCTTTATCCAACTTAATAAAAAATATTTTAATAATTGAGGATATCTTTAACAAATTTATTAGTCAAAACGTGATGGTAGAGTCTTTGCTGTATTATATTTTTGGTTCACCATTTTAACTAATTGTTTATTTTGACCCCATCATTAATATAGCATGCGACCTAATAAAGAAATTAACAAAAGATTCAAACGTTTAGAATGCTATGCATTGTTAATATGTAGTGCAAGGAGTATAATGGACAAGAATCACTCAGAACACAGAAAGAAGACACTTTTTTCTTCTAATCGCTTACTCAAGAAAAAATAGACACAACGCCTACAAACAAAACTAAAAAGATTCAGTTTAGTTCAGTTCAGTATTGGAAGAATGGCGACATGTGAGAGGTACACAATTCCGCCAATGTCACGTAGTCAGAATTTAAACGATGGAGGTTGACCGATGTAAAACTCGCGATCAGTTCTGCCGAAGATGACCAGTGTACTAACTAAAAAGATTGAAGTGTTGCTTAATTAGTGGCTTGTGACAGAGCAACGTAATCGTACTGAAGATATAATTTATGCGTGAGACGTGGCCTAATCTGAACAAACTTAGAGAAACACTAAGAGAAAATGAAACTAGGCCGAGAACGTAATGATTGATTGTGCGTCTAAACGTTTAGGGGATCGACCTGGTAGGAATATTTACAGTTAGTTTGTGTGCTTTACGAGAAATATAGGTAACCTACACATCTTATTTTACTAATTCTATGGCTATCTTTTCTGTCATTTTATTTCTAGTATTCTTTGCACAAGCAATAAAAGTTTTTTTTATAGCATAAATCGGTAAACTAGCAAGTGGGTCACCTGATGGTAAGTGATCTCTACCGGCCATGTATGCCCACAATATCAGAAGAAATATGGGCGTGTTGCCGACCTTAAAGGAAAGGGATAATTAGGGATTGGGAAGGGGAGGGGTATTTGGGCCTCCGGATATCTCACTCACCGTACGAAATGCAGCAGCAAGCCGCTACTTTATGTCGGTTTTCTGTGAGACAGTGGTAATGACCCGGTTGAGCCAGCCCAATCATGCTGTAGACAAACTGTCTACAGCGTGGCTCTACCACTCATCAATTTAGAATTAAACATGTAATTTACAAAACACATTTGCGAAAATACGGTTGTGCTGTCCACATACCTATTACCTACCTACCTACGTAAAATATTATTACAATAATTATGGTTTCTTTTCGATTTTCGATGCAATGAGACCTACGTCTCTTATTATTTATTGGCTACTATTTTAAAGTAACGTACCCATGCGGTTTTCACAAGTTTATTATCTTTCAATATTAAAAATACGCTTGAATACTATATCTAATATTTTTCTGTTTTGTGTTGTTTGTATGCATTACATATAAATAAAGATGTTTAGTAGATTAAGCCATCTATCCTCCATACATACCCGATGTATTAATTGCGTCTCCCACTTGTTGAACCTTTACTATTTTTCCAGTAACATTAGCCGTACATTTTAATACGCACTGAAAATAACAGATGGCGCTGATAAGCAATTTCTGGTTAATATTTTCTAGCGTGCATTCCTATTCATATTTTGCAATTTGCATTTACATGAGTTTGCGTTATCGGAGATTTTAAATGGCTTTCTAACTAATTTAATTATTTCTTGTGAATGAATAAACGTGGCAACTAGTTTAGCACTTTGGCTGATAGTTTTCTAGAATATGTAAAGTGTGATATGTATATAGTTACTCGCTGGCGCTTTAATATTTTACAATACAATATGTTTTATATTGGAAGCCTTATGTAAGTAAATAAAAATTCTATTTTTCAATTGAATTTCTTTATGGAGTCTGTCTCAAGCTGTGTAGAATTTTGAATAGATTTTCTAATTTGACATGAAATTTGTCCCGCCATTACCTTGTTTAATTACAGGTCGGTGAGTTTGTCTATAAATCAGTAAAATAATTTTTAACCGACTTAAAAAAGAAGGTTTTGTCTTCGTCCTGTATGTATTTATGTATGTATGAAAATTTGACCGCGATTTTCTCAAAAATTATTATTTTGTCTAACTCACTTATAACTTACTTTATGCAATGTTTTACCAAATAAACTTAATATTATAACTTATACGCATAAACATACAGTCATTCCGGGTAACTTTGGACCAGATATCAGACAGTTATCTAAATTTTATGATTAATTTGTATGAATCATTATGCAATACATTGTAATTTTCGTGATCTTTTGTTCTTGTAAATACCACTTACATCGAAAAATGCATGCATTATGTGCAAATCCCGAGAAAAAGGCAGAAATAGTGATGGTCCAAAGTTAACTGGACTTTGGGGTAACATTGGACCATTATTTATTTTCCTCTTAAAAATCCATTTTATTTCTTTTCTTCATATTGGGTAACATTAAGCCATATTAAATGAAATTATAATTTAGAATAAAATAAATATATCAATGTTTTATGTAGAAAAATATATATTTTTATGGCTTTATAACAATATCAGTTTTATCACTTACAAACTTAACATAGGAACAGACATATTGAGATCAATTAGGTACAAATCACTACAAATATTCGGTAACAGGAATTAATTCTCATACAAAGATATTAAAAATAATAAAATAAGCAATTACTCCCCCCACTCTAGGCATAGAAAGTCATCTTGTTTATATAACGTTTCCGTGTCGAGTGATATTTTCATCCGCTATCGGCTTTTTCAACATCTTCGAATCGGTAATCTAAGTAACACATAAATTTGTTAGCCACGTCCAGCCTCCTTCATACCTTTTATTCAGAGTACTCACCCACACTGAATATGGTGATTGGCAGATTTTCGTGATGCGCCCTGGAAAAAGACTTCCTTCTTCTTGAAAAAGCAATGAGAAAAATATATGTAGATGGTATTATAACATTATTATCGAGTATTAATTCATTGTACAAAGATACCCATATTTATTTATGCACTTTTATACATAGTGTAGGATTAATATAGAATTGGACCGGTCCAATGTTACCCCAAATTTCTAACTATTTTGGATGCAACAATTATTTGAGTAATTACGAAATAACTAAGTGTGAAACAGTTAAAACAAATCATTCAAATAAAAAAAACAAACACTTTAGATCATAAAAATACTATCACTTACCGGTTTTTATCATAAAACACAAAATTATTGCAAATTGAATACTGCACTTTTTCATCAGTCAGCTGCAAGGCGGGAAAGAATCAGTTGTTTCTTTTGACACTTGACATCATGTAACTGTCAATATTCTTATTTTTAGTCTTTGGACCAATAAGTTCACGTTCGCATACACAGATTTACCAAATTTATATTCGGTATTTAAATAAAAAAATTAGAATTGTTTCAGCAGGGTGTGGTCCAATGTTACACAAGTGGTCTAAAGTTACCCGGAATGACTGTACACCAATGTCATCAATATTTTGTATATTTAATAGCCGGAAAATTCTTAACAGATTTTGATAAGTCTTTTTTATTGAAGGCGTGGGTCCCTCGCATAGGCACGAGATGCCGTCTGGTTAGTACCACCGATTTGCTTAATTCTGCCGCCGCAGTAATGTGTAAGCACTGTTGTGGTTCAGTTCGAAGGACATAGAAGCCTGTAAAATTACAGGACTTTATTAGACAACGTCTTATGCCTTGGTGTGAAGAGCACCGACCAATGCCATGCAAGTGCTTTGTAATTCAAGGGTCTGTGTGGTGTTGCTTCTGATTATGAGCAGGCGTGGCGCTTATTATTAGGCTAACGACTTTCTCATTTCTTCATTCAGGATAATAATAAAATGGTCGCCTGTTCTATGGGTAGTATGAACAGTCCACTGCGATTTCAGCGTACTAATTCTTGGTTCTCTCTTGGATCTGAGTTTTGATCTGGTCCTTCAAAGATACTGCAATTATATCTAGCCTAGTATGGAGTGCTATAGCCTGCTGACCGTTCGTCACTTGCCGTGTTGAAATAATAAAGGTAAATAAATATTCTACACAAGAGATTTCTAGCACATTTCCGGCCACATATGCTACACCATAAACATTCGCTCGTAAAACAGTTGAAAACGCTCCAGCTACTTCTGGATTTATTATCATTATAAAAGAGAAATAGTTCCAACTTAAACGCGTAATATCTTTTTTTGCTCAAATACCGATGGAGTTGTGGAGGCTTTGGATTGCTAAGTTGTGTAGTAAAAGTTGAAATGGTGTCTAAATCCAGGTAGGGTTTTGAGTATCGCTTCAAAACTTTTAGATAAGGACATTGTTTTTTTAACAGGGATGGGTTTGATGGTATTGGTTTTTTTCATTGATAAGGTATTGGTAAATTTAAGGTCACGCTGTAGACACTTTTGTCTACAGTACAAATGGGGCTTAGATCAGTACAACTGTTATAACTGTCTCACAGAAAACTGATGTGGTGTGGTAGCTTGCTTTTGCGTTCCGTACTGTTAGTGAAATTTCCTGAGGTTAAAATCCCCTTCCTCTTTCCCAACACCCTATTCTTTTTATTTAATGTCAGCAACACACCAATGATTGTTTTGGTATTATAGGTATTCATAGGTGGAGAGGATCATACGAAAATGCATGAAGATATTAATTAAATAAATTCAGTCTTATGTCAAGACCGCATAAAGTGGAAATCCATAGTCTTTACCTACCCCTACGGGAAATATGCGTGACATGTTTTTTTTTTTTTTTCATAGCATAGGCCGGCAAACGAGCAAGTGGGTCACCTGATGGTAAGTGATCTCCACTGCCCATGTACGCCCACCACCAAAAGAATCATGGGCGCGTTGCCTACCTTAAAGGAAAGGGATAATTAGGGATTGGGAAGGGGAGGGGATTTGGGCTTCCGGATATCTCACTCACCATACGAAACGCAGCAGCAAGCCGCTACTTTACGTCGGTTTTCTGTGAGACAGTGGTATCGAACCGGTCGAGCCAGCCCATTCATGCTGTAGACAAAACTGTCTACAGCGTGGCTGTACCACTCAAAAAATGATGTATGTTTGTAGATTAAAACTCGACAAGTCTATGTTTGCCCTCCAGGGGTCCTCGGGAGACTCGACGGGGATCTACGTTGGTGATCAAATCTTCACATTTTTTGTCGAGTTTTAGGAATATGGTAGAAATGTAGCTGCAGGGTGTCCACGGGAACCAGCTTAATTTTGAAAGTGGCCTATATGAAAAAAGTCTTGGGACCTCTGCTCTAGATTGACGAGGTTTATTGGATTTCACCAATCTAAAGTTACGTCATAAAGATCACATACATCTAGTTTATGCCTTGTACTTAAACTACTTAACCAGTTTTACTGTGTTTAGAATGACTTCGCACAGTAATTGTTTGAAGCCCTCCACATGACTTAGTTCCTGTACCTGCTCAGAAATTCCCATGAGTTTATGTTGATTGATTTTCTTTGAACCTATATATTAATATGATTCATATTCCTGAATATCAAAATAAATGGCTTGAATGCCTCGCTTGGTGTCGCACTTATGATGCTTACGCGGTACGACTGCTTTGCTGGGGTCTCGAGTTCGATCACTGTGTCGGGTAAAATTGATATTGGGTTTTTATCACGAGATACTTTACAAAGTTACACACAGAACTTTGAATTACAAAGAACTGCTTGGCATTGGACAGCATTCGTCACACCGAGACGTAAATTATTAAGTATCATAATGCCCAGTGATTTCACTGGCTTTAATATCCCCCAAACAAAAACACTTACACAAAGCTAAATGGTGAGACAGATAGACAAAGTGGTGATACCAAGCCAGTACGCCTCTCGCATACGTGGGGCATACCTCATAGTATATAGCTTGACCGCGGCTTGGCTCCTCTATCGCATCGTTTAATTGGATCATTAGCCGTCCCTTTACGTCCGACTTAAAACCGTATAAATAGCTGAACTACGACCCCTAGCTTTTATATTTAATTAATACATCTAAAAGCATAAACAAATCCCCGAAGTGAGTGACGTAAACAGCGCAAATCCTTGCGGAGCCGCCCGTGCGTTATAATTAATGGCGTCATAACAACGTGCTTCTAAATGGACAAAAGCAAAATGAAATTAATAACTGCCTATACATAGACTGTGAAGCGCGTCATCACTGGACGTGCTGTCGTGAAATTATGATGCCGTCAAGGCATTTTGAAAATGGAATTATTTATTTTTAAATAGGCGCGTGACGTTGATTTTGCAACTTGTTTCTTTCTGTCAAAGTTGCGCTCTCCGCCGATTAAATTTACAAGCAATAATTTTTGTTCTTTGTATCACACCTTATCTCATAAAATTTTAATTATTTTTCTACCTTCCCTACCCTACTCGTAGTAGGATCGGCGTAACATCTAACACATGTTACAGAGAGGCTTTTTAACACATGTTACAGAGAGGTTTGTGTTATTAGACTATGTTATGTTTTTTTATTAATAAAAACTGTATAATTTAATTCAATGTGCCATGTTTCACATTCAACAAGAAATGTTGGGTGGGTAATGAGTGCTGATTTTTAGACTGGTCTACTCAGATTTTATATCAATAATTGTATTATAATAATGACATTTGATTTGGATGCTTAGTGTTACTGCACAATCCTCTGAACGGACACATGTATCAATTTTAAAATAAATATAATATTGAATTAGTTTTTATTTCATCAAATGCGTTTCAACTTATGTGAATTACGTATATTTTGTGAACCTAAATGGAATTTATAAAAAAAAATTGGTGTGTGTCGTGGGACACCAGGTAGGAACGAAGTTCCTTCGGCTAATGTAGAATCGACACAAATTGCAAAAAAATCAAATTATCAACTGAAATAACAAAATAGGTCTCTTTATTTTTGTTTGACAACACAAAAATTACATAGAAATAGAATAGAAAAATAGAAATAAAAAAAAGACGTGTGGCACTCGGAGACTGCCGCGGTAAAGCTATTGTATAGCATTTTTTATCAACTTAAAAATAACGGACGGCCGTGTTCTATAATCAAAAATTCAAATTCAATTTCAAACCGCGTCTACATTTCCAAATGTCATAACTTAACCATCCGTTAACCATCTGTGTTAACGGAATTTCGACTTTAACTTTGTGTGCTAGATATTGCATATATATATGTGCATTTAACGGTTTTTATTCCACGCATTTTTCTTACGGTTTTACTATCACATTTTTTTCAGGTCGGTCACGCAGCAAAATCCCTATCCCCTCCAAGCCTGCCGTAAGGAACTTCTTCCAATAACAAAAGACCCACGGCTGAGTTACTTGGTGATACTTCTCAGACCAATGGGCATTTCTAAAGCACCAATAGATTTAAAATGACGCGTATAAGTACCCTTGGTGGCCTAATTATAAAATAAAGAATTTTACAAAAAACAGGAGAGCGTGACCAGCGACCGTTTCCATATAATTTCACACAAAGCAGCGTGTCGCTAGTATCGCTCGTCGTAATCTCTTGTCTCGGCCGTGCACCTCACCTCACCTTTAAATTATTATCGTCTATCAATATTGAAATAGTTGAATGTAATCAATCGACTTTCGCACGATTTTCCAATGTCTAAAGGAACCGATTCACACCTTTTTCGAATTGCTCACGGGTCACAGATTTGTGAGCAATAAAGGATCAGCCGCGAAATGTTTCAACAAACCCGACTTTTGTTCGCTCGTCCGTCCTTCCGGACCGGCGGAAATTTCCTAACAAATTGAAATGTCATTTGCGCCTTTGGAATTTCGATTTGATGGGTAAAGTTTTCATTACTTATGACAGGGAGTTTGCCGAGAAATAGGAATGTCTTGCTCTTTTATAAAAGCTATTACATTTTGACGATTTCTTTTCGGTGTGGTAGATTGCACACAAAATACAAATAACAGTAAATGCGAATTAATTGATCTTAATTTTGCGGTTTGTAAAAAGCAATTTTAGTAGCCTTGTCTACCTTTACCGGAATATGAATAAACGTGAATTTATTAATGTATGTAAAAAGTATCGATCTAAATAAATTGATCGTGGTAGTAAATTAATAGATACTATTTTTTATTTGATTAAATGATGCGACGAGCAAGTCGCTCGCCTGATGGTATGCGCCATGCCTGCCCATAAACTGAAGCACCACAGAACACAGAACTTTGAATTACAAAGCACTGCATGGCACTGAACTGCGCTCGTTACTCCGAGACATAAGATGTTAAGTCTCATAATGCCCAGTAATTTCAATGGCTTAAATTTCCTTCAAACCGAAACACAATAGTGCTTACACACTGTTGCTTGGTGGCAGAAATAGAAAAAGCGGTCTCAATTATTAAGACATACTACGGAACCCACAGTTCCAACGTGTAAGACCCACAGGTGGCCGATTTCAGATAAGCATTTATTAATAAAAATTTGCATTGTATTTCGCTCAAATAACGAGTATGTTATAAATCCCGCACTTTTATAATAAATTTAAAAAAGCTGTTGAAATAAATGCGAGCAGCTGAACAACTGGGAGCGATTTTTTTGGAATATAATTATAAAATGTTAATTCTACGAAGAATATCTGAGTTTGTTGATTGAAAATCTAATTGAATTCATTTAAGATATAGTACTTAGTCGAAATTACAAATTTGTATTCATATGGATTTATAATTAATTTCAGTTGTTTTAAGCGATTTTTTGATTGATTGCTTGATCTATGTATATAAATATTGATAAAGTAGAAATACAAAATGAATTTGGTTATACAAGAGTTTTTAGATTTGCAAACACAAATTAACTGGTATTTGAATTTAAACCCGATATGGACATCCCTTAGGATTTAAACAAATTAGCTTTGAAGATGTCTCGTTAGTCGTTATGGTGGCTCCGAAGTTAGTCACTTAAAGTCTCTCTTTAGTCTCTTAAAAACAATAACTGCTACATCCCTCTTGATTAACTCTAGATTAGCTATTAACATTAAGACCGTTACAAATCGAATCCAAACGTTATACACGATAATATTTATGAGTGTAGAGCCACGCTGTAGACAGTTTTTTTTTACAGCTTGAATGGGCCGGCCCAATCGGATTGTTACCAATATCCCGCAGAATCTATACTTATAAAATAACATGTCCTGACTGACTGACTGATTCATCATCGCCGAGCGCAAACTATCAAAGCTACAAGTATGAAATTCGGACTGTATATTCATTTTGTTATGTAGGCACCCGCTAAGAAAGGATTTTAGAAAATTCCACCCCAAAGGGGCAAAATAGGGGATGATAATATGTATGAAAGTCCGTCATTTTGAAAGTTGTTTGTATTTCAGTTATTGACGTAAAACAAATAAACACGCGTTACAGGAATTTTGGATATTTTAGTTAATAAGAGATGAAAAGGGGGGTGAAAGTTAGTGCGAAAGTGAGTTTGTTTGTTACGCTTTCACGCCTAAATCACTGAACCGATTTTAATGAATTTATCTACAGAGACAGATGAGACCCTGGAGACTGTTAGAGGCTACTTTTATCCCGGAAAATGCTGTTCACGCGGGCTGAGCCGCGAGCAAAAGCTAGTTATACATAAGATTTTGTATTTCCTCAAAAAATTTGGATTGAAAGGCCAAATTAAAAACAAACCCACTGAGATGACACATTTATGCTGTGGGACATTCAAATTGTCTACAGCGTTTATTTACCACTTAAATATCTGATTTCTACAGATTTTAATATTGTACAAAATATGCACTTCAAATAAAACATGCACGTCGGTAGATTAGCTTATGAATTTCATCCTGAACGAAATGACTACTGTGGAGATGCAAAAAGCAAGTATATTAAACCATATTATTATAACTCACTTTCATAAAATCTAATACGAATGATATGTACAATGTACGTTGTACACGTATGCTGTCTTCCTTTAATCAGACATCCAATATTAAAACAGACATTTATACGACTTCTTAATAGTGGACAAAGCTCCTATCATTTCTCTGAGATTTTATAATATCTATCTTGTGTTGTATTGTCCCATTGTTGAGAACGAGTCTCTACGAATAAGGGGTATTTCGTCGTTTCGCACCACTAGTAGTTCACCTCGCCACAATCGACCACCAATTGTTTTTTTTAATGGGGTTTTTCACACCTTCATGCAAATCATTGAATGATTTTCTATTTATCGGTAATTCGGACCGTGGTGACTGCCACGCCGCTCATGGCTAATAACAGGCTGAGACGTAGAATCGCTTTCAATAAGAAATTTGAATCTAGGAACGCTGTAATGTGTGAAATTGCAAGCAATTTACTAATTGATCAATAAAAATTGATTCGTGTGAACCCCCTATATCTTCAGGACAGCTATAGAGATTAATGAGGCCTGTGGCATAAGTTAATCCACTTGATAGAGCTAGCTGGCTTATTAGAAATCGGTGAAATCAGATTCGCGAATCTAGGTTTCCCACGCCCTTATTTTTGTTCTTTTTAAATTATTTTTTCCTTTTGTTGGGTTGTTTTTAAAGAAGACTACGCGTATGATTCTTCTGGTATTGTAAGTGTACATGGGCGGTGGAGACTTACCATCAGGTGACTCACATGCTCGTTTGACGGTCTATGCTATAAAACAACGAATACGCATAAAACATTAGTATACTTTCGTTCAGTTCTTACCAGACGATGTTTGGATAATAATAATCGGGCAAGATTTATCAGCCAAGAATATTTCACTGCAAAGTATTACCATCCGCAAAAAACTTAATTGACTAAGTCTATACGGTCCCTAAATCGTGTAAAAAAATCCTAAATGCCTGGAAATAGAATTTGTTACAGATATGGGATAGACTCAATTTCTATCATGGGTCAGAACAGTTTGGCAAACCATTGATGCACTAGTTACATCGCTGCCTACGCCTTGGTGGATATACGTAAGATTGTTGTACTACTTAAAGCAAAATTCACACGTATGGATTATATTATGTTACAATAATATCACCTTATGGAAGATTGTGATTTTATCTTCTTCACTGAATTTTCAATAGATTAGATACCATGTGATCGTTCAGGCTGTCTTAGGTAAGATAATATTTTACACAAATATAACTAAGTGCTTGCCCCATAGGGTTATGATCAGTCAATGTACTTTCAAGACTGTTGTCTTTGACTTAGCAATTGTGTACTCATAATACACTTTAGTTGTAGCTTGTAATATTCGTAATAAATGATGTATTAATATTAGGTTTATATGTGTATTAATGTTAAGTTTGTATTTATTATTAAATTAATAAAGATTTCACTAAACTTGCAACCTAACCTAGTAGCCAAGAGCATAAATCAACTAATTGCTTTTTAATATCGCCTTGTGACCGCTGAGGTACCGTATTATCAATATGTCCCTGGTTCTCGAAAATGGACATGCAAAGCTTTATTGGGATCGATTTATCATCACGGACAGGACTATTGTTGCCAATAAGCCTGATATTGTTGTAGTAGATCGATTAGCGTGACGGGCATTCTTGTCAATGTCACCGTTCCGCATGACGAAAACCTCGTTAAAGCTGAAAAAGACAAACTGTCCAAATATTTAGACCTGGCACACGAGGTTACTGACATATGGGATGAGGACTCTACAACTTTTATCCCGATAGTTGTTTCTACTAATGGATTGATACCAACGAGCCTCGACCAATACTTTCAAAGGCTCTCTATTGGTTATGGGTCAAGAGCCAGATTCAGAAAGCGTGTTATTAGACACGGCACGCGTTGTGAGTAGGTTCCTCACTCTGGGGTCGTAACCACCGGTGGCTTGCGTCATAAGCCTCGCTATTGGAGGGTGATATATTTATATTTTTAAATATTTAGTTTTTAGAAATGTCAGATATAAATATGTATAAAAAAGCCTTTTGAAATAGAGAGTACTGTACGTATGTCACTAAAGTGACTTATAATTTCATTATTTCTGTCGAACGATTGATAACAGATAATTAAAAATCCTTTAACATTGCCAATGTATATTTTCAAACAGAAAAATAAAGAGCCCCTCTCTTTTCTTCTGTTGCCCCAAGAGTTGAGCAAGAGGGTCACCTGATAGTAAGTAATCACTCGCCCATGGACACCATCAATAGTATAATGCGTATATTTTACGTATTTATAAACACCCCTTATATTATGAGAAAAATAATTATAAAGATGAGTGGCGATAAAACAAGGATTAGGATCTAATTTAGCGGATAAAGTTTAGTATGCAATAACGGGAATATAGGAACAGCGGGTGGCGGTGGACACCAAGCCTTATAATGTTAATCCTATGTCGTAAAATGAACCTTATTACATCCTGTGATACAAAAGACAATAGGTATATAATTGAATAGTTTTCGTGAAGGCAATTTTACTTACTGGAACGGTGTCTTTTCATATTTTTTATCCTGGTATATTGTACCCTGGTAAAGTGACTACACTAAACTTGATGTTAAATATAGTGCAGTGCAAATATAATGTTGACCACCACTGTTGACCATGTCAACCGACACTATGTCCCTCGACGGTTGGTAGAATTATGCCGGCCTGTAGTTACTGGATTTACATTGGTTTACCCAGGTACGAGATTCGCTTAAGCGAGCCACTATGACGGGTTTTTCATCATGTGCACGGTGGTCGCTATTCAGTCAGTACAAAAATAACAGGTTCCCACCGGAAAATAGCTAATACTACCAAGATCGAATGACGAGACGAATAGGTTGCTCGCTTGACGATAAGTCTGCCCATAAACATTAGCAACATTACCTAAAACCTTGTATTACAATGTACTCCCGAGACGATGACCACATATAATTTTCGCTTTGAAGGACATTGGAGCCAATAGAATTACTCTGCAATGTGAGACTTAACGACTTATAACTCAGGATGCTAAGCACAGTGCAGTGCCATGCAGTACTATCTAATTTAAAGTTACGGGCAGGCTTGGCTCTTACCATCAGGCAAGCGGATTCGTTTTGAGAATTGTATTAATAATCTAAATTTAACGGCCGCACTCAGAGACGTCATTTAATTTTAATTGGTATTTAGTTTCGTAGAAGTCGAATAATTCAGCACTAAGTGTTAGTTATTGCTATAAGCTTATTATGTACTGAGTACAGAAATATTTTTAATTGACATCTAGGAGAAATATTCGATTTCCAATTTCTAAGAAATGGCTAATTGTCAATCAAAGCTAATTGACGTCTTAGCGTCGCTTAGTTAGCCTTTATGTTATGTGTTATGTTACATAGATGCATCGTGAGCAAACAAAGCTGTTGTACTTAATGTTTGGTGGACCCTGGCACTAAGCCGACGAACATTAAGCAAAGAGAAATATTTGGTGTTGTCACAACAAAATAACTGAAGAGTTATCTCCGCCTTTTAAAAGACTAAAGAGCTAAGTAGTTTGTTCAGTTAAAATTCAGTTTAAATTTAATAGAAACGTGAGTATACATTGTCTCGAAAGTTTATGATTTCTTTATAAAACTCAACAGAATATCTTATAAATTTCTTTGCACTTGCATAACAAAGACAAAGGATTTTTAAAGTAATTTATTATATAAATTGACAAAAAATGTCTTTTAAAATTAATTCATTTATCTTAACTCAAGTAGTTGTTTTTATTCTACATTTTATGTCGACATTGATTTAATTTGAATAAAATTAGATTAATAATGGAGTTGTGACACACTTTTTTGTAGTGAATTATTTATGTAGAGCCGTGGTGAAGACAGTAGGAATGGATAGGCGGGCTTGACCCGGCTGTTACCACTCTCACAGAAAACAAATGTTTCAAATAAAAACTAAATTCATTTTTCTCTTCGTTTGAGGTCTGCAAAGCGTCCAGGATTCTGTTTCATTAATGAGCGATGGAGGTCCATTTATTTAACAAAAATAAAATGACAAATTAAAAAAGCTAAAAATAAAAGTAAAAAAAATTAGTCGTATATAATGTAGTTCATTAGTCAATGACTAATACAACCGACTCAAAATTATTTAGTTCTATTTTGGTTTTTAAATTTTTTGAGTCGGTTTTATTTTTTGTTAAAATGTTTGATATTACATTATTTGATGGAAGAATTATCAAAATCGGTGCATAATTGTTAAAGTTTTAGGCCGACTTGTACGACGATCCATAATAGTAATTACCGTAAGAAATGTAAATTTTTCATACGATTTGACGTTTCTTGAAATTGTTTAGTGATATAGGCATTGAGTGCAAGTGGGCCTTAGCCTATCATTCCCGATAAATATTAAATTCTATATATTTTATTTTAATTCAAATGAGACCACTACCGTTGTAAATCATAACGAATACATAAAGAATCATCCAAATCGACCCATATTTGGCGGAGTTATGCGTAAACAAACATAAAAAATACATCTAACATACAGACAAATTGAGAATTTCTTTTTGTGAGTCGCATAAAATCAGATAAAAATGGAATCAACAGAACTATTCAATTGCGCTAGAAACTGCAATAATGATTTCAATCTGGAATAGCACAAAAATACTTTATTATTTATTCATCGCCTACTATTTTCCTTATACACCGATTATCTTGAATGTGTAACACCGTAATAAAATGGGATTTATACAAGACATTTGCCTACAAATATCTATACCTACTACGGGCCCAGACTGAAGTGGTGAAATGGTGATTATGGGCCGAATTTACTGCTTGTTTGTGTCCTTTGTACATTCGTTTGACGTACAAGTAGGGTTGCAAGATGAATAATTTAAAAGTCCTGACAAAAACTTCATTTCTATATTAAGTTTCTGACTACCCCATCGGGGTTTACAAGCGTGAATGAGTATGTATGTATGTAATGGAATAGTGCCATCAAATAAATGTTTTTTTCATTACAAGTATTCATTAAATTATTTTAATATGTAATATTCGCGTAAACATAAGAAATCATTAAGTATTAATTATTCAAAAAACCTGTCACACACAAAGTCCGTCCGGAATGAATGCCGGCATGTCAGGATAAATCCTGACGGCAACCCTACGTACAAGGTTTGTGTGCGTCGTTTATTTAAGTTGTATGCTATTTGTGTAGTTGGATTATAACATTTCGGATTGTGGTATGTAGAAAGAACATCGGGCGTATCGTAATTGTATTACGTCAGAAGATTTATTCCGCAAAGACCATTAAATATAGCTCTATAACTCTCACGTTGACGTAGTAAAATACTATTTGACTCGTCGGGTGATCTATATATGTAGTGCATGGCTGAGTAATTGTATACTATTGTATTGAAAATATTCTGATAGAAATGTATTAAGAGTGAACTGTAAAATAGTATGTGGTGTACGGGAAGCCTACATAGAAATACCTTGACAGACTCTGAATAAATCTTTGGTTATCACGCTGTTTCAATATATTATTATATAATGATAAAGATAATGACGAGACGAGCAAATCGTTCGTCTGATGGTAAGCGCCAGGATTCACAATTAGTGGTTGAGTTTTTGATTCGGTTACGTTATACATATACATATGCGCTCACGCCTGTAATACCCTAAAGGGTTGGCAGATGACCCACACGCATTTCGCCGAGCAATTATTTTCGTCCCATGATGTGATAGAGGCGAGATCATCGCCATACCGGCCACAAATTCCAGACTCCGGGCTGATAGCATTCCATGATAGAAAAGCCCAATATCACTTTTACGACTGAGGGATCGAATCCGAGACCTCAGCACTGCAGTCGTAACCCATACGCAATACAGCTGCGCCACCGAGGCAATCGATTAGGTATATAATGGGATGGAAATAAGGTTGGCAATCTATGGGAGCACTAGTAATACCTCTGCCTAACTCCTTCGAACATAATGATGGAGCATAAGTATGGCTTTGTTCACTACGCGTGAGAGATTCCTTGAACTAACCTTGTCCCGTCAACGGTGACCACGCCACGTGAGCCACGCATCGCTCCATTACCTGAGAAACCTACTCAGTTATGCGCTACGCCTGTAGTGTGCAATTCCATAGAAATACACGCGACGTGGTCGATCGTGTACCTCATAGTGTTAAGACCTCACACAATTCACATGACAAGATTTTTTTTTATTTGATTAAATAACGAGACGAGCAAGGCGCTCGCCTGATTGTAAGCGCCACGCCTGCCCATAAACCGAAGCAACACCATACAGAACTTTGAATTACAAAGCACTGCATGGCACTGCGCTCGTCACCCCGAGACATAAGATGTTAAGTCTCACAATGCCCAGTAATTTCACTGGCTTCAATGTCCTTCAAGTCGAAACACAATAGTGCATACACACTGTTGCTTGGCGGCAGAAATAGACAAAGCGTTGGTTCCAACCCAGACCGCCTCTCGCATACGAGGGACCTACCACCTTGTGAGATGTCATTGTTGTCCATAAATAACAAAATAATTGCAACGAAATATATTGAAACATAATCTCCAAAATGAACGGGTGTAGAGTGAATGAAATCAGCAACGTTAAATTTTAGATTGTAATTAATTGCACTGATAATAATAGCTTCAGATATATAAATATTGATAATGTTGCATGAATTAGCTGGACTCATATAAGTAATAGCACTTTATCCGACTTTTATACAGGGTTATTTTTAAAACACCAGCAACCTCGCAGGGGTAGATTCCTAAGGTTATAAGCTACTACTTTTGTTCTACGACTTTTGATAATTTGTTAGATTTTATTTTCATACAAAAATAAGTATTCATTTAATTTCCATCTTGATTGTTACAACGCGCATCGCAGATTACGTAAACAAATACGCGAAGCGTGGGGAACCGGACTAGCTCCTTTGAAGGTCAACGCGCCGCTCAGCTGAGCGGCGCCTTTGAGTCGCGCGCGCACGCCGCGCCGCGCCGCATACTACGAAGAAAAATACGACACAACAAAAACTTGTAAAATCATTTTTTTTAAATATATTGAGTTATATCCAAACTCGTAGAACAAAAGTTGTTCCGTATGGGGACAGCTATCTACCCCTGCGAGGTTGCTGGTGTTTTAAAAATAACCCTGTATATTGTGGGAATCAGGAACATCGAGGGAGTTTCGGCCCCATAACATCCAGACTTTAAAGATATATTTGTGGAACATTTGTTTTGGAGCGGGGATCGAATACGTTCTCTCTCCTTTTACAGCCAGTTACTCGCCCGATGTACCACAGATGCTGTCTCATTCATCATATTTTGATAAAATACAACACTGATAAAGTCAATAATCTTTACATCTAATCACATTACATAAACATGTGGCCACACTTTATTGTTTAGTGGCTGCATTCTCTGGTTGTGAAAACGGTGACGTCCTAGCACTTTATCCGACTTTTATATATTACCGAGTGGTAGAGCCACGCTTTAGATTGTTTTGCTCGACCAGGTCGTTACCACTGTCTCACAGAAAACCGACGTAAAGTAGCGGCTTGCTGCTACATTTCGTACGGTGAGTGAGATATCCGGAAGCCCAAATCCCCTCCCCTTCCCAATCCCTAATTATCCCTTTCCTTTAAGGTCGGCAACGCGACCATGATTCTTCTGGTTACGGGCGTACCTGGGCGGTGGAGATCACTTAGCATCAGGTGACCCACTTGCTCATTTTCTGGCCTGTGCTATAAAAAAAATGTAGAATAGAAGTGTCAACATTCGATAAAATTACGTCATTATGTCAGTGTCTGTAGACAAAATATCACAGAGAGGTTAAAGTGCTATTTTATCTTTACTTTGATATAACGAGTCGAGTATCTATGCAGCCATGTTAGATTCGATAGACATATAGAGATAACCTGATAAAACTGTTTTTTCACAACAAAATGAGTACGAAAATTATCTCAATGGTGAGTTCATCGCCTTGAGGAAACCAGTTAATCATCAAGCTGGTCTAATTTGATATAACTAAGGTGTAAAAGTAGTAATGAAACCCGTGGTAATAACGTACTCTCGAAAAACAAGAAAACAAATCTCGTGTTGTTCATGTTAAGCCCCCATGACATTACTGATTTTAACACGCTTTTATTAATTAGCTTCATATGTATGTTAGTATGTAACGAAAACTTTGAACGTACTTGTTTTATTGACAGATATGATTAGAAGAGTTATCATTTTGGTTATATCGAAAAAAACACCCTACCCTTTTTTTACTATGAAGTACATTTTTTCTTCAAATTTATTTTCTATTTTTTAGTTGTTTTTTTTTTTTTTATAAAAGCGTGTTTTTTTTAGTTTTTTTTTCTAATATTTATTTAGTCTATATACGCTACCACTATAATATTAAGGTAATTATATCTAATCACACTATCTTCTAAATTGTTTACAATAATAATATACGTAGCCATAAAACAACATCGAGTGTTTCAGAGATAAAAGCATATCTCTCATCGGATAGCTCACGCAATATTTGTCTGGTACTCGTTTGTACTATTGTCTAAAGATTCATGTTTTATATCAGATCAGACAAAAAACGCGATGATTGGCGCATTGTTTTACTCTCGGCTAATCACGATTGTCGGTTGAACCAGTACACATTATTTACGTTTTAATGAATTACTAAAGACAGACGACACAGTGGACAGACGACCTGATAAAGATCGCAGGAAGTCGCTGGATGCAGGCTGCTTCCAACAGGTCGGTCTGGAAATCTTTGGGGGAGACCTATGTTCAGCAGTGGACGTCTTGTGGCTGATGATGATGATGATGATGAATTACTAAAGAACCTATTTCTATTTTATTCGTTCATTCCTTATGTAGGATTAAAGATCAGTATTTAACTTGAAAAAAAAATGAGGACTTTTTTATATAAAAAATTGGGAAGGGGAGGGGAATTTGGGTTTCCGAAAATCTGTCACCACACGAAAGGCAACAGCAAGCTGCTGCTTTACATTGATTTTCTGTGCGACAGTGTATCGAACCGGTCCCAGAACACACCCACCCAGAACCACCGGTGGTCACCAGAACTGAAACGAACATTTGCGGATTACTCAAACATTTATATCGGTGCGGGAACCGAACCCACGGCCTCTCATTTCGTCGCCGGCTATTCGCCCGCGGTGCCACGGAAGCTGTCAAAAAGGACAGAAAATCTACAGAAGGAACCTACCTCCCAGAAGATACTCATATCGGGTTCATACGGTTCAATTTTACTTGATCAACTGAAAATCGGTTGCGATCTGAACTTTTAGCACATAATGTACTCAATCGAATCAATCAACTAAACTATACAGCTTTTGTTGATTCAATTTGCACAACAAAAATTGAACCGTGTGAACTCACTATCAGCCTTATTTCCAAGTGACGCAAGTACACAAATTACATAATCCAAGTTGCTTATCGGGATATAGGTCGGTCACATAAAAGCTAGAGGCGGGTTTAATTCCCGCATTGTAATTAAATAGCACAGTTTGCACTATTTGTCTCAACCCTGAATATTGCACGAACCACAGACAAGAAAATTAAATTAAAACACGTCGTTCTGCTTAGACTGATGCTGGTAGGAGAGCACCTGATGATTTTTGTGCACGACTTGATAGCGAACACCGTACACATGGCGAAAATGCTACCATAGCGAATCCTTCAGGCTAGTCGGGTTTGGAATCCACCAGTCTGTATCCAGTTTGGCTTCAGGCCGGTATAATTCTACCAGTTGTCGAGGAACTCAATGTCTCTTAATAGTTGACATAATTGACATTTTGCTATATAAAAAAATATATAAAACTTTTATATTATTACTAATAAATAATCGATCCACTTCATTATAAATTCGTTGATCCGAAAGACCCAAGTTATAAATAGTTTTGTCTACACCATGAATGGGCCGGCTTGACTGGGTTGTTACCACTGTCTCACAGAAAACCGACGTGAAGTAGCAACTTGCCGTTGCATTTCCTATATTAGTGAAAGAGATATCCAGAAGAACACACACTCCTTCCTCATCCCAATCCCTCAAAGGAAAGATAAATGTCGCCGTTTATTAATAATCTGAATGTGTAGGAGCCTTTACCAGCGTAGATTTTTAAAATAAGAACGTTAGGTTAGGGATGGCACCGTCGAAGTCCGTCGAACGCTCACTGCTCAGTTCGAACACAGCTGGCGTGCGATACGTACTGCTCCCACACCGGGCAACTATTTCGCGTAGCGACAAACTTGGCTGTACACCATAACATTTAAAAAGTGAATAAAAAGAAAATAGTTCTATATGATCAATACTGGCTGACTATTATTTAATTTCTAGCGTAAAAAACTAAACTTGAAATGGGGTTCTTAGTTTGAAAACTTTGAAAGTGGACGTATTTTTTGTTTTTTTTTTTACAAACATTTTTGTTTGTGTGATTTTATGCTATAAGTTAGAGACAGTGAGAAAAAACTTTATAAGTTACAGTTAATCAACGAGTTTTATTGTAAATTTGCAACAAGTTTCACTTGAAAAAGGTAAGTAAATAATATTTAATTGTCACATCATAACTTTAAAATATTACTTAGAATTACTTATCGTGTCATAACTGCCATAGGATTATTTGTCGCAGATACAAAAGTGTCTATTGTAAGGTTGTAAGTTTTTTAATTAATAGTTTTTAAACTATGTAAAGAATAATAATTTTATATTATTATATGGGTAAATTAGGTAACAAAATATTTTTTTGGATGTAACTATTCATTATTACAAATAATATATGTAATACTTTTAATTTGGGACTTATAATTATTATTTATTATCTTTATATATTCATGTTATTCAGATGTTTTCTGTAAAAATAATAAAATAATAAATTTCAACGTATTAAATTCACATAATTTCTTAAAATTAATTTCACAATTAATAGTACATATAAAAAAAATATTTTGTTTATGTTTTGTTTTTTTATTAACAATAATCTTCCAAACGATTGAGAAAGAAATATGAAAGTACTCAAGAAGTTAGTTCTTTTTAGGTATAAATTAATTTTTACACAAATCACTTTAAAAATTCCCATTCGTATTTTCTTTGGTCTTATTTTATACATGTCTTACTTTAGAGATATTAATTAGAGAAAATCAGAAATAAGATTTTTTTTCTTGTATCGGACACTATGCTAACCTCGCAAGTAAATTCCACTCTGAATGCAGCAGACTCGAGTACAATTTTATTACATCATTTTTTTATATATGTTTCGGGGCGGGCCTGGAGTAGATAAATATAGTAGATACATATATTTAAATAAAACTTAAAACCCGATAAAAAATTACACTGAAAAGTCAAAAATAACAATTTCTAAGGGTCTCTTTAGAATCGGTGCGTTTTTTTCAGTGTTATTGTTTTTAATTCGGTTTTGTGATTATGTCAATAATAATTAATCGAATGATTTTTTTTCGAATAATACCGATCCACAATTTACGGAGAAATCAATGTAAATTCATAAAAAAAGCAAAAATCCATGGCGAGTTGATAATCTCCTTCTCTTTTTAAGTCGGTTAAAAACTTAAAATCCTAATGACGATGCGTTTGAAGTTTGCTATCTATAGAGGAATTTTCAATTTTTCCTCGTAGTCTGTCTTCAGATTGTAACCAAATTGAAATTGGAACATAACGGAAAAAATAATAATTTCTTGAACAAAAAAAGTATCAGCCAAATCGACGTATAAATCCTTGCTTAATATAATTATGCGTGAATACACATTCAAAATATATACACAGACGAATAGAAAACCTCCTCTTTTTAAAATCGGTTAATAATCGTGATTATTTATTCATAACTAGATGACCCGGTGAACTTCGTATCACCTACATATATTTTTGTAAACTGTGGTCAAAACTTAATACAAATGTTTCATTTACATTAAATGCAATTAAGTGAGGTACTGCACCATTGCACGTAGCCCGTCGCACATTTATTTGACTTCGACGGCCTAAGTCAGGTTGTCTTCCACCTCCCCCCGGTGGAGGACAGTCCTGTCCCTGCCCTGTCCTGTCCTGTCCCTGTCCCTTCCCTGTCCCTGTCCTGTCGTGTCCCTGTCCTGTCCTGTCCCTGTCCCTGTCCTGTCCTGTCCGTGTCCCTGTCCTGTCCCTGTCCTTTCCAGTCCAGTCCAGTCCATGTCCTGTCCTGTCCCGTCCCTGCCCCTGTCCCTGTTCCTGTCCCTGTCCCGGTCCCTGTCCCTGTCCCTGTCCCTGTCCCTGTCCCTGTCCCTGTCCCTGTCCCTGTCCCTGTCCCTGTCCCTGTCCCTGTCCCTGTCCCTGTCCCTGTCCCTGTCCCTGTCCCTGTCCCTGTCCCTGTCCCTGTCCCTGTCCCTGTCCCTGTCCCTGTCCCTGTCCCTGTCCCTGTCCCTGTCCCTGTCCCTGTCCCTGTCCCTGTCCCTGTCCCTGTCCCTGTCCCTGTCCCTGTCCCTGTCCCTGTCCCTGTCCCTGTCCCTGTCCCTGTCCCTGTCCCTGTCCCTGTCCCTGTCCCTGTCCCTGTCCCTGTCCCTGTCCCTGTCCCTGTCCCTGTCCCTGTCCCTGTCCCTGTCCCTGTCCCTGTCCCTGTCCCTGTCCCTGTCCTGTCCGGTCCTGTCCTGTCCTGTCCCTGTCCTGTTCCTGTTCCTGTTCCTGTCCTGTCTAGTATAGCGTGGCGACCCGTCACCACTGCAAGCTTCGCAACGCCAACAATCCGGTTTATACCTGCGCTTATAGATGTTTCATATCAAAAAGACATCAAGTGTTTCATACCCAGGAACAGTTTGTACTGGAAAATTAAGTTGTCGTTTTTAGTGTTTTCCTTTACTTATTATTTATGTTACTCATTTTTTCTCACCGGGTAAACCTACCCTGAACTTCTACAAATATTTGGAGATCAGAATTAGCCAAATCGGTACAGCCAGTCTCGAGTTTTGGCGAGACACACGCACAGCGATTCATTTTTATATATATATAGATTGAAATCCAAATCCTAATCTCAATCAATCAAACGACTGTTTAATAAATGCAGTCTTTCAGATTTAGCTAAAAGCCTACTCATTCTGACATCTGACGTCTACGAATTAACGCGTTTACTGTTGGCGTTTAGTCTGCTTGGATATAAAATTTCGCTGGTCATATTTAGCAGAAATGATCGCGAGTTTGCAGCGGCAACCTTTTTTTTTTTATTACTAGCCCTGTATTGTATACGTCCCACTGCTGGGCACGGGCCTCCGCTACTGAATGAGAGGGATTAGGCCTTAGTCCACCACGCTGGCCTAATGCGGGTTGGCGGACTTCACATACCTTCGAAAAATCTTATCGAGTTCTCAGGTATGCAGGTTTCCTCACGATGTTTCCTTCACCGTTAAAGCAAGCGATAATTAACAATTAATATAGGTACACGTAACTTAGAAAAGTCAGTGGTGTATGCTCTTGGGGCTGGTTTCGAACCTGCGTCTCTCGTCTAGACAGTCCATACCACTCCCCATTGAGCTATCGCTGCTGGAATTGTGTACTTTGCACATGTCGCCATTCTATCCAAAACTGAACTGACGCGCGGATTGACGTGAGATTTTAGTTACTGAAATTCGTAATTTCAGATTTGATCGGGTGTCCTCTCACAGTATTATATGATTAGTAAATGCAATACTAAACTAATAATTATATCGTGAAGTCTTCTTCCATTTGCCCTTATGCCACTCGCAACATGTATTTTAAAACACATGTCACAGAAAGATTAGGTTTGTAGGCATTTGATTGTGTACTTATTGATCCCTTGAGTGACATATCAGCCCCGGATGGCCAGGCATTAATGCATATTGGACAGGGAGCCCTCGGGTAGCTGATCCACTTGACAACTATCAAGCTCATTTTCCGTGAGTAGCTTCGTTTCGATGAGACGACCAACTATTCCCTATGCGAAAATTCTCTATTGTGGTAGCTAACAGAGGTAGCAAGGATAGAATATTTCGATTTGATGATACTCAAAAAATTATTATTTTATTTGTAGGACAATATGACAGTTAAATTATATAAATATTAACTAAGTAAATACAAAAAAATCTGCTGGTTAGTAATCATTCTTATGACCTAGTTATCGATACCTATTGGAAGCCCCTCCTTCCAATAGGTATGATTACTAACCAGCTGATTTTTTTGTTTTTACTTAGTTAATATTTATATAATTTAACTGTCATATTGTCCTACAAATAAAATAATAATTTTTTGAGTATTATCAAATCGAAATATTCTATCCTTGCTACCTTTGTTAGCTACCACAATAGAGAATTTTCGCATAGGGAATAGTTGGTCGTCTCATCGAAACGAAGCTACTCACGGAAAATGAGCTTGATAGTAATCAAGTGGATCAGCTACCCGAGGGCTCCCTGTCCATATATCTTATACTGCGACAAAACGTAGATTGCGGAAACGCTGACTTTAAACCGTAGATACTGTACGTGTTTTTTTTAATGACGGTTAGTTTAATGGCTAAAGAAAAATAGTCAGGAATCCGCGTAACTCAGGTTCCTTCATGAAGCGGCTTTGGCTCATGGGCGGCGCTGACACCTTACCATCAGGTGAACCGTATGCTCGTCTGTCTGTATGCTGATATTGACATGGGCAATAAAAAAAAATTGTGCGTGTGTGTGTAATTCAGACACGGCAGAAGTGAAACTTCAGAATATATTTAATTTTAGATAATTTATATAAATAAAAATTATTGGTGAAATTAACACAGATGTGTTAAATAAACCAATGAATGCTGATGAAATTAATCAACCAATGAACTTTAATACGGAAATGCCAAAAAATAAAGACGCGAATGATTATGACACATTTTCCGAAGGCTTCGTTGTACGCAGGCGCAAAGACACGTGACAGCATACTTGTAATATATCTCATTCTCTTAGCCTGCGAGAATCATCCATCCATCCCATCCTACTCATGAATATGTTTGTCTCTTTTTACGGTCGCTTTTTCGTTTCGTCGAATTTTCAAATCACAACGGCGCTTAGGAAGTATCGCTTCAAAAATTGCACTACGCTAGCGTCTGCCAAAATTAAACACCTAATCCACTCTTTAATTGAGAAGATTGCGACCAGGATTTGGACATTATGCTGTTATTAATAATTACAACTTTTTCGATATATTCCATCTTAAAACAATTCTGATAAAACAAAAACGTCCAACGTAATCATAAACAAGGCCGTCAATATAGAGTGTGCCTACGCTTCTAAATATTTGCTAACACAGACTAGATAAGTGCCGATATCTCTATTTCTTATCGCATTGACTCGGTCACTTTTTATTCAATGAATAACTTAGATGCAGTTTATCAATATTATGGCCTTGTGTGGCTTATACATACATTTGGTAAACGACTCTTTTGAAAATGGTCTTCGATTTTCGAATTTGGTCAGCCTAGAAATTTCAAATTCATAACATAGAACTAGTAGAAGGACTACTAATATTATACGCCAACGATATTTTTTTTAAACCCATACAAAAATTTGAAAAAGGAATAAAGTAAGTCTAATGGCTCCTCTACACAATAGCCTACAATGAAGGCTCTTAATATAAAGGACGTAATTGTGTCTATTGGCTTATTGCGCGTGCAGTGGCCTTGGAATGGCTTCGTTATCGGTTTTCGACTCCGCATCAAAGGATCGTAGACCAATGGCGGTACGTATCTACACTGTACCATAGTATAGATTTGTCGGAACCACCGCACCCATCATTTGTTGCACCATTGATACGTCATCATGTAGAGCAGCCAGACGATGAAGGCTAGGCGTGGGTTACCAGTCATCGTAGCTGATGGACTAGTCAATCGTGACTAGGCTAAAAAACTTAAAACGCACTGCATTTTTTTTGCAAATAAAATCTCCTCCAAAGTGTCATATCACCTTCAATATGAGACTGGGCACTAAGTACTAAGCCGTGGATTGAATGAATTTGTCCACTCATGCAGGTTCCATGAATGAGTTGCTTCTTCAAACGTAGGCGTTTTTTTGTGATAATTTTATAAATTGATATCACGGACCATAGATACAGATAGCCACCGTAAGTGTATTTGTTACCTATTTACACTCCCCCAGTGATTTCCGTGAAAATATCTTGTGCCCGCTAACTATCCGATCCATTGCGTAGTTGATCTTATCGTAGTGGCCCATCAGGCTAGAGTTTAGGTAGTGTATATTTAAATACACACATATTCACGCCTGTAATTCCCGAAGGGAACCAGTACACCCCTATTTCGCCGAGCGTATCTCCGTCCCGTTATGCGATAGGGGGCGAGCCTATCGCCATACAACTGCGCCACGGAAGCAGTGGAAAATAAGAATTAATTTATTTTTCAAACTTTATATACAAACATGTTTATAAGCAGACTTAATACCATTCTCTAACAGTCAACCCACGAGTGATGCAGAGACGAGACAATATGGGTGTATGAAGGTTATAAAGGAAATACTATTTATATCAGATACATTCATGATTCTTATACTAGCTGTCCACAATAAGAGTTTGTTTTCATATGTTTTGTGTTTGTATCTTGCATCTCGCAACCAAATGGGACTCAGTAATTTTAATTATTAGTAGTTACCAGTTAATGGTTTAAGTTTGTAGTTTTGCCTCTGGTGCCTGTGACATCACGCTGCTGCCCAAGGGAAGACCAGCGCTGGTTTTATTACCAGTTTATGCTGAGTTTGTGTCACTTTTGTGGCGAGCAGAATTTAAGTGTTAAATGCTACTTGCTTATTCTTGCTGTACATTAATATTTTCTTTCTTTCATACGAATACATATATTATATAAATATTTGGTACGCTAGGTGGTTTAGATACATGTCTGTTATAAATACAGTAATTGAATAACTATCGTCATGAGCAGATTTAGTTAATTGCTATTTAAATTGTTTACCAAGAAGCTATACACCCCTGATTTCTTCAAAACGCCATCCACTTCGTAGCTTATTGACGAACTACGTCAAAATCTAAATAATTTCGCCGAAATTGTTATTTGTTGCGTTAACAAAATAAACGGCCACGTGTTTTTTGTTCATTTACATTTAATTTTGAAAGAAACAGAGCATTTTATTACCTAAACGGGAAGATTGAGTTTTAGGATTTCGGAAAAAGCTTTGTTACCGAGCTTACACGAGACTTTCATTTACGTGAGTTTTAATTAAAAACGTTTGGCTCATAAAAAAAAACTTGGTGCTTTATGACTGAAGGTGCCCTTCAAAAAAATCTGGATTAAACTGGTATTTTAAAAAGAATACGGGACGTATTGACAGAAACTGGCTTTTTGGGAATTAACTTTATTCACCGGCATCGGAACTAAGGTTAATTTTATTTATTGAACCCTATTATTAATTAAGCCTAGGCGGTCTTAATGCCTATCTATCTGTCTATCTTACCTTAAAAGGCTCCATCTTTGAGCAGTAAAATAAAGCTATTTTTATGGGATATCTGTTAATGTATCGGGTATCCTAAAAAATACAATAAACAAGAAGTAAAATGTTAAGAGGGGTGGTATGGAACCCTCGATGTGCTCGTCCGACTCACACTTGGCCGGTTTTGTGTCCACAATAGCAATATGTTTTTTGCCTACAATTTATTGTTGCAAACGCTGTAAATATAACATACTAACAGGTAGTTACGTTTTATGAAATTAAAAAGCAAACAGCATTTTTTTTCCAGCGCTGTAGTACAGTTAAGGCTGTATTTCGGCATAAACTGAATGGGGAGTCCTGTTATTGGTCTAACATAATACTGATATGATGTATGTAAAAGATAAATATTTTGTGTCTACTCCAATAATAATTTTTTCTTGGACTGCACTACACTTGATAGTAAGGGTAGTTTTGTTTTTTTTTATATAGCGTAGGCCGGCAAACGAGCAAGTGGGTCACCTGATGGTAAGTGATCTCCACCGCCCATGTACGCCCACCACAAGAAGAGTCATGGGCGCGTTGCCGACCTTAAAGGAAAGGGATAATTAGGGATTGGGAAGGGGAGGGGATTTGGGCTTCCGGTTATCTCACTCACCTGTGCAGTCCCAAAAACCGGCGACCACGGGTGGATATGAATATCCTACCATCAGCTTTATATTATTATATTTTTGGTTCAATGCTCTTTCCATTATCTAGCAAACATTCGTTATTAGCATGTAACGCATTTGACAATCTGCATGTAGATAGCACACCTCTTTTATCTACCGCAATGTTACTAACAAAAAACTGTTTTATTAAACAAATTCAGATATGTTATACAGCAATAAGATTAAAGCTATGCGGTTCTGCAATCTTCTCCTATTTTAGAAACATGTCCATGCTATTATGATGATCTACAGATCTACAGATTAATAACAAACCTTAAATTATGTAGATAGGTATTTTTGTCTAGTAATTGGCTGCACACGGGTGACCGAATATTCATTGCATTTATATAAAAACCGGCCAAGTGTGCATCAGAGCAACATTTTGACAGCCCCCGTGGCAAAGTGGGCGAGTAGCCGGCTGTGTAGCGAGAGGCCGCGGGTTTGATCCCCCACCAAGACAAACATAATATGTGTGATACACAAATATTTGTTTCGGGATCGGGTGTTTTGAAACCGAAAGTCTCTCGTAGTTCCTACCTACGACATAAGACTCGTATCTTACTGGTAGGTCAGGACTATGTGTGAGACTGTTGGGTGTATTTAAAAAAATTGTCATGTTCTATTGAGATTTTACGAATAAAAATGCCTGCAGAATTGGTTTCGGGTGTCGGGTACTTCGCCGAAGGCTGACATCGGAATTTTATCGCAACTATGCGACATGTACGTTCGCATCACAATGGGTAAGTAGTTAATTATTTTTATTTTATTTATTATTTGATTGATTGATGAGACGAGCAAGGCGCTCGCCTGATGGTAAGCGCTACGCCTGCTCATATACAGAAGCAAGACAACATAGAACTTTGAATTACAAAGCTTTGCATGTCACTGAACTGCGCTCATCACCCGGAGACATAAGATGTTAAGTCTCATAATGCCCAGTAATTTCACTGACTTCTATATCCTTCCAATCGAAACACAACATTACTTACACACTGTTGCTTGACGGCAGAAATAGACAAATCGGTGGTACCAACCCAAACGGCCTCTCGCGTACGTGGGACCTCCAACCTTGTTATTGATAAAATAACTAAACGCAATTCATTTCTTTCTTTCTTAATTTCTTTCAAAGAATCATTGAGAACCCTATATCAGGAAATTAGGGCCCAGGATCCCATTCATTAGCAATATTTTGATACTAAGCCACTGAGTCCATACGGTTAGTTTGAGATAAACGGGGATGAAATACGACTTTTTGAATAATCTTTTCCAATACTAAATTCCAATATTGGACCCTAAAGAGACATTTCCTTCATAGAATAATATGACGACTGAAGTATCTATGCTTTTTGTATGTTTTAGCAATATCCGAACAATTTTTTTTATGTATTAGTACATTTTTCCACGTCCTAAGGAAACATCCTTCCCCTATTCGTTGAATACATCCCCTTTGATAAACATTTCGTATATTGAACGTTTGATCTCCTGTTATTAAGTCTTTCCAAATGTTTGTGTAGTTGAAATTATATTTATGTTCTCATAACAGTTCTGTCAACGTGCTTAATTTTCAATTAATTTGTACCTCTATAAAAATCTATAAAAATACCTCTGTACCTCTATATTTTATTCGAGTCTTAGTTATCTTGATATTGGAACCTAAAAAAATTTTTTTATAAGCCTGATATGTCCCACTGCAGGGCAAAGGCCTCCCTATCCCTCTTCCATTCATCCCTATCGAGTCAAGTTATATACAAGTTTATTGTCAAGTTATGCATATCTTCAAGTTATAGACATTAATAATTGGAATTAAAAAGAGGAAAAAACCCACGCTAAATTGAGAACGTCTTCCTTTTTTGAATTCGAATAAAAAAATAAATTGTATAGGGATAACGCTTAACTAAGTAGGTTCTTGCGGTAATAGAGAGATGCGAGAAGAGTGATAATGCATGAAATATGATGGAATAGTGCTGTCGCGCTACACACGTGATAAATAGAATACATATGTTGACATATATTTTCCGCATCGCTCCATTCCCGCATTACTCTGTTATGCGTTACTCCTGTAGTTCTAACCGAAGTTCTAGTCTTTTAGATTTCTTCGAAACAGCTAACAACAGCTAAACAATTACGTCGCTATAAGAGTAAAAAAAAACAAAAATAGGCTTGGTTGCATTTTAATATTTACATAGCAAATAGAACTAGTATCGCCTGTATTCGAAGTTCGGCAAATCAGTTTGTAAAGTAATTAAATTTAACTTGTTTTTTGTCTTCAAATATACGTAATTAGAATTTGTACATATGCAAATTGTTTATTTTTAAACCCTATGTAATATTATAGACTAAAGAATCATAAGAGAATGAAAGCGACATTTAAATTAACAGTTATTTTATTTGCCTTACACACCTCTTTAGCCTCTTTCATATTATATTATAATATCATTCAGTTTCACTATGTAACGTAAATGTTATATAATATATCTATGCACTATAATAATACACTAGCAAAGCTTTAACGAGGCTCTTTCTGAAATCATATTCAAAATGTAAACACAAGGCACGCCTGAACTTCGCATTAGAATAAATATTTATGCGGCACACACATGAGATTGGTTTTTGTACCGTCTGGATATTATAATATTCTTGAGATAGAATCTAACATAATTAAGAATAAAATAATACAATGGTATTTAAATTTCATAGATGTTTTCTTGATAATCACTAAATATTAATAGACATTATCCGGTAAACGTAAATATAAACTTTTTTGGTTCTAAATTTAATATAAACTCTTATGGATCTTCTGCACAAAGAACTTTTTTTGCCGTACCTATAATTATTTTACTTGTATTGCGTACGATATACGACTGCTGTGCTGAGGTCTCGGGTTCGATCCCCGGGTCGGGTAAAATGATATTGGGTTTTTTCAGTATCAGCCTGAAGTCTGGAATTGTGCCCGGTATGGCGATAGGCTTTCCCCATATCATATCATGGGACGGAAATACGCTCGGCGAAATGTGTGTATACTGGGCACATCTATGCCTAGCTCTTCGGGGTTTACAGGCGTCAGTGCGTATGCTATATCATAATTTCATAAGTAAGTAGATATTTGTTCATGTTTCTGGAACAAGTATGGCAATTAGGCTCAATTTTGGTGTTTACCGCAAATGAACTTGTCTACGCATGATTAAAACTAGCGGCATATCGGTCTTAAATATTACGTTTAATTTCTCATCACTGATATCGCGTAATCCTGTAACACCAATAATCCCACGATACGTTATCATGTTTGTATCCATCAAGCTGGAAGTGGCGTGTGCAAACACTTTTATTACTTGTTTTTCAAGAAACAAATCGTAACACGCCATAGGTTTTTACTAGAGTATCGTCGTGATTTATTTCAGATTTTTATGTTTATGCAATCATCATTTGTTATTCTGTTCAGTCGTTCGGTATAGTCAAACTGTTTAACAGATGTACAATTGTGTTTTAAGATCGGCCGGCTCTGCGATTATTTATTTCATTTGTAACCTCTTCCAGATTACTAATAATTTCTTTTTATTTCTTTTCTCAAGCCAAAGATATATATCACTTCTAGGTAAATGTCACTCTTTTCCTTTACTTAACAAAAGATAGTTTGTATCGTAATGCGCTACGTTGGACAGTGGTCATTTGGCCATTTACTATATCATGTTCTTTGATTGAATGACGAGATGAACAAGACGCTCACCTAATGGCAAGTGCCACGCCTGCCTGTAAACAGAAGCAACACCACTGTTGTGTTTTGTTGTCATACAGTGGATGGGATTTCAGGAGGCGCGAATCTCCTTCCTTGTCCCCATACCTTTTTTTTAAGGTCGATAGCGCATTCATGATTCTTCTGGTATTATGGGTTTTCATGGCCGGTGGAGATCACCACCAGGTGATCCATTAACCCTTTTACCGCTCTCTAATATAAAATCATTGGTAATAACAGGACGGTTAAATTATATGAGATCATTGATGAAATGCCAGTAGTACCAGATCCAAAAAAGTCTATGATATCAAGTGTTCTAAATCAATACGGAGGTAACGAAAATAAATTCCAATTCTTGGTCAACGGCCAAATGATCGCTGTTTACTATCATTTTATAATTATTAGCATAAAATTTCCTTTGTGTTAGGCCATTTGGTGAAGCGAAATAAACTTACATTTTATACCTTGTGCATGAAATATGTTTTGTATGTTCGGATGATTTATCGCTGTTTGTTTTTCAACTAGGGCATAAGTCATGTTTTTTGTTTGTTAAACAGTTATTTTCGGATTGCAAAGAATTCGACATTGGTTTTTGTTACGTAGCTTCATTGCTATTCAACCAAATTCAATGATATTACGAACGAATATTATTGGATAAGCATAAATAAATACGCGCAAAGTCACACCCATAGTCCTGACCTGACATTAGATAAACGTGTATCATAAGTATCACGGGGACTTGCGGTCTTAAAAGCCCCAGTCCCGTAATAATTTGCGTATCACACAAACATTTGTTTCAGTGAGGGGATCAAACCGCGCCCTCTCGTTTCACAGCCCACTCACTCACTGCGACCCTTTTTTTTATATCATAGGCCGGCAAACGAGCAAGTTGGTCACCTGATGGTAAGTGATGTCCACCGCCCATGTACGCCCACCACCAGAAGAATCATGGGCGCGTTGCCGACCTTAAAGGAAAGGGATAATTAGGGATTGGGAAGGGGAGGGGATTTGGGCTTTCGGATATCTCACTCACCATACGAAACGCAGCAGCAAGCCGCTACTTTACGTCGGTTTTCTGTGAGACAGTTGTAACGACCCGGTCGAGCAAGCCCATTCATGATGTAGACAAAACTGTCTACAGTGTGGCTTTACCACTCAATAAATAAAACTCAATAATAAAACTTGGATGTTCTTTGGTCATTTAATTATTGGCTAAATGACCAAATGTATAAAAATTCCAGTAAACTAAGAGACTAGGAATCTAAATAGAGCTAAATATCCTTTACCCCATTCTTCTCATTTAAAGTTGGCAATGCATCAATGGTTCCTTTGGTTTTTGGGTGTTTATAAATCATAATAATCTCTTACTTTATCTTACTCGTTTGCTAGCCTTTACGTTACATACGTTGCAATAGAATCTCTCAGTATTCATGGTCGTTTGAATTTCATTATTTCTGTATTATCAAACTAGTAATATACATAATACCATTTAGCAAGTAGTAGAGCCACACTGTTGACAGTTTTGTCTATAGCATGAATGGGACGGCTCAACCGGGTTGTTACCACTGTCTTTCTTATGGCATAGGCCGGCAAACGAGCACGTGGGTCACCTGATGATAAGTAATCTCCACTGCCTATGCACGCCCACAATACCAGAGGAATCACGGGCGCGTTGCCGACCTTAAAGGAAAGGGATAATTGGGGATTGGAAGGGGAGGGGAATTGGACCTCCGGATATCTTACGCACCGTACGAAACGCAGCAGCCAGCCGCTACTTTACGTCTGTTTTTAATGAGACAATGGTAATGACCCGGTCGAGCCGGCCCATTCATGCTATAGACAAAACTGTCTACAGCGTGGGTCTACCACTCTAAAAATCATCTCTGATGTATCAGTAGTCATGGTCGTTATAATTTAATTATTTCTGTATTATCAAACTGATAATATACATCATACCATTTAGCAAGTAGTAGAGCCACACTGTTGATAGTTTTGTCTATAGCATGAATGGGCTTGCTCAACCGGATTGTAGCCGACCGAACCGACCGAAAAACCGACGTTTTGTAGCAGTTTGCCATTATATTTTGTTTGTATTGGATCGTACGTCTAAAAAGAGATCGGGTGTAGTGGCTCGATCGTAATCGGTGGTCTATTTGTTAATTAAACCTGCCCTGATTCATTTATGTTTGTTGATTAAAGCAGTTCGTCTATGCTATGGCACAGTTTTCTAATCGTCTACCTATTCAAATTGCCTGAAGAACTGGCTATTTTAAAATATATTTTATTTTTCTGTTTTGAGTTTATTTTGATTTAAGAAATCTATAAAATATTATTATATTTAATCCAAATGTATTTTATAAAACGTCTGACAAGCGCCAACCCTGACCTCATTTCAACATCTGGCTTTGTTAGATAATAATCATTTGAATATAATCTAGTATGTTCTACACAAGTTTAGCTGCATATTTGATTAATATTGGTGGAATCGAGAAAACATACATAATTAGATACAAAGATACACATATCAAGATGGAGAGATTCAAATCGTACACGTGTCGACAGATATTTTATTACGAAAGGAAGTTATGTTTGATACAAAGCTTTTGTCTTCCTCCAGCCTTTTCATTCGGTACTTACTACACGACGCGACCACTTCACTCCCTTTTCTCATTGTCATCTACGTTTGAGTGAACATTTTTTCCTCCGTCCCATTATTTTCGAAGTAAAAAACACGCAGGTCCTCATAATGGTCATAAATAAAAAAAGATCGTCATAATTATCTTTAAATGGAAGAGGTTATTTAATTATTTCAAAATCATCCAATTATTATAATGCGAATTATTTGTCTGTAACGTACTACGAATTTAGTACAGGATAGGTTTTTTTTAATTGATTGAATGACGAGACGATCAAGGCGCTCGCCTGATGGTAAGCGTCACGCCTGCCCATAAACAGATGCAACACCACACAGAACTTTGAATTACAGAGCACTGCATGGCACTGAACTGCGCTCATCACCCCGAGACATATGATGTTAAGTAAGAAACATGACAGTGCTTACACACTGTTGCTTGGCGGCAGAAATAGACAAAGCGGTGATACCAATCCAGACGGCCTATCGAATACGAGGGACCTTCCAATAGGTCGCAATACGGATACAAAATGCGTCATAGGATATTAGATAAGCTCACGCCTGTATCCCCGTAGGATTAGGCAGACAGATGTGCAGCTAATAATCCACGGTAAGCCTAGCTTATATCCGTTCCACAATGAAAAAAGCATGTATGACTGTTCGAATCGAAAATTAAACATTACTATGATTGTAAACCTAGCATTTGAACCCAGGAACTCACGGTTCGCAATAAACGTATGCGTTATTGCATATAATGCAACAAACGTATTACGGATATTACCAAAAAATATACCTAATTAATTTTATGATTTATGCATCAGTATAATCTTTAATAACGAAATGTATATAAAATTATGTTTTTTTAATATTATTTCGACCACTAATGCTACTCTTCTTCTGTTCTTATCCCATTCGCAGTGCAACATGCTTTTAACACATGTTACACAAAGATCTGTCTTGTATTTTTACGATCGACCGCCTGACTGACGTCAACTCCACTGGGGAGGAACATCCAGACTCGAAGCTATTACTTGTGGATCACACAAACATTTTTGTCTCGGTGCGGGAATCGAACCCACGGCCTCTTGCTTCACAGCTGGCTACTTGTCTACGGCGTTATGAAGGCTGTCACGAGGGCTACCTACTATTTCATACAATTACTTTTCAATAAGGAATAATATCAAATTGTGAAACAGAATTTCTAGTACTAAATTAACTAAAGTTCATTGAACTGATTCAACGTAATATATTTGTTGATTGACTCAAATGCCACTACTCAAAGTAAAATAGCATTCAAAGGGCTTTAGTAGATGGCTTTTCTCAGAATGTTATGAATAGTAGAATTGAAATCAAGAAATCAATATTTTCTTTTATATTTTTTTTTATATTATTATGTTGAAATGGCAATAATAAAAATATAATGTTATCGAAATTGATATTTCGGGGTGTAGTTTATTTTTCTAATTGTCTTTTGATATCTATATATATAAAAATGAATCGCTGTGCGTGTGTCTCGCCAAAACTCGAGACTGGCTGTACCGATTTGGCTAATTCTGATCTTGAAATATTTGGGGAAGTTCAGGGAAGGTTTACCCGGTGAGAAAAAATGAGTAACATAAATAATAAGTAAAGGAAAACACTAAAAACGACAACTTAATTTTCCAATACAAACTGCTCCTGGGTATGAAACACTTGATGTCTTTTTGATATGAAACATCTATAAGCGCAGGTATAAACCGGATTGTTGGCGTTGCGAAGCTTGCCGTGATGACGGGTCGCCACGCTATACTAGACAGGACAGGGATAGGACAGGGACAGGGACAGGGACAGGGACGGGGACGGGGACGGGGACGGGGACGGGGACGGGGACGGGGACGGGGACGGGGACGGGGACGGGGACGGGGACGGGGACGGGGACGGGGACGGGGACGGGGACGGGGACGGGGACGGGGACGGGGACGGGGACGGGGACGGGGACGGGGACGGGGACGGGGACGGGGACGGGGACGGGGACGGGGACGGGGACGGGGACGGGGACGGGGACGGGGACGGGGACGGGGACGGGGACGGGGACGGGGACGGGGACGGGGACGGGGACGGGGACGGGGACGGGGACGGGGACGGGGACGGGGACGGGGACGGGGACGGGGACGGGGACGGGGACGGGGACGGGGACGGGGACGGGGACGGGGACGGGGACGGGGACGGGGACGGGGACGGGGACGGGGACGGGGACGGGGACGGGGACGGGGACGGGGACGGGGACGGGGACGGGGACGGGGACGGGGACGGGGACGGGGACGGGGACGGGGACGGGGACAGGGACAAGACAGGACAGGACAAAGACAGGGCAGGACAAGACAGGGACAAAACAGGGATAGGACAGGACAGGATAGGACAGGATAGGACAGGATAGGACAGTACAGGACAGGGACAGGATAGGACAGTACAGGACAGGGACAGGATAGGACAGTACAGGACAGGGAAAGGACAGGAAAGGGACACGACAGGAAAGGGACAGGACAGAGACAGGACAGGACAGGGACAGGGCAGGGACAGGACAGGACAGGATAGGGTCAGAACAGGATAGGACAGGACAGGACAGGGACAGGGACAGGGAGAGGACAGGGACAGGGACAGGGAGAGGACTGGGACAGGGACAGGACTGTCCCACCGGGGAGAGGTGGAAGACGACCTGACTTAGGTCGTCGAAGTCAATTAAATGTGCGACGGGCTATCTTTTTTTTTTAGGGCTACCTCACGTGCAATGGTGCAGTACTTCACTTAATTGCATTTAATGTAAATGAAACATTTGTATTAAGTTTTGACCACATTTTACACAAATATATGTAGGTGATACGAAGTTCACCGGGTCATCTAGTATTTTATAAACTGAAATATTTTTACGTCAGAAATTAACCTTTATATTTTAATAATAGTTTATCAAGATTCAAACATAGATAAAATCGCGCTACAACGTTCAACAAACTCATATAACTTTATTTGTTGCAATATAAGTGTAGGTTGCACCACCCGTCCGTCAAGTTCATTCTTGTAAGAAGCAATGGTTAACATTTTGGTAGTACTGTAAATAATGTTCAAGTTTTAAATAACTGGAAACGTTGATAAACGTTAAACATAGCTAGCGGTTGGTACAGCCCACAGTATAACCACAATAAAAGTGTAACTAAAAACTACAACATTTAAACATTGAAAACGTCTAGACATTGAACAACAATAACAACACTTATTATTTATTGAATAACCTAATCTGTATGTCTCCTTCACTTATCATTCGCTCTCCTTCAGTCATTAAGAAAGTGCCAAAATATACACAAAATATTAAATAGTAATTAAAATGCGACGACCATATTATGCAGAGACGAGTGGCGCTGTTGTTAAAAGTACATTAATCAACTTTCAGTTTTAATAGATTATTCTACACATTTTCAGTTAGTTTCAAAACTTAGTACTGCCAATTTATGATTGTTATACACAACTTACAGCCGAGAATACACGCCTCATAATTCTATCGACTGCGTGATCAGACTATCGGATCCAAATCTCTTCATACATGTGTGGTTTCATTGACATTGTATGCAGAATACGCCTTCAGATAGTCTGACGCTGTTTGAAAGAAAAAACAATAATAATTTAATTATAATAAACAGTTTTAGACCTTTAAGCAGTTGAGGTACAATATTTTTTTCTAATCTGTAACTTAAGCTTAGTATATTATGCTGGTTAAAAGACTAACGTTAGCCAGCTGTTTCTGGGCTCGGAGGTTCGATCCGGCTACCAAATCGAATATGTATTCAAACTAGATGGTAAGTCCCTCATATGCGAGAGACCGTCTGAGTTGGCAGCACTGTTTTGACTATTTTTACCGCCAAGCACCAGTGTCTATGCACTATTGTGTTTCGGTTTTAAGCATTTTGAAGTCAGTAAAATTGGACATTATGATACTTTACATCTTATGTCTAGAGGTGACGAGCGCCGTTCAGTCACGTGGTGCTTTGTAATTCAAATTTCTGTGTGCCTTTATCCTCGGAGTAGTGTGACTGCACTACACCTGGTGGTAAGCGTAGTGCCGTCCAAATAAAACCATCAACCGATAAACTCAGTGTGTGAGCTAGTATGACAGGTTTTAACACCATATGTACGGTGGTCGCTATCCGGGCGGATATAAATATCTTACCACCAGCTAACCGCTTGTTTGACGGCCAATGTCTACCTATTTTTCTGACAGTGTAGGTATTATTCAATCCGCATTAATTAAATCGCTCTGTCGATGCCATCGACAATCTGTTAAATCCGGTATTCTATAGACTAACAAGCGTACCTACTATGGTATCAATCATCGTCTATTAAGCTACACTAGTACCGATACAACATTGTTTAGGTTTCTTGTTTTTTTTATTTGTTTCACTCTTGTGTTTAAATAAAGAATTTTCCTTTTTTTTTCATATTCTTAGCTTTTGAGTCGGTTTAGTAAGTTTGTATTTAGAAGCACATAATGGTTGAATACGTACGTACGTATCATTAGAGGATTTTATTATCCGATATCATTTTAATTATTTATTCGGTAACAGCCGATAATTGTTAGTATTTTAGAAGAAATTCACGAGTTTTTATTAATAAGGTTGAAATTGTTGTAGATAATTCTTTATTTTATCTCTCCATCATCCATCGAACCCCAGCACAATCAGCCAACCGTACATAATTTGAATGATTTCTGAGAATGTGAAAAGGGAGAAAGTTTTAATGAAATCACTAATTCTTGATAACCTTTAAAACTAAGGGAACAAAGACTTATAGATTTCATTATTTCAACTAGAGCAAGCGATAATTTCTACTCTATAGTGTTTAGATATATTCTTGAAATTACGTTATTCTGTAACTACAGTCACGTTTCAACTGTGTATCGATCAATGAAATGTATAATAACAATAATATAAGGCATGTATTCAGTGGAAGGAGTTAAGCCTTAGTCCGCCAGCCGGGACTAATGCAGGTAGGCTTCACGGATTTCGAAATTATTATACAGAAGTTTTAGTTGTGAATGTTACGTCACCATTTTTTCCTTATTATAAGGAGCAGTTATGAATGAATGAATAATGAATAACTTAATTAAACAGCGATAGGTTAGCGGGGAGTGGTACGGTCTGTCGAGACGAAAGCTGCAGGTTCGAACCCAGCCCCCAGAGCATGCACCTCTGATTGCTAAGTTATATATGTTAATTATCGTTTGCTTTAACAGTGAAAGAAACATCGTGAAAACCTGCATACCTGAGAAGTCATTAGAATTTCGAAGGTATGTGAAGTCTGTCAACCCGTATGAGGCCAGGTGGTGGACTAAGAACTAACCTCTCATTCAGTAGAGCTGACCCGTGCCCAGTAGTGGGACGTGTATAATACAAATTATTATTATATCAGAACTTTAATTTATTTAGTTATGTACTATATGTATTTCTTTAATTCTTTATAGTGTATAGTATAGTGTGCTTTTGCTCGCGGCTCCGCCCGCGTGATCTGCTTTTCCGGGATAAAAAGTAGTCTATGTCTTATTCTGATGTATAAGCTATATTATTGTAAAGTTTCAAATAAATCCATTCAGTAGTTTTTACGTGAAAGAGTAACAAACGTACATCCATCCATCCATCCATACTTACAAACTTTCGCGTTTATAATATTAGTAGGATTATGATGCTGGAAACAATAACATATTATTTTTAAATATTATTTGAGCCCCTTAGTGGTTATTAAGTTAATTATAATTCAAAAGCACAATCGCCTCAAAGTAATGATTATGGTTCCAAGACAATATGCGTGGGCTACTATTGAGGAAGCAATCAAGCTGAACGGAATGAAATTATTTATTGGAACGGTCCTGTACATGACAGCTTGATTGCTTTTCACAGCTAAAATTAAATTGGTAGTTATTGAAGAAATGTTAGTAGTTTGAGTTGTCATTTTCATTACAGAGATAACTTCATTTATATGTATATGGAATCGGTTGATATTTGTTATTTTTTATTTTATTAAATGACGAGACGAGCAAGGCGCTCGCCTGACGGTAAGCGCCACGCCTGCCCATAAACACAAGCAACACCACACAGAACTTCGAATTATAAACCACTGCATGGCACTGAGTTCACGCACTCACGCGCACGTGACCCTAAGACGTAAAATGTTAAGTCTCATAATGCAGTAATTTCGCTGGCTTCAATGTCCGTCAAACCAAAACACAACAGTGTTTAAACACTGTAGCTTGGCGGCAGAAATAGATAAACCGGTTGTACTAATCCAGACGGCCTCTCACATACGAGGAACCTACCGACATGTTTGGTACCTACCTACCAACTTGATTTTTATCGTTTTTTATAAAAATAACTAAGTTAGCATAAAATTATAAACAGGCGTTGATTTATAATAATATCACGTAACGCGTCGATATTAATTTGACAAGCTCGACGAACTGCATGAATTTAGGATATATGTAGCTTTTACAGTTTATTTTTAAATAGCAAGTGGAATCATAATAACATCTTGCCTTGTAATTAAATATTGTAACCAACATTTACCAGTGTAATTTTAAACAATGTTGTTGGATAATTGGACTACGACTCGTAGTTTACGAGCTACAAGCTACGCGTAACTTGCTACGACCTACGCTACGAATAATTTAACACTTGTAACCAAATAATAGAATCACCACCTAATGTATATCTTTAGTTATATATAAAAAATTATTGTTGTTCGCTAGTCTCGCAAAAACTAAACGGTTAGACCGATTTCAATGTTTTTAAAGTGAAAACTTCTTTAGCGGCGTTGAGCACTTTGCTTGGGATGGGTATAAAATGTTAAACGTGACCTGCGGGCCAATTCTCGTATTTAACATTAACTGAGACTGAACTTTAACCAAACTGAGATTAGACTACGAATTGACTAAAATGTGGCATTCCGCTCCGCAGTCCAGTTCCAATATCATTCCAGTTGCAATATAATGTCAATTCGATATCATTTCAATTCCAAACTAATATCACCCACCACAGACTAAATTACAAAAAATTTAAAGCGAATGTTATAATAAAGTTGCCAGTGGACAAAATATATTGGCATTGTGAGTAATTTTAGCGATTTGAATTTAATGGAAAAGTTAGTACTCTAGCAAGAAGTTATTAATTTAAAATTTGATCAATAGATTTTATAATTTAGTAATTGATTAGGTAATTTCTCATGTTTCTCCTAATTTGAAAACACGTTTTTTCCGGATTTCTGTTAATTGTGAGTGAAAAAATATGTGTTAATCTATTGTCGCTTTGGTCACCTAATGATTACTTTGTCATTGCAGGCTCAAAGTACTAAGATCGAGAGCCGTAAAATTATTATTAAAAAATAATGCCTTGTGTTATTGTTCCGTGATTTAATTTTGTTATGTATGTTATTTAAGTACGTATCTTTCAATTTCTATAATAAGTTAATTATGGTTATCCATTGCGCGCGATAAGTACTAATTGAAAGTTGAAACAGTATCGAGAGTTAATTATTAGTGGACTGTTAGTGAAACAATGACTAAACAATTAGAACTGTCTTTGAATTTCATTGAAGCAGCTCGGATCACCAATTCTAGGCCTTGGGCCGACTCTGAAGGCGGAAGGGCAGTGCATTATCCAAGAGGTTATGTTCACGCAGTGCAAAAAACGTGAATTCAGCTACAATGTGTAATGTGTGTGTGTGTGTGTGTATGTAATAGTGTATTGTATTTTGGTTGTTAATATATTATTATAATGTTTCCTTACGACTTTGTGATTTCATTGTTACATATTTACATAAAATATTACCTATGCATATTTACAAATATCGATATAATTGACGATATTTCAGTTAATTCACAATATCATTTCGGTTACATTTCGATGTCAATAATTCAGTCAACTTTTAATATACTTTCGATTGCATTACAGTTTTAATGGTTTACGGAATGCCACTTGCAACTTTCTTGGCACTGAAACTAGATCGGAATGATATTTTGAACATTTTTAATTACGAGAATTGGCCCTCTGACCGAAAATTCGTAAGACGGAGTGTTAAATTTTTTATGTAATATAAATTGTAATTTTTGTGTACGATAGCGCAATAAGTGACTATTGTATTTAAACATGAATGATAGTACTTTTATACTGATAAATACAGCAATTCGTGCGAAATTACTAACCATTCCAAAATATTCAATAATGCACACCCTTAATGTGCAAGTTTTCACTTTTTTGTGTGTGTCTGGGTGGGTCCGTGGACGGTTTAAATTCACAATTAGATCCGGTAGGTGGCGCTGCAATCGGGTTCGAGGTTCTTATATTTTTTTAAGGTTTACGTTTATCATTATAATTATTTGAACGCTAATTTTTATTTATATATTTCGGGTAAAACTGCGCGGGATAGCTATTCTACAATGTATTTTAGTTGGGTCAAGGGACATGCGCTATCAAAATCACGCACGTTTTATATGACGCTTGTACTCGTTGATCTGATGTCGTGGTCCTTACGACCAATAAACCGCCACAATTTATAGGAAGGGTTAAAACTGGGATGTGTCAAGCGCACGGATTGGATGTGAATCGATTTTGTTCTATAATTAAATAAGTTTGCGCTTGAGTTTGGCAGGCAGAGGGTCAACGCTCTGTATTAGTATGACTTTGTTTCATGGGTCAGTGATTCCCGTTGAGGTTTAGGAAAAAGTTGGCTTCTGACTGAAGTTGGGAGGCTAACCGAAAAAGTGAGCACAAACAATACATATAAATAAAATTGGAGTTTCTGTTTGTAGTCTTAAAATAACCGCTTTTTACTAAGTGTATTTGGATGTATACACGGTACATATACCAAAACATTTTTTTTTAAATTGTTGTCTGTCTTTCTGTCTGTTTGTTCCGGCTAATCTCTGAAATGGCTGGACCGATTTTGACGAGATTTTCACTGGCAGATAGCTGATGTAACAAGGAGTAACTTAGGCTACTTAGAAATAAAAAATAGTTTTAGAAAAAAAAAAATAATCTCACGAAAAAATTTAAACCAATGAAAATTTTAATAATATTCAATGCAAATAGGGAAGTTGTAAACATACTTTTCTTTACGCAACATAACTTTATAACTTTTTAGTTAAATACTACGCGGACGAAGTCACGGGTAACAGCTATTCTATTAATTAACTATATAAATTCTACTATAACAACAATTTTCTGATATCAGAAAATTATGGATGCGTTGATGGCTGAATGTATATGGAAAAGGCGAGGTGAAATCGGGCTTTCGAGAATCTTACTAAACGTACAACATGCAACTGCAAGCTGTCACTTAACGCCGGTTTTCTGTGAGACAATGGTTCCACCAAAGTCGAGCCACCCCTATTTATGCTGTTGAATTTACTATTTAAAGCGTGTCTTATTACTTAAAAATGATATTTAAGATCGATGAAGATAATAAATGGGCTGCGTTTTGCTAATATGTAGACAGATATCCATTGTAACTTTTGGCCACAAATGTCATTTCATGGCCTAAGGCCAAATCTTTAAGATCGCGATTGGCGTTTCATTTGGCATTACTTTTTCTTGCATTAAAGTTAGTATGAATACTCTGCAGTCATTAATTAGAGACCAATAAAATAGTAGTCAAGTAGTACACTGCGCTCGTCACTCCGGGACATTAGATGTTAAGTCTCATAATGTCCAGTAATTTCACTGGCTTTAGTGTCGTTGAATTAGGTACTTAAGTTTATGATGCTACCGATACTTGTGTTTTAATTTCAATTTGATGTTGAAAAAAAGAGCCTTCACACAGGCAACCGGACAAATATTAGTAGGATTTTTTTATTATAAGGTACAAAAATAAAAAATAAACGGCCATACATAAAACAGCTTGATATAATACAATACAAAACGCTTTATTGCATAACCAATAATCACTTAAAACAACGGATTAATTTTTATCTTGGCACGGCAAAGTGACTACATCAGACCTGATGTTAAGGACAGTGCAGTCCAAAGAAGTTCCCAAGAGACAGTGGGTCCCTCGGCGGCCGGCAGAATCATGCCGGCCTGAAGGTACTGGATATGCACTGGCTGATCCCGGAACGCGACTCGCATGAACGAGCTATTATGGCGGATTTCTCACCATGTATACGGTGGTCGCTTACCAGTCGGGTAAATAAAAATAATAATAAATACACACAGTCACATACATAGACCTAACCCCACAGTAAGATACAAGTCTTGTGTCGTGGGTATCAGGGACTACGAGAGACTTTCGGTCTCACAACACCCAGACCCCGCAACAAATATTTGTAGATCACACAAACATTTGTCTCGGTACGGGGATCGAACCCGCGGCCTCTCGCTTCACAGCCGGCTACTCGCCCGCTGTGCCACGGAGGCTGTCAATTAAACTGCAAATGAAATAAAATATCTAGAGGGAGCTTCAGTGCATCTAAAAAGTTGAGTAAAACGAGTTACGTCGTGTCAGAGCGTAAGCGTAGCGTATTTTATTTTTGTTTTTATCACATTTTGTTTCGTTTATTCTCCTCCTCGCTGTAATTTATATTTATGTGAGTTTCACCCCTTTTTATTTTTCTCAATTTTAAGATTATAGAACTGCGATTTAGCTCGTTTGTTCTATAGCATAAATGGTCCAATACGACCAGTGTGGTAGCACTTCTTTACATAAAAACCAACTTAAAGTAAAAGTTTTTTTATAATGTCTCGTTTGGTAAAAAATCATAAGTCTAACGATATATAATTTTTAAACAGGGCGCCAGTATCTGTATCACTGTACGTTTATTGTAATGCGTTGAGGGTTTTCCATTTTCCTACATATTCCAACATGCTACCAAATATCAGATCATAACCAAATTTATATAAATCCACCCACAAAGAAAGTTCTATCGAATACATATAGGATTACAAACTTCGATATGTGGCAACTAGAGATGGAACGTAAGAAACCTACATAAATAACTAGATAATTTATATCTTTTACTTTTCCGATGAATTTAATTCTCCATTCTACATAGCATTCTATAATTTTAAATATAAATTCACTAAAACCTTGTTAAGCCACTGGAATATTAATTCTATATCTATTTGGATTTTCCTACAAGATCGCCTTAACAGTCTGCCCGCGACGTACCAGTCGATGCTAACTCGTTTAAAAAAGCTCTCCGGCTGTCATAAAAGTTCCACTCCATTTGTAGCCATGTTTAACTACAGCAGAGCTATATTCATAGAAATGTATTCTACAGTCATAACCATCCATTGCCAGTGTATAGCTTGTTGATTTTATGCAGACGTAAGTACTCGCTAATGCTTAAAGGGATATTAATTTATTTATAAAGCTTCATTATAGACTACGCTTATTTAAAGCGACATAGGTAAACTTTTACACATATGCATAGTACAATTGGCTGCTTTATTGCTCAATTGTTTTATAGGCAACCAAAATCTAATCTCCTTTTCAATTGAGTTTAATAGCGATTACTAATTTTCGCTATAGATAACGAAAGCTATACGACAGCAAAAAGGCTAGGTAATACAAATTTCTTTTTACGGTCGCTGCACACTCACAATGTAAGTACGAAACTAGATACGACATATAACTGATGCATTTTGGAGCGCGAATATTTTTTTTACTAGCCCCACTGCTGAGCACGGGCCTCCTCTAATGAATGAGAGGGGTAAGGCCTAAAAAAAAGTTTGTGGGTACAATGATTTTATATTCGCTCTTAAATTAATTTTAATCGGAATTTACTTATATGTTTTTTCGTATTGCTATACACCGTATTTAAAATATTTCTTCACGAAAATTCAGTGGCAAATACTATATAAATTTCTACATTTTACGAAAACGCGCTTATTTCGAATTCTCAACTCAACTATGCTTGCAGTTGCTGTTTTGGTCTGTGGAACAATAGTTTTCGTAATAATTTCCTAATAGTAAATTACTAGCACAAGTCAAGTTTGGAATTCGCAATGTGCGCGTTTTCGTAAAATTTAGAATATACTACAGTATTCTCCATCGATTTTGTGTGAAGAATGTTGTAATTTATTGAGAAGGTTTAAAAAGGATAAAAATACATATCTAATCGTTTATACGACTTTAATACGAAATTCAAAAATAAGAAATACCGAGAAGTTAGATTTTTATCCTTGAACGTTGTTTCTGGCGTTGATTGTGGTAAAACTCATATATAATATTATTTGAATTGTATTTTTGAACTACTTATTTAGCTGTTATAAAATGTCATTTTACTTCAAATGTATAAAATTTTACACTGCCAAATAGAGTTTATAAAGTATGATATTTTAGCACACACTTGGTAATTAAAAGCTCTTTCAGTCTCGTCTCGAGGAGAGCGTTCGTTACAATTTAATAAATACTTAGGGTCCATTAAACAGTTATTAGTCTACATTTTGCACCAAGGGAATAAATGCTTTGAAGAGTACCTGTTCTCAACACTTTACTTTCACGACGGATAAACTGATTCTAGTACGCCGAGACGTTGTATTTAATAACTTGCTTTACTGCTGTTGCGCTGTGACGAAATGGAGTTCAATATTGAAGTCGGTAATTTGTCAATGTTATTTTTCACCAAGAAAGCATAATATATGTATATTAGTACGTTTATTATATTGCTACATGTTACATTACGCACTTAGAGACTAACTTTAATATATTGAAATAACTGATTTCTAAATATTAATCGGTCATTGACTACATTTCAAAAACCAAACTTGCCTAAAAAATACCGTTTCTTTATTTTGCTATCCTAAGTTCGGTTACATTTTTTTTAATTTTTTTATTACTAGTTAATATCGGAAAAAGAACCAAAAAACATGATTACGTCATATATACGGTTGAATGATGTTTGTCTTTTGTCTATAAGTTAAAAATTAAAAAAAACTAAAAACACGCTTTTATACAGGGTTATTTTTAAAACACTGACAACCTCGCAGGGCCATATAGCTGACCCTATAAGGAACAACTTTTGTTCTACGAGTTTGGACATAACTCAATACATAAGAAAAAAAATGATTTTACAAGTTTTTGTTATGTAGTGTTTGTGTTCGTACGTCTACGTGTAGGTATTATCGATCGAGACGGCGCGGCCGGTCATTGAACTGACGCGCGCGGCCGCGTGTATTACGTAATCTGCGCGTAGGTAAAATTCAAGACGGAAATTAAATTCATAATTATTTTTGTATGAGAATAAAATCTAACAAATTATGAAAAGTCGTAGAACAAAAGTAGTAGCAAATGACCTTAGGAATCTACTCCTGCGAGGTTGTCAGTGTTTTAAAAATAGCCCTGTATAAAGTCTAACTAAAAAAATAGAAAATAAATTTGAAGAAAACAATATATTTTATTGTAAAAAAAAGCGTGGGGTGCATGGTGTCATATTTTATTGTATTGACAGATATGAGTAGAAGGATTAATTATCATTTAAATGGTACCATAAAAAGCACCCCACGCTTTTTTTACAATAAAATACATTTTTTCTTCAAATTTATTTTCTATTTTTTTAGTTAGACTTTCTATAAAAGCGTGTTTTTAGTTTTTTTTTAAATATAAATATTTTTCATTTTTAGTTAAAATAAAAATATATTGTAGCAGAGAGTATAATTTTAATTTAAACCCGAATATCAAAAAAGCGCCATCTATTGACGCTCTTAGATACTACGATATTCCCTATAATTAACGAAGATCCAGAGCGTACAATTTTAATTCCTAACCCGAATATCAATAATTAGTTAAATTAAATTATTATTATTATTAAATTATTAATTTAATTTTTTTTATCAAATTAGTGTATTGTCATCGGTCCTCGATAAATCTACAAAGTTTGAACGAAATCTGGCCGTTTAAAGTGGGTCAAAATCGCGCCCAAAGGAGTCGGTTACAAACATACAAACAAAAACATACAAACACAAACATACAGGTGAAGTTAATAAAAAGCGTGTAAAAATATGACAATATCACACATGTCATTTTTAAAAGCACCAAAACCCTCTAACTTCAACTTACAGTTTTGTTTAATTTACGCCTCTGAGTGCGGCGATTGTATTTCAGATAGTAAGCGATGACTGCCTACCACCAAGATAACTTGTGTTCAACTATATTAATTTCGCCCTTTTTCATTATAGTATAGACGTATTGCAATCATAAGTCATCCATATCTCGAATTATGCGCACAATATTCCTTTTATTATTTACGATCTTCCAACATGTTAGAACATTGAAGAATTGCCAAGATAATGCGTCTCGAGTGACTGTTTGCAATATTTGTGGGTATAAGATGTCGGCTTGACAGAAATATATTGACTTTACGTTTTGAGTTTTTACGAGTCCAAGAATGTAAATGCCTATTTGTTTAGCCTATTCATCAATTTATCTGTCTGTGGCATCCTAGCATCTTAACAAAAAGACTGATGGGATATGATTTTTAATGAAAACTGATTTAGTTGAGATGGTTTTCGTTCGAAGAAAATATGTTCATTTGTTGTGATGAATTGACAATACTAAGTCAAGTTGACAACTGATTTATTCATAATAATTTCAGTCCAAAAGGGCGTGGGTTCGTTTCCCATCGCAGTCACCATGCGATGTATTGACAATACAAACCAATTTGAAATTTCAGTCGACCGGCAGCGACACAGGCACCGACTCCAAAGAGCTAATTTTTTATTATTTTTGACTCTTCAGTGTTACTTTTTTAAGTCGGTCTTTAGGTTTCGTTAAACCTTATTTTATTTGTTACAAAGTTTTTATTGTTTAACACAATCGTTTTAGGCGTTTAATTTTATTGCCTACACATAACACATTATTAGCGAAGAATATGTCGTATTTAATATAAGGTTTGTAACTAATTTATAGCAACACTAATTGTTAACTAATAAGTTTGAAAATTAATTTGATATTAAGAAAGTATTCAATAAGTGCGTGCAACAAACAAACTTTAGTACTAAATAATAAATTTCACCTCAGTTTAGTTATTTATTGCAATCACGTCAAAACTTTAAATGAAATGCTTTATGGTGTAACGACTCCGAAACTGAGTTGTTTACGTAGGCCACGTCTCTCTAGCTACGTGACTAAAAGTTTTTCACAAAATGGCTTTACGACTTTAATTGTTTTTGTTGTGAATACATGTTTTTGTTTTAAGTGTTCTATTTTCAAATGATGGTAATGGAGTCCTATTACTAATTTTATGTAATTAGTTGTCATTAGTAAAATTTTGCCGCTCCTAAAAAGTGTCGCACCCCCGCCTCCACTAGTCTACGCCACTGGGTCCTTGATGCACTTCTCAGTGCAACAATTTGTATCAGTTTTTCTAAACTTGTTATCTCAGGATTAGATTCCCTGACTGACCTCAAGCCCGGCCGTCTGTCCGTCTATCGGTCCGTCTATTTATTTGTATGTCTGTGTGTCAATCTGTCCTACATAAGACTCGTCTTTTAAAACATAATAGGGAGTCAGCTGTGTTCGTAGCGTATGTTTTATTATATCAGATAGCCTAATGACGTGTAAGTTAAACGTGTGGGTGCGCGATTCCGACTCCCAATGGACCGTATTTTCTAAAGCTTCTTCAACGTATTTTTTAAATTTTATTAAATGTGCATTCGACCGATCACTTGGGAGATTCGAGGGAACGTTCATTTTCCTTCCATACCATTGCAACTCCTAAATTTCCTTCCAAACATTTTATGGTCGTCGGCATAATTATAAGCAGCATACATGGTCTACGAAATGGATGGGGCTCTGGGTTTAAATTCCAGATCGAGCAGTTATGATTTACGATTTAGTTTATGAAAAATCATACTCAGTTTTCCGGGACAGAAATAAGCATTGCGAAAAGAGCACTAACTGCACTTCTGTCTATACCTTCACGGATACATGTATAAGCATAAGCGTGTATGTAATATTTTTTTAACGCTATAATTTTTGACTAATTATGAATCAGAAATTTTAAGTCATTAACACGATGCCTAGTGGAAGATGTTAATTAAATGTAAATTCCTTTTCTCCTATAAGCTTACTGGTGGCCTTCTCCACGTTTTAAGCGAATTCAATACGTAAATAATTATCATTATGGTATGTATTTTTTATAATAACATACTTAGTTGAACACGCAACCATCCCAGAGGGACTGATGTCAGGCAAGCGGCCGATAAAAACTACAAGCCAAATTTTTGTAACATGTGTTAAAAGCATGTTACGGCGACCTTACTGCTAATGGTTTAAGAGAGAGAAGAAGAGAGTTGAACACGCAAACATACTTTATTACGAGGACGATGGGTACATAAAATAAATTTTACTCCGAGTAAATGAAAAGTTTACGGAGCTAATTAATAATACAAAGCGTGTGAAAGTACAGGTAATAAAATCTCGTTTGAACGTGTGTGCCTACGCAGAGTTCAGCCTCTTTGTACTTAATAGGCATTTTTCATTAATCTTCTATGTTGAATCATCGCAATAAGATAGAGGTTCTCAATTCAAAGCATATATATTTTTGTTTCTTCTTTTAATGTTTGAATAATATTCCCTCTGTTACAACTTATATAAATTACGTATGTCGTATATTTTGTATACCTAACTGGAAAAAAAGGTACAAAAGACCAACGAGAACCAAAAGTTTCTTGATGCTTCTTCTCAGACCATTCCATCTACCTTCATCGACCTTCTCACATTGCTGGTGGGAGGATACTTGTATCCGACCGGATAGCGACCACCGTACACTGGTGCTAAAACCTGCCATAGTGGCCCACCTTGTGTGGGTCGCGTTCCAGGGTCAGCCAGTGTATATCCGGTTCTCCCCAGGGGGCTGGCCCCCTGATCCTCACCCTTTTCCCATCCCTTTTTCCTTCCCCTCCCCCTTGGCCCTTTGGCAGGCCGGCATGATCTTACCGACCAATGATGGACACATTGTTTATCATTGGTCGACAATATTCTTGGATTGCGCTACACTTACCATCAGGTGTAGCGTAGTCACTTTGCCGAGCCAGGATAAAAAAAAAAAAAAAAAAGATTAATTAACATTGCATTAAACAAATTTTATCGCGGTTTTTTACTGATGATCCTGACGTTTCGAAAGCTTTTTAGCCAGGTTGACAAAGCCGCGATAAAGTCCGTTTAAATTAGTTTTATTTCAATGTGTAATATTCACTTAAACATAAGAAATCATTACGAAAGAACCAGTCAAGATGTACAACTAATTAGTTTAGTCAAATATTCCTAAATTTCCATGTGTCTTCACGTGACATTTAATTTTCTTAGCCCTGTGTATCGAGGTTATCTATTAATTAAGTGTGTCGTTTCGAGCGGGTCGCAGCGGAAATCAGAGCTGTGCCGTCAAACAACAAAGTGCCGGTGAATTCTCACTACCGAACCTTGTATACATGGAGTTGTTGACGTAGTTTCTATTGGACGTGAACTCATTTTGAATACTCAATTTTAGTTCTAATAAACTGGTTCAGATTTAGAGTGAATTTTCTAAGGAAATTGATAGTGTTGTATGTTTTATGACTAAGCATTTGCAAGCCCTCCGGTGTTGCAGTTGTTCATGACCGGCGGTGATCACTTTCCATCAGGTGAGTCTCCTGCCCGTTTGCCCACAAAAAACTAGAAATGTCACAATAATTAAAACAAAAACTCAAAAATCTTAAAAAGCTTTCAACTGACAACCGATTAGTTACTGGCATTGTTTTCCAACATAACGCATGCGAGCAAAGCGCAGTTCGTGACAAAACTATCCAGGAATTGAATGTCAGTTATGAATACATGACGCTAAAGTAAGTTGAGTAGTGTGTCTATTGCGAATTTTACAACCTTAAAGGAAAAGGATAAATAAGGGATTGGGAAAGCCTCCGGATATCTCACGAATAGCAGCGATAGCTCAGCGGGGAGTGGTATGGACTGTCGAGACGAATGTCGCAGGTTCGAAACCAGCCTCAAGAGCATACACCACTGACTTTTCAAGTTAAGTGTATATTCATTGTTAATTATCGCTTGCTTTAACGGTGAAGGAAACATTGTGAGGAAACCTGCATACCTGAGAACTTGATAAGATTTTTCGAAGGTATGTGAAGTCTGCGTGGTGGACTAAGGCCTAATCCCTCTCATTCAGTAGAGGAGGCCCGTGCCCAGCAATGGGACGTAAATAATACAGGGCTAGTAAAAGAAAAAAATAATGAAAAGCGGTAACGACCCGGTCGAGCCACTAATAATAATTTAAGGATATAAGTAAAAATTACATCTATATAGGCACGTATTGCATGCGATCCAGATAGAGAGACTCTAACGCCTAATGCTATTTACGGCCAAATTCTATAGACGATCTTAGATGCACCAATGAGCATAAATTAAGTAGTTTGATTGGTTGATATCTGTGATCTATTTGGGTAATCAATCTAACATATCGTCACTAGACAGGTCAAAATACTAAAGCGCCTATACGTGAATTTTACGGTAGAACATATTAATGTCGTTTTTTTCACTACAAAATATCATAATTAAATTAGGAAATTAATCTATAAAATATAAGTTTTACTGAAAATTATCCGTTCGATAATAATAAAATATTACAAATTTTACTGCAAATTATGCAGTAGGTATATTTTTTGATTTTTTTACGGCAAAAAGAAACTTTAAGATCATTGATATACAATATATCAATGTTTCAGATGCTCTAATGTAAAGTTCACATATTTTTTACATTTTTAGCCTTTGCAACGATATGTTAAAACCAATTAGGTGATGGCTACACATCCGCTGTGCATTTTCTTTTGTCTTGGTCATATACACAAAACGTGCCCTAAGGAGCAAATTAACTAATCTGGACTATACCGAATATAACCCTGATGTTCCCGCTCTACTTAACGTATCCGTAACAATATTAGGTGTTTGTTTGTGTTCCATATTTACATATTTCTGTTTGTCTTTCGCTTTTCATATTTGAGTTTTAACAAGTTTTTGAGTCTCTGATGTTTTGTTAGGGTATCGTGATATGTTTATTTACAAAACTGCGGTAGGAAAGGTATATGAATCCCGGAGGCAATGTACACAGCGTGTAAAACGATCGGTGAGTCAACCGAAGCTGGTCAATGTACTTCAATACCTATCGGTTTAGCCTCTATGAATGTTGCCCGAAAATGCCTAGTTGAAGTTTGGATGTTTATGAAATTTTAGTGGAGAACAAATTTTGGCTAATAATTTCAACTGCAGCTAAGTGTACAGTGATTTTTCCTCAAGTAGTACCATTAATGGGCCTTTCATTCCATCATACCACTAAAAGTGTGTACTTTCTTAAATACGAATTAAAAAGCAATCATTACAAAAATGAATATTATATTATTCCGAGAACTTTTTTGGGCTCTAGAATAAAGTATTAGTGATTTTTTGGGTCCTCTACCCACCTCTTATCGTTGATCTACTGATTGTGTTACACCTCATGCAATATCTATGTTAGAGAGACAGTTTATTAACTTGGTTTGCCTGAATAATAAATTATAACTATTGGCGGCCTTATCATTCAGGGCAATGTCCTACAGGCGACCACGGGATTGAGATGAAAGAAGGAGAAAGAAAATATAGTTTGTTTTCACTAACCGAACTCAATCAATTACATATGTCCTCTAATAACAAATGATAAGAGCACTTAGATAATATTTTCTTCGTATGTTTTTTCATTTGGGTCTTAACTTTTCTTATATAAATACCTAGAGTGGCCAATAACGATTCGATATTAAATGGAATATAAGTATATTGAACGGGCGGCTATTTTATTAGCTTTGTTGACCCATAGCACCAAATTAAAGTAACTTTAAGTTAAAACTAACAAACTACGGGGTGAGTGCCCTTTTTAATATTCCCAATAAAGGTTCATTTGTGCGGAAATGCCTGTAGTGATGTGGACCTTTTTTGATCGATTTTTGGGTAGTTTGCTCAAATTTTAATACTTTTATAGCAGTTTATATTTACATGAATGTCCTTTTAAATAATTATTTTCATTTGACATGCATATACTATGGCCACTTAGGCGTAATATGTGGGGGCTTTATGTAGCTGCATTTTTTTTTTAATCTTATTGACTGCGTACTAATTCAATATCAAAAGATATTATGTGAAATTAGCAAGCGATAATCATAATACTTCTTTCTATTTTTTAATAACCTTATTGACGTAAAATACTATACGACCACCATGACGCGATCATAAATTATTAAATACAACCTTGTAATAAACACAATAAGAATATCATTAAGCTCGGAAACAATTACAAGGCAACGTTCAAAGATACAAACCTACAAATTACAGTCGTAAACATGATGATTAACATGTTTTTTTTCAGTTTTATAACGGTTTTAAATCACGAATAGAATGTTTAATGTTTTGTTTACACGGCTTTGCGTTGCTAAGGGATAAAAGCCTTTACTCATCACATTGTAGTATAAGTTATCTACAGAATGAGTAGGCCGGATCGACTGTCTAACAGAAAAACGACGACACGCGGCAGCTGGGTGCTACCTTCGTGAAATCACTTACTAGGTGATTTGCATGCTCATAAAGAAAACTGTACTGTAGAAAGAAGAATTTGTAAATAAACACAACGAACAGTCACACATATAGTTCTGACCCCACACAAGGTTGACCTGTATCGTGGATATCATGAAGTACGAGGGACTTGCGGTCCCACAACACCCAGACCCGAAATAAACATTTGTGGATCATAAAAACGACTCAGTGCGGGAATCGGACACACGACCTTCGCTTCACAGCATGATACTAAAAAGAAACAAAAGAAGGAAAGAAATTATATTATATGATAATTAACTTCATAGTGTAAATCACCATTTATATGGAGGGAATTTATCTTATGCCACATAAGAGAAAATAATACGAAATTCTTGTTTTTGAGTCCGCTTTATAATATAGTTCGAACAAACAATCATGATGCGGCCTCGCAAATGTCTGTTTTTTTTACTTTCTCGCCTATAGCGGCTATTATATTACACGATCTCTCGGGCCCAACCTTCGGTATAGGGTGGTGTAATAAGGAATAGGAAGTAGGTGGGGTCCCTAATAAAGGCGAACGAATGGACCCGATCTCCCTAGGTGCCTGCCGCCCTGCCATCAGAGTAGTGTAATAAGATGTAACAATAAACAGGGGAGATAGGGAGCTCATCATAATTTAATAAAAAAAATATATAATTCACTTAATTATTATTACTTAATTTAATTATTATTAGTTATTTTTTATTATTATATTAATTTAGCATTTTACATAATTTCGGTTCATTGCATATTATATTTTTCTACCATTACCAATCACTGACCATGAAATTATATAGTTTATGTTACTTCACATTGTTGTACTCGACTGGATACAGATTTTTATACCACGACCATCGTCCACGTGGTGAAAAATGTGACTTAGTGGCTCGTTGAGCTAAGTCGCATTCTAGTATCAGCCTGTTTATATCCAGTCACTTCAGGTTGGCATAATTCTGTCGACCGTAGAGGGACGATATGTCTCTTAAGGGTTTTAGACTATCGCGCTTTGTATACTAATATCTAATGTATAATAATATCATTATTTATTTATTTCTAGCTCAACGGCATCTTCTTGAGTTCTCACTCAGTCAACCCGTGCCCACAGCCGATGTAACTCGGTCGAAACATCAGGAAAGAAATAACTAAATAGGTATTTATATCATCAAATCATCAATGTCTCTTAATGATTGACTTTGTATTTAGAACACACTGTACTTAACATTAGGACCTCTATGTACTTTGTCGTGCCCATTTTGTAGTAGCTGAGTTGGCAACACTGGAGCTTTGTTTGTGTAGGCACCCTAACAACGGATGCGCCTCGATATCTACGTTCGCGTTCCAGTCAGGAAGCGATCGGCAGAGTAATGTAATAAACATGCGAACTAGTTAGGAAACAGGGCGATCGAGATATTAGACCGAAGAATGTGTGATGTAATAACCGTTTATGTCGTACAAGAAACTCTCTCCGTCTAAATGAACCATACCTCTATAATGACTGGCGCTGAGTTACTATAGAAAAACAGTTTTACTTTTACCATTTTTGTAACACCAAAGAAAAAGAAAGTTTCAGCATTTTTTATATTATAACAGGAAAGTCAGACGATAATATATTCGTGTTACTTTTACTTGTTACTCATAGAAAAGTTTCAGAATTACAACAATACCAAAGCATCGAAGATCGAACTCAAGAAGGTCGATGGCATTATTATTAAATTAATGTATCTAGAAATTATCAAATATGTAGATTACTGGAACACGAGGTTACCGATGTGTGAGATATAGATTCGACAATGCTTGTTCCAATAATCGTTACTGCTAATGCATTGATACCAAGGCCTCAACCAACACCTCCAGAGGCTCTCAATTGGTCGTTGGGTCAAGAGCAGGATTCAGAATGCGTTGTTATTAGACTTGGCCTGCATTGTGAGGAGTCTTACTCTGGAGTTCTAACTGCCGCTAGCTTAGCTCCTAGGCCTCGCCATTGGAGGGTGATGTTCCTTTTTCATATTTTTAAATGTTTTATTTTTATAAATTTAATATTTAAAAATGTAAAAAAAAAATTATAAATAAAAAGTACTGTACTTTTGTATCTAAATATTTAAGAGTTGTTTATCTATTTGATAGTTTTTTTGGCCTTGATATGATACGGTGTAGTGTCCAATCGCCATTCCTATTCTAGTAATGTAAACAAAATATACACACTTTTATCACGACCAGGCCATTGTTTATACTCTTACTTTGAATTGCCTTTTTTATGCCACTAAAACACGCCATTTGATTTTTATAGTTCGTTTTTTGTTCAATGAATGGTCGGATTTTCGACTGAGTCTGTGACCGAATGAATGGATTTATATTTCAAATTTGGTTTCCATACAATGTTTCGAAATTTGAATAGGCGACTGTTAGCCTGTGTAATTGAATGAATCGTAAAAATCTAAAAGCAAAGGTATTGATTTTACTACAGAAATACAACAGCGTCATTAGCTTAAAATTTTTGGAACGAAGTTCCTATTTAATCTTTTAATTACATTATTATTGTATATAATTAAAACTCTTAGAGTTATTTATTTTTGTGAAAATCGACGACAAATTTGACGAGTTTTCTATATAAATACTTTTACTCAGTTACTTTAGCGAGCGGCAACGTGGAAGCCTTAATAATATTTTATGAGTTTGAGTCTTATGTTTCTTGACTGATTATTCTAAGTATCGTTCCTTAGACATTATCGATTCGGAGACAAATATTTTAATATGTATTATTTTTTAAAGAAATTTCACTATACAGGTCTCTTGTTTGTGAGTCTGCTAAGCAACATGCTGTGTGTGTTTTGAATAACATTAAAATTACTGGGAATTATGAGAAAAACAGCATGTATATTTTAAACAAGCCCTTAACATCTTATGTCTTGGAATGTTTAGCTCTATGAAGTACTTTGTAGTTCAATTAACATCTTATGTCTTGGAATGTTTTGGGTAGGCGTGGCATTACCATAAGGCGAGAAGTCTGCTAGTCTTGCCTTTTACTTGTTAAATAAATAAAAATAAAAACATGTAGACAACGTAAATAAACTGAAACATTTATGACGTAGGTCGACGTGCACGATGATCCTAAATTGAATTAAGCCTCTAAGCATGTGGTAACGTGAGCGTAAGGAACATCAAATCATATAAAAGATTGACACTACAAAACATGTTTTATGGCTAAACGTTAGTTCCGTATTTTAGATAAATTTGCAGATAAAGTCCGTATTGTTAATCCAATTACCATAAATTAAAATTATTTTTACACTACTGATGTGTTAATGTTTAAGGAAAATTATGTAACATTTTTGTTTACACGGTCTTCATTTTTCCTTGAGCACAAATTATTATTAAATTATTATTTGACCGGGCTGAAGTTAATAAATTTATCCGGCTTCCACGCCTCCCCTCACCTTTTTTAATTCCTGGTACGGCAAAGTAACTATACTGGACCTGATGTTAAATACAGTGCAGTCCAAATATAATGTTGACCATCAAAAGATAATGCATCCTCGACGGTCGGCAGAATTATGCCGGCCTGATGTTATTTCACTGGCAGAGCCCGGAACGTGATTTGCCTATTCGAGCCACTTTGGTGGATCTTTCACCATGTGTACCATAGTCGCTATCCAGTCGGGTACAAATATCATCTAGTATCCTCCCACCAGCATCCAGTATCCTATCCAGCGAACAATAGCCGCAACGCTACTTTTGACCAACTTCAGGCTGCTCAAATTATTTAATTGGTATTGTAGGTGTGTAGAATAAATCCGTTAAAATATGTATATTGTTTACTTTTAATCAAGAATCTGCAGCACATCAAATAAAATTAAAATTGGAATAAACCCCATTACACATTTTAATTTTACCAGAAACAATCCAGATCACTATGTAAAACATAACTAATAAAACATGGGTTATAACAAGACATTGTTCATTACAATGTAATCGACAGAACCCAGATACTTTTAAAAAATATATGAAATAGGCACTTTCAAACATCTCGATAAAACATGGCTGCGAAGTCCAGATACATCACCCACGGAATATAGCACAAGGAAAGTAAATCAAGCCATCTGTAAACTAAGGTAACTCATAAATAATGCAGTTTTACGAACAGAATAGTAACACTATTAGTTTATACCTATTGCGTATTTCTTATCGGTTTAATAAATTGATTACGTGACTTGAGAAAATAATAACTTTTCTTTTAATTTAATTGAATGACAATTCGAGCAAGTCGCTCGCCTGATGGTAAGCGCCCATAAACAGAAGCGACAACACACAGAACATTGAATTGTAAAACACTGCATGGCACTGAACTGAGCACGTCACCCCGAGACATAGGATGTTATGTCTCATAATGCCCTCTAATTTCACTGGCTTCGATGTCCTTTAAACCGAAACACAACGGTGCTTACACACTGTTGCTTGGCGGCAGAAATAAACCCACCAAACCAACCCGTTTGTGCCCGGTCGGTCACTTCCCTGTAACATGATGTAGGAGGCCGACAGATGGTACATGCGTCATACTCGTGAATGGGTACTGCTTATGTGGACTGGTCTGCTCAGACTGTTATTGTTTATTGAAATAAAACTAATTTAAACGGATTTTATCGCGGTTTTTTATTTTAATTTGTTCCCGACGTTTCGAAAGCTTTTCAACCTTCGTGGTCACGGGGTGGACTCCACCCCGTGGACTCCACTCCATATTTCAATGAGTAACATTCGCGTAAACGTAAGAAATCATACTGTTATTATTTGTCATAACCGTTATTTAAAAAATCTTAATTAATTCATCGCACTCGTGAAGATCATGCACAAAAATCATTTATACATTAATATTTTTTTATCATAATGTTCCTTATTGGCATAAATTAAGATGTTCTATTACTATCTTTAAATAAAAGTACCTATTACTTAATGTAATAAAAATATTGAAAATTAGTGTTGAAAAGAGCAGCGTTAAGGTACAAGTTGGAAGCGGACGACATGACGCAGCAGCAGACGACGTGTCGCAGCGACACTACTGGTTTCTATGTATTTCTATGAAATTACATCCGTAGTCAGCGACACGAAGCTAGCGACGCGTCGTCGAGCGGCAGACGCCAGTGTCGTCCGACCGCAGATCAGTAGTGCCGCTGACGACACGTCCAGCGAGTTTCATTTCAAAATGAATTTCAAGATTCAAACGACAATACTGTCTGAATTCTTTAATATCGCTTTCTAAATGGTTTTTAATCAATATTGAATAGGTTCCCTCACTTGTTCTGCATTTAAGCATAGGCCGTATGCAGTGCCGTATGGCTTCTCGTCTTTTTCTGTACAAGTACAACAAAAACAAGTCATCATAGTCTTCTTCCTCTTCTAATAAAAGATATAAAAAAATGCATCTTGTTTCACGGAACACTCGGTACCAACTGGATTCCATCTGCTGTTGCCGTCTGCAGTCGGGTTCGAAATCATGACTGCAGCGACACGTCGTAACGACGTGTCGTGATGACATGAAGCGACTACACGTCGTCTGCTGCTGCGTCATGTCGTCCGCTTCCAACTTGTACCTTAAGTTTCTTGTCGGTTCTTCTCTAACGAAATAGCATTCCGAGTTGGCGGCGGAGTTGAAATTTGATTGAATCTAAATTATATAAAACATTTTACATATTGAATAAATATTTTGATTTGATTTGGTTCGGATGGATTGGTAGGGAATAAATATTTATTTTACAGAATTACTATGTTACGTTTTTGTTGGGGGTTTTTATGTTGTCTTAATTAATCATTAAGTTTGCTGGTGGGAGGATATTTGTATCCGACTGGATAGCGGCCACCGTACACTGGTGCTAAAACCTGCCATAGTGCCCACCTTGTGTGGGTCGCGTTCCAGGGTCAGCCAGTATATATCCGGTTCTCCCCAGCAAGCCCCCTGATCCTAACCATTTCCCATCCCTTTTTCCTTCCCCTCCCCCTTTGGCCCTGGGATGAGATACTGCGGGGTTGCCAGTGTTCCGTTACCAGGGACCCTGTAGCTCATCCCAGGAATTTTGGCAGGCCGGCATGATCTTGCCGACCTACGATGGACACATTGATTATCGTTGGTCGACACTATTCTTAGATTGCTCTACACTTACCATCAGTTGTAGCTTACCTAGTCACTTTGCCGAGCCAGGATAAAAAAAAATAAAAGAAGTTGTGACCATGTTATCCGGCAAGCATAAAAACTTTAACGTAAATAAGTTTATACAAAGAGGTAAATGACTTCGATTATTAAGTATAGGCATGTCTCAGACAGACTAATTAGATGCTAGATTAATTTATCTTGTGCTCTGTGTTACGCCATTTTATAAAATATGATATCAAAGAGCTTAAAAGTATATAATTTTCATCTGTAGTGATGATTTTCGATTCATATGATATATCTACGTACTAAGTGAAAATGTGGTATTTTTACCAGCTTGAATGATGCAACGGACAGCTCGCTCGTCTGACGGTAAGCGACATGCACGCCCATAAGCAAACACAATACAACACGACATTTGAATTACAAAGCACAACACTGATACTAGACGGCGATCATCACTCCGAGTCATAAATTGTCAAGTCTTATAATGCTCAGCAATTTCACTGGCTTCAATGTCCTTATTATATCAGTACTTCCAGATCACTGTTTGGCGACAGAAACAGACAAAGCGGTACACCCAACTGTCCAAAATATAGTCCTGACACTAGGTTAACTTGAGTCATGTGTATAAGGAACTACAAAAGACTTATTGTACCACAACATCCGGGTCATATATTACTAGATCATACAAACATTTATCTTGGTACGGGGATCGAACCCACGGCCTGTCGTTTCGCAGCAGGCTACGCGCACGGTGCGCTACAAAAACCATCAAATTATTTATAGTACTTTCAAAAGTACAAACCTAGAAAGTTTATTCGACACAAAATAAATTTATCAAATCCTTATCGACTCCCTACAATCATTCGCTAAGCCTAAGAAATTCTGATACGGCTACATGTATCTGCTTCTATCGCAGCCCCGCTCGTATATTTTATCGAATGCCCTTAAGAAAACATACATGTTTCATGATACAAACTGTCCTTTTTACACGCTTTATATTAGCTTCACTTGTATGTTTGTTTGTTTGTAACCGACTCCTTTGGGCGCGATTTTGACCCACTTTAAACGGCCAGATTTCGTTCAAACTTTGTAGATTTATCGAGGGCCGATGACATTACACTAATTTGAAAAAAAAAAAAAAAATAATAATAATTTTTATTTTAACTAAAAAATGAAAAATAAATAATAGTTTAAAAAAACTAAAAACACGCTTTTATAGAAAGTCAGATTTCAAGTTATCTTAAACAAGGTATTGATTTTACTACAAAACTAACAAACACCGGCCAAGTATGTATTCGACTCGCAAACTTTTTTTACCCACACCACGGTTACGGGTGTTTATGAACGGTGGAGATCACTTACCAACAGGTGACCTGCAAGCTCGTTTGTCGGCCACTGCTTTAAAAATATGTTTTGAATCGTAACAGATAGCCAGTTGAAATTATCACAGAATGTGTGTTATTATGTACAAGGTAGTAGGTCCCTCGTATGCGAGAGGCCGTCTGGGTCGGTACCACCGCTTTGTCTATTGCTGCCGCCAAGCAACAGTGTGTATGTAAGTACTGTTGTGTTACGGTTTGAAGGGCATCAAAGCCAGTGAAATAACTGGGTATTATGAGACTTACCATCTTATGTTTCGGTGTGACGAGCGCAATACAATTCCATGCAGTGCTTTATAATTCAAAGTTCTGTGTGGTGTTGCATCTGTTTATGGGCAGGCGTGGCGCTTACCATCAGGCGAGCGTATTGCTCGTCTCATCATTCAGCTAAAAAAAAAGAAAATATTATAACGAGTATATTAACAAAAAATAAAACAAACAAAGTGTTATAGGTATTTCTAATATTGGCAGGGATTACGAGTTTGAGATTTACAGGGTCCAATTTCCGGCAAACCTTTGTTGGATCCACTTTGATCGTATTGAGTTAGATTTTATTAAGCATTTTCAACTCCATTATCCTTGTAACGCCATCTTTTCACTTCCAAAATTCAAAGTATCTTCTAATCACGAAAAGGGCAAGCTATAAAGTAAATTTGTCGCTAAGGGAAAATAAAAGTCCTAAATGTCGGTTTATATTAAATTTTCCGGCTTTCCTTAACGTTGCGTTTGATGTATTGTACATTTTTCTTTTTATTGTTTGCCGTTTGTTGGTGTGTAAAGGAAGTAAAGGTTTTGTTAAAGGGAAAATCGCTGTTTAATTTAAAGGTGGCCGCATGTTGGTCTACCTATATTGTTGTAATATAGAAAATTAAGTACAAGAAATAAGGTTTCTATCGATATATATTTCATGACTGTTGAACAGGTAGACAAAGCTTCACAAGAAAGGAGAATGGCAAAAGCTTTTTCCAAAAAAACTCCTTTATTGGATCTTTTCGTAATCTTCAAACGTTAATGGTTTTTTTGCTGCTATTTTGTTGTTCGTTAGTTACTTATCTTATACTAATTAAAATATATTTTGAAAAGCAGAGTCACGCTGTAGACCGTTTTGCCTACAGCATGAATGGGCCGGCTTGACCAGGATAAACTACTGATAAACTACTGTCTCACAGAAAACTGACATGAAATGGTAACTTGCTGTTGCGTTTTAACATCCCAACACCAATGGACAGTCCACCCCATGACCACGAAGGCTGAAACGCTTTATATATTTGACAGCCTCCGTGGCGCAGCGGGTGAGTAGCCGGCTGTGAAGCGAGGGGCCGCGGGATTGATCCCCGCACCGCAATATTTGTGTGATCCACAAGATATACTTTTTCGGGGTATGGGTGTTGTGAGACCGAAAGTCTCTCGTGGTTCCTGATACCCACGACACAAGCCTCGTATCTTACTGTGGGGTCAGGACTATGTATGTGACTATTGGATGTATTTATTCCTAAACGTCGAGACCAAAATTAAAATAAAAACCGGGATAAAATCCGTTTAAATTAGTTTTATTTCAAAGATACTATACCTAACTATCGAACATTCACCTTAACACTAATTTATACTATACTGTTCTTTGGCTCTGTCTGACAGTCGAGCGGCGAGGATAGTGTTACATACTCCTATGTCGTAGCTCTTTTTTCTAACAAACACATTGATTCGAATCTTTTAAAATATAATATTGTTGGCCGGCATGATTCTGTTGACCACCGATAAACTCATTATTTGTCGCTGGTTTTTACGCTTTCCATCAGGTGTAACGCCGTCACATTGCCGTGCTCGGATAAAAAAAAATTTAATTCTGGCACAATATTTTTTGTTCACCAACAGTCTGTCGGAAGCCGATTAATTAATACTTTAAAACTTCGAACACACACTTTTTAAAGCTGAAGTCAAACTCAACGCGCTATGTTTTTTGTTTAAATTAATTTTCCATAGATACTGTTCAGCGATATTAAAGCATTTTAGGAATAATGCTTATTTTATAACCCTTCCATAGAACCGGATATACACTGGCCGATTCTGGAACGTGATCTACACAAGCTTGTGAGTCACTATGGCAGGTTTTAACGCCATGTGTACATATGCACCACATTTAGCTAATTAAAGTTTTTGGCTAACAATAGGTAGCTGAATATAATTGTTTACGCTCGCTCGTCGCTCACAACTGTATTATTTGCATATTCAATAGAAAATGTACCTGTTTTGTAACATAATTGAATAAGAATCTATTTTAAGGTACAAGATACGAATAGATACAAATTAAGCTGAGAGCGCTAAAAACCTATTTGTACTATAGTATTTTTAACCCCCTACAAAAATAGGGAAGTTTTAAGATTAACCTCTTCGTCTTGTCTGTGACATCATGACGCCTAAAGGAATGCACCGATGTGGATATGGTTTTCAGTCGGTCAGTCGGACAGTCGCCTAAAGGAATTAACTAATTCCGATACGGTTTTTATTGTTTCGAAGCCAAAATATGGCGAAAACGGGACCCATATAATTTCGTCATGCCCGTCTGTCATTATGTCACAGCCATTTTAATCGGAGAGTATTAGCACTATGGATGAAATTTGGATTGTAAATATATTCTATGAACCGCTACACAAAGCTGTAGTGAATTAAAAAAAAATATTGGTGTGGTTCTTCATACATGTAACTGAGGGATGTTTTTCTCCATTAGACATAATCATATTTTGGTATTATGTGTTGGTTCATTATATAGAGTAAAAATGAGAGCGATGTTGCTAAATTACTTTTTTATATAAGTTATTGTTTTGAGAGTTATAGATACGTGTCCAAAGTCGATAAAAATATCCCCCCTCTATCTTTTAAACTATAAGACACTTTTCACAAATTTATTTTCATAGGATATTTTTGGTTCCGCAATATTTATTCATCCTAACTACAGAACTCTTCCCTGTGTGTGGTCCGACTCACACGTTGCTGGTTTCCTATTAAATGTCGAAGGGTTTTAACGTGGTTATTGTACTGACGTTGTAAGATAACTTTATTTCTAAATTCATATTTAGTTTGTCTTTATTTATTTACATATACACTCTCGCCTGTAATCCCCGAAGGGGTAGGCAGAGGTGTAACCAGTACACTCACATTCGCCGAGCGTATTTCCGTCTCATGATGTGATGGGGACGAGCCTATCGCCATACCAGGCACAATTCTAAACTCCGGGCCAATACTGAGCATTTCGTGTTAGAAAAACCCAATATAATTTGCTCCGACCCGAGGATCGAACCCGAGACCTCAGCACAGCAGTCGTACCGCGAACGCATTACAACTACGCCATCTTTATTTATTTATGTTAAGATAATAAACATGGACATACTTTAGTTACGGTAGACTGTTTAGAAGCGAAATTTAGTTGAACTATTTAATTATTATCCTACAGCTGGGAGACATTTACGGTTAGACAATAGACCTTTCATAATGTAAACCTTGTCTTGAAATGTTCATAGCTTTTAGTTCCCGGAGACTTTAATTACGTCATAGTTTCATATAAATACTAATTATGTAAGTGTTAATAGGGTGACGGGCGCAGTTCAGAACCAGGCAGTTCTTTGTAATATCTAAGTTCTGTGTGGTGTTGCTTCTGTTTATGAGGAGGCGTGGCGCTCACCATCAGGCGAGCGGCTTGCTCGTCTCGTCATTCAATCAAATAAAAAAAAGCTTCTTACATAATTTCCATGTAAACGTTATTTTAAAGATATTACTGCCGTACCCTAAATAATCCAATCATAAAAAATAACTTAATGACAATATTAAAGTTAATTGGTGTCTGAATGTGCCAGTAAGACACCAAAATACTTAATTATCAAGTTGTTAATGCATGCCGAACAGCGTTTGAAAATGGTATTTCCTAAATTAGCTGAATGAATTATCTGGCAAAAAAATGTGTATGTACAATTCAAACACGCCAGAAGAGAAACTTCAGAACTATTAAAATTAATTAATTTATCAACGAATTTTAATACGCAAATGCCAAAAAAATAATCATCTGAATAATACACCCCATTGTTTATGACACATTTTCCGAAGGCTTCGTTGTACGTAGACACAAAGACACTTGATAGCATACTTGTAATCTATCTTATTCTATCGCAGGCTAAATCCTATTTATGAATAAGTTTGTCTTTGTCGTGATGCATTATCATTTTATCGAGTTTAAAATCATAACAATTCTAAAGAACTTTCACTTAAAAAATAAACGGATAATGTGTAACAGACCCTTAAACATTTATAACATCAGTTACAATTTACATATTACTATGTTACGTGACTTAAATCTGTTACGCGATAATTTTGCATATTCATGATAACTGAAACGGAGACAGTAATCCGAATGTAATTAAGTAGTTAATGATCCATTGCTTAAGACGGGACAAGCGTTAGGTACGCCATCAAAGTTAAAAGGTCCCGCGCACACTAACGACATACATTTAATCGATTAAATTGAAACTCGTAACCTATTTTTTTTTGGCAGTGTGCATAGGCAAGTTTATTTTGTCTGTCACATCTTTCGTATACTAAAAGTGACGTCTTCCTTATACTAAAAATATTATTTATGAAGTGATTACGTGTTCAATACAATCCGCTAGAGGCGCTGTATGTATCTAATACGTATTTTCCTGAATACGGATGACGTGATAGCGACAAACTGGCACTAAGCGCACAGGATTGTTATTTTAGTTAATATAATGTTTGTTCGTATGTTCTATAACATCTTTGAATATCCAAAGTAATATACAATTTACTTAGTAATCCTATCTATTTTGCCATCCAATCCTAAATAAAAAATAACTCATAGGAAGGTTTTAGTCATGTTCGATGATTTCTATTAAATTATATAATAATCGTAATTTTTAATTTACTTTTTATATTTTTCATGTTAGTGCATGTATTTTATTAGTGACTTGGCAATGTTCACCTCGGTGAACATCTCACTATCTCTAAGTTATTGATGACGTTCGCCGTGTCTGACAAAGCAAGTGAAAATTCATACAGACCAACACAAGATCCTAATAAGTTGCTAATCAAAATAATTCGATTTTTAATCGATTATGTGCGTAAGACCTTAAACTGATATTGTTAGCCGTAAAGTTTAATTGAAGATGTTTAGGACTAGGCTTTACTTGCAAATTTGCTTGCTCGTAAACTTAACCGGTTAGGATCTCGAGGATGGTATGCGTCTACAATTTTCACGAGACTACGATATATTAACGTTTCCCCCAAGACTTCGTGAACAAATGTAACTAACCCTTATATATAACTGCTTCAAATACAAATTATATGCAATTAATCGTTTAAAGTTTGTTTTAACGTTGTTCAATCACGTATACATTTTGATTGCCGAATGAAAACAGCGTATTTAGGCCGAGAAACCATCATGCCTTAGGTTTAAATTTCAGGTCAGGCAAAAATAAATTGTGTTTGAATTATCGATTCGAAAAGCCACATATAAGTTGCCCAGGACTGGACTTTGTGTCTGGTATAGGTTCGCCCTTCATCATATCATGCAGCAGCAATATAACCTCAAAGAAGCATAGTTGTGCCTTCGATTACTGTATAGATAGAATATTCTTTATTGCACACCAATTAAAGTACCTTAAAAGCAAGGATCATATAATAAGGGTTATATAATGAGCAGTCTTATCACAACCGGCGATTTCTTCCAGACAACATTATGTCAGATACATACATTTAGTATTCTTAACGCGCGTAAATTAATAAAAGAATGCATATAATTTTATTTTTATATTATTTTATTTGGGAAGTTTACGTTAAATTTTACAAATTATATTCAATCATTAGTAGATGAATGTCAAAAACTATTACTAATTTAAAATACTGACTTTTGTCATATGAAACGGTTATTCTGGGCTTTGCAGTAAATAAAATTCTTCTCATACGCCTATAAACATTATTACGTACTGTATATTCAGCCAAATTTGTTAGTCAACATGATTAAGTTGCGGCAATGCTATAAACCAACATGTAAAGTACGTCAGAACTTAGATGTCCAGCACTAATTGACTGAAGGTTTACAATATTGTAAGGTAATAATGGAAAATTATATACTTTTTTGCACGTATACCTTGGTGGCACAGTTGTATTGCGTACGCGGTACGCCTGGTGTGCTGAGGTTTTTGGTTCGATCCCCGGGTCGGGGTAAAGTGATATTAGGCTTTTTAACGAAAAACCAGTATTAACCCGGAGTTCGGAATTGGGCCCGGTATAGCGATAGGCTCGTCCCTAAGGTGACCCACTTGCTCGTTTGGCGGCCCGTACTATAAAAAAACTGCGAAAAGACAAATCCAATACAAACATTATTAAGTACAGTGACGTAAACGGAAAAATGCGTTTCATATTATTTTCACCAAACTTCAATGGCTTGGTAAACAACGATTCAGCGAGAGTGTTTACCTCAATCCATGTCATATCGGCAAAATCGCTGATAATAGCGACAATAAAGGACACGGCAACGAATCGATATACCATAGGGTATTAAAAGATTTTTATCGATGTCGACGCTATTGATATCGATGGTTTGTAATCAACACTAGTACTCATCGAGTTACATTCATAATTTATTTTGAAGGTTTGCTAACTTTTTGTTTTATTCTACTTTATCGACATCATTGCTAGTAATTTTAAACAAATATTGGTATTATTCCATATTTTACGAAGAAATCATAACGATATCAAATTAAATAAACTATAACGATGACTACGATTAGAGAGAGTTTGGAAAATCCTGATTTTTCAGTATAAAAGTCATGCTAACAATGTCAACGATCACTTTAGTTTTGGTGGGAATTCTGACAGTGCGGTTCATAGTTCATTTTAATTTATTTCAAAAACTAGTTTAAAGTTGTGTTTGTTGTATAAAAGTGGTGTGGATTTGTACAATAAACATTGACGGTGATGAACAGTGTATGGGAACATTGAAATAATTGAATTAAGTATCATACTGGAAGGAATTCACACCAAAATTCGAACAAGACTTTCAAAACGTCCACACAGATATTTCATCGTTCTTGTGAAGGCCTGAGAATAAACGATCCTTGTCATTGGCGAAATGCGTAATAATGCGAAGCCATAAATAATACAAAAAAAGAACTATTCCTAGTTTCACGCGTTAGGGAGGCTAGTTTCCAGTGTATTATATTCTATTGAAATTTCCACCCAACTAATATTTTTACGTGGGCGGAATCGCAAGAAAAAACTAGTTGGTGTATAAATACATAAATTACATTATGTCATTAATTTGTACACTATTTTTCTTTCGGTTAATATCACTTTTCGTTCGGTCCTTATCTTTAATGTTGAGCGGAGGATTTCGTGATATACATACACAATTTGCTACGTCACTCCGGTGTGAATTGAGTTCCCTCAATGTCCCTCTCGGTTTATGAACGAAGCGAGTATTTAGGAACTGTCAAGTTAATAGTCTTAGGGTGTATTTGATGGAGGGAAGGGTTTCACTGAATATCAATTAGTTGGATATTAGATTGGCCGTTAATTGGGTTATACTGGTGCCAATAATTATGTTCATCTCACCAAAACTATCTTTATAAATCTTTAATTTTAGTTAAGAATGGGACTATTCTATTCTGCTGTTGTGTATGTATCAAACTCATTTTATCAAAATACATGCAATATAAAAACTTCTAACGTTTTTATAGCATAGATCGGCAAACGAGCAAGTGGGTCACCTGATGGTAAATGATCTCCACCGCCTATGTACGCCTACAATACCAGAAGAATCTTGGGCGTTCATAATCATCATGGATAATTAAGGGATCGGGAGAAGTGTGGGATATTTGGCCCTCCGTATGAAACGCAGCAGCCATCCGCTACTTTACGTCGTTTTTCTGTAAGACAGTGGTAACGATCCGATCGAGCTTGCCCACTCATGCTGTAGACAAAACTATTTACAGCGGAATTTATCACTCAACTTGTCTACGACTGGCGGGTAAATACTGTTTTATTATTGAATAGTTTTGTCCTATGTTAACTGCTGGCAAACTCGACAAAAGGTCTGCAATATATCAACGTAATGGGGTCAGATGAAATCTAAGCCTTATGTCGTGTTATGATGATTTATATTTGTTTATTTTAACTTGCTGTGTGAGTAAGTTGGGGAAGAGCGAAGGTAAAGTTATATTAATATGAGTTGCAGTTGGCTAGGCTGAAGTTTCTGATTGTCTTTGTTTTAATATATAACGTCTAGTAGATAATATATTAGAGAATGGTTGTGTTATGTTTATTAAGTAATTTTAATAATTATTAAGAGGAATGCGCAGGGCCGTCGCGGGTTTCGTGCAATTTAAAAGGTCTTTTCAAGAACATAATTTAATGAGATCTTTGCTATGCTATTTTGTTTTAGGCGTAGCATACTACGCCTAAAACAAAACCGACTCATAAAAACTAAAAAGATCAAAATAAAAATTACCTCTTTTGTGTCAGTACCCTAGAAAAAGCATCGCCATTAAATTGCAATAGCACCGAAATTGTATATTTAAATTTTTGGTGGGTTTTATTTTTGTTAAAAAAATTAGGAATATTGGGCATATTTTTATTAAAAGGGTCATAGCCGTTCCGGTCACCGTTCCTAGGGGTGGAATTTCCTAAATGAAGCGAACTTTGTTTCCCCATATATAAAATAACTAGGTAGCTGTCCCTCGCGGTTTTACCTGCATGTTACTGCCCTGCTCCCATGGGTTATAGCGTGATATACATATACACTTTCCTCATGAATGACTCTATCTATTGCTAAAAACTGCAAACTAAAATCCGTTAAATACTTTATAAGATCTAAGTGAACAGACAGCGGAAGCGACTGCATTTTATACTATGTAAAGATATGTACTTTTGAAATGAAAGTATAAATTGTACGAACAAAATGTATGTAACAGAATATACGAGAATCCTTGTGATTCGGTACCCCTTAAACATCACGCTGTTTGCCTGTATGATACAAGATTTGACGACCGAGCGGACTGTGTACATTGTACTTATCCCGAAAAGCATTTTCTGGAATACGAGTGTCTCGCACGATAAGGCTTGGGGATTTTGTCCGAGAATATGGTTTGTATTTATCATAAACGTAATGTTTATCATATATTTTGCGTGAAAGGTGGCCAGTTTTCGTTTCTTACTTGGATAATAATAATACTAGCCCTGTATTATAGACGTCCCGCTGCTGGGCACGGGTCTCCTCTACTGAATGAGAGGGGTTAGGCTTTAGTCCACCACGCTGGCCCAATGCGGGTTGGCAAACTTCAAATACTTTAGAATTTTTTATAACTTCTAAGATATGCAGATGCTTAAGAACTTCTCGGTTATGCAAATTTCCTAACGATGTTTCCTTCACCTTTACAGCAAGTGATAATTAACAATTAATATACACGTAACTTAGAAAAGTGAGAGATGTATAATATTGGGGTTGGTTTGCCTGTGACGTGTGTGTTACCTGCGACTTTCGGCTCGTCAGTCCGTACCACTACCCGCTGAGCTATCGCTGCTTGGGTACATACTCAGATAGATAAGTATAAAAATTACTAGCTGTTCATGCATTGTAATGCTATTTTAATCCTTAATAAAGGTGGGATATCCCTCTTTATAATTTATATTTGTTTGTAATAATTCTGTAACCCCGGCGTTTACAAAAATATTTCTTAACAGCTAAAATTTATTTACTTCAAACATAGCTAAGTGCCATCTCGATTAAACTACATTTCAAAAGAGAAAGAGAGAGGGTGGGGCAATCAGGGTTGAAACTAGTAACCCCCCTCTTTTTATTGTCGGTTAATATCACTTTAGCCCCGTGGTCACACAAATCACTTGTTCCTAACGAATATTAAATACTGTACAAATGACAATCGTCGTGACAAATAACACATCTAAATCATCATTATTATACGGAACGTGATTCCACTATGTTTATGTACAAACACCCTTACAAAGAGCGGTATCAGGCCAATAATGTTACATCAGTTTTTATAGCTATAGCCCAAGCGTGCCAAATATACGTAAATATGATTTGAGGATCCACACGCCGTTTTGTTATAGTTAGGTTATTGGCAGCCGGCCAAATTGGGGAGCATTCAGGATTATATTACTGCAATACGATATTAATAAAGGAAAGTAAGATCAGAATACCAAATATAAGAGTATTATGATAGTTTTTGAGAACTTTGACAGTTGATTCTCGGAAGTTTTTATGGTTCTTTTGGCATCTTCATTTTTGTTATGACAATTATTATTATTTATTTATTTTTAATTTTATGGTCAGGGGTCCCTCGGCTAGCTGATCCACTTGATTACTATCAAGCTCATTTTCCGTGAGTAGCTTCGTTTCGATGAGACGACCAACAATTCCCTATGCGAAAATTCTCTATTGTGGTAGCTAACAGAGGTAGCAAGGATAGAATATTTCGATTTGATGATACTCAAAAAAATATTATTTTATTTGTAGGACAATATGACAGTTAAATTATATAAATATTAACTAAGTAAAAACAAAAAAATCAGCTGGTTAGTAATCATTCTTATGACCTCGTTATCGATACCTATTGGAAGCCCCTCCTTCCAATAGGTATGATTACTAACCAGCTGATTTTTTTGTTTTTACTTAGTTAATATTCATATAATTTAATAACAGTACTTTTTTATTATTTGATTGAATGACGAGACGAGCCAAGCGCTCCCCTGATGGTAAGCGTCACGCCTGCCCATAAACAGAAGCAACACCACATAGAACTTTAAATTACAAAGCACTGCATGGCACTGAACTGCGCTCGTTACCCCGATACATAAGGTGTCAAATCTCATAATGCCCAATAATTTCACTGGCTTCAATGGCCTTCAAAACGAAACACAACAGTGCTTACACACTGTTGCTTGGCGGCAGAAATAGACAAAGCGGTGGTACCAACCCAGACGGCCTGTCGCATACGAGGGACCTACCACCTTGTACCACGACTTGCACATTGTATTTGCGTCGTATACATTAGGTTGTGACCACAAACGTAGACTTGAATTCGAATAGGTTAGTATTTATAAATAATCCACTAGCAAAATTCCTAGAAATACTAAACAATAAATCTCGCTATTTAACATCAGGTAATATTTCACTCTTCACAGTCTTCACGGTAATACATTAGTAGTTGATTTATGAGTCGGTCGCGCCCAGGTTAAGCAAGACATATAGTCGGCGGATAGCTTTGCCGACGCACCTAATTGCGCTGATTACTATCGCTTGCACTACCGCATTGTCAACGCCACAATTCCATCAAGTCACATAAGTGTTCCGATGAAACAGAGGAGGTTTTCAACATGGGTATAAATTACTTTTGTACTTTGGAAGGAGACAAGGTGGTAGGTCTCTCATATGCTAGAAGCCGTCTGGGTTGGTACCACCGCTTTATCTATTTCTGCCGCCAAGCTGTTGCTGTTGTTCCTGTTGTGTGTAAGGTTATTGTGTATCGGTTTGGACATTGAAGCTAGTGAAATTACTTATGTGTCGGGGCGACGAGCGCAGTTCAGTGCCATGCAGTGCTTTGTAATTTAAAGTTCTGTGTGCTGTTTCTTTTGTTTATAGACAGGCGTGACGCTTACCATCAGGCGAACGCTGGGCTCGTCTCGTCATTCAATCAAATAAAAAAAGGCAATTAATAAGCTTAAATTCGGACATTGTTTTACTGACAATAGTTTTATCACCCACCTTCCGATAAGTATTAGGGCATTCCATTTTAAAATGGGATAAAACACATTAGCATCAATATGAAAATAAAATATGCGTTGAAATGTTAGCTGAGACTAAAGCGAAAAATACCGTTGTTGAATTCTCCTTTATAAATTCTGGTTCTCGCTCGTTATACTAGGATTTCCTAAAGGAATTCATAAGCATTGACTATTTATAGTCTTTCAGCTGTAGCAATGTCGCGCTTCGATGAACATAAAGATTTCACACACATCAACTACATTTCGGAGTTTTGGCGGGAATTCTGACAGTGCAGTTCATCGCTTATTTTAATTTATTTCATAAACTAGATTAGAGTTGTGTTTGTTGTATAAAAGTGGTGTGAATTTGTTTAATAAACGTTGACGGTGATGAACAGTGTATGGAAACATTGATAAAAGTGAATTAAGAATCGTACTGAAAGGAGTTAACACCAAAACTCCGACAAGCGACGACCTTGAAATCGACCGCACCCATGTTTCATCGTTCTTGTAAAAATAACTTGAGAATAAATTATACTCGACACTGGCTAAATGCTTTATTACTTAACTGTGTTTATTGTGTATCCATAGACAAAGTCTTTATTCCTAATCCTCATAAGAAACTAATCGTTATCAATCGATAGTTATCAAGACCTTTTATTGAAGCGGTAAGCTTTCTGTATAAAAAATGTGACGTGGAGTGGCAGTATGCCAACGCATTTCGCACAATGAGTGAGATTACCGGAGGCCCAACGCCCGCCACTACCATCCAACTCACATTCCTTTTTTTAAAGACAACAAGGCATTCGGTCTCCACATGTTCGATTGCCAGGTTATAAAAAAGAATACAATATTTTTATTTGTTTTTTACGATTCCTAAAAACATCTCCTCTATATGACATGATTTCTACAGTTCAAAATACCGAATCTAATTTACGTATAGATAATTATGTGCGGGGCTTGTTTATACAAAGGCAACTACTAAATATTAAGGACCTTATGTATCTGCCATTATTAACTTACAATGAATAAGATGATGCCGGTTATTATAAGTTAACTGTAACAATATTTGGAACTAATTGAAAATGTTTAGGTTAGATAAATCCGGCTAAATTAAAAATAACCCAATGAGCGTTTAGCAATAACACCATTCGAAAAGTCAACTTATAACAAAATTGTATGAGTTCACGATCTGCTAGATGAGCACAAATGAACTTCGATACTGTTATATGTGTGAATATAAACGTTCGAGTATAGGGAGTTGGGGATAACATTTTATTTCTCCACAAAACGTGCCTTCGTGTCCGCACCGTTTGCAATATCTCAATCCCATGCAGCTGTTGCTAGAGTCACGAGTAAAACTAGATGCTTCGAAGATAATTGGTTGAACATTATTTTAGTTCTTAAATATAAGACGTGTAGACAGCCTCCGTGGCGCAGTGGGCGAGTAGCCGGCTATGAAGTGAAAGCCCGCGGGTTAGATTCCCGTACCGTGACTAATGTTTGTTATCTCCAAATATCTAAGGTCTGTTTTCTCCCCAGAGGAGTAGACGTCAGGCAGGAAGCCGGTCGTAGAAATTACAAGCTAAATCTTTCTGTAAAATGTGTGCGAGTGGAATAAGAGTTTATAAGCGGCATTCGTATAAATCAAATCTTTTACTTCCAATATGATTATTAAATTTTAAGAAGTTCGTGTGATTACTTTCAGATTTTCAAATTGTTTTTACGTAAATTAACCACAAAAATAATTTCAATATTTTATAAAAAAAACTTACATAAATTACACTGTAAACGCTCAAATAAGATCAATCAAATTCTCGTTTGAAAACACCGATTCATCTAAACTTCAGTTGGAATAAATTTTGTCCACAACTTCTGGAGGAAATGTGTAAGACCCTTCTATCAATAACAGATTTGATTGCGGCGGAGTTTGATTGATCGGTCTGGGGATATTATACGCCTACATGGCAAACACATTTTATAGGAACGTCATCTTTTACCGACTCATCGTATGAATCAAGATGGACTTCGACAGTCATATCCGGAGCCAGTTTTTGCTTCATTTCAATTTTGTATATTTGTGTGGGTTTTAGTAGAGCAATTTATAAAATATAAGTTTTTATGTTTATAAATGAGTTTTGTTTTAATATATTTCGCGTGCCGTGGAGCGAACAATTTTTGTTATTTCTCTAGTGAATTGAATTCGAAATGAAGTCACGCGCCTGAGAACCAATGTCACCGCTATCACTAGAATTAACATTTTGGAGACATTGTCAGTATACTGACAGAGCAGTGGTTTAGGTTGTAGTCCATTGAAATGTTACATTTTTTAGGCCTCACCTTGCGTTTCTTAGAGGAGTCAATTTTATTTTTTTGATGTGTAGGGGGGATAAGTGTAAAGCTAAAATCAAGTTTGTGGGGTCGCCACCCTTGTCCCACGGCCGCCATCTTGAAAATAGGGGTTGAAACGGTTTTTACGATATATCTCTTAAACTATTTATCTGATAAAAAAAAATTGTTAACGTTTTTTGTTGCTAATTAAATTCTCTATAACTTTGGTCCAGTAACTTTTTGTCGTAAAACTATAAATAAAAAGTTATAAGTGAAAATGTAATAAAGAAAAAAATAAAGATGATAATTCTCTTGACAGCCTAAGATACAAACAATTCGCCAAGGCAGTGACAAAAAGTACTTCCTCCAACACAAGACACAGAACACAGTTCTCCAGAACAATGGAAGCACACTGCGGAACATTTTAGCCCTGCTTTTCGACATCCACACATCGCCCCACAGTTTCCTTTGCATTTACAAAAGATCAATTTAAGAAGCTCAGGGGGTGCTGGAGGTTTAGAGCTCTGCACTGGCATCAATAATTTTCCACATTTTTTCCAGCCCCAGTCTTCAGGATCATTATTATTACCAAGCCACGACTGGACCTGATGGTAGACTCGGAAAGTATGAAAGCGAGCTGTGTCTTGTGTTGGAGGAAGTGAAGATAAATTAAATGTACTTTTTGTCACTGCCTTGGCGAATTGTTTGTATCTTAGGCTGTCAAGAGAATTATCATCTTTATTTTTTTCTTTATTACATTTTCACTTATAACTTTTTTATTTATAGTTTTACGACAAAAAGTTACTGGACCAAAGTTATAGAGAATTTAATTAGCAACAAAAAACGTTAACAAATTTTTTTTATCAGATAAATAGTTTAAGAGATATATCGTAAAAACCGTTTCAACCCCTATTTTCAAGATGGCGGCCGTGGGACAAGGGTGGCGACCCCACAAACTTGATTTTAGCTTTACACTTACCCCCCCTACACATCAAAAAAATAAAATTGACTCCTCTAAGAAACGCAACCCCAAATGTAACTTTTCAATGGACTATTGGTGCTATGGTGTGATATAAGCTAATAAAATAAGTTGTTTTTTGTCTCTGGGTTAAGAGTACCTTTAATATTAAGCCCGTCTATACATTTTGAGAGTAACAATTTTAATAAATTAATTAATATAAGCTGTGTTTGATATTTTAACACGCCAGAGCTCGATTACTAACCGGCGTAAAACTGGACTTGAAAGGCCTCTAAATCTAGTCGGTTATTATATCAGATACAAAATTAATATTTGAAACGTAAACAAAATGGACTGATGATAACATTTCTTGAATACCTCTAAACATCTTAATCTCAAAACAGTTCACTTGACGTACTCCAGGGAGATATGAGAGGCAATGGTCGTACTATGGAGAATGCTATTTTTTTGCTGGTGATAGGATATCACAGATAGGATATATTTATATGTATATAGATAAGATATCAATCATATACGCCCAGATAGCGACTAGGAGGACTCTCTCGAGGACTCCCACCTTGTATGAATCACATTACAGGATTAGCCAGTGTTTATCCGGTTCTCTCAAGAGGCATGCGATGGTTGATGGTTGGTTAGGGCGGGTTTAGAGGTACATCCTTGTATCCCTATGCCTACATTGGTCATAGTATCAGGCTGAAAGAAAGACAACATCTAAATGCCTGAACAAAGCTTAAAGTTAAACAAAATTAAAACAAAGTTAAATTCTTCAGAACAAGTGAACAAGTATGTTGTGTCCAGTTTTTAAAGAGTTTGCAATAAAGAAGCAATGAAGATTTTATAAAGTTGCCATAACTACAAAGTTGAAACTACTTTAAGTTCCACAGATGAGGATATAACCGGTCTCCATGGCTATCATTTAATTTCAACTCAAGTTGTGACTGCAGTATTGAAGTCACTGAGCAAACATTTTTAGAGGAAAACGTAGCAGGAAAAACGGATTTAGTAAATATACTAAATTGAAAATAATCTACTATCTTATTAGTCTTTCTAATATGATAAATGTGAAAGATTGTATGTTTGTGGGTGCTGTTAGTCATGCCTTAACGGCTAAATGGATTTGTATGACACTTAGCCCACAGTTAGACCATGATTTAATATCAGATATAGATTAAATCATTTAGCTGATTAAAATTACAAATATTACAGATATATTTCTAATTATTGACGTCGATAATTTTAATCGATTACGTTACATAACAATGAAATTATATTGAGTGCTCAAATGTATCAAAGTGATACATTTACAATGTCAAAAACGTAGTCTTAAAAAATAACATTATATTCGTAAATTAGAATGAAAAGCAATGTTACATCGCAAAATTACTTCACACAACTTTATAAATTGTCGTCAGGGGATTACAGAGTGAAAGGGTTAGTCCTGTACTTAATTAATGCTTACGTGTGATCCCTCGCAAAGAGGGGGAGATTTTTTCCCCAGGCGACATCAAGCTGACGTATTTAATATAATTTCACGCATGTATGCCAAAAGGGTAGGCAGGAGTACAATTATTATATCCACGGTTTCATTCCTTATTTTTATTTCATGATGTGATAGCAAACGTGTCTGTATTCATTTGAATTATAAGCAGCTTATGTGTATTTTTCGAATGGATAACATTTCTTTTATACTCCTCTTCTCGAGAAACCAACACTAGTGAATATTTGTTACTTTTGGCTTACACTATATCAAGCACAAAAAAGTCAGGGTGTTTCAAAAATATTTTCATTCGGTATAGGAACAAGTTCTATACAAAAACACTGTATCATTAATCACCTTTACCTTTTACATTTCTTTAGTTTTGTATACACCATGAAAGAAAAATTATTTTATTATTGATCTACATAAACTAAGTAGTAAGTATAATTGGTTTTTAATTGCTAAATATAAAACCGAGTTATCAGGGTGACGAACCCCCACACTATTCACTTTAAATCTAAATTTATTTATTTACAATATTTTAAGTCAACTTTTATAACAAAGAAAATAACTAAAATCTTTAAAAATACATTCGTGTTGTCGAAGATGGCTGAAGATTGCCGAAGCGTTTTCCTACTTCCCTACTTTATTTATTTAACTCGGTGTGTGTGAATGTTTACCTCTACTGAGTAATGTCAAGGTTTTACAGTATTTGCATGAACTTAATTAAAAAGGGTGTGCTCTAAGACATACAGAATGTTTGTGGAGCATGTCAACTTAATTACATACCTACCACTTGCTGATTACTTCACATGTACTGATTAAATTGTGTTTAATGTCTCACAGAAAACCGACGTAAAGTAGCGGCTTGCTGCTGCGTTTCGTACGGTGAGTGAGACATCCGGAGGCCCAAATCCCCCTTCTCTTCCCAATCCTTAATTATCCCTTTTCTTTAAGGTACCGGCAACGCGTCCATGATTCTTCTGGTATTGGGGGCGTACATGGGCGGTGGAGATCACTTACCATCAGGTGACCCCCTTGCTCGTTTGCCGGCCTATGCTACAAAAAAAAAAAACAAAAATTGGTGTGTGTCGTGGGACACCAGGTAGGAACGAAGTTCCTTCGGCTAATGTAGAATCGACACAAATTGCAAAAAATTCAAATTATCAACTAAAATAACAAAATATGTCTCTTTATTTTTGTTTGACAACATAAAATTACATAGAAATAGAATAGAAAAATAGAAATAAAAACTTATTAATTTAGACTTAAGGCCCATTTAGACGATGCAAGTTTCTTGCCTGTTGCATACAATTAAATTGAAGCAATAAATGACTTGCATGGTCTAAACAAAACGAAACATTCTTGATTTGCTATACAAGTTTTGTATCAAAACTTATATTGGTGTAAACAACACATGCTATAATTCCTTAAGCAATTCTTGTATTCAATTGGATTCTCTCTTCATTTGCAAACATGAGTGCAGTGAGTGAGGGTGTATTAATCGTTGCTGCTCTTCTGAGGCAAGAAATATTGAGAAACACATTTCCCATAAATAAATAAATACACCCAACAGTCACATACATAGTCCTGACCCCACAGTAAGATACGAGTCTTGTGTCATGGGTATCAGGAACTACGAGAGACTTTCGGTCTCACAACACCCAGACCCCGAAACAAATATTTGTGGATCACACAAACATTTGTCTCGGTGCGGGGATCGAACCCGCGGCCTCTCGCTTCACAGCCGGCTACTCGCCCGCTGCGCCACGGAGGCTGTCAAATAAATATATACATAAACACTCATGTTTGCGATAAATCTCTATGAACTTGATTAAATCAGCAGAACCGAATATAAACACTTTTTGACTCATACCTCTCAATAAAGACAGTTTCTAAAACGTTCAACACTTGAATGAAAAATTTGCCAACGCAAATACGTGCAATACTTGAAGCTACCCGCTAATAAATGGTACACGCTCGTACAAGCCTGTGTTTAGACAAGTCAAAACTTGTAAGCAATAATCGCCTAAACATAATTGTATTGGTGTAAACAAAAGACATTTGCAATTATTTTATGTCAATACTTGCATGCAATAATTGCATTCCATTTTTTTACTTATACCCGCGTGTAAACATTTGCTTACAATTCTTGAAGATCAATTATTGCGCGTAATGTATTGCATTCAATTATTGCCCTTGTACGTACAAGAAAATGGCATCATGTAAATGGGCCTTTAGACTGGCTACTAAACGGTGGACGGCCGTGTTCTATAATCAAAAATTCAAATTCAAATTTCAAACCGCGTCTACATTTCCAAATGTCATAAGTTTCACACCCATCTGTTTTATTAACGGAATTTCGACTTTAACTTTGTGTGCTAGATATCAAACTGGTTATGCGACTGTCGCGCATGCGCACTTCTCATTTAACGCTTTTATTCCACGCATTTTTCTTACGGTTTTACTATCACATATTTTTCAGTTCGGTCACGCAGCGAAATCCCTATCCCCTTCAAGCCTGCCGTAAGGAACTTCGTTCCAAAAAAACAATGATAACAGACAAACACGGCCATTGTCATGCACACAATGCGTGCAAGAAAGAATTGAATTTAGCCGAGCATTGAATTTAAATAAGGCCTAACCCCTCTCATTCAGCAAAGAAGGTCCGTGCCCAATTTTCAAATATAGGGTTATTATAGAGCTGTCGTATTCATGCAATTCATTTTTATATTTGATCCCTTTGTTAAATTGAGATGGTACATATGGTCGAGTCATATTTGATGAAAATCTGTTAGTCATTTTTTTATTATTTTTTTTATTTATTAAGAGAATTGTACAACTATGTAAGATAAAGATGTTTTTTCTAAATGGCGTCAGAGGTTTTAAATATTAAGTTAAGTCTGTTTATTGTAGTCTCTCTGTTTTTTAAAACATGCTTCTTTGCTTCTCTCATTAATAATACACAAAGTCCTTTCTCTTAACTTAGTCCCATTTTTTTACCAATACTATAAATGTATAATTAATAACACTTACAAGGTCCCTCGTTATGCGAATGGCCGTCTGGGTTGGTGCCACCGCTTTGTCTATTTCTGCCGCCAAGCAACGGTGTGGAAGCACTGATATGTTTCGGTTTGAAGGACATTGAAGCCAGTGAAATTACTGGGCATTATGAGGCATAACATTTTATGTCTCGCGGTGACGAGCGCAGTTCAGTGCCATGCAGTGCTTTGTAATTCAAAGTTCGGTGTTCTACTTATAGGCAGGCGAGCGCTTGGCTCGTCTCGTCATTAAATAAAATAAAATCGCTCAATTAAATGAAATAAACAATACATGTATAATTTATAACATTATTTCAAGAGTTGCATATATTTATAACGTAGCATCTGCATTAGTACAAAGTGAAATATGTAACAAACATGAAAGTTCACGTAACAGTTGCGCCAGTTGATACATACTTTACTATTCCTGTTGCGAGGACGGGTGATGCATTCACTTTGTGCTCTCGTGTCCTAGGATTTCACTTTGATACATTAATACTGCAGAAGACAGGTGCAGTATAGTTATCGTGATATTTGGTTTCTATTCGGTTTAAAGTCTGCTTAACTTTGAGGATAGATTTAGCAACGGTACCTATCTTTCTTATAAAATACTAGCGACCCGCGCCAGCTTCGCACCGGAAAAATTATTTTGTTAAGACATCACATTACAAGTCCTGTATGTTGAATAGTTTAAAAGATCTAAGCCAGTGTGTCCCAACCTTTTTTAGGTCTTGCCCCACCGATATCTAGCGTTGCATTTAAATAACCCAAAGCGAAAGGGTTAAAGTCGTGTCGAGTCCATTTTTAAATTGCCCCCCTTAACTATTAAATTGCCCCCCTGTGGGTCATGGGCACCACGTTGGGAAACAATGATCTAAGCGAACATACAGCAGAAGCGAATTCATTTTATATTATGTAAAGATATTATATTAATATATATGTATTCTGATCTGAAAATTCAATCAATTCCTTGGTTTATTTTCTATTTAGGGTCAGGTGTCCTGATACTTTTTAGTTCTTCTGGCGATTTTTTTTTATTAGCGTTAGGTACATCGTCAGCATATCAGTACAGAAGGTCCGAGTCCAAGCAGTTAATGTGCCGCTTGTGCCCCTCTTTCCTTTCTTTATGGATAAAACTTATCGGGTGATATGATTTATTTTTACGCACAAACCAACGCAAGCAACTTTCTCATATTACTTTATTTCCACCTACTTGAAAGGTTATTCGTATATACTTGTTTTGTACTTTGCCAAGGCATGTAACACCACCTACTCATAGAAGCATTTTCATCTCCATGACGTGTATTTTCTGCTCGTCGTTTTTATTTGTGGGATACCTACCTACCTAGTATTTGGGCACATATATAGCTTGACTCAACTTTCATATCACTTTTCATGTTTTATCTGACGTTAAATATGCTTCCAAGGTCCTTGAATCACACAATATAATACAGACAAACACAGAGAGAGTAACACAGAAAAAGAGTGAGATAAAATGGGATCAAACTCATACATATGTCTTTTTTATCGAGGGTTAAAATGTAGCGGTGAATTGTAAAGTGTAGCGACTTGGACAATATATGTATGCAAATTACAGTTCTCTGCTCTGGGGCGGCGTTTTGTGGCAATCTGTCTAAGGGATTGCTTCGTGACATAGGTCGTAAGACGTAACCTCTGATAACTGTCCACACTTGGGTCTTTGTTACTCGTAATATATAACACAGTCACGGAGTCTCGATGTGTCAAATGTCACAAACGTACATACTGTTTTTACATATTATTCATTTATTTGCTGTATTTTGTCAATTATTGTTTTCTGTTTTATTATGTGTGTCTACAATGAAGAGTTACTATCTATCTGTTTTAGGGGTCTTTAGAAAAATATTTAAAACCTTAACTTACATTGAATAGTGTAACAATTGGATCTAGTTACGCAAAAATATACCAACCCACAGCAAGGTCAAATGGAGTTTTACTGATTTTGTTTTGCTAAATTAATAAATTTGAATCGATTTTATTACCGTATTTTTTGCAATATCGTACATGGAATATATTTAATGCCCGATTTTCCAAAAAACTACGAGATAAAATTTAAATTATTGAATTTAGTAAAACAAAATCTCTCAATTTGACCTTGCTAGGGTTTGGTTGCTTTTTTCGTAACCAGGTCTAATTAAAAGTATCTTCATTGAGTAAAACATATGCTCTTGTTGACGATTTGCCCTAGTTACGGCGGTTAGTTTGTTCTAATTCTAGTTTCCGTATCACTTAGCCCCTGTTGCTTTACGAGCTCTCGTCACTTAGTATAAAAACAATATTAACACTATTTACTATGTGTGGTTTTCCGACATCGAAGGACTTTCCTTATACTTATTTCATAGGGAACTGAAAGGTTTTGGAATAGAGGCCACGTACTGCCAAGCGCAGCGTTGGACGTCCGCCTACAAGGTGGACAGACGAGCTGATAAAGGTCGCAGGAAGTCGCTGGATGCAGGCCGCTTCCAACAGGTCGGTCTGGAAATCTTTGGGGGAGGCCTATGTTCAGCAGTGGACGTCCTGTGGCTGATGATGATAATGAACTGAACTGTTTTGTGTATGTAGACATAACATGTCACTTCTGGAACTACATCATTTGCATATAATACGATCAATTACTATCACCCGGTATTTGATATGTATATTCGTAAAATAAACCGTGATGATGATACAAATATGTTACATCAATAGATTAATATACCATTTTTTCTCTTGAGTGACTAAGCGGACGCGAATGACCAAGTAATCTATACTAATAATAAAGCTGTAGAGTTTGATTGTTTGTTTGTTTGTTTGTTTGTTTGAACGGGCTAATCTCAGGAACTACTGGTTTTAATTGAAAAATTCTTTTTGTGTTGGATAGTCCATTTATCGAGGAAGGCTTTAGGCTATATAACATTACGCTGCGACCATTAAAAGCGAAGCATCAGTGAAAAATGTTGCAAAAACGGGGAAAATTATTCATATTTGAAGGCTTCCGTTGCTAAGCTACCGAAATAATATTATTTGAAGGCTTCCGTTGCTAAGCTACCCTAATCTATACTAATATTATAAAGCTGTAGAGTTTGATTGTTTGTTTGTTTGTTTGATCACGTGGGCGGAGCCGCGAGCAAAAGCTAGTCATAATATATTCGGGTTAATTCGTAAAGTACGAAGATTGTCAAAGGTCATATTTTAAAACGTACTGTACGTATACTAAGTACATGCCTATCCACTATATGAGATTAAATTGATGGATACTATTCTCATCAGAATTAATATGAGGCCATTTTTTGTTTACTCATAAAGCTACATGACTTGCAATTTTGCTTTTCATGAAGAAATATCTCATCAATATTACTCGAAAATCACAGCGAGCCAGTTATTGATTTACCCCACTAAGGAAGGAGGGTGATGTTTTTATAAAATTTTCGAATAATCTAAACCAGCAATCAAACAATAACAATCCAAAATTAAATAATAATAATAAATACACCCAACAGTCACATACATAGCCCTGACCCCACATTAAGATACGAGTCTTGTGTCGTGGGTATCAGGAACTACGAGAGACTTTCGGTCTCACAACACCCAGACCCCGAAACAAATATTTGTGGCTCTCGCTTCACAGCCCGCTACTCGCCCACTGCGCCACATTGTTCACAAAGCTCCTCAATATCAATGAATACGCTTCAATTGTCATTAATGATATCGTGTCACGTGTAGGAAATGCGCTCATCTGAGTGAATGGTTGAATGATTTTACACGGAGGCGGAATGAGGAAATCGTACTAAACGTGTCAAGGCGTAGATTACATAATACTTCCTTTACATAGAGAGAATTTATTGCATTTTAAACCTATGTATAATCTATGCCTCCATAGCGCAGCGGGCGATTAACCGACAGTGAAGAGAGGCCGCGGGATCGATCCCCGCACCGAGACATTTCTTCTACTATAGTTGGCGTAAATGGACCAAGATCTCTTACCATCAGATGACCCACTTGCCAGCCTATGCTATAAAAAAAACTGGCAGAATAGTCAACGACCTGTACTGTAAAGCAGTTAAGAAAAACCGAATTAACTATAGTGGGTTAAATGCATGATGTCATCAATCTTATAACAATAAGCATTTGTGAAGCCTACGGGTCTCCTTGCGTGGGATTAACAGCACATAAACCCACGCTTCTAAACATAACATTTCTATACAATATTATAAATTGCAAAATAACACTCTCGTTTAATTAAGTCGCTAACATATTTCTGAGAATCTTTTTTAATCGGTGTTGTCGTTGAAATGACATTGAGCGTAATATTTCCAGCGCTATTTATATATTTTCTGCCTTGTCGGTCACCCACATCTTCAAAAAATGGTATTATAATTTAATAAATAAGTCTTTCGTAACACCGTTTTAATAATGAAGGAAAAATTGTAAAGAAACCTGCATAACTAAGAGTGGTTATTTAGAAAAAATGCAGGTATAATTTCTATAAGATAATGAAGATAAATAAAGTATTAAAGATATTAGGCAGTGGAATAGTGCATAATAACATAATATAGACCAAATTATATCATTCATAGAAGAATATTGGCAATTTGTTACTGAAATTTTTAATCCTATTAACCACATCAAAATCAGGTGTTAAATATGTAATAGAGAATGTAATCTCCATAATACATTGAAGAGTTGTTAAAATTAACCTAGTATGCTGCATAGTAAACCACTTTGTAGGTATCCAACTACAGTATTAAAGGCTTAAGAGCTTAGTCGCGTCTCTAAACTTCGGGAAACACCAATTCCCAGAAGGGGTAAGTAAATACGGGCTAACATTTACGATGAATACTATCTTGATTAACAGGCGGTTAATTGTAGGTCTGATTAAATTGGAACATGTGAGAATGGTCTTAGGATGTGTTCGATTATAGATACCATTTATGTCTGACGCCTAAATGGCATTGGCAGAATAGTTATTCAATTAAAGTATAAGTACTTGTGTTTGGGATTGACAATGTGATTGTCTTCTGCGGTGAATCACGGTAAGCTTGAAGAACCGTGGGTGCACAAAATTGCACTTCTACCTACCCCTTCATGGATACGGATGTATGATTAAATATTTTTTATCATTTAAAGTTGCATGACAAATATTTGCTTAAAATAACTTCATTGGCATAGTTCATTTATTATTTAACTGTTAAAAAAAAGAACATCTTTCGATGCAAAAACAATTTAAACTGGATAAAGCAACTAACACAAACTGTGACTGCAATAAAACCTACAGTAAAAAATCAACTGCGGATAAAACCTCTGAATATTATTTATATTTAATTAACAAACATTATTCTTACTTTAAGTCTAACACACCCGCAAGCCAACTAAATAGACTAACAAAGATCTTACCAAAGTATTGTTCAATTTTGTTCTTTGGCAATATTTGTATTTTACTAATTACTTGTAGTACATAATATGATTATACAATGAATGTATGTAGGTATATCTGATACGTCACTTAGAGAAAAATAAGTATATTTGGCTCGCACAACGATACTTAAATCGCATATAACTGCTAAATAAGTTTAACTAGCTGTCCATCGCGGTTTCACCTACATATTACTGCCCTGCTCCAATGGGTCATAGCGTGATATCCATATAAATCTTTCTCATTAATCCCTTTAACTATTGCTGAAAACTGCATTTAAATCCGTTGAATAGTTTAAAAGATCTAAGCGAACAGACAGCGGAAGCGACTTCATTTTATACTATGTAAAGAAAACAATGTCAACTTTTCATACGATTTGATGTTTCTTAACCAAGTTTAATGACTAAATATAATTAAAGGACCGTTGTGCACATGGTCCTTAATGTCTTAAATCTGTATTAAATCATCACCACAAAAGGTTCAAATTTCGGAAATGGATGAAGATTTCCGAATAGCATAACACCGTAGGCAGATTTAATTGTGATAAATAAATAACAAAATTTTGTTTACTTTTCACGCATTCTTAAAGTATCATAATGAGATGTAATTGATGGGTTTTAATTAGTGTTTATAATTAGTGTTATTTTTAAATCCAGTTCTCACGTAAACTTATTACGCAAGTGAAAAAAAGTTTTAAGTAGTGATTTTAAAATCAAATTCTCATGTAATATTATAACGCAAATGCCTAACCTCAAAGTCAACAATGTTTACTTGCCCCCATGTTTACTTCGCGATTTCGTCATTAATTTTCAACACGTCACAAATCCCCAGAATCCCACGTGCGTTAAATCAACGGTATTGTGTGCCACCTCCTGTATGTAATCAGAATTGGGGGAAAATATTCGCTGGGTGCGTAAGGCATAGTGGGGGACACAAAAGTGATGTCAGCGCTCGCTGCGGACAATACAGAACTACGGGTGGCTCTTTATTATCTATGACCATAACAATAACACGTGTGTCAGTTTAATTAAATAAATAAAATAAAATGGGTCATCAAAGTTGTTGTGTAGTCGATTGCAAAAATACTAGTAGGAATAGTAATTGTAAATTTTATAAGTTTCCGGTTGCCAAGTGGAAATTAAATCAGCGAAAAAAATGGATAACTGCTGTTAAAAGGCAAAAGTAAGTATTACTATAACCTACAACCGTATTCTATAGAATAATGTCATATACATGTGTATGTCGTGTAAGAAAACGGAGTAATAATTTAATTAATATTTTTTTGTAAAGTATTGATGGATCGTTATGGTCTCCAAAACCTATGGATGTTATATGCAGTGAACACTTCATTGGTGGTGAAAAATCAGATGTTGAATCAAGTCCTAACTATTTTTCCATCAGTTTATAGAAGACGTAAAGTCAACGAATCCACAGTTTTGAGTAGGTACGTAAAAAAATTAAGTTTTGATTAAAATATTTAGATTAATAGAAATAATCGACTAAAAAATGTAGACATATTATTTGATATAGTTAATGATTTAGCAATACCTGTTTTATTTTATTTAATTTTTATTTATATTATCGTAATTTATTTATTTAGACACAAACGCTTCATGGACAGGAGAATAATAAAAAAGTCAACGGCTGAGATAGATCCGGTGTTGAATATTACAGAACCGTCTGAAATAACTGATCAACCTAATACATCCATGAATCAAACGATGGATCAAGCCTGTGAAGCGAATATATATTTTACCTCCAATGTATCATCAAAAACATTTATTTGTAATCGTTATGTAAGCAGTAACAAATGTGATGCTGAGACACAAACAGATATTCTAGAATCGTCGACGTCAAATATCATTACAAATAAAAAATTAGTTAACAAGGAGTGTGGTACACCTCATAGAACGTTTGCTGACCAAGAAACTCAAATAACCAACACGTTTCACGTTCTTTTTTTCAATTTTTCAAGTCTTAACCTAATTCACTTATTGAGACTTGTTTTAGTTGTTGTATTTATTTTACTTACTGTTTTTAGCTGACCCACGGAATTTTTTTTAATTTAATATTCATCATCATCATCATCATCATCAGCCACAAGACGTCCACTGCTGAACATAGGCCTCCCCCAAAGATTTCCAGACCGACCTGTTGGAAGCGGCCTGCATCCAGCGACATCCTGCGACCTTTATCAGGTCGTCTGTCCACCTTGTAGGTGGACGTCCAACGCTGCGCTTGCCAGTACGTGGCCTGGTAATATTCACTCTGTGTAATATATCACATTTCACATTGAAAATAATTTTTTTTCAATTTGATTTTATTTTTTCAATAACTATTTGACATCCAATACATGTTTATTTTCTCAATAGAGCCACCGTAAGTTCTATCGTTAGATGGCGCTGGAGTCACGCACCCAGCGAATAGACTTCCACCAACTTGAGGCGGAATGGCAACGAGCGTGTTTTTCGTATATCGCAAATAAGCCCAGGATAATGGGCAGGATTACTGGTGCTATCTGCTGAAACATTATCTGCTGCGTACAGAGCGCACATTGGATCTTATCGTATAATGAAATGGGTGCAAAGCTGTGTAAGTGAGGTATTTGTTTGCGTTTTTTGTGGTAATTTCTGTTTTGGTTATCTGGATTGTTGTTGCGATGGAAATTGGATTAGGTTTTCGAGTCTATTGAGATGTAAAATAATAACACCAGAGTTTTCCGTTTATTTTATATTAATAGTTAATGCTAAGGAATGTAAAAACGTGGCGATAAATAAGTTTTCAGACTTGTTTGTAATTCTTCGATGTTTGAAATATGGAAACTATATTAAGTTATTTTTAGCCATTTCATTAGTGCAATTCCAAGCATAGTTTAAACCCTGAATTGGTTTTATATGTAAATTACAAGATGCTATCAATGTATCTTAGTTCAATTACAAACAAGATTCCCGCCCTTACATTCACTCCACCTAATTCTGTTGTAAACATTTATTAGCTTTCAAAATAATTGCTTAATACCAGAATTTGATGATAGTCAGTAGTAGTCAGCAGTTATAGCCTAATAAATTGCAATGTTTACGAGTGTCCGCCTCATTCTCATAATGTTTATCATTCGATAACACCGGTACGAAGTAATAGCTGAACGTTTGTTACTTAAGTCACGACAAGTTGACTCGGGAGATTTACAGTTTTTTGCAATTTATTAGTTACGGCCTATTTGCACGACGATCGACTAAGCTATGTAGTATTATAACATTTGCGTTACTACTATTTATAGGTAAACCACAAGTGACGTGCTCGTCTCATCATAAGGCAATTACAAAGTTGCAAATATAATGAAAAATATATAAGTAACTGATGGCATTTTATACGGTTTGAACAAAATAACATATTATGAATTTGAATTAAACTATTTTCATATCTGGTAATTTTTTCCTCATACTTTCAAAGAAGAGTGAAATATTACGTTCCATAGACATTTGCACAGGAATTTTGCAATTTTTTTTTATAAATATTTGTAAACAGCGATAGCTCATCGGGGAGTGGTATGGACTGTCGAGACGAAAGTCGCAGGTTCGAAACCAGCCCCAAGAGCATACACAACTGACTTTTCTAAGTTACGTGTATATTAACTTTACTTACCTCTCTGATAGCCATGACAGGAATCTTCGCTCATCTAATAATCTTCTACTTAAATGTCCCCCTCATACCTCTGACTTCACTCACTCTTCTTTCCCTATTCAGTCTATACTTCTCTGGAACTCACTCCCACTCGAAATCAGGTTGTGCACTACACGAATGGCTTTTAAAGCAAGAGTTCGTCAACTACTGTTGGACGGAGTGGCATTATCACATTAGCTTGTATTATATATTGTATATATATTATATATTGTATGTATTATACATATATATAAATGTTATATAAATATTATACTTAAGTATATATTACTATATTTTAATTCGGTACTTTAATGTACCAAACATGTAATATTTTATATTATGTATCTTCTTCTTCATCTTTTTTTGCACCTACTTTGTTCATCTCTGCATTACCCAAAGGTTGACTGGGAGAGAATGCCTTTGGCATTAAGTCCGCCTTTATACAGTGTATATAAAGTGTAAATAAATAAATAAATAAATAAATATTAATTGTTAATTATCGCTTGCTTTAACGGTGAAGGAAACATCGTGAGGAAACCTGCATACCTGAGAACTCGATAAGATTATTCGAAGGTATGTGAAGTCTGCCAACCCGCATTAGGCCAGCGTGGTGGACTAAGGCCTAATCCCTCTCATTCAGTAGAGGAGGCCCGTGCCCAGCAGTGGGAAGTATATAATACAGGGCTAGTAAAAAAAAAAATGTACAGACTGGCGACTTTATATGCAATATCATTATGTGCCCTGTGTCTCAGGGTGGCGAGCGCAGTCCAACGCCATACAGTGCTTTGTAATTCAAGGTTCTGTGTTGTATTGCGTATGTTTATGGACAGGCGTGGACAGGCTTCACACGAAAGATCTACTTGTTTCGTCATTCAGGCAATACAAAATATAATTAGACTCCAACTTATCTAACTTATTACAATTATATTACCAAAATAGATGACATGATAATTGGAACAAGTTCAAAATATCTATGTGCCCTATAGGGAGATAAGTAGATCCCTATCACATCACATCACGGGACGGTAATAAATTCGGTGAATCGTGGGTACTACTTGTACCCTATCCCTTCAGGGATAGAAGCGTGAGCTTATGCTAATATGCTTTTTCAAATTAAATTAATAAAATAATTATTTTACTTCTATTTTTAAAGAGCTCGTGCCGTTTTTGAGCAAGTTTTTTTTATCGATCACACCTTGGTTTTCCATTACCAAAGGACGTTGACGTTAGAAATTGTAAATTACATTCATTAATAACCAATTTTTCCAATGACTGAGTTCCGATTTATTTATTACACGGAATAAATCAAATTACAGGGAATTTACACTGGCATGAGCGTTGTTACCTGCGGCGTTGTACGCTTGATGATATTTCCCCGGGGGAGCCTTTCATTTTCCCGGGATAAAGAGCATCCTTTGTGTTACCCCATCGCACAAACTGTATGAACGCCTAAATTGGTAAAGACTGTAGAGGTATGTTATGACTACAAGACTTCCGTGTATATTGAAACAATTTTCGGAGGTGTATATTCTTGTGTATAAGATGAAAGGTATAAGGAAATGAATACAACGTTGGTCGGAGAATATTTTGAGTTACGACCATAATAGGAAAGTTTAGTTTGACCTCTTTGTTCAGTGTGTACGTGTGTAACGCATAAACGTATTTTTAATTGGATTTTTTATTTTATAGCTAATTTAAAAATGTTTTTAGAAGAGAACTTGACCAGATGCTGCAACCAAGCCGTCTGCTGTTTCCAATTGATCGATAATTAATAGCAGATATATCGTGTTTGGACTTATCGAATAGGTTCTAATGAGTTGTTGGCGTATGAGAGACTGATTAAGTGATGCGCTCATAGCCAGTTGCATTCACTAATCTGTAAAAGACTAGCGAGTTTGACAACCTTTAGTGAGATCAGGGTCTATAGGTGGGTGCTAGTTTAACTGAGCATCTTTGTGCTTTGGAAGACACGTATAAAGTTATTATCACTTGTTATCAAATCAAAATCAAAAAATCAAAATCTTTATTAATCATGTAGGCTAATATAGCGCTTATGACAGGTCAAGTACAGAAAATTTGTCATTAAAAAGACTAACTTAGAATTAAGGGAACTTAGGACTAACCGCCGCGCTAAAGGCTGGCAGGAAAGGGCACACCAACAAGCATGGGAAAAGGGAGGGCATCCTTAAGTGAAGGGATTCACGGACTAGGATATGGAAATCTGGATAGGGCAAGACGGAGTAGGGTAAGTTTACAAAAAAATTGTAAGGGTTTAAAAGGTAAGGAGATGTGTCGTGGACCTAACTGGCAGGAATATCCCTAGCCTAGCTAACCTACCAACCTTTCTCTAGCTGCCTACTGATGACGACCCGAAGAAGAAAGGCAGAAAGAAACTCCGGGCTTATTTTTTTCGCCATCAATTATATATTGCATAGTTTTCCTTTTTTCATTTAAATATGTATTTTTTTTTTTAGCATCATTTACAATAAAAATCGTCATATGGACTTGTCCATTTACAATACTAAATTTACAAATATATAGCTGCATCATAAGTAACAATCATGATAATTTATAAAAGATGCATACAGCAATACATACTGTTACAGAAACAAATCCAATATAATTTACCTAAGGCAAACACTGTTTTTATTGGTCGATCGGTCAACTAGTGTTATTATGATGTCAAAAATTTAAATTATTATATGTCAAAATGTGAATAGTAAAATATGTCAAACTTACAAACTAGCATTGACAATTATTATTTATAAATTTAAGCATGATGTACTTTATGTACATGAGAAGGCAGATTTAGTGAAGGCTACAGTGTCTTCATGCAATGTGCAGGACTGCTTCCAAACTTCCCTATCATCTAAATAATTTGCAACATTATAATAAGCTTTAGACATCAAAGTGCGTTTGATGTGGAGCTTAAATTTATTATCTGGCATGTCAGTTATTTCACAAGGAAGTTTATTATAAAATTTTATACAGTTTCCCATAAACGATTTGTTAGTCTTACTGAGTCTAAATTTTGAAACTGCAAGTTTATTCTTATTTCTTGTATTTAGGTTGTGTATATCACTATTTTTTACAAAGTCAGCTAAATTTTTGCGCACATACATTATGTTTTGATAGATGTATTCGGCCGGCAAAGTAAGTATATTGATATCTTTAAACAGTTCACGGAGAGAGTCGCGCGATCGCAAGTTGTAAATAGCACGAACCGCTCTTTTCTGTAATATAAAGATTGTCTGCAGATCGGCAGCAGAACCCTACAGCAAAACACAGTAAGACATCATGCTGTGGAAGTAAGCAAAATACACTAATCTAGCCGTAGCCACATCTGACAGTTGCCTAATTTTTCTAATCGCAAATATAGCAGAGCTCAATTTACTAGAAATTCTCTGGATGTGTGGACTCCATTGTAACTTAGCATCTACTGTGACTCCAAGGAAAACTGTTGACGGTACTAAATCTAACGAATTTTTGTCTAAAACAATATTTGATTTACCTTGGGTCACATTAAGCGTTGAAAATTTAACACATTTGGTTTTCGCCGCGTTTAAAAGTAAGTTGTTAGCAGAAAACCAACTGGAAACTAATTTAAGAACTTTATTAGGCTCTACAAGGTTATTGTCCTTCCTATCTACTTTAAATATGAGTGATGTATCATCCGCAAATAAAACTACATCCGCCATGTTGCTTATCATATGTGGAAAATCATTAATGTACACTAAAAATAAGAATGGACCCAAGATGGATCCTTGAGGTACACCTATCCTAACAGAAGAGCTCATAGACGTAACATTATTAATGCATACTTTTTGTTTCCGGTCTGTCAGAAATGATTCTACTAATTTTAGTGCTGGGCCACGAATTCCATAAAATTCAAGCTTCGCAGTAAGAGTGCTGTGGACAACACAATCAAATGCCTTAGAGAGGTCACAGAATACTCCTAAAGCATCCTTTGAACTCTCCCAGGCCTCCAACACAGACTTAACTAAGGCATGACCAGCATCCTGTGTGGACCGGCCCTTGGTAAAACCAAACTGCCTGCTATGCAAGATTTTATTTTCATCGAAGTGCACCAGCATTTGATTTAAAATTAATTTTTCAAATATTTTACTAAAAACTGGTAGAATTGATATCGGTCTATAATTAGAAGGATTATTTAAACAGCCTGCTTTAAAGATTGGCACTACTTTACTTATTTTCATAAGGTCAGGAAAAATACCGTCTAGTATACAACAGTTAAAGATATTTGCTAGAATTGGAGCAACACTAATAATTATTGACTCTACGGCTTTAACGGAAAGCCCCCAAATATCTTCTGTGCTTTTCATTTTTATACTCTTAAATGCCTTAACAATGTCCGATGATGTTACATATTGGAACTTAAAATAAGGCTGTGATAATTTAATATTTTGTTTTAAAAATGATTGAGCAGCGTGCGTTGAGGACGAAAGACATTTTGTAGTCTCGAATGGAATGCTAGTAAAATAGTTATTAAAAAAATTTGCTACAGTACTTTTATCTGAAACCAGGTCGTCATTTATACTTAATACTATTTTATCGTCACTAAGCCTATTTTTACCAGTTTCAGAGTTTATTATTTTCCATGTACTTTTAATTTTATTATCTGAGTTTCTGATAATGTTACTAACATAAGCTGCCTTAGCTTGTTTGCATACTTGTTTGAAAATTTTCGAATATGTTCTTACATAATTATTAAACTTGACGTCAGGTGTATAGGACCTTTTGTCATATAATTCGTAAAGAACATCTCTACTACGCCTAATGCCTACCGTTGCCCAAGAAGCAAACTTCAGTTTATTTGTATGTTTGACAGACTTTAATTTGCAAGTTCTATTAAATTCCTCTAATATACTATCAAATAATATTTTAAACATATCATTTGGGTTATCTGATTTTTTTAACAAAGTAGGCAATACTGAATTCACTCTAATACGAAACCTTTCTAAGTTATATTTTGATAAGGGCCTAATTTGTATAATACTTTTATTATATGTACTTTTACAATTTAGTGTAACCATTTGACACATATGATCTGAGCGGACTCCAGAGACTAGTTCCTTGTGATTTATTTCAAAATTAGATATAACATTATCTATGCAAGTTGCTGTTGTATCAGTTACTCTAGTGGGTTCCAAGAAATGGCAGCTGAGGTTAAATGATTTAAACAGCGCCATAAAATTACATTTATCTTTTGAGTCAATCAACATGTCAATATTAAAATCCCCACATATTAAAATATTTTTATGGATTTTTATTTGTTTAAGTATGTCCTCCATTTTATTTAAAAAAGATACAGTGTTTGCCGATGGAGGTTTATATACACAACAGATAATGTGCTCATTTGTCTCTGCACATGCAACCTCACAGACTCGTTCAACAGAAAGATTTGAGATGTCTCGTCTCTCCTTGAAAGTGACACTGTCTTTGATGAGGATCAAAGTGCCTCCACCCTCTGCTGAAAGTCTATTAAACGAGCTGGCGACCCTGTAACCATTAACACTAAATGCCATTCTATCTGGTTTCAACCAGGTCTCCGTAAAACACATAATATCTACTTTATATTTTTCTAAAAATAAGTCTATATCTAAGAATTTGCCAGAGAATCGATTAATATTTTGGTGACTTAATATTAAACAATTATTATTATTATCATCGTTCTCTGTTGTCGAACTTAATGGTTTAAATAATTATTAACTACAGTAATATTAGTATTACTACTAAAACATGTAGTCAGGGACTTCGTCATACTACTTATGACTGATCTAATATTATAAGCTAACAATGTAGCAATGTCATGTTTATTACATTTAGTCAGATACAAAGTATCCCTAGTCGACTTAAATTTACATTTTTTAATAAAATTATTGACATCAAAGAATAAGAATTTTTCACTATAGTGACTGACAATAAATTGCATTTGCTGGTTTAAATTATAAATATGATTGTTTATTTTATCTGACACATTAGTCAGGTAAGGGAAAGCACAAATAATTATTTTATGGCACTTTAAATTGACCATAGAGGCAATACTTTCTGTTATATCCTTTTTACATAAATTTTCGCTATTCCCTATAAAAAGTGTGATGCATGACTGGGGACTATATTCTTTGCTTACTATTTTCTTAACAATAGCCTTATAGTGCATCCCTGGTAGGCAGTTGTTAGTGAAAGAGCCGTCCAAGTTGCTACTAAGCGGTGCCCCAAAGCCCTTTCCTATGAAGTCTGAAAACATATAGGAGTTATCAACAGATAGGAGTCGTTAAAAGTCAAGTCCAAGGTCATTGGGTGGCCCGAAAACTTTGATACTAGGTTGACCACAAATAGATAGTCTCGGATGATGGAGTAGGCAAAGGAACTCAAAATTATTCTAACGTGTGATGTCGGGGATTTTACCCGTTTCATTTATTGTTTGTCTTGCAAGACAATAATTTAAATTTAATTACCTCGGTCATAATATCTTCAAAGAAGACAAGTTTTAACGATTGAGATGTGTAAAGGATCTCCGGGTATTTCTTTAATTTGCGACATCATTAAATTCCCTTTAATGACTAAATGTTTTCGTATCGTGATTACAATTTTAAGTGCTGTCTGTGTGTGGGTTAAGTTATGAGAAATCAAATATATTAAATGTATAGTAATTATATGTAATTTTATTAATATACTAGCATTTCCTCGCAGCTTCGCCCGCGTGATCTGCTATTTCCGGGATAAAAAATACCCTATATTCATCAGGGATTATGTAGAATTCTAATGGTAAAAGAATTTTTCAACTCGGTGTAGTAGTTTTTAAGTTTATTCGTTACATGTACATACAAATCTTTTTACTTTATTATATTAGTGTAGATATGTTAGATATAAATAAAGTAGAGGTAGACATCGACGAAGTAAAACGTGTACATTACCATGTGTATCATGATTAAAATAAAACGCTTCAGCAATCTTCGAATATTTCTAAAATAAATAAATACACCCAACAGTCACATACATAGTCCTGACCCAACAGTAAGATACGAGTCTTGTGTCGTGGGTATCAGGAACTACGAAATCTTTCGGTCTCACAACACTCAGACCCCGAGACAAATATCTGTGGATCACACAAATCTTTGTCTCAGTGCGGGGATCGAACCCGCGGCCTTTCATTTCACAGCCGGCTACTCGGCCGCTGCGCCACGGAGGCTGTCGGAACTAAAATACGGACATGTGTTGGTGACTAAATACAAACCTGTCACAACAGTAAATATTGTACTTTTTTTTTCGTCGACTGACTAACCGGACCCAGATGGCTGGGTAATTAATTTAAATTCATATAGTGTATAAATAATGACAGATATACTAGCGAATGAAAATAAAAAACGAACCCATACGCACTGACGCCTGTAATTCCCGAAGGAATAGGCAGAGGTGTAACCAATACACTTTTCGCCGGGGTACTTCCGTCCAATGATGATATAGGGGGCGAGCCCATCGCCATACTGGACACAATTCCAGACTCCTGGCTGACACTGACAATTTCGTCATAGAAAAAAAAAACCAATATCGCTTTTACCCGACCCGGGGATCGAACCCGAGACCTCAGCACAGCAGTCGTACCGCGTACGCAATACAACACCACCGTGACAGTCAACAAAACAATAACTAAAAAGTTAATGGGGTGGGTTGGTGCGGGAGTCCGGATCGCATTTGCTGTTTTTAAAAAAAAGTTTTTTTATTATAAAAAAAATATATTTACTTTATCAAATCGGAGGTGTAGGAGCGTGTTCAAGTTGAAAATTAATAACAGTAATATGTATTCATTGTACAGGGCCGATGTTATCAAAAGCCCATTATTTTTATTATCAGAGTCATTTTGCAAGTGTTTAATTAATGTATGTCGTGACCGCAGACAATTATTGACTACGTTAATGGACACTTTTATTTGTTCGGATCGAATTCGAACGCATATAGGTAACGTTAAGACCAAAAGTAATTGAGACTTTGAGATTTTTCAATACACTGTAGGCTATATAAGTCGCATAACAAGACTTGTGAAAAAATTGGATCATCGTAAAATATCAAAATACGCTGATCACCACACTATAAAACGTAGCTCAACATTATTATTGCATTGAATTTTAAAATCAAACTAAAATTACTAATAATTACTAAAAATAACAGGCAATATGTATTTATATTTTCTTTAAACACAAATTTACTAAACCGGATTAAAAACAAAGACACTGAGTTTAACTAGATTGGATCTTCTCAAGGTTGGATCAAGCCGCGTTAAAACAAACTGAGGCGAGGCGCTTACGATCAGGCGAGCGCCTTGCTCGTCTCGTCTTTCAATCAAATAAAAAAATACAATGGGAAATAGCAATGTCACATACGCTTTCATTATTTTGTATTTTGCGGTGCTATTCCATTTGACAAGTAAGATTTACTTGTACATTGTGAAACAAGCGCTACGTATACATTATAACGATTTTGAGCTGCATAATATTATTAGTCTAGACATCCTTCTACCTGCCCTTATCCCACTCGTAGTGGGATCGGCACAACATGCTTTTTAACACATGTTACAGACAGACTGGACGCCAGTTTGATATCAATCCCACTGGGAAACATGAAATGTGTTTATATTTACGTACTGGATAATTTACAGTAAAATTTATATTTTGTTCATAATTTATTATAAGGATTTTTTATTTGACGTTTTAAGTGACGATATTTATTCAAAAAAAAAACGGATTTTATCGCGGTTTTTTTTTTAATTTCGATCCAGACATTTCGAAAGCTTTTCAGCCTTCGTGGTCACGGGGTGGATTCAAACAGCGAAAAAAACCGTGATAAAATCCGTTTAAATTAGTTTTATTTCAATGAGTAATATTCGCGTAAACATAAGAGACGATATTCATTTTCACAAGTCTTCCCTTAACTTAAGGGACATCTGATGGTAAATGACGAGGGCCTCCCATGAACACCCGCAATACTAAATGACATGACATGACATGAATTCGCACTGTTCCTTTAGTATTAATGGTATCCACGGGCGGCGGTGATCACTTACCACCAGGTAACCCGCTTGCTCTGTTGATATCTTTTATAAAAAAGCATATCGGCCTCCGTGGCGCAGTAGTCGAGTAGTCAACTGCGAAATAAGAAGCCGTGGGTTTGATTCCCACACTGAGACGTTACGTGATGCATAAATACGCGGTGGAGATCACTTATCGTCAGGTGACCCACTAGCTTAATTGCTGACTTGTTCTATAAAAATATATAAAAAGAATGATTTCATATAATTATCTTTTCGCTGATCTCTTTTCACTCGCTCACGTCAGAACATTAAAAATCGGCAACACCTTTTGAAAGTGGTTTTATTTGTGTCGTAAATTTCTTGTAAGCATAAACCAACGGTCATTACGTCTGAAATGCTCTTAATGGCCTCATAAGAACATTTCGACATGATTTCCAAATAGTTTTCTTAGCTTTTAAGCCGTATCTTTTTTGATAATATTAGTTGGGATTGTACATCAAAAATATTTTATACACAACAACAGTATGTACAGCTAGATGTTTAAATTTAGATTATAAGTTGTTTTTGGGGGCACAGAGCCCCAAAAAAAAGAGAAAAAAAATACAAAAACAATAGTACAGCGATAGAAACAGCGGTCTTATCGCTATTAGCGATCTCTTCTAGATAATCTTTAGATCATTCAGTTCCCAAAGCGGTCCAGGTGGATGTCGCATTTATGATTTTTTCATTAAATACGGAATTTAACCTACTTTAATCCAAGAAATTTAGCAATATAAAATCAGTATCTCAATGTTTACTTGATGTGGGTTGAAATTTTATTGCATATTTGCATCCATATGTACAGTGGAAAGGCAAAAATGTTAAAGCCAACACGTGAACTCTAAGGCAGAACATTTTTAATTAGTTTTTGTTCTATAAAAATTGATATTATATTAGGAAAAAATATGGTTCAATAAATTACAAGTTTTACTGAAAATTACCCGGTAGGTAAATTCATATTAATTTTTATCGTAAAAAAACACTTAATAACAAGCTAAACTAACTTAATAACCTAATAGTTGTTACGTAATAACGTTTTACACTAACATTGAAACAACACGGTAATTGTTTGTTACTGTAATTACTGTAACAGTATTTTACCAATTATGTTAATACCCTTACTACTTGTTAAGGCTTTTACATACAAAAAGACATTACGATTACGTAAAGTAAACGAGAATATTTCAATATATTTGTTGTTATTTCATAGTGAATTTGTAAATAACTATTTTATTACCCACCACGGAACAGAGACGGTATATGCGTTTGGGTTGAGAGGTTGTGTGTGCGTTTGTGCGGTGAGAGGTTGTGTGTGTGTTTGTGCAAACCAATATTTCCATTTATCTTCAAAACCACTGGTCCGATTTTAATGCGGTTTTCAGACGAATTTTACGTAAATTATCTCTCGTAACATTAATTATTTACGTCGGGGATTTTTTAAATTATTCTATCCTTTTTCAATAACATTTTAACCGTCATGGGTTTTTTTTTTGGCTTTTATTACCGCAACGCGAGTGCACTGCACCTGTTGATACATACATACGCACTCACGCCGGTTATCCTCGAAGAGTAGGCAGAGGTTAACCAGTATACCCACATTTCACCGAGCGGAAATACAACAGCGTTTTTGCACTGCAGCCTGGCAGCAGAAATAGACAATGCGGTGGTACCAACCCCAGAAGGCCACACGCATACAAAGACCTACCACTTAGAAAGAAAGATTTTACCATTTTATTTCGTCGCAATATATGTATTACAAAAAGGAAAGCCCTGACTGACCTCGTCGACGAACCTAAACCATACATTTTATTTTTGAGAGGATGTTGATTTTATATTACTAAACGATAATAAGTAAAAAGAAGAAGACTAAAGTCTTCGAACAATGTGTGTTACCAGTGATGACATACGGCACTGAGACGTGGCCTCTAAATATGGGCCGTATAAGACGGCTCACAGTCACTCAGCGAGCTATGGAGAGAGCTATGCTCGGTGTTTCTCTACGTGATCAAATCAGAAATGAGGAGATCCGTAGAAGAACGAAAGTCACCGACATAGCTCAGCGGATTAGCAAGCTGAATTGGCAGTGGGCAGGCCACATAGCTCGCAGAACTGATAATCGATGGGACAGAAAGGTTCTGGAATGGAGGCCACGTACTGGCAAGCGCGGCGTTGGACGTCCACCTACAAGGTGGACAGACGACCTGATAAAGATCGCAGGAAGTCGCTGGATGCAGGCTGCTTCCAACAGGTTGGTCTGGAAATCTTTGGGGGAGGCCTATGTTCAGCAGTGGACGTCTTGTGGCTGATGATGATGAATAAGTAATTTCTCGAAATTGAACCCCTAAGTGGAGAAAAGAGGAGCGTTCAAAGTTGGTATGGGAAATAATATTATGTTTTTGAACAAATTTACTTTCCGAGGTCGAAGCCGCAAGCAAAAGCTAACATTAATAAATGTGTCATAACAATATCATTGAAGCCAAACCCACCTAAAATAACATGTTACAAATATAACAGAGTCAAATACCGGAGAACGTTATTTTCACATTTACGAAGTTAGTAAAACGTGTCGTTTATACTGAATTGCCTTCTACAAATTTGGGAACAGCGCTGAGTTTTTGTAGCCAATCCATATGCTGCCGGCTATATAACGTCACATTACGATCCATCCGCTATAATGTGCTATGGTTTAATAGCGATCGTTGCCGTTGCCATGGCAACCGTCCTGTGATGTGCGTATCAACGCGTGACAGCAAGGGTACGTCTCCACTTGTACTATTTCGGCGCACCTAGAGACGTGACTGTGACAAACACTCGTATTAATCTCGAGTGTGGACGGTTGTCAAATGTTACGACCAAATGGCTTTGTGCAGATGCACTGTTGTATTTCGATTTGAAGGACATTGAAGCCAGTGAAATTACTGGGCATTATGAGACTTAACATCTAACGACTCGGAATGACGACCGTAGTTCACTGTCATGCACTTCTTTGTAATTCAAAGTTATGTGTGGTGTTGCTTTTGTTTATGGGCAGGCGTGGCGCTTACCATCAGGCGAGCGCCTTGCTTGTCTCGTCAATCAACCAAATAAAAAAAAAATTGGTGTGTGTCGTGGGACACCAGGTAGGAACGAAGTTCCTTCGGCTAATGTAGAATCGACACAAATTGCAAAAAATTCAAATTATCAACTAAAATAACAAAATATGTCTCTTTATTTTTGTTTGACAACATAAAATTACATAGAAATAGAATAGAAAAATAGAAATAAAAAAAAGACGTGTGGCACTCGGAGACTGCCGCGGTAAAGCTATTGTATAGCATTTTTTATCAACTTATGTAATAATCTTTTAAAAATCGAAGGAGTATTTTTATATACTTCAATTATAACTGGCTGAATGAATTTCATTTTAAAAAAGGAACTAACGCTGGCTGGTTATGCGACTGTCGCGCCTGCGCACTTCTCATTTAACGCTTTTATTCCACGCATTTTTTCCACGCATTTTTCTTACGGTTTTACTATCACATTTTTTTCAGTTCGGTCACGCAGCGAAATCCCTATCCCCTCCAAGCCTGCCGTAAGGAACTTTGTTCCAAAAAAAACCATGTGCGGTTTTGTCAGTTTTTGTAAATGTCATTATGCGTGGTATGGTACCCGTCCCCACTAGCTTAACAAGAACGTGTAATAGCCACGCCTCGCGGTGCGGCGGAATATCACGGAAGTGTGGATGCACCTATAAATCCAACTCTGCACCTCGCATTGTGCACAGAGCATCAACTTAATAGTGATTGTGTGAACGTAGCAGATTCTATTCTCTGACTTGATGATACCAGACACATATTTGCTAGGATTACAGGAGTGACTAAAACTAATTCTCTACGTTGTTTTTCTTTTCTTGTACCCCGAAGAGGTAAGTAAAACCAGTACACCCTTGGATATTAGCCACCAATGAAGCAATATTTGTTTAAAGAAACACGGTCATTTCGCACCAAGTCTTATACCAGTGATGCAATGTATGACATACGAAAGATAATGTAGTTTTAATCATTCTATGGAAGCTAGGTTTGAATCTAGCATAGACAGAATGTTTTGATGAGTTATATTTTTTAGAAACATTTTTCTACATTCTTTAACATATATACAGATTATATCAATCCTATAACCGTGATGAAACTTATGACATACGAAAGCTTTTGGCGTGTCTGTCATTTCATTTTATAGCACCTAGGTTCGAATTGAGGGCCATAATAATATATGCTTTGCTATATCCTACTAATATTATAAACGCGAAAGTTTGTAAGTATGGATGGATGGATGGATGGATGTATGTTTGTTACTCTTTGACGTGAAAACTACCGAATGGATTTTAATGAAACTTTACAATAATGTAGCTTATACATCAGAATAGGACATAGGCTACCATGTTTTTCAAAAATCAATTCCTGAAGGGTTTAAAAAGGGGATGAAATTTTTTTGTATGAAAAATCTAAACCGCTGAACCGATTTCAATGAATTTTGGTACAAATATAGTTGGTGACCTAGGGTTAAACATAGGGTATTTTTTTCTTTAAATTTCAATCCCTAAAGGGCCCAAATAGGGGATTACAGTTTGAATGAAAGCTTTTTGATGGCGAAATACTTTTATCGCTTCGCTAGCATAAAACTTACAATATATTGTATTCAGATAGTCCATTCCCGTGGGATTTAATACAAAATTACATTTACGCGGATAGGGTCGCGAGCAAAAGCTAGTTTATAAATATATTCTATGGTCACGTTTGTAGAGACTCCACCAATTTTGCAACAATGATGAAACCATAGGAAAGTTTATTGAGTTAAATATTTCTTTTATGTAGCAAATCACCCTTTTCGTACTCGATTCAAACGTAGCCTCTAAAGAATAAAATAAGTAAATATACTAAAAATCACGAAAGCTTTCTAATATCAGTTTCATCAGAAGTGAAGGATTAGTAGAGTCCATACAAATTTCCCATTGATGTCTTTCCTAAAGTATATAAATATAAATTAAAAATTACATGAAAAGGTTGAAATAGCTGGTCGTTTGTTGTTTAGTTTTCTTTTTCTATTTCTTAAAAATACACTCAACTGATTTTTTTTAAATAACTACACACGTGCGTAAAGAAATTATCCATTTTATAACTGTTTTAAGAATAACTACAATGCATGTCATCCATAAAAACTACTTCACGTCATTGCAACTGTAGATGGAAAAATATACGTGGCAATAAGTTTAAACCAGACTAGATAACGCCCTCTCAAGTCTAATGTCACGATAGTTTTATTGCCGATGTAAAAAAATACTAAAAAACCGGCCCAGTTCGATTCCATTTCGCACACCGAGAGTTCAAATTTCAGTTCAAAATTCAGAGTCAAATTCTAACTTTTCTATTATTTTTCGTTATGCAATACTCCATATTACTACTACATGACATGACTACATAATATGGGTCAAAAGATATAATTCTTAAAGGTAAGACAAACGCGGGAAACTGAAGGCTGGTGGGAGGGTACCTAATATTATTTAGTGGACTGGATAGAGACCATGTGTACATGTTAAATAACCTGCCATAGTTGGTCGATCAGGCGAATCGCGCTTCGGAATCAACCAGTAAAACTCCAATAACTTCACACCATAATAATTCTGCCGACTATCGAGGAATGTAATAACTCTTGACGGTCAACACGATACTTGGACTGCGCTGTGCTTAACACTCAAGGTGGGTCCCTCGTAAGCGAGAGGCCGTCTGGGTTGGTACCACCGCTTTATCTATTTCTGCGCCAAGACTTAACATCCTATGTCTCGGGGTGACGAGCGCAGTTCAGTGCTATACAGTGCTTTGTAATTCAAAGTTCTGTGTGGTGATGCTTCTGTTTATGGGCAGGCGTGGCGCTTAACATCAGGCGAGCGCTTGGCTCGTCTCGTCTTTCAATCAAATAAAAAAAAAAACTATGTTCAGTGTAGTCACTTTGCCGTGATAGAAAAATACAAACAAGCAGACAAACAGACAGACGGCATAGGCCTAGTTACAGAGTTCCACTGGCACCCTTTATGTACAGAACTCTAAAATGACACTAGACCAGTCCTATATTATAAACATTTACGATTGACCCACTATACAGGTTGCTGTATTCGATATTTTTACGTCTTCACTTAGCTCCTAATGACGAAGCGAGTGCCTAATTGACCGTGAAACGAGAAAAAGAAAGGCCGACGGTTTTTTATACATTTCGCGGAGACGATGTTTTGATGTACACGTCTTTATGTATTTTTAATGTGTGTTTTGTTAGAGGTTTTCTTTATTTATAAATACAAGGGTAATGGGAAGAAAAAGAAAGAAGAAAGAAACAGTTTATTTGGATTTTCATAATGAGGCGTGTTATATTAAGCTATGAATGAATGCACTAGTTTTTTAATTCATGATTAAGCCTGTGATTAATGTTTACTACACATATTTTACTAGGTGGTATGTGAGTGGCCGTCTGTGTGCTGTTGTGGTTCGGTTTAAAGGACATTGAAGCCAGTGAAATTACTGAGCATAATGAGACGTAATATTATATGTCCTGGGCGCCAGGTCGTCTCGTCATTTAATTTAATAAAAACTTAAATTACTTGAAACAAATATACCCTGAGTGTTTCTTGGAACTATTATTATGAATTATTATATATATATTACTAGCTGTCCCTCGCGGCTCCGCCCCCGTGATCTGCTTTTTCCGGGATAAAAGTAGCCTAACAGTGGCGCCATGTGTCGAAAATTGATCGTACCCTCTCAAAAACCTTCGTGGGCTCATGCATAACAACTTTGCTAAAGATCATCACATGATAAAATGCATAGTTTTGTCGGGAAAGATTTGATCGTCTTGGTCGCGGCATTGTTAATGATGATTCAAAGAGAAAACAAATTACTGATGATATTATCAATTACGTTTAGCTATAATTTTTATAATTGTCCAATTTTTTACCATACTTAACCAAAGACAAAATTACGTTTAGCTGTCATTTAAGTTTTGTTATTCCACTGTCATTTGCGTTTTGTGTCATGTCAGATGTGTTTTTGTTATACCACGTTTTATAGTGACTTGACTGAAACACGGTCGAACGGGATAAAAAGTATCCTATGTCCGTCTCCTGGTTCTAAGCTACCTCTCCACCAATTTTCAGCTAAATCCGTTCAGCCGTTCTGGAGTTATAAGTGGTGTAACTAACACCACTTTCTTTTATATATATAGATTATATTATAATTATACATAAATTATGTATAAAATAATTCATGATAATATTTCCAAGAAGCACCCAGAGTATATTTGTTAAATGTTCTAGTTAATTAATTTACTTGTGAAGACAAAACATAGGGCCAATTTGTGCTGGTTTTTTAAATAACCAGGTATAAACTAATTAAACTTTTAGCTTTTTCATTTAAATAAGTGGCAGGTGCTCGTATGCGAGAGGCCGTTTGAGTTGGTACTGCTGCTTTGTTTATTTCTGCCGCAAAGCAGTCTGTAAACACTTGTTTCTCGGTTTGCAAGGCATTCATTCTGATGAAATTAGTGGGGATTATGCGACTTAACACCTTATACATTATTACCAGGACAGGTGTTATGGCCCTTACAATTAGGCGAGCGACCTGCTCGTTGCGATATTTAAGCCAAAAAAAAAACATATTTCATTATCGTTATATTTGTGCTTTTATAGTCTTGTACCAGAATTAACTATCTGTATAAAGAGTTGTTTGTATACCAGAGTATTAAATTTGATATCATTTGAATTCGTTTTATATAAATAAATATAAGACCCTCGCTAACGATCAGCTTTTATTAGTTCGGAGATTGTGACCTACTTTTGGATTAGACCGGTCGTATCGCTATAAATGACCAAACTGTAGCTGTTATTGTGTTTTACAGGTATATTATACTATTATTGTTGGTGGTAGGATATTTATTTCCGCCCGGATAGCGACCACCGTACACATTGAAACCTGCCATAGTGACCCACACACCTTCTGTGGATCAGCCAGTGTATATCCGGTTCTCCCGAGGGGCTTGCAATATGATTTGATGGTTGGTTGGGGCGGATATAGGGATACATCCCTGAATCCCTGTGCCTGCATCGGTCATCCGTCTTTCCTGTCGCAGGCCCCTCGATTTGCTTCTTCCTTCTACGAAGAGGGAAAAGCATTAATACAGGCCGGCATGATTCTGGTGACCACCGATAAACTCATTGTTTGTTGGTGGTTGCTAGTTTTTTTTGACTGCACGACGCTTACCATTAAGTGTAGGGCAGTCACTTTGTCCTGCTCGGATAAAAAAAAAAATAAAGTAAAATATTGAGAGTAAAGGAGCATTATATTTGGATTCAGTGTGTGATAACATGTCATTGACAGCCTCCTGACAGTTGGCGAGTAGCCAGCTGCGAAGGCCTTTACAAAGTGGTAGGTCCCTCGTATGCGAGAGGCCATCTGGGTTGGTAACACCGCATTATCTATTTCTGCTGCCATGCACACGGTATTAGCACTGTTATGTTGCGCTTTGAAGGACATTCAAGCCAGTGAAATTACTGGACATTATGAGACTTCATATCTTATGTCTCGGAGTGACAAGCGCAATACAGTGCCATGCAGTGCTTTGTATTTCAAAGTTCTGTGTGGTGTTGCTTCTGTTTATGGGCAGGCGTGGCGCTTACCATCAGGCGAGCGCCTTGCTTGTCTCGTCATTATAATTTTTTTTAAGTTAGAGTCCGTTCATAACATTGTCATTTATTGTTCACAGATGCGCTGGTGGACGTCACCTCTAGTTTTAGTAATGAAAACTTACGGGTGAAGAATGATATCATCGTTCAACGAGACCACGCACGATGTGGTCACAGCGATAGCGAAATATGAACCAGCGATGACTCTAAATGGCACGTCGTACGTCGGGGGAGGAGTGCTCATCCTCACCAGAACCCTCACAGGGGAGTCCGTCGAAGTCATCGACGAACCGAAATCCAACAAAACACTTGACATCATCGATGTTAAACTTGTACAAGTCGCCTTCTGCGTCCTCTACACTATGATCTTCCTTCTTGGCGTCTTCGGGAATGTCCTCGTCTGCTATGTTGTCTTCAGGAACCGAGCTATGCAAACAGTCACTAATCTATTCATCACTAACCTGGCGCTCTCCGATATTCTCCTGTGCGTCTTTGCTGTACCTTTAACGCCAATGTATACGTTTTTAGGAAGGTGGGTCTTCGGAAGATTGCTCTGCCACCTGATGCCTTATGCTCAAGGAACCAGCGTCTACATATCTACATTGACGCTAACATCTATAGCAATAGACAGATTCTTTGTCATAATATACCCGTTTCATCCAAGAATGAAGCTAAATACATGTATATTCATCATCGTCTTCATATGGGTTTTTTCCCTAGTGGTGACGTGCCCGTATGGTCTTTTCATGGGCATCCAAACAACAAACAACAAGACCTATTATTGCGAAGAAAGCTGGCCTTCAGACAGATCAAGGAAAATCTTTGGAGTGTTCACCACAGTTCTGCAGTTTCTCATACCCTTTCTAGTGATAGCTGTATGTTACACGTGTGTTAGTATTAGATTGAACGACCGAGCTCGAACGAAACCCGGAGCTAAGAATACCAAGAGGGAAGAAGCTGATAGAGATAGGAAGAGGAGAACGAATAGAATGCTCATATCTATGGTTGCGATATTCGGCATCTCGTGGCTTCCACTGAACCTCATTAATATATTCAATGATTTCTACGCCCAAATGACGGAGTGGAACTACTATTACGTTTCGTTTTTCCTAGCGCATTCTATGGCGATGGCCTCTACGTGCTACAATCCTTTTCTATATGCCTGGCTGAACGAAAACTTCAGAAAGGAATTTAAACAAGTCCTGCCCTTTTTCGAATCAAACGGCGGAGTGAGAAATAGTTACCATTCAGGTCGAATGCCAACTCATAAATCAGATAAAAATATATGTAATGGCAATGAAACTATTCAGGAAACTTTGTTGGCGTCCTCTTTCAATAGAGGGCCTTCAATAAAGCAACGACTCGAGGGACTTGAGAAGAAAGACAATGGGGTCGAAGTTGAAAACATTCTTTTGGAGGACAAGCCAATCTCGGCGACATTTCACACGAAGAATGAAAATGTTAATTTGCATTTAATTCATGAAGAGTCGCAATTCAGTGACCCTAAAGAAACGAAGTCACCGACATAAACGTAAGTAATCAATCACAACCTGACTTCTATGTAAGATTCAAAAAATTCTAGCCTGGCAAAAATTTTGTAGCATTCGTTATTCTATATTCTGTCGTTTAAAAAAAACTAGGTACATCGTTTTCATGGTCGAAATATTTAAAGACATTTTTTTAATAAATATCTGTCGGTTTCACAAAACGAATGTCAATTTAAATCTAATTATGCTTTAGTTACTGGATTTTTACATTTAAACCTTTTTGATCTAAGTTGGCGATAGGCCTCAAGCGGTTGTATTTTTTAAAGCGTATCTAAATTACCATACGTACGTGGAATAAGGTTTCTTAATGATAAAAATTCAAACATATTGCAATGTTTGGTTATGGTTATATGGTTAAAATTAAATTAAATACTTCCTCTTTTCTTTAGAATAGAAACGAATAACAATTCAAGGTGATTTCTAAGGGATCATTATCATAGAAAGCTTGGCGCTAATCACATTTCACTTAACAGCCTTACAATTAATCCTTATCTTTCGAAATGGGATGTTGACTTGTAAATTCGCAACTTTTGCTCTTTTATTTGTGAAATTTCCAAAAGTTTTATAACAAACACTTCGTAAGTTTAACAAGAAGCCAATTTAAGACAGTTTCTTACTATTTACAAATTCTTACTGCTTAAATTATAAGGTGTTCATACTTTTGGTTTTACGTTGGCTCCTTTATTTCCGACATCGTACGTAATTAGTTGTTTTGAAATCTACAGATCTATTTGATGTTTTGACAGTCTCCGTGGCTGTGAAATGAGAGGCTGCAGGTTTGAGCCCCGTACTGAGACAAATGTGTGATCGACAAATAATTGTTTCCGCTCTGTGTGGTGTGAGACCGAATGTGTCTCGTAGTTACTGATACCCACGACACAATACTCGTATCTTACTATGGGGTTAGAAATATGTGTTTGCTTGTTGAGTGTATTTATTTATTATTTAAATAAAAGCGATATATCACTCACTCACTACAAATAAATTTCGAGGGGGAAAGCCAAGCTGTAGACAGTTTTGTCTTTTTTTTTATGCTGGCTCGGCAAAGTGACTACGCTACAGCTGATGGTAAGTGTAGCGCAATCGATAAACAATTTGTCCATCGTAGGTTGGCAAGATTATGCCGGCCTGCCAAAGGGCCAACGGGGAGGGGAAGGAAACAGGGATGGGAAAAGGGTTAGGATCAGGGGGCAAGCCCCCTGGGGAGAACCGGATATACACTGGCTGACCCTGGAACGCGACCCACACAAGGTGGGCCACTATGGCAGGTTTTAGCACCAGTGTACGGTGGTCGCTATCCTGTCGGATACAAGTATCCTCCCACCAGCAAAAGCATGAATAAAGCATAAATGGGCCGACTCCAATGGATCGTTACCACTGCCTCACAGAACATCGATGTAAAGTAGCGGCTCGCTGCTAGGTTTTGTACTGTGAGATATCCGGAGATTAAAATCCCCCCCTTTCAATCCCTTAATTATCATTTTCCGTTAAGGACAACAACGCGCCCTTGATTCTTCTGGTAATCTGGGCGTTACATAGGTGGTAGACATTACTTACCATCAGGTGACCCATGTGCTCGTGCCGGCCTTTGCTATAAAAAAACTTGAGTGTCGCCAGACAACCGAAGCGGTGCGAGCGTATCGAACCTGCTTACATAAACGTACTTACAATAAACAAAAAATGTGCGGTATGGGCTATGTATACACACTCTCGCAAATTCATAAAATAGCAACATTTCCTAACCTGGGATACAAGCTTATTATTAAATGATACTGAACCCGTATGGATAGATCCACAATCAATCTTGCAAATAGCTTCAATTGTTAATAGCGGAAACATTTAGGTCGCAACCTTATCGGCCCATTGGTATTACCTGTTCACACTGTATTTGATTGGATCTGAGGCGAGGGTTCGCATAAAATCAATTTACATACAAATTAATTACAGCAATTTCGATTACACAGATTGTGCTATTAGACTGTAGAATATTCTCGAAGTATTCTCGACACAATATTATTGGGCTATTTCTGTTTGAGCATACTAGGTTTTTATGTTATAATAATCTAATTTTTTTTGCCATAGGCGTTTATAATGTTAAGGAGGGGGTTAAGGAGTCCGGACCCCATCCCCCTCTCCTTAGCATACGTGGAAAAAATATAAAAAAACCATTTGTATATAACTATAATATACCTCCTCCGGCCGTAAGTTCTGTTACAAATGAAAATGCATTTTTTTTTATGTAGTAATGTAATCTTAATAAAACTTATACATATTTACATTTTTATTGAAAAAGTCAGTCAGTAAAAAAATTTAAAATAACCTTTGGTTTTAATCTGTCTGGCCACAAATCTATGGACATACGCACTGCTTCGATCGGAAATTTAGCCACTGCTTGCTCCAAAGATTTTTTAAGATACAATGTCGTTTAGAATAGGTCATGTCCTCTAAAACTGACCATAATTTGTATTCTAAGTGGTTCAGATTTGGGCTAAACGACGGCCAGTCTTCAGCTCTTATAAAGACATAACATTGGTTTCGAGCCAGGCTTGGGTAGATGCCTTGTGACCAGATGCAGAATCCTGCTGGAATGTACACGATACATTTTGTAATAGTGTATTGCTGAGAAGTTTTACAACACGATCCGAGAGACCTCTTGATACACTTTGGTTGAAGTGTTCACTTCTTTCTCACAAAAATGTAGCTTTGTGACTCCTTGTTAAGATAGCCCCAAATCATTACTGATGCAGGATGATGACCACGTTGTACCTTTCCGACCATATGGGTGGCTTCTTTAGGATTGTGAGCGTACAATTTGTCATTTTGCTTGTTATAATGCTCTTTAAACGTGATAGTATTTTTATCAGTAAAGAGGATATTGCTGTGCTCTTCACCTGCGTATCAGGACCGAAGACGTTTTGATCGATCCACTCTCTTTAACTGTAGGGATTGATTTAGGGCATGCCCTATATGTCTGCGATAAGCGCCGAGCTTCAGGCCTTGTTTTATTATACTCGACAAAGTCCTAGTGGGAATCTTTAATTCTCGCGATAAGATTTTATTTATTTATTTAAACTTTATTGTACACAAGGAGTACAGGACAGAACACTAAAATATTAATAAGTGGAGAAGTACAATTGGCGGCCTTATCGCTCAGGGCAATGTCTTACAGGCAACCATGGGATGGAGATGAAAGAAGGAGAAAGAAAGGGCAGTCAAGATTTTCAGATTTGTCAGATTTTTTGTTACCTAATGGGGTTGCGGCGGATATTAGCCTTAACTGCTTTAATAGCTTTTTTAGTTCCAACAGCACGCGTTTGCCCTGATCTTTAAAGATCTTCAACAGAGGAAGTGTTGGTATATCTGTCGATAGTACGATATACCAACATACGGCTGATACCAAGCTTTTGAATCGTCTTTAATATGACCGACGGCTCAATACCCACTTTGTTCAAGGCAATCACTGCAATTTTATTTTCTTCAACATCCCATTTCATATTGTAATTTGATAATAAACATACAAAATATACGTGAAATGGCGGGAAATCGAATGAAGTTTTTAACATAATAATATAACAAACGCGTTCCGAATTCAAAATAATTAAGGAGTTCAAAAAAGAAAAGTTTTTAAGTAACAATATTTATGGCCTGACTAGTTAGTTTGCCCGCAGCTTAACTTTACAGACTTCTTATTTGTTGACTTCTTACTCGAGTGCTGGAACCGAATTGTGTACTAAACTGATTTTCCATAGGATAGGGCCCTTATTTTGCCAATTTGCCCTGTGATGCTTCGACGCCGGTGTTGTCGGGAGATAAACAAGTGGGTCACCTATTGGTATTTGATATCCACCACCCATACTACCAGAATAATCATAGATGCGTTGCCGAACTTTAAGGAGAGGAATATTAAATATTAGAGGGTTTAGAAGCGGGAGGGATTTGGGCATCCGAATATCTAAATCACCAAACGAAACACAACAGGTAGCTACTACTTTACCAAAAGTTATAGTTGCAATAATTTCATGACACAGTGGTAACGACCCAGTCGACGCGGCCGATTCGAGCTGTAACAAAAGTGTACAACGTAGAGTTATCAGTCATACTGTATATAACCATTAAAAAAGTATACACACAACTTATACTATTAAGGGCTCATTTATTTGATATAAAAAATCCGTTCGACCATTAATTCAATAAGAAATATCCAAACGCTCCCTTTATTATTATACCATGAAGAGTCATTGAATAATATTATATCTTTTTTGTTACAGAAACACCAAACTCCTCAACAACGACTTGTATAAACGAAAATTGAATTCATTGTTTAACTTTGTGAATATACTTGTATTAGATATTGTATTTTTGTGATTTTTTCGCTTGATGTGATGAGGCTATTGTTGTTTAAATATAACATTTTATAATACAATAATATGTAAATATTGTACAAATAGAATATGTTATATAGTAGAGTGAGATATTTTACAAATTAAATGATGTCTAGAGCAAGTATCCAAAGGCCTACGATCTCTTTAGATTGTATCTATGTAAATATATTAATACTAACAATGTACATACTTGATTTGTATTTTTTAATAAACTTACAAATGAGCCCTATTTCAAGCGTGGCATTTGTTGATGTACAGTTGCTTAAGAAACGACGTTCCATTTTACGTAGTTGCGTAGTATTTTTTTTTTAAATAAAAATCGGAACATGTCAACGTTTGAAATGAACTAGTTTATTAAAAACACAAATCAAAATAATCGATTAATTGTACAAATAATATTTAAAATAAGATACGCTATTGTGAATATTATATCGATTATCCGCTTTCAATAGTCAAATAATTATAGTAGTTAGTTGATATGTAGCTGTGTTATGGATAAATAAATGAGGTTTATCGGCTATTTTGTATTGAATTGTTTTAATTCATGTTTTGTTTGAGTGCATAATGTTTTTTTTTATAGAGGCCGGCAATGGAGCGAGTGGATCAGCTGACGTTAAGTGATATCCATCGCCGATGAACATCCACAATAGGTACCTGAAGAATCATGAATGCATTGACGACCTTAAAAGAAAGGCATAATGATGGGGAAAGGGATGTAAGCCTTCAGATATTTCACTCATCGCATGACAACGACAAGGTGTTACTTCATGCTGCGCTGGTTTTCTCTGTGGCAGTGATAGCCCCGTCGCACCAGCGCATTCATGCTGTAGACAAAAATATCTACAGTAAGGCTCTACGAATTAGAAAATACTCTAATGAGATTCATAAAACCAAGCCGGTGCCGTGAATAAAATTTATTTCCAGCCACTTGTAGGCGTATTAATGGATTTGAGTTGTTTTGGTTTTTACGGCGGAGCGAGCTGAATTCTGAGCGTTTTAATAGTTTTTTCTTGGCTTTAGTTTGTTCTCTTTTGTAAATGATTGGAGGACCTGGTAGCTCAAAATGAATATTAACTAAGGCATGACACGACATAAAAAAAAAATGTCCACATAAAATAATTGAATTTACGTAATGGGAACGGTAATGTAAAAAATACTCAGAGATTACATACATACATCTTGAGGAAACTTGCATACCTGAAAAAACTATAATTTTCGTAGGTATATGAAGTCTGCCAACCCGCATTTAGCCAACGTGGTGTACTAAAGCCTAACTAACTCTCTCATTCAGTAGACGAGGCTCGTGCCCAGCAGTGGGACGTATATAATACAGGGCTAGTATTATATTATTATAATTCAAAACCTCGTCACACAAAGATACGAATATCTTTTATCATAAAGAACTACGAAAGAGTTTCGGTGTCGTATACAATACAGAAACACAAGCAGACCATAAACACAGCATCTAATAAAGACGTAACAGTGCGTAACAAAATTTCCGTTCCGATCGGCAGCAGTCATTTTTTTTTTAATTTTCTCCAATTATGATTTACATTGGTCGCCCTTCGTCGGGAGTTTGATTAAAAAACTCCACTCCAGGTAACATGATTTTTTCTAGCGAATAAACTGGAAAGTCGATGCCGTTATGATTCAAGTGGGTGACTTCTGACTTGTGACCTATTTTATCGACCGACGCTTAACTTTCATAAATTGTAAGTTCAGTAAGGTAAAGTATTGTTTTTTTTTTATTTAATTAAATGACGACACTAACAAGTCGCTCGCTTGATGGTAAGCGCCACGCCTGCCCATAAACAGATGCAACACCACACAGAACTTTGAATTATACAAAGCACTGCGTGGCACTGAACTGCGCTCGTCACTCCGAGTCATAAAATTTTAAGTCTCATAATGCCCAGTCATTTTACTGGCTTCAATGTCCTTCAAACCAAAACACGACAGTGCTTACACGCTGTTCCTTGGTGGCAGGAATAGACAAAGCAGTGGTACCAACACAGATGACCTCTCGCATACAAGGATCTACCACATTGTAATTACGTGTGTAATCCATTGCTAATTTTCGCTCGCCTTAACGGTATAGGAAAATAGTATAAGGAAACCACATGATAGTTCTCCTAAGGAATTTCGGAAGTATATGATATCAGCTCACATTTTTTTTTTATCTGACTCAGCAAAGTGACTACGCTACACCTGATGGTAAGTGTAGCGCAATCCAAGAATAGTGTCGACCAACGTAGGTCGGCAAGATTATGCCGGTATGCCAAAGGGCCAAGGGGGAGGGAAGGAAAAAGGGATGGGAAAAGGGTTAGGATCAAGGGGCAAGCCCCCTGCGGAGAACCGGATATACACTGGCTGACCCTGGAACGCGACCCACACAAGGTGGGCCACTATGGCAGGTTTTAGCACCAGTGTACAGTGGTCGCTATGCGGTCGGATACAAGTATCCTCCCACCAGCACATTCAGAGGTAGAGAAGTCAGAGTTACCTTTAAGTCGGTTTAGAACCTTCGATTTCCATCGCTACCACATTGACAGTCTGTGCCACTAGGATATCACCACTTTATAGAAGACTAAGTGTAGTACATAAAGGCACAAAAAATACATCTTAGTAATGAATTCATCTTAGAAATAGAGGGTTTCGACATCTTTTTGTCGTAAAAATAGAATACGTGACAAAGTAGCAAAGCAGCAATCTGGATGTTATTGGTGAGATATTGATTTTTTGTACCCACAACACGTAGATGTAATAAAAATTCACCTCTTTACGGCATTTCAATTTTATGTCACATGGGCAAACGAGTAAGTGGGTAGCCTGGTAGTGTGTGATCTCCACTGTCCATTAACACTCACAATACCAGAAGAATCGTGGATGCGTTGCTGACTTTAAGGAAAGAGGCTTAAGGGGCTGGAGAAGGGAGGAGACATTTAGGCCTAGAAATCTCACTAGGTATGAAACGCAACAGCAGACTACTACCTCATGTCGGTGGTGGCAACCCGGTTGGGCCAGGCTGTTCACAGTATGGACAAACTTCTACAACTCAACTCTACCACTAGAAAAATGATTTTTTTTATTCGCCACGCCTGCCCATAAACGAAGCAATACCACAATAGAACTTTGAAATACAGAGCACTGCATGGCACTGAACTGCGCTCGTATATGATATTAAGTCTCATAATGCCCAGTAATTTCATTGGCTTCAATACCTTTCAAACCGAAATGTAACAGTACTTACACACTGTTGCTTGGCGGCAGAAATAGACAAAACGGTACTATCCCAGACGGCTTCTCGCATACGAGGGACCTACCACCTTGTAAAATAGTATGAAATAATGGTTCATCACTCACGTTAGAAAGACTTAAGTTGCGTCTACATTGGCGTGATATTTAGCCGCATCGGGAGACATTACTTTCACTCGTTCTTATCACGTCAACGTGGATGTCGTGATGTGATGTGGATGTCGTACATGCTATGTGATTTGCCAAGGCTTAAAACAAAAAACGACAAAGCCTACATGCTTTTCATGGCGAAATTTAGCTCCGTGACTTTATGTTGTGACATTTTAAAACCTTCACAATTGAGTTTCTCACCTTAATGCCTCTCGGTGCAGCGCAATATCACAAAAGTAGCACCCCTTACTAAGACCAGTTGATTTTCTCAACAGCCAAACAAAGTGTCAACAAAAATCCAACCAGCCTGAAAGGTTTCTAAACTAATAAAAAGGGCTGTCCACGTGAAATTCTAAAACTCTAACATCTGATGTTTTTCATGAAAAGGCAAAGGGACTTGCTACTTTAATGACAAGTTCGAAAGTGACCTTCGAGATCAAACAGAAGTTTTGCAGTAACTTGAGGACATTTTACGTCAAATGTTGATAGCAAATTGCTAAGGTATTGTCGAAATGCTATTCGAACTCGTGCGTTATCTTGTTAAGGTACGTTTTGAGATACGCGACCAAGACTACGACGTGGGACGCGAGGCAGGGAACATCGACACGACCGCTTTATATGAAATTCTATAAAACCGCTCGATCGCATACCTCAAACCGTACCTATACATAGGCGTACAAAGCGTAGATTAATACAATTAACGCGGTATTATTGGACGAGTAGACGAAAACCAGATGTTTCAATTCTGATGGATTCCATTTGCTATTGGAAAAAGTTTTGATTACGTAACTTTACTAATTGGCAGATCTGTTTTACTTTTACGAATAATGATTTATATCGCGCCTTTTAAGTCAATTCGCGTCAATTAAGTATAAAATCTTTATCTATACTTTATATACATAAAAAAATAAAACTAGCTCGAAAAAAACTAAAAGGTTAATATTAAAATTATCCAATCAGCCTTTGACAATTTGACAGCTTCCGTGGCGTAGCGGATGAGTAGCCGGCTGCGAAACAAGATGCCGCGGGTTCGATTCCCGCACCGAGACAAATTTTTATGTCATCCACGTATATTTGTTTCGTGTCTGGGTGTTGTGAGACCAAATGTCTCTCGTAGTTACTGATACCCACGACACAAGATTCGTATCATACTGTGGGGTCAGGACTATGTGTGTGACTGTTGGGTGTATTACTATTATTAATTCTGAGTCTAGCTATTGGAATGTAATGGTCAATGTTTGGTGTAGAATGGTTATTAGCGTTAATGACGAGACGAACGGGTCGCTCGCCCGATGATAAGCGTTACGCCTGTCTATAACCAGAAGTAAAACAAATCTGGATTTCGAATTATGAAGTAGGTATTGTATAGCACTGGTCTGCGCTCGTCACCCCGAGACAAGAGTCATAATACCATATTTGTTAATTAATATTTTTTTATACTTAGTAAAAGTACCTTCAAAATCATGTAAAGTGTAGTCATTCCGAGCCACAATAAAAAAATAACATACCCAAACACGAAATACAACCATCAAGATATTACGCTAAATCAATAAAGTCACGGATATGCCATGTTTAACAACTTGATCCGATGGCGATGGTCTCGGTTTACTTATGGCGACTCCATGGTAATTACGTACTTATTCACAATTTGGCAACGGCACCGAAACGTCTGCGGCCTTATTCTGTAATATTTAGTTTATTTTTCTCGGAATCGAAATTGCCAATTCTCTTGGTATAGGATTTACGTATTTCCCGAGACATTGATATTATTTATGAGTGTGGTTATGATGACTGAAATAGAACAACAGTATAATCCTATTAACCTTACAGTACCACTTTTTCCATTGTCAGGTATTGAACCGAAAAAAAACTTAAAATCCGAGAAAGTTTTTAACACGCCGGAGGTAAAAATTTAACAGAAAGCTGCCATCCAGAAAACTGCGTCATGCAAATTGAAAATAAGAATTTATGAGACGTCCTCCTAAATGATAGTTTTCTTTGATATCGTTCAACAAAATGTCTCCATCTAAATGAGGATTAATGCTGAAGCTATGGGAAAGCTAGCCCACACATAAAATCAAACTTCAATAATTTTTAAATGGTAAGATTTACGATAAAAATGTAATACCTATCAATACAGATATAGTATATTATGTATACCTCTTTATGAATATTCACGCCCATTCCATGATTCCCGCAATAAAACATGTGATAAGAAATTGAAAAGGACGAGAATATTGCCATTTATTTCAGAATACCGTTTATTTTGTGCGACACTAAACCAATATGAATGAGACGCTACGCGATACTTGGAACGATGTAATTGCCAAGTTGGATTAAGGCGAAATGTTTTAACAAACAATAAATTAAATAAGATAGTTGACTCGTTTTTTTTATTATTTTAATCAATAAATTATATTACCCAAGACCTATTGCAGAAAGAATGTCATTAATCCGTCCACAAAAACATAAATTAGAAGTAATTCAAATCTGATTGAGGGGCCACTTGTCAAGAAACGACTCAAACTTTGACGTCACCGTGGCAAATGGCCATTACGATGCACGCGTGCGAGCGAGATAGTGAGATGTCCCCACTACGCGCCCACCTTTGCTGATACCAATATTTAAAATCATAATTGTGGGCTTATTGATGTGAACCTATTTTGATTGTGTTTTAACAAAACGGTTTCTTTATCGAATTATTTTCTGTTGCATATAAAATAATGGATAATATTTAACATAGGAAACTACCCTATTGGTGATGGGAATTTACATTAACTGATAGATTCCATTCCCTTACCGTAGGCAACGCAGCAATGATATTTTTATGGAAAAACGGGCAACTAGTCAAGTGGGTCGTGTTATGGTAGGTGACCACTACCGCCCATGGTCACCTACAATACAAGAGCAATCACCGGTGGGTTGTCGAACTCATTTCGAATTTCGGAATTTAATTGACAATGTTCATGGGCGGCGAAGGTCCATCCCAACCCACTATTCTCTAGATATATACTACTCTAGGTATTCTCTAGCTTATTCTATTTAATTAAATTTTTGTAACTGATGACATTTTTGTATAATATTTATGGATGGTAACTCCGAAATAAAATGATAAATAAAAAAAACATGGTCGTAAAAGACAATACTAATACTTGTCTCTTTTACACGATCTGACATGGTCACGGAGTCTCGGTGCGTCGAAGTATCACTGATGTAAGCGCACTTTTATTGGACGTAACTTCATTATTTTTTAAACTGGTTAGCTCTTTTGAATTGTATGGGAGGAAATCCGCACAAAGATTTATCTTAGTTTTTAAAGTACCGTAGAATTCAATAGCTTTTTATATCTTGAGCATTTTTATTGAATCACGTAGCGAATGCACTCGCTTCGAACACAAAAGGGGTGAAAGAAATAAAGAATATAACAGGAATTATCTTTAAAAGCTGCACTGACATGGAAACTATAAGACAAATAGTGAGGGAATTTTTATGGGTTTTATGTAATAAAGCGGTTCCGCATTATGCGCTTTTGAATTTCTTTATAGCCCTATTTAGATGGAGTTTCTCGTACGACATGAGCGAGAATATAAAAAAAAATCAAAAAAAAATGTTTTTACATTTGTGATTCTTTTTTGCTATATTATCCTTCCTTCCTTTCTACTGTCTTTATCCCACTCGCAGTGCGGTCGACGCATTATGCTTTTAACACGCTTTTATTTAATTAATGTTACAAAAAGATTTGGCTTGTAGTTTTTACGACTGGGTGCCTGCCTGACAAATAAAGGCAAGTCGCTCGCCTGCGTCACAGAACAACACAAACAACGCCACACATAACGTTGAATTACAAGCACTGCATGGCATTAAACTGCGCTCGTTACCCTGAGACATAAGATATTAAGTCTCATAATGCCCAGTAATTTCACTGGCTTCAATGTCCTTCAAACCGAAATATAACAGTGCTTACACACTGTTGCTTGGAGGCAGAAATAGACAAAGCGGTGGTACCAACCCAGGCGGCCTGTCACATACGAGGGACCTACCACCTTGTAGGGGTTATTGGGGTTTTCTATCATGAAATGCTCAGTATCAGCCCGGAGTCTGAAATTGTACCAGGTATGGCGATAGGATCGCTCCCATCACATCATCGGACGGAGATACGCTCGGCGAAATGTGGGGGTATTGGTTACACTTCTGTCTACCCCTTCAGGGATTACAGGCTTGAGTGAGTAATACATTGTATTATATATTTTCGGGTGAAATTAACCCGATAACCAACCTCATATCAGCAAAAACCCGTATGTGGCTTTGTTCACGTACAGTTTATGATTGTTGAAGGGTCTACATGGAATGAAACGAGGCAAGATTACAATCTGTAATTATAAAACGGAATTAAACACAGTAATATCTAAGTTTATTTTATCTATATATATAAAAATGAATCGCTGTGCGTGTGTCTCGCAAAAACTCGAGACTGGCTGTACCGATTTGGCTAATTCTGATCTTGAAATATTTGTGGAAGTTCAGGGAAGGTTTACCCGGTGAGAAAAAATGAGTAACATAAATAATAAGTAGAGGAAAACACTAAAAACGACAACTTAATTTTCCAGTACAAACTGTTCTTGGGTATGATAATAAGTAAAGAAAACACTAAAAACGGCAACTTAATTTTCCAGTACAAACTGTTCCTGGGTAGTGTTTCACACTTGATGTGACGGGGACGGGGACGGGGACGGGGACGGGGACGGGGACGGGGACGGGGACGGGGACGGGGACGGGGACGGGGACGGGGACGGGGACGGGGACGGGGACGGGGACGGGGACGGGGACGGGGACGGGGACGGGGACGGGGACGGGGACGGGGACGGGGACGGGGACGGGGACGGGGACGGGGACGGGGACGGGGACGGGGACGGGGACGGGGACGGGGACGGGGACGGGGACGGGGACGGGGACGGGGACGGGGACGGGGACGGGGACGGGGACGGGGACGGGGACGGGGACAGGGACAGGGACAGGGACAGGACAGGACACGGACAGGACACGGACAGGGACCGGACTGTCCCACCGGGGGGAGGTGGAAGACAATTAAATGTGCGACGGGCTACCTCACGTGCAATGGTGCAGTACCTCACTTAATTGCATTTAATGTAAATGAAACATTTGTATTAAGTTTTGACCACATTTTACACAAATATATTATGTAGGTGATACGAAGTTCACCGGGTCATCTAGTTTTATATAAAATAATAAACTACAAACCTGCCAACAAGCCATGGAAAGAAGTATGCTTAGTATAAGGAAGTCTCATAGAATTCGCAACCGAATGGACTGGCCACATTGTAAGAGGCATTGACAAATGGAATCGGACCATCCTGTTTTGGTAACCAAGAAACGGAAAAAGGAAGAGAGGGAGGCAGTTCAATCGTTGGGAAGACGAGATAAGGAACACAGCAGGAAATCTGTGGACAAGAACAGCAAGCGACAGAGTGGAATGGAAAATGTTGGAGGAGGCCTTTGCCAAAGTTGGGCATACAGAGGAAGTTTTCAATGTCTGAAAAGAAAAAAAGAAAAAAAAATAGTTATTAGTTGTTAATTGTGTACTTAAACTTCTCTGAATAAAGGCTTTTATTATTATTATAATATCTAAGTTATACGTTCAGTTTTGATGTGATGTGGTTCGCATCCCGGTTGAGTAATCGTTGAATGCAACTGGAGTGTTAACAAATCACTGTATACCATAACCTCACGCCTGTACGTCCCAAGGGGCAGGCATTCGTTTTTTTATAGTATAGGCCGGCAAACGAGCAAGTGGGTCACCTGGTGGAGATCACTTACTATCAGGTGACCCACTTGCTCATTAGCCGGTCTATGCAACAAAAAAGTTAAAAAAAACCTCGTAAGTATCTCAGAAGTATGTTATCACAAGACAAATTAGGGGTCAAGTATAATGACCAGAAACTATGCCCCTATTGACAATTTTAGAGTACTTAAAATTGGCAATAGGGGCACAGTTTCCGTTTTACTACTACTACAATTGAATACCAATTTTTCAAGCGTCAACCGTTTTTGTTTAACATTAATTATTGCTATTTAATAATATTGATTGTCTCTTATCTCATATCCTCCTGTTTATGACTTTAATTTTATGTTTATCTTTCAACCTCTTCCTTATTAAAGATGTACAATAAAGATTTAATAAATAAATAGCATAGAAATTAGAGTATATATACCATACCCTTAGGTGTGGCTCGGAGTCCGGATTGCCCTTTTACTTCGAACTCGCCATAATGGCATATTTAGGCGAGTCGTGTTCCGGTGTCAGTCAGTGGAAACTTCAGATAGGCATAATGGATGATGAAAGATAGAAAGGTTTATTACTATCGTGAAATAAATAACATATAAAAGTGCACAATCCTAACTAATATACCCAGTGCCAAAGTGATTTTGTTTGTTACGCTTTCACGCATACGAGCGACCTAGCACTTTTTAACACAACACTTAAGCACAATACAGACAACCATAGGATGTATGTTACTTATTATCGTAAGATCTTTACTTTTCGCCATCTTAATACCTAACTAAAATCCTTCAATGTATCCCGCCCGGACTCGCATCCGCAATATTTTCTTATATAAAACAACTAAAATGTGAATAATGGACTTCTTGTGTTAGTCCATTAGCCGCCGAAAAAATCACAACTCCGTCAATACTTTAATGTATGAGGCAAATATCATGAAAGTAAAAGTGATAGTACTATTTCTATATAAATAAAAATGGATGTTTCATTGTACGATTGTCTTTTAAGAGCCGATTATAAATAAATACAACCAACAGTCACATACATAGTCCTGACCCCACAGTAAGATACGAGTTTTGTGTCGTGGGTATCAGGAACTACGAGAGGTTTTCGGTCTCACAACACCCAAACCCCGAGACAAATACTTGTGGATCGCATAAATGTTTGTCTCGGTACGGGGATCGAACCCGCGACCTCTCACTTCACTTTACTCGCCCGCTGCGCCACGGAGGCTGTCAGTGCTGATTGAGATGAAATTTGCTAAATATTTTTTACATGACATTGCAACGCATACTAGGTACAGAAAGCAGTTTATAAAGAAAATCGATTTAAGTGTGATAAGGTCAGTGTAGTTAAAAATAACTTTTACAGCGATCATGCATATAATTAAGTGGTGGGATTTCCTGTAAACGCATTGTCTACAGCATGAGTGGGCCGGCGCGACCGGGTTGTTACCACTATGTTATAGAAAGAGACGTGAAGTAGCCGCTTACTGTTGCGTTTAGTACGATGAGTGAAATTTATGGCGCGCAAACCACGTTCCGAATATATCCCCTTCCGAATAATTTCTTATAAGGTAAAAATAAAAATAATACATTCTCAATTGCTATCAGCACCGTCTGCGACAGTCTCCGTGTAGCCAGCTGTGAATCGAGACGTCGCGGGTTCTACACCCGCACCGAGACAAATGTTTGTATGATACGCAAATATTTGTTTTACATCTGGTTGTATTTTCTCCTCAGTTTTTTTTTCTTTGGGATAAACTACAGGGGTTCCTGCTAATGGGATACTGGCCCTGCAGTCTCTCATCCCAGGGTTAAGGGATTTAGGGAAGGGAATGGTATAGGAAAAGGGTGCAAGCCCCTCGGGAGAACCCGATATACACCGGCTGATCCTGGAGCGCGATCTACACAAGATGTGTGGGCCACTATGTCAGGTTTTAACACCATGTGTATGGTGATATATATCCGGGCAGATATCTTCAGAGAAGTTGACGTCAGGCAGGTGGGGCGTCGTAAAAACTATAACCCAAATCTTTGTTATTGTATGCTGCACTGACCCCACTGCGAATGGGATAAGGGCAGGTAGAAGAAGCATTTGTAAATCAGTGCCATCAAACTGCATAATGCCTAGCAACTGCATAGCATAATAATTTCTCACGTTTACATGAATGTTACTCATTGAAATAAAGCTAATTTAAACGGATTTTATCGTTGTTTTTGATTTTAATTTTGGTCCCGATGCTTCGAAAGCTTTCAGCCTCCGTAATCACGGGGTGGACTAACTGCATAGCACTGACACAAACTTGATAAGTTTTGTTTTAGCTTTTCATTTTTTATCTTGACGCGACATAAATATGGAATTTCACTCAATAAAAATACCAACAAATGTGTAGAGTACAAAAAAGCCTGTTATAATTGCGACTCTAGAAGTGTACGCGCCGTTTTTATTCGCGAGAAGTAAAAGGCTTTTTATAGCACATAAAATTATTTTGATACGTAACGCCGACGCTCCTGCGACGCGTAATGTTATTGTTGTAAGTCAGAGGCGAATGGAATAATATGCAGGTTTTATAGGCTAACCAAAATCGATACTGTATAATAAACAAAAAAAGTGTGCGTCCCGACGCGCGACGGAAGGGATAACTTAAACTAATGTGGGTAAACTAGTGTTGAGTGAGAGCGGAGGAGCCTGCCTACTGCTACCGTGTGCGTGAGAGAAAGGGAAGCCAGACAGAATGGCGCCGTAACGTAACGCGTTACGTTACGAAGTCCGGTCAAAGTCATGTCAAAGTCCTGTCAGAGTCCGGTCAAAGTTCGGTCGAATTCCGGTCAAAATAAGGTCTAAGTACAGTCAAAGTCCTGTCAAAGTCCGGTCCAAGCCGACTGGTCACTGTGTGACGCCACCTGGGACTTCGAAATTATCGATGTTCCTGGGAGGTCGGCTATCGCTGGCTGGTCGATGGACCGCTCGCGTTACGGAACGTTACATAAATCCGACAGCCTCCATGGCGCAGCGGGCGAGTAGCCGGCTGTGAAGTGAAAGGCCGCAAGTTCGATCCATTCTCTATTCTCCCTGGACATCTGAAAATTTACGGATACCTTCAAAAAAAGCAAAGTAGTCTTCTCTTTCCTCAAAGGCAGCCAACGCACCGATGATTCCTTTGGTGTTGGTCTAGGGGCGGTGGTGATTACTTACTTAGGTGGCACACTTGCTCAGTTGCCCCATATTCCATAAAAACAAAAAAAAACTATTAATTAGCTGGGTGTTGTTAGACCGATAATAATCTTTCGTAGTTCTTATCTCTCGTATATAAGACTCGTATCTTACTGTGAGGTTAGGACTATATATGTCACTGTTGAAAAAAGAGAACTCCTTTCCGATCTCTATTTAACTCTCTGCAAAAAGATCGGTGTTTTAATCCGAAACAAATTTAAAATAGATTTTGCATGAACATGAGTGATGTGTATTTTATTTTATATTCGCCGCAGCTGTCTTCTATCAAAATTCGATGGAACGTTCTGGATAATGTTAGATTCTGTATGACGGCCTCGAGTAAGAGTTTTTTAATGTATTCGAAATTCTTCAAACACAAAGTCATAGCTGTAAAGAAGCTGTATTACCAAATACAATCTTATTTTGGGAACGTGTTTTTGTAAACTGTTTTTAACCGATCCAAAAACAAAGGTTTCCAATTCGTCTGTTATTTTTTTTGGATGTTCACGCATTACTCCGCCATATGTGGATCGTTTTGGATTCTTTTTGTATCCATATAGTTAACTGTAATCCCATTTAAATTTGAAGATATAAGTGGGTGAAATCTGAATCGAAAGAATATGACACCTTTATAGCCTGATTTGACAGATTTTCTTCCAAAATAGTTAAGAACTATCTCAATGAAACTAGCTTTAAAATAAATATTAACCGAATTCAAATGAGTTAATTCATTCAGGCACTACGATGCCACAAACATACACACACATAAAGACAGACAAAGGAGTCAATTTCATAACCCTGTATTTTTATAAACAGACAAATAGGTATGTAAATTTTCACTAACTTCTTCTCAAATTTAGTTGTCCACTAAATCCCAACATACATCAAATGTGTCAAACCGCATTAATATGTGTCAAGGCGTCAACTAAAACAAAGCATAGTTCGGAGAAAACGGGCATTCAAAAACAACACAATAAATTTAATAACTTCATCGGTAATTAAGTTAGATGGTAATTATAAAATATGCCACTAAAATATTTAGCCGAAAACCAAACTTACCTGTACGTGATAAACTCTGCTGATTAACGGATGAGGTAATGGCGAAACTTAGTTCCCAGCTGTGGGGGTCGCCCCACATAATACCAAATCTACCATCAAATCATAGTGGAGACCCTAGCATTAAGCCGGGATAACGCCAGAAAGAAAGTAAATTATACATTCCGCTATCTCTTTCAATGTGTAACACACAACACTATGGTACAATATATTGAATTCTTTTTGTAAAATGAGTGAATGTGTGCGTCATATGCGTTTGGTCTTTCTTTTATGTAATATAATATCGAATTAAACGTATTTCACCTTGTTATGTACCACCCGCGAATAATACGTGCGAAGGATTTATTATCATACTTCAGTTATTTAATATTCCATTCGATACGCTTTACTGAAATTATTTCAAGTCTGAATAATAAACAGTAAACGATCGCTTTTTTTGTCCCATTTAATGGTACAGCCACAATTTTAATAAATACGTGATTTTTTTAAAACGTGAATATATTCCATACTTAAAGTTTCGAATCTTCGTTCATTTAGATAAACACGAACGAATCATAATGGTTGAAGAGCAGTTATGATATTAGATAACTTATTTATTTTTTCTTTATTGCCTGAAGAGGCTTAACAAACTACATATTATTTTAATGATGTTAAAAATATGTTAAAGATATTTATAGTCAAAATTAATTTAAAACAATATTTTAAATAAACACCAAAATCCAAAAAAAATGGTAAAAAGCATGGCTTAGCTGATTCTGCCTAGGGCGGAAACCCCTAACAGCGCTGATTTTGCACCACTTCTTATTCCCACTATATTTGTGCCACCCCAGTTTTGGATTAAAATAAATAAATAAAAATAAAAATAAAAAAGCCTTATATTTCTTACTAAAAAAAAAAATTAACAATAATAATATTTAATACATATTAGGTATGCTAGTAAGAACCCTCTCTTTCCAAGGTAAAGGCCTCCTCTAGAGTTTTCCAAATATCCTTTTGTTTCGCTGTCTCCATCCACTGTTCGCCAGCCACTTGAATGATGTCATCTGCCCACCGGGCAGTTGGTCTACCTCTCTTCCTGATGCCTGGCGGTCCGCTCCAACATGTTATTCTGTGAGTCCATCGGTTGTCTGTGAGTCTAGCAATATGGCCAGCCCAGCGCCACTTAAGTTTCTTACAGTGACACAGTGCATCAGTAACTTTAGTCTTTTTTCGAATAGTTTTGTGTGATATCTTTTGAATTCTTTTGACTTTTAGGATACTTCTCTCCATGCCTCTTTGACACGATCTGATTTTGGATTTCATTCGCTGTGTGAGCTTCCAAGTTTGGCTGGCATAGGTTAATGAAGGCAGTATACAAGTATCCATAACTTTTTTCTTAACTAAGATTGACATATTATCACACTTCATAATTTCTTTTAGACTCCAAAATTTTTTCCAAGTATTTGAGACTCTTCTTTCTATTTCGTGGTCATTTCTCTGCTTCTTAAATGAAATTAGTTTACCTAGATATATATAGGTGTCTACATACTCTAGTTGTTTATTTTCTAAGCATATAGGATCTTTAGTAGAGTTCGTCATAATTTTCGTTTTACTGAGGTTAACTTCTAGGCCTACCTGTTGACTCGCGGAATGGAGGCTGTTTAACATTGATTGTAGCTCGGTGGTGTTCTCTGACAGCAAAACAATGTCGTCGGCAAATCTTAAATGGCTTATATAGTAATTGTTTATATTTAGACCGGCATTTTTCCAGTTTAGTTGCCCAATGACTTGTTGTAGCACTGCTATAAATATTGTTGGCGAGATGACGTCTCCCTGTCTTACTCCTCTTCTGATAGGTATAGAAGGTCCAGCAGTCTCCAATATAAGTCTGCTATTGCAGTTTTGGTATATGTTTTGTAGAACTCTCAGGTAGGGCGTTTCAACATTTTGCGATTGAAGTGATTCCCATATTGAGTGGTGGTACAAAGTTTCGAAAGCTTTTTGATAGTCAATAAATAAGAGGTAGAGTGGCCTGTGAAATTCTTGATATTTATCTATGAGCATTTCGATAGAGTGGATATGATCTATAGTTGAGAATCCTCTCCTGAATCCTGCCTGTTCTATGGGTTGGTGCTTCTCAATAGCAATTCTGATTCTCTTTTCTAGGATTGATGAGAATAGTTTATATATTGAGGAGTTTTGGATTAACAAGTATTAAACTAAGTGTATTCGTACTCAATCTTAAAAAAGGTATCGTAAGAAAAATAACATAGGAGTTTACGCGGTATGGGTATTTACGGCCGTTTAAGCTCGCCATCTATCACATCATGTGACGAAAATAAACTCTGCGCAATATCTTAATGGAATCAGAAATAGAATCGAGAACCCACTTCACGACGGGTTTTACGTGATATGATCGTGATAATCAAGTTAAGCTGACTCATTCATGCTAAAGGTTAAGGCGTCTTAAATTTGGATCTAACACTCATAAATTTACTTAGCCAGATGCTTATTCTTGCTTTGGTAATTGATCAAATATAAACAAAACAAAGTTGTCTACTAATTGTTATACTAAACTAATAAATTAAACCAAAGTAACCAATGATGGTAATCAATATTGAGGTAAACAAGTGCTTTCTAAACATCAACAATACGCAAAGTAAGATAAATACCAACATTATACAATAAAACCACAAACGAAACTGGAATTCAAATAATCACTCCTAAGAACTCTTGGCAAAGTAAACCAATGAATTTAGTATATTATATACACAATACGGTACAAGTATATGGTATTTTAAGTGATGGAGTCGATACTGTAGTCTGCAGTATGATTAGATCGACTAGACCTAGAAACACTGTCCCAAAATTGAGGTGGAGTCACAACTTACTGTTCCAATTCGTATCCGAGACGTCCGAATACTGTGTCCGCAATACACCCAAGATTCCTTTGGTATTGTGGGTATTTATGGTGGTGATAACATACTGACAAATAAACAACTTATTCGTTTGCCAATCTCTGCTATAAAACAATATTGAAGCAGCATTAAATGATATCAGTCCTTTAATATGTTGTCTTAAAGCATGCATGCGGCATAAGCCATAGCATAAGTCCAGACTAATAAGAGGGGCTGATCCTTGACTCCACCATGCTGGCCTATTGTGTTGGTAGACTTTATACCCTGAAAACTATCAGTTATACAGGTTTCCTTATGATGTTATCAACGAATACACACATAACTACGAAAAATAAAAGTTAAGTGTCCTTCGCTAGAATCGAAGTCGCGACCTACGTCAGCAATAGCAATTCGTCCCACTCCCCTATAGGCGTTCACTCTTTGAAATGTAAGCAGCATTAATTTGTCAATATAAATTTTATTCAAAACCATTAATTCCAAAATTCTAAATTCAAGCTTGAATTAACCGCTACTGCAGTGGAAACTTCCAGACAATAGTTAATGACGCAATTCGTGATTTGGGGCTGTCAGGTGACTTTAACTGAGGCATTGGAGCAGAAAAAGTTGAAATCTGAGTAAAATTAAATTTGACAGCTGCTCGATTTTATAAATTAAAGAACATTGTGACTATTCTTTTAATATTTTTGCATGAAATTTACCGACATTGGTTCATGTTGACTTACACAAAAAATAAAATGTTTATTTCACATTGTTCGAGTCAGATTTAATAAAAAATAACATATAAATCAGCTATTGTTTTAACAAAGCTATATGACATGTGATTTGTATATTTTGAACGTGTAATTTGTATATGGTAAGAAGCATTTACTTAAACGTAGTTAAATAAGCACTTTAACCATTTCAAAGTGGATCTCTTAATAGGGCGGTAACAGACAAGACACTCCACAAAAAATATGTCTTTATTTTTAACATTTCGAGGCATAAAAAATCTATGGCTGCCTTCCATAATTGCTACGCCTAATGTGAATAAGAGTTGACATGACACGGCAAAATATACGTTGACTCCTGGAACAAATCACTTCGTGAAATTATACCGAAAGACCTGACATCCGTCCACACTTGTTTTTGATACGGGATCAGGGAGTCTAGGTAAATCCAAACCTCACAAATGTAGACACACTAACGCCTAACGCAATCATCGGAAGTCTATCTTTAGCACGTCTAGACTAATCTAGACCTATTCACCCGATAGATAATCGAGTTCTCGATAAATAAACATGTTACGTAATACGGGATGTACTTCGTTTAACTTAACTTCCATTGTATTGTTTCCTTTGTCTGGAGTTTCTTGTAATTAATCCGAGTTAAATGGTAACGTTAGTGGTACTGTCTTCTTAGTTTGTGAAGTTGCCTTTTTGTTTTTCTTATCCTATTTGTCTGGGCAAGTGGCTAGTTTCTAACATATGTGTGTCTTGTATGTGTATTGAGTAATTGCTTCTTTCTTTCTTAAGTAATTACATATTTTCTTTTATTGAACTATTTATATTTTATAGCAGAGTTTGGTAAAAGAGCAAAAGGTCACCTGATGGTAAGTAATAACCAACTCCCATAAACACATCCAATATGAGAAGAATTATAGTTGCATTGCATTTTTGTTTTTTTTTATTTAATTGAATACTAGCAAGTCACTCGCCTGATGGTAAGCCCTACGCCTATAAACAGAAGCAACACCACACAGAACTTTGCATTATAAAGCACTGCATGGCACGGAACTGCGCTCGTCACCCCGAGACATTGTTAAGTCTTATAATGCCCAGTAATTTCATTGGCTTCAAACCGATACACAACAGTGCGTACACACTGTTGCTTGGCATAAATAGACAAAGCGGTGACACCAACTCATGCGGCCTCTTACATACGAGGGACCTACCACCTTATGGTAAGGAATGGCGACTGAAACCGGATTTTGACCACTAGAAATCCAATTATCGTATGGAATGAAACATCAAGATGCCAATTTATGCCGGCTTCAACGAGATAAGAGCAGTGGCGATGTACACACAGACTGGATTACGTCACGATGTACATATGTAGGCTGAACTTCACATTTCATATTGAGTTAATTAATCAATTTACAAGCGCTTAAACAGAAACTTAGAAAAAAAGAAAGTTTATTTTCATTTATAAGATTCTAGGTAAGTGCTAAATGTAGCTCCAGAGCGTAACGCTTTGGTATATTTAACCCCCAACCTTCGTTCAAAATATCATGACGTTATATCGCCACGATGCGTCATCGTTAAGGCTGTACCCCGCACCAACGACCTTGACGATTTGCGCCATACAAAAAACAACCAAAGTGAAGATTTTATTTTAAGATAAAAACAACCTTTATTAAAAAAATTGCATTGCGGATTTTCAAACTAGAACTAATCTTGTATTATAGGATGCCTGTTTCCAGTTGAACTTCGTAATACACATTTTAATTGAGATGATGTTTTTTTCAGATAAATAATTCCTCGTGAATAAATAAAAGAGTGCATGCGTGCATGCGGTGTGAGAATGTGAGCGTGCGTGTGCGTGTGCGTGTGCGTGTGTATGTGTGTGTGTGTGTGTGTGTGTGTGTGTGTGAGAGAGAGAGAGAGAGAAAGTATGATGAATACATATGAGCGTACACGGTGTACGAGCCTACACTAAGTACTTTTTCACAACTGTTATCGTCAAGCTATTTAAGCCAATGTAGCTGAGCACTTTTTAAATTTATGATTGCCAAGCTTGTGCAAGAGTTTTGTTTGGTTGAATGTACTGTACAGACGAGGTAGCAGATATCCATGTTAATTCCTTGCTAGTGAACTTTTCCCGTAACGAACAAGGTTAGCGGTTCCCTTGTTCGTCAACTTTATATGTGCTACGGTAAGCTGATGGTTTCGCTTTGAACTTTGGTACACGAAATGTTTCGAATTCTCAGAATTCGGATACATGGCTCAATTTTAGGTAACCGACTTGTATTAGAAAAACTTTTATTGCTTATGTTGATTGATTCGACTGAAAGTCTATTGAGACGTTTCATATGGCATGCGGTTTAGCAGTTGGCCAAATTAAATCGAACTGTGTGAACCTGCTACCATACCATCAGGCGAGCGACGTGTTCGTTTCGACATTCTAGTTATTAAAAACTAACGCGAAACTAGTATTTTTTTAGATACTATGCCAGTGTCAAGTTAGGGCGAAAGTACTTGTTATCAACAGTTTTTTCTTTCTCGAGCACTAAATATCTCCCGTACATATGCTAAGCGGCCTAGGCGTTAATTTAATAGAAAATTGTGAAAATTTCACGTTTAATTAGAATGTTAATCTACCCGACACACTCGCATTAGATGTGCCGAATAATTTTCAAAACTATAAAAGCTGCCAAATTACGTACCAGATGTTGCCATATTAAAAGCATTAAATAAAGTAAGGTGGCAATTTTATTTTAAAAATTCGCACTAAGGCGTTCGCCGTTCCTATTTTAAAATTTTATTGACTTTATGACTAGGATTATTAGAAGGATAAGTTTTCTATTCTATTTCCAAGTTACTTTACGCTATCAATATCATTTATTATATTGGAAAACAAAGATCAAAATATATATTATTTAATATTTTAAAATATTAAGCCATTGCTGTTGTGAGGGTACCTGATAATTTTTGTACCCGACTGAATGGCGAACATCGTACACTCGGTGAAAAACCCGCCATAGTGGCTTGCGAGTCACGTTCTGGAATCAACCAGTGTCAGCCCAGTATCTTCAAGCCGACATAATTTTGCAGACCGTCAAAGCCGGTATGTCTCTTAACGGTCGACATTATGTTTAGTCTACACTGTACAATCTGGTCTAGTATCGAAAACCATGGACACGATGTCGACTTGGACAGCAATAATTAAGGGATTGGGAACGGGAAGGGAATTTGGGCGTAGGGACATCTCACTCGATATAAGAAAGACAACAGCAAGCAGCTCCTTCACGTCGATTTTTTGTTAGATAGTGGTAACAACCCGTTGGAGTCGGCCAATTAATAATAATAATACACGCAACAGTTACACACTGGGTTAACCTATATCGTGGGTATCACATTAGGTGACCACTAAAAATCAGCGCTGTGTTGTGGTACGCGCCACAGCTGAGTGGTCACCTAGGCCACCATGCTTTTTTCACAATAAAATACACTTTTTCTTCAAATTTATTAAAAAATAATTTTCCATTTTTTAGGTTGGATATTCTATAAAAGCATGTTTTTTTAGTTTTTTAACTGTTATTTATTTTTTATTTTTTAGAAATAAAAAATATATACATACAATTTTTTTAATATTGAATTGTCATCGGTCCTTGATAAGTATGCCAAATTTCGATTTAATCCGACGTTTTGAAGTAGGTCAAAATCATGTTCGAAGTTTCCGTTACATACTAACATACGTGTGAAGCTAATAAAAGCGTGTTAAAACATAATTGAGTACTCTATGTTATCTCTCATATATTTTTTTTTTTTTTTTTTTTTTTTTTTTTTTATCCTGGCTCGGCAAAATGACTACGCCACACCTGATGGTAAGTGTAGCGCAATCCAGGAATAGTGTCGACCAACGACAAACAGTGTGTCTATCGTTGGTCGGCACGATCATGCCGGCCTGCCTAACTGCTTCTTCACACTCCGTTTAAAGGACCCCATATTATAGGAAGGAGGGAACACGTGCGCCGGCAAACTGTTCCACAGCTTAATGGTCCGGCAGAAGTAAGATTTAGCGAACTTTTTAGTTCGAGCCGAGATGGAGGAGACCACGAAGCTGTGGCTCCGCAAGCCAGCACGCGTGGTTCTGTTAAGGAAGGGTGAGGATGGGATAAGGTCAAACAATTCTTCAGAGCACTCGCCATGATACAAACGATACAAGACGCTCAGCGAGGCAATGTCCCTCCGCAATTGTAGCGGTTCTAAGCGTCCTGTAACGTCTGCATCATTCACAATGCGGACAGCCCGTCGCTGCAATCCGTCCAAGGCATCGAGTAGGTACTTGGCGGAACCGTCCCAAAGGTGCGAACAGTACTCCACACCCGGCCTTGCTTGCGTTTTGTATAAGCGGTAAAGCTGGCCGGGTGTAAAATACCGACGCACCTTGTTCAGGATTCCGACCCTGCGCGATGTGGCTGATATTACGCCCTCGATGTGGTTCCTTGGATTCAGATTGCAGCAAATATCCATGCCCAGGATATTTAGGCTATTCCGCATTGCGAGCGGGATACCCTGAAGATTGGGGAGGGGAGAGAACGGGGATTTTTTGCACGTGAACGCGCACACCTGAGTTTTCTTGGCATTGAACTCAACCAGATTCCTTGTACCCCATTCCGAAATGAGATCCAGGGTCCGGTTGAGCTCAATGACAAGATTCTCTCGCTGCCTCTCAGTGACTTCCCGGCAACCAGGAGGCTTACTGCAGTAACGCCCATGCACTGTGCTGTCATCTGCATAGCAATGGATGTTACCAAGTGGTAACATATCATTGATATGCAGAATAAACAAGGTGGGCGAAAGCACAGAGCCTTGTGGGACTCCAGCATTAACTGACATGAGCCGTGAAGCATGCCCTTCAACAAGGACACGCATTCTACGCTCATGCAGAAAGCCGGAGATCCACGTGCACAGGTTGTCGGGGAGCCCATATGCCGGAAGCTTGGAGAGAAGACCACGGTGCCAGACCCTATCAAATGCCTTAGCAATGTCGAGGCTTACGGCTAGAGCCTCGCCATGCTTGTCAACCGCCTCCCCCCAGCGATGTAGCACGTACGCTAAAAGATCACCCGTTGATCGTTTAGACCGGAAGCCGTACTGTCGGTCACTGATCAGCGAGTGATCCTCCAGGTAGCGGATCAGCTGTGCGTTTATGATCCGCTCCATTACCTTGCACATCACTGAGGTTATGGCGATTGGACGGTAATTGTTAGGGTCCGACCGATCACCTTTCTTTGGGATCGGTTGCACATTGGCCTCTCTCCAAGATTGGGGCACAATACCTGAGAAGAAGGAAGAACGGTATAGGCGCGTCAGCACAGGAGACAACTCGGCTGCGCACATTTTAAGAACCACCGCTGGGATACCATCGGGACCACTAGCCTTGCGGACATCGAGGGTCTGCAATTCACGCCGCACATCACAATGCCTGATACGAACATCCGGCATGGAATATCCGCAATCAGGCACCGTGGGCGGCAGTGCATTACCGACCTCGAGCCGCGAATTAGCCGCAAAGAGTTCTGCCAAAAGAGTGGCTTTCTCTTGCGGCCTATGGGCCAGGGATCCATCCGGATATCTCAGCGGTGGCAACGAGGGGCGACAGAAATTAGATTGGACGGCTTTGGCAAGACTCCAATAAGCACGACTGCTCGTCGGATGATCCGCCAAAGTCCGTCCAATCCTGTTGATGCGCTGGGCATCCGCTCTGACGTACGCCTTCTTGCAGGCCTTGGTGGCTTGGTTATAGGCCGCTTTGAGAGAACTTATGTTGGGATCCTTCATGGCGCGACCCCTAATCCAATCGCGATACGCAGCCTGTTTCTCACTAACAGCATCTGCGCAGTCGCGATTGAACCAGGAGCGTCCGCGACCACCACCGACGACCTCCGAGGAAGGAATGTAATATTCCATTCCTAACCGGATCTCGTCGGCAATAGCGTCGGCACTCGCGGAAGGATCGGTGCCCTCAAAGCAGCGCTGCCCCCAAGGGATGGATGCAAGATATTCTCGCATACCATCCCAATCTGCCGACAAGTAGTGCCAGATTCTGCGCCTGATCTTTACTGGTGGTGGAGGCGCAGCACCAGGCACTGTGGATCCAACCAGACAATGATCGGAGGTACCCAAAGGGGCACCCACCGACACACTGTATCCGGCTGGATGACTCGTCAGCAGAAGGTCCAGCAATGAAGGCGTGTGACTTGCCACATCTGGGATCCTGGTGGGCTGATTCACCAGTTGTGACAAGTCGTGAGTCAGAGCAAATGCATGAGCAGTACGTCCAGCATGGTCAGTCTTGGAGGAGCCCAACCACAGCTCATGGTGCGCGTTGAAGTCCCCCAAGACCACCAGTTCCGCTGTCGGATACTGCTCCAGCGCATCATCTGTCGCCTGGCTAATGTAATTAAACAGCCGAGTTGTCTCGTCATCCCCGTTATGGGATCTGTAAAGGCACACATAGATCCGGCTCTGGGAGCCAAGATCCACGTGTACCCACAGTGTGGAAAAGGAAATAAATCGCATCATGTTTGTTCAGAATTTAATAAACTGGGGAATAAAAAAGCGAGGTGCTGGAACGCAAACTCAATAAACGTATTTTCATCGCCTACAAATTTATCGTATTAACCTTGCGTCCTTAATTTAATGAATGTGCAAACCGATGTGTTTTCGTATAAAATATGAGCCATTTTTAAGGTTACGTACCCAAACGGTAGGTCCCTCGTATGCGAGCGGCCGTCTTGGTAAAACCGCTTTGTCTATTTCTGTCGCCAAGCAACAGTGTGTAAGCATTGTTGTGTTTCGGTTTGAAGGACATCGAAGCCAGTGAAATTACTGATTGAATCAGCCCATTCATGCAATAGAGAAAAATATTTACAACATGACTATCACTTGGCGATCCTAAATATAGCTAAATATATTTCTGCCACACACAGTACGACTGCTATGCTGAGGTCTCAGGTTCGATCCTGAGATCGGAAAAATGATATTGGGTTTTTCTATCACAAAATGTCAGCCCGGAGTCTGGAATTGTGCCCGCTATGGCGGTAGGCTCGCCCCCTATACACTCTGTCTACCCCTTCGGGGATTACAAGCGTGAGTGCGTATGAGTATATTTTTCTAGTCTAATTAATATTCCCATCATGACAGCGCAATTAATCTACTGCATGATATTTGCGGAATTTTATATGTCGTAGAAAGGTATTCGTGCCAAAGCCGATTATCCTGAGATAATCGGCTGTTAAACATTGTTTAAATATCTACACTAATATTATAAAGAAGAAAGATTTATATTTTTGTATATAACAAATAAACTTAAAAACTACGGGTCCGATTTCAAAAATTCTTTTGCCGTTACAAAGCTACATTATCACTGAGTAACATAGTCTACTTTTATCCCGGAAAAAGCAAATCACGCGGGCGGAGCCGCGAGGAAAAGCTAGTTGTTTATAAACAAAACAACATCACCTGAGCGTTGTTGTTTTATGAACCTAGTTAATAACCATGTCAGAATAAAATTATCGTACGATTGCAAAGTATTTTGTATAACCAATAAAAATTTCGTTCCAGAGACGCCTTGTCTGGTACATTGAACTATACACCTTTTCGGTAACTTCACGAGACACCTACCGCCTGTCCTTTGTTTTTTTTTTACTATCCTTACATTAATACGTCCCTCTGTTGGGCACGGGCCTCCTCTACTGAATGAGAGGGATTAGGCCTTAGTCCACTACGCTGGTCTAATGCGGGTTGGCAGACTTCACAAACCTTCGACAAATCTTATCGAGTTCTCAAGTATGCAGGTTTCCTCACGATGTTTCCTTCACCTTTAAAGCAAGCGATAATTAACAATTAATATACACGTAACTTAGAGAAGTCAGTGGTGTATGCTCTTGGGGCTGGTTTCGAACCTGCGACTTTCGTCTCGACAGTCCGTACCACTCCCCGCTGAGCTATTTTGCTGCTTGCTTGCTTGAGCTATCTTTGGATTTTTACTTTACTTTATTTATTCTTTGCGTTGGACGTCCACCTACAAGGTGGATAGACGACCTGATGAAGATCGCAGGAAGTCGCTGGATGCAGGCTGCTTCCAACAGGTCGGTCTGGAAATCTTTGGGGGAGGCCTATATTCAGCAGTGGACGTCTTGTGGCTGATGATGATGATAATGATGATTATTTATTCGTTATTTTACACAACAAATCACGGGACAGTTTTCACATACATTATCTCTTTATCCTTAAGAGATATTTTCCAACCAGCCAGTTTTTAATTACGCAAATAATATTGTTGTTGATTATCTCTTCGTGATACGGTTTCTATTGTAGTCGTCTTTGTTAGTCTGTTCCTTGTGTATAAACGTATGTCTCAAGAATTTAAAGAAGTGTAAAAACATATTTAACGCGATACTTATGCAATTTAATGGTAAATAATTGATAGCATTATAACAAAATTAGTTTATTCGTAACTTTTTATTTTTTTAGGTACATTACATTTTTTTAAAGGTTTTTTACAAACAAAAGAATCATCATTTATCGGTGTATAAATATCGAAGTTTTAGTCTGTCATCCCCATTTCACCCATTGGGGATGTGATTATAGGGGATATAATTTAAATGCGACCAAATTTGAGCTATGAATGAATGAAACAGAAATCATCAAAAACGGTTCACTATTTGAAAAGACCTCCATGGTAATATGTACAAGAAGAACATACGCCACGAATTGAAAATCTTCTTCGATATTTTTCATAGTTTAAAAACGACAAAAGCGTTCATAACTGTATAAATTATGTAGAATAGCAAACTGGCTTCATGGTAATGCGTGTCGCCACTAGATAATGGTCGTATAAGTTGAATTTTATTATGTTACATATAACATTTTGACACAACTTAGCTGATGCGTCTTTGACGCTTTTATTGCGCGCTCACTCGGTTGCTGCTCTTTATAGCTTCGATGTATTAGATATCGATAAAATAAATGAAATAGGAAAATATTCTACGTATGGTGAATAACTTTTACAGAGTGCTTCAAATTAATTTCAACTGTGTGGTTTAAAAAGAGATGATAAGTGGCGGCGGTTGTTACATTTCGTATTGTGTGTCTGATTTCCGGAGGCCTAAAATCCCCTCTCCTCACTTTCGAACTCAACCTCCTATTCCTCTACTTTAAATTCGGCAACGTTCTCATAATTCTTAGTTTCAAAAACTCTATGAGTTTGAGATGTCCTTGTTATACTTGATGCACCTACCTTGTCTATCTCTACACCATCCTAAGGTTGACTGGTAGACAATGCCTTTGGCATTAAGTCCGCCTAAATACATATTTTGTATATGAAGTGCAAATAAATAAATGTCACAACGTACTTTAAAATATTTAAAACATATTTTCTTCCTGTCAAGATCTTCAAGATTTCGCAACTTTGTCACAAATTCAGTAATATTTATAAAACAAAGCAAGTTGAATGAATATTAATGCCGGCCCACCCAAAAGATATTGGCTCGCTAGATTGCTTGTATTATCGAGTTAACTTGGCCCGACCGTGGATCTAAATGGTATTAGACGGTGACAGCTAAAACGTAGCATATTGGTTTTAAGAATGTAATTAATTTCTGAGATGTATTTACATGAGTGTTATGGAGTCAATTTGTTTGAATGATTGCGATTTTATATAACTTTGTTTTATCTAATAACTTCTGAAGAATTATAAGTAAATAAACCGAGCACCGTGAAGTTCCGAATAAGTTTGCTGGTGGGGAAATACTTGTATCCGACCGGATAGCGACCACCGTACACTGGTGCTAAAACCTGCCAGAGTGGCCCACCTTGTGTGGGTCGCGTTCCAGGGTTAGCCAGTGTATATCCGGTTCTCCCCAGGGGGCTTGCCCCCTGATCCTAACCCTTTTCCCATCCCTTTTCCTTCCCCTCCCCCTTGGCCCTTTGGCAGGCCGGCATGATCTCGCCGACCTACGATGGACACATTGTTTATCGTTGGTCGACACTATTCTGGGATGGCGCTACACTTACCATCAGATAAAAAAGTCACGTACTTGTAAGTAAAACTTGGTATTTAAAAAATAGTTAGTAGCTTTTGTTTTTGTTACAAATTGACTTTTTTTATCTACATATTATTTCTTATTCTATTTTAAAATTATAAGTTTTGGCAAAAAAAATATGAAGGACAGTGCCATCTGTTGACAGTATATGTAATTTTAACGTTGCACAAGCAGCGTTTTATCGCCATATGGGCTTGGTGAAGGTAGCAGAGCGATGGTGATCCATACAAATATAATTACCGGGAAAACTACCTTTTGATCTTGTCAGTGTATATTTTCCATAATACACACGGGGCTTCGACGGCCGCTGTAATATAATTATCGTTTATTTGATAAAACATCTTTTTTTGTCGGCGAAAATATCTTGACTTAATTTTATTTTTTATTCAGATCAGAATATTTGAACATTGTCGTGCAAATAACTAATAAAATATAGTTAATTATTGTCGTGTGTTTGGGTAATCATAGTTTTGAGGAATCTAAGACTCAGAATATTTAATTCGTATGGGGTACCTTTTTCCAGCTGGTACAGATAAACGGTTACCAGTAAGGATACCTTCGAATCCCCGGGGAAGAAAGATTTTTATAGGGGATTCGCCAGCCTTCCTACCCAGTTGTCAACCCGACGACCGCTGGATGAGAAATCCCTGCAATACTGACCAATAACCCTGTGGTATCTTTCTTCGGTGCAAGTGGGACGGTCTCGAACACAGTGCTTACACACTGTTGCTTGGCGGCACTAATAGACATAGCGGTGGTACCAACCCAGTTCACATACGAGGGACCTACCACCTTGTAAAAGTTATTATTCTATCTTAGTATCTAGTTGTTTTCTATCTTAAACTCATTTAAATGAAATTGGGACGGTAGAATCTCATTTGGTTATGCACAAAACAAAAAATTTACATGAACTCAGTTGGAAATGATTGCCAGGAATAAGCCGCGAACTACCGTGATACCTGTGAAAAACGTTTTTCTCCTCATTCCATTGAGATAAAGCTGTTCGCAAACACTGAGTACTTAACTGCGCTACTTCACCTACTTTAAACTTTTTGTTTTGTTCTACTTTTTGTAGGGGTTTAGCTAGTTAGGAATAAAATCACCGCCCTAGAACGATGTGTGTTTACAAACGAATTGAAAATCTTTTTTTCAATTCGTGGAAGGTTACATAAAAGTTTTTTGTGACGTCACCTCATTGGTTTAATTTCATTAATCGGTTCTTAAAAAAATAATTAGAAGCCATTCAAATCTGATGGATGGAGCACTTATTAAATTACAGACGAAGCTAACTTTGACGACACTGTTTATGAAGTCAGTTAAAATTGGCCATTACGGTGCATGTGAGCGAGCGAGATAATGAGATGTCCTCACTACGCGCCCACCTTTGCTCACTCAAGTATTTAATTTAGTAGTGGTTGCTGGTTTTTTAGGCTGCACTGTCGTGCCCGGATAAAATAAAATGTGGATTAAGGGACCGGGTGATGTTTCGAGCATTTATTATTGCCAATATTCTCTGATATTTTATGATTTTTGGACAGCCTCCGTGGCGCATTGGGCGAGTAACCGGCTGCGAAGCGAGGCCGTGGATTCGATTCCCGCACTGAGAAATATGTTTGTGTGATCCACAGATATTTGTTTGGGGTCTGGGTGTTGTGGGACCGCAATTCCCTCATAGTTCCTAATACCTGGTTGTCTGGGTAGTTGTCTGGGTCAGGACTACGTGTGTGACTGTTGTGTGGGTGTATTATTTATGTATGTATAAATAATACATATATCTGTACAATACAGATATCTGTTCTGATACCTTAATATGTTCCTAAGATAAAGTATAAGACACTTTCGTTGATAATTTTCTATTATTGCAGTGTCGTAAATCCGTTTGTTGGAAACTTGGGCCATACATCGTTTAGTCCGGCTGTCCATCCACCTAAACCCTTGAGACTGGATGGATTTATGTTAGGCTTTATCTAGCTTCTAATGCATGGAATAAAATGTTAGTCTGTATTTTTTGGTTCATTTTTGAAAAGATATATAAATAGTTGATTCAACTACTTAGGTCATTCTTTACGATACTCTCAATATTTTCTACGATGTAAGGTGGTAGGTCCCACGTATGCGAGAAGCCGTCTGGGTTGGTACCACCGCCTTGTCTATTTCTGCCGCCAATCAACAGTGTGTGCGCACTGTTGTGTTTCGCTTTGGAGGACATTGAAGCCAATTACTGGGTATTATGAGACTTAACATGCTATGTCTCGGGGTGACGAGCCCAGTTCAGTGCCATGCAGTGCTTTGTAATTCAAAGTTCTGTATGGTGTTGCTTCTGTTTATGAGCAGGCGTGGCGCTTACCATCAGTCGAGCGACTTGGTCGTCTCGTCATTCAATCAAATAAAAAAAAACTATGAGTGTGTGATCTGTTTTTATACACACCAATGATTATGTACATGTCAATAGCTAAATTATGCTGGCTGACAGACATTTTTTTTGTTACTGAGTGGTAGAGCCAAGCTGTAGACAGTTTTGTCTCCAGCATGAACTGGCCTGCTTGAATGGGTCATTATCACTGTCTCACAGAAAACCGACGTAAAGAAGCGGCTTGCTGCTTCGTTTTGTACATTGAGAGATATCCGGAGGCCCGAATCCGCCTCCCATTCCCAATCCGTAATTATACCTTTGATTCCCACCACCCATAATTCTTCTGGTATTGTGGGCTTACATGGGCGGTAGCGATCACTTACCATCAGGTGACCCACTTGCTCGTTTACCAGTCTATGCTATTAAAAAATAATAAAAATATCAAAGCTACGTAATATTTATAAGATCACATACCGTGTCTTATTTATATTTTTATTTCTTAAAACGGCGCTGGCCAGTTAATACTATTAAATATTCCATATTTGAAAAGACATCTTACACAAAAAAAAATAAAACAAGCACACACACAAAACAATACACATAATGTTATAACAAAATAACATTCTTCATTTTCTAAATACAAATAAATTCAATGAAAACCACATAGGTTAACCTTCGTGGTTATTATACGAAATAATTAATCGTCATAATGATGTCAACATCATTATTGCGATTAAATTCGTTAGTATAATTCATTAATAGGATTATAAATTGTTATTTCAATCTATGGTTATAATTAGACGTACTTACATCAAACGAAGTAAGTATATTTACCAATGAATGTATACAGAACATAGAATCATCGTCGTTATAGCTCACTTTTATGCTGTGTTGGTGGTATGAAAGCTCAACAAATTATTTCCTAAGGTAATTTTGATAGATTTTATCTCTGTCCCAAACCTTTGCCTTTCAGAGTAGTTTGCGGTTCAAAATTGTGTGACAAATATTGTGACTCTCCATCCCAATCCCTTAATTACCCTATCCTTATAGGTCGGCAACATGCCTCTGATTCTTCTAAAATACATGGGCGGTGGAGGTCACTTACTATCAGGTGACCCACTTGCTCGTTTGCCGGTCTATGCTATAAAAAAACTCTTAAATTATTTTTAAAAAGCTAATTCTAACTCCCAATGCAACTCAAATTATTATATGGACTTATAAAGCATATTAAATCAAATCAAATCAAATCAAAATATTTTTATTTTGTAGGCCCAAAAAGGCTCTTAAAATCGTCAACACAATAAAATTCAAATAAAAATAATACAAATTACAAATGTCAAATTTAAGTTAATTAATTAATTACAAATTGTAAGAATTATCAATAATAAATTTTAATTATATTAAAATAATTAAAATTAAATAAAAATAAATAATTAAACAATACAATATTTATTATAACTTATAACTTTTTATTTTAAAAATTTGAAAAGTCCTGTATGGGGCAAGCAAGGTCTATTTCCAAGCTTCTTTATCATTTAAATACTCATTTATTGTATAATACCCTCTCCGTATAAGGTGACTTTTTATGTAGTTTTTAAATTTTTGGAGAGGCAACCCCAAAACATCCATGGGAACCTTATTATAAAAACGCACACCGAGCCCCGCAAAGGAATTGTGTACCTTGTTTAGGCGATAGTGTTTTCCTACCAGCCTGTCCTTATTTCTCGTGTTTCTAGTATGGTTGTCGCTGTATTTCGAGAAACAATGCAAATTATGTCTTATATACATAATGTTTGAAAAAATATATTGTGACGCCACTGTCAGGATACCGATCTCCTTAAAAAGTTCCTTAAGAGAAACACGAGCACCCAACTTATATATAGCACGTATAGCTCGTTTTTGGAGGATAAAAATGTGATTAATATCGGCTGCCTTACCCCACAGTAGTATGCCATAAGACATGATACTGTGAAAGTATCCAAAATACACTAGTCTGGCTGTGTCGACATCTGTAAGCTGTCTCACCTTACCTACAGCATAAGCCGCAGAACTAAGTTTGGCTGCGAGGGTTGACACATGGGCACCCCACTGAAGTTTGCTGTCCAAAGTGATTCCAAGAAACACAGTTGATTCTACAAGACCGATGTTTTTATTATCAATAATAATATTAGTATTTAGGTTTTTTACATTAGGTAGCGAAAATTTTAAGCATTTAGTCTTATCTGAATTCAGTAACAGGTTGTTTGCTGAAAACCAATTCTGTACCAGTGCGAGTATATAATTTACGTCGTCAAAATTATTTTTCTTCCGGTCAACTTTAAAAATTAATGAAGTGTCGTCTGCAAATAAAACAATGTCACATAAACTCTGCACGTGGTAAGGCAAATCATTTATGTAAATCAAGAACAGGAAGGGACCAAGAATAGACCCTTGTGGCACACCCATGGTGACTGGTATACCAGAGGACCTCACTCCGTTAATATCCACCTGTTGTACCCTGTCACTTAGATAGGAAGCAAGTAGATCAAGGGCAATGTTTTTGATGCCATAATGTTTAAGTTTACCAAGAAGCGTACGATGGTCAACACAGTCAAAAGCTTTAGACAAGTCACAGAAAATACCTATGGCATCTTGGGAGTTCTCCCAGGCATCATAAATGTGTTTTATGAGTGAAACACCAGCGTCAATTGTGGAGCGACCTTTTGTGAAACCATATTGTTGTCTGTGTAGTAAACTATTGAGATGAAAGTGACTTTGTAGTTGTTGGAGTATAATTTTTTCAAATACTTTACTGATGGCAGGTAAGATGGAAATTGGTCTAAAATTACTTGGATCATTCTTGGACCCTTTCTTAAATAAAGGTATGACTTTACTAAGTTTCATTAAATTAGGAAATATGCCTGTATCAATACACTGGTTAAATATTACAGCCAGATGAGGCGCTATACTTGATATTATGCTTTCTATTACTTTAATTGAAATACCCCACAAATCAGGTGTTTTCTTTGAATTAATAGACTTAAAGGCTTTTATAATACCATTGGAGCATCATCAAACATCCGAATATAGCTCGACGACTGAAATTGAGAATAAGTTTCATACAGAAATTGTTTCAGTGGCTTCTGAAGTTTAATTAGTCTAACACCAAATCACGTTTTCAATGGATCGGAATTTTGTTTACGGACAGGGATGGATTTCAATGTTGAAAATATTTTTAAAGTTTTCTTCTAGCTGATCATTATGAACATTAATATTATTAATGGATTATACTATAATTTACTGTCTACAACACGTGCTTTTTATTGGCTCTATTTATAGGTCCGTCTACAAAAGTAATTTTTATTTTCTATCACGAAATGCTAAGTAACAGCTCTGGATTGTGTCCGGTATGGTGATAGGATCGCCCCCTGTTACATCACGGGACCGAAATAAACTCGGTGAAATGTGGATGTACTGGTTACACGTCAGGGATTACAGACGTGAGTGCGTGTAACTTTGCTAAATTTGAACAGATTTGGGTGATGATTTTTTTCATTCGAAAGAGAAAAGACTCAAGTTAGTCCTATCTAAATTTCAAGATGGAATTTCACCCATAAGGGAGAGATATTGGGGATGAAAGATTTAAAATTTGTCACTTATGCACTGATTTTAATGATTCTTTCACAAAAAATAGAAAGATAAAAACACTTTAACATAATACACAATAACAAAATTAATCAGTAAATTGCAGTAGCACCCACTCAAAATTTATTATTTTTAGCTTTTTTGAGTTGCTTTTATTTCAATCAACTATTCACTCAATTATTTTTTGTTTGAATTTTTCTTCTTTACACTTTAATAAAAAGAAAATGGCATAATGTTCAATAAAATACTTATACTGTTATTAACGTTGATGCATAAAGGAGTCATAAATAAACATTGTTATTTAAATTGCCACCTTATAAAATCTGAATACAACTCTGGCTTGATTTAGATCTATAAATAACATTCATTGCTTTAGTTTATCCGCTACTCGTGTTCATATTTGAGTAAGAGAGAACGAGAAAGAGAGAGAGAAACAGAGAGTAAACTTGTTTACGTAAGTAACAGCTCAAGTTAGCAACTGTTGAAATACAAAGCTTGCCGTGTGCGTAGTACTTTAACCTGTTGATTATACTAATCTAGGATTTTCTAACCTGGAGTTCAGGAACAAAAAATAAATGTAACAATTATACATCCTGATTCAGACAATACTATTACTAAAATGGCTTAGAAACCCAGCAGATGTGCCTAAATCAGTTCAAGAGATACAAAAGAAAAAAAAAGTATACAGATTATTGTACTGATTTATGCGATCAACAGTTGAAACTCTGTAAAATTTCAGTTTAAGTTTATAATATGTAAGACTGACTTAAAGAATTTGCACCCAGAGCCGTAAAATTATTAATAAAAAAATGGCTTAAAAGAACATATATATTTGTTTGCCAAAGTTATACATTCAGATTTGAATAAGTACATATAAATTGCAGTTACCTTTGAATATAGTACCATTTATAATAATACTTTTCTAAATGATGATGTTCTCTTGCTTTTAAAAGAATTTTCACAAAATATTAAAATCTCATTGTTTTTTTTTATATCGGCAAAGTTCGTACCCCATTTAGAGTTACTTTTAGAGGTTTCATTATTTTTATAATAACCGCCCTAATAATAGATTTTCTGTGAACATTTCAGCCAGCTATTTATTACGGTTCAAAATATAGGCCTTTTAAAAGTAGCACAGACAGACAGAGAGACAGCATAGGCTTAGTAATAGATTTTTGCTGGGACCATGATTGCGTATTGAACCCTAAAAATTGAGACACAGATATTTAATTCTCGTTCATAAACTGGTATACTTTTCCCATTAAATGAATATTACTTCTGAAGTAAGTTTCGATTCGAACAAAAACTTTTGTAGATTGTGGTTTCAGAATTCAAGAATAATATTTTTTTCGTGAATGGCGAAAATGTAAGAAAAATAAGTATAAATCTAAAACTTTGTAAAAATATAGCCCTTTAGGTACGAACTTAACAAGTTACTTGTTTATATTGTCTAAATAATATTGAATTTCAAAAATATGAGTTTTACCAAAGTTGAACGATCGGCGTGGGAAATGAACATTTATGGCCAAAAAGTGTTGGAAAAAATGTTTTCAATGTAGAAAATAATTTATTCCACCGTATTACCTGTTTTTAGCAGATAAAAAATAAATATTCTTTTTCACGCATAAAGGCATTCTTTACTTTGTGTATAAAATTTGCTTAAAAATTGTTTTATTTTTAATCGAATTAAATATTTTTTAATGATTCATTTTTAATTAAGTCAACCGTAGAATGTACAGATACATTAATAACTTACTTCTTTATTAAACCTCCATAAAATTAACATAAGTTTAAGTTTCTACAGTAACGAACGTCATCGTTGCAGTCACTGTACAAAATCATATTTTTTGCATTTCCACCATTAAAACACTGGGCTTGTTCGTTCGTCAGATATCGTACTAAGCGACCAAGTAAAGATGTACCAATTTGACTTACGCTAGGTGCGCTTCTGCGTCTATGTAGATGGTCGGACATCTCGCTGTTGTATTTTATGACATTATCGGAATAAGTAAGGGGTGCAGGTAAGTATATAATATAAGTCTAGGTTACAAAATTTCACGAGCATACACCACTGACTTTTCTAAGTTACTTGTATATTCATTGTTAATTATCGCTTGCTTTAACGGTGAAGGAAACATCGTGAGGAAACCTGCATACCTGAGAACTCGATAAGATTTTCGAAGGTATGTGAAGTCTGCCAACCCGCATTAGGCCAGCGTGGTGGACTAAGGCCTAACCCCTCTCATTCAGTAGAGGAGGCCCGTGCCCATCAGTGGGACGTATATAATACAGGGCTATTAAAAAAAAAATGGTCTAGGTCTAAAGCATTCAGGTGTATACAGTGAATTTCTAAAGGTAATTGCTTCCACACACTTGCAGACTCTGAAATAAACTTTCCACCAAATTATTCCACAGCACAACACACACATGAGCTTAAAAATAACGTCTTAAATTAATGCCTAAAAAAATATTGTAGGATAACCAGTAGTTTAACTGTGATCCTGGCATTGTTAAATGCCATGGGCGTTTGCGTAAATCAGAGATGCATGCTCATGGGTCTGGTTTCGAACCTGCGACTTTCGTCTTGACATTCCCTGTTAAACTATCGCTGTTTATTTATATTGTAACGTTTGGCAAGAGTGTGGTGTCCCGCGTACGGGCACAATAAAAAAAAACCACGTCCACAAAATTAAATCGTATATTTTTTTTTTTTAGTACAGGGGGTAGGTTCTGGCCGTCTGGTTTTCTTGCCACGTTCGAGTACCGTCCTTGGGTCAAGGCGAAGGAAGGCCGGGCAGGAGCTTGCGGCACGGCGACCGAAGGCGGCCACGCGGTCTGGAACCCGCGGACGGTGACGCAGCGGTGAACTGGCCGACGACCGTCGACGCGACTCGTAGGGGTTATATAACGGTGTCGCAGCGTCGACCTCCGACGTAGGGTATACTTGCGAAGGTAAAACTCGCAAGGGTAGACTTGCAAATATAAAACTCGCAAGGGTAGGACTTGCGAATGTAAGACTTGCACCCTGTAATTTACATACAGGAAATATGTAAGTGCCGGGAACCGAACCCGCACCAAATCCCCACGGACGGAACCGTAAGCAGTTGGTGCGGTGTTACGCTACACTCAGAACGGCACCAATTAAGTTTAAGTTCACGTTAAATTATAAAACGGTTACTGATTCAAAACGTGTCGGTACACGAAAAAAAAATGAAGCTACTAACTACTTATTTAAATCAAAGGTTTGCATTACTGCCTCGAGCAACGATACACTTTTATAATTCACTTTGTTTAACATGAGGAAAGATCTAACATTGCAAAAAAAATAATCGGCGGTTACAATTTGAAAATTACAACGTATAACTTGTTCAACAAACTAACCCAATGGGGGTGCCTAGGAACTTACAACGGTGTACAATATAATACACGCTGGAATTTCCCGGATTGCCACGTTAATGGTAACGGGACAAAAAACTTATCCACGGGCACACAGACTCAGCGGAACTAAATTCGTCTTGACGCTTGAAGGACCGTCGACAAAATGACCGAGTTGTGTGGTCCGGTCGACGCGCTGCGGCCCGAGCGTGTAACGGTAAATTATTATACAAGTGAGTTCCCGCGGTGTGCACCGCGCAAAAATACATTTAATTTTAAGAATTTTTTATACTATCTTTTGCTAGTTATATGGCTTGTTACTTAAAACTGTTACTAGGTAACGTACAACGTTACAATATTTGCCGCAATATTATTCAAGTCTGTCAATACCATCATCAGGACAATTGATTTGAGAGACAATTTATTTGCTACAAGGCGTTTAAACTCGTTATTTCCACACGCTAAACATTATTCTAAGTGACAAGTTTTTTTCCTCTGAATTTATTTATTTATTGGGTTCACAAACAATTGTTACACTAAATCATAACACAAAAACACTTTCACTGTGGTTATTAATCTAAGTGCACAATATAAAATAGTGAACACTTCATGTAAATAAAGAGGGCAGTGCCTAAAAAGAAACATTTTTTTTTACAAAAATAAACAGCTTATGAACAATGCAGAACATGGACATAATGCCTAAAAAGAAACATTTTTTTTACAAATATGAACAATGCAGAACATTACACATAGTCAGGGTTCCCTGAGCCATTTTTCCACTTGATTACTATCAAGCTAATTTTCCGTGAGTAGCTTCGTTTCGATGAGACGCCCAACAATTCCCTATGCGAAAATTCTCTATTGTGGTAGCTAACAGAGGTAGCAAGTATAAAATATTTCGATTTGATGATACTCAAAAAAATATTTTTTTATTTGTAGGACAATATGACTGTTAAATTACATAAATATTAATTAAGTAAAAACAAAAAAATCAGCTGGTTAGTAATCATTTTTGATGACCTCGTTATCGATACATGTTGGAAGCAGGGGACTCTTTGATCAAACCATAAATTTAGTAGGACAAATATTTTTTTGAATAATTTAGATAATAATCATCAGATTTAACAAAAAAAAATAACAGTTAGTAATAAATTTTTGGGACTCATCAAATCGAAATATTCTATCCTTGTTACCTCTGTTAGCTACCACAATAGAGAATTTTCGCATAGGGAATTGTTGGGCGTCTCATCGAAACGAAGCTACTCACGGAAAATTAGCTTGATAGTAATTAAGTGGAAAAATGGCTCAGGGATCCCTGACCAATATCATTATAACATTTGGACAATACGGCTAAGTATATTTGAGGTGCTTTAATTTTAACACTCTGCAATAATTCAGTCTGGTACAACAAACATCTATCATGTTCATTGAAAGTAATATTTCTTCTTAACGACTGTTTAGTTGTAATATAAAACAGTTATTGCCACTTTTGAGTATAATGGTTTATTTCATAATTTCTAAGTAAACGCTATTTATCAGATAAAATATTGGGCAAAAAAAGATGATTATTAGGCTGTCATTATAACTCAATAGGCACTTGGTCTCACTCGGATAGAATCCACGGAACACATGTATGTGTTATATGGTTGTAGTATGGTTATGTTGTATGTTATATGGTTGTACCCTTTTAAAATTGGCAGATCCAAGCCGTAGAAAGTTTTGTCTACAGCATGGATGGGCCGGGTTGACCGGGTTTTTACCACTGTCTCACAGAAAATCAACGTGATGCTTGCTGTTGCGATTCGTACGGTGAGAGATATCTAGAGTTCCAAATCCCCCTTCCATTCCTAATGTCTTAACTATATCTTTCCTTTAAGGTCGGCAATGCATTATTCGTTAGATATTGTGTATGTTCATGGGCGATGGAAATCACTTACCATTAAGTGACCCACCTATCCGTTTACCAGCCTTTGTTGTAAAAATAACTCGTTATTATAATTTTACATCACGTCACGAAATCTGTCTATAAAACAGATGAATATCGCCATACTTAAAATAAGAAAAAACTAGACTACTTGCAAAACCGCCAATTTTCATCTTCACTTACAACATGTGAGCATAATGCCACTCTCTTGCCCTTTTTAACTACAAGAGCTCTTGAGACTAGGTATAGGTGTAATAGGGCACGAACAAAGAACTCTTCTATTCGAAGCGACTCGAACAATGTAGGCCCTGGCCTGAGGTCAAGTGGCTTCAAACTTAGCAGTGCATAGATTAATTCATATTTAAGATGTGCAATGACATTTTTTCGAATGATTTTTATTTAATAAATTGGTGAAGAGAATTACCATTGAAACTACGGAGTGCATATAAAATAGAGGATTTTGAGCAGAAATGCGTGTTTCGGTGTATATTATTTTGCCATGTTATAGCACAAAGCCGTAGCCATGAACACTAAAATTATGGTCAGAGGGCCTTTGCATATTCATTATCTCTCGTAGTGTAGATAATTTGTCTACAGCATGAATGAACCGGCTCGATAGACTTGTTACCACTGTCTTACATAAAATCGGTAGTAGCAGTCTTGTATTGCATTTCCTACAGTGAGCGACGTATCCAAATCCCCTCCCCTTCCCAATCCCTTAAACCCTTCATTTTCGCTTATTTTCCTTTCCCATACCTTTAAGGTCAGCAATGCATTCATTGATTCTTCAGGTATATTCATAGACGATGAATATCACTTATCCAGGTGACTGAAACTTATTAAAAACCGATTTTTTAATGGAACCCAGAGCAATTTCATTAGCCGGAAGAGTTAACTTGCTTTAATATTGAAATTAACACCAAAACAATAAATAATTTAACATACATTATCGACAGGCTTATAGGATACAAACAGTTATTGCGCATAAAGGCCGCGATGGAGTGCATAATGAGTTTATTTACGTTTTAATATTGCTTTAATGTCGCGGTTGATGTATTTTAAAATTATCCGACGCCGTTAATTGCAACCTTTTATAATTTACTAGCTTTTGCTCGCGGCTCCGCCTGCGTGAACAGCATTTAAATATTATCATCCCCTATTTTGACCCCTTTGGGGTATAATTTATCAAAATCTTAAAATTTCTTAGCGGATGCCTACGTCATAATATCTACCTGCATGCCAAATTTCAGCCCGATCCCCCAGTGGTTTGGGCTGTGCGTTGATAGATCACTATATCAGTCAGTCAGTCCTTTGAATTTTGTATATTTAGATAGATTAATCGTTTTTATCAAAGTATTGTTATGTCGATCCACTACCTATTAATAAAATTTATTTTGGAGGGGCATGCATGTATTTAATAATTTTATTATTGGTCGGTGTTATAATGTCCACTGAAATTATAACAGCCTTGGTGGGTTAGTAGCTGATTATAAAACAAGAGGCCACTGGTTCGATCCCACATCGAGCCAAATATGGTATGAGGCCGAAAGTGCCTCATATTTCTTAATAACCACAACATAAGTCTCTTATTTTACTGTGGGGTCAGGACTACGTGTATGACTGTTGGGTGCATATATTATTGTAAATCGCAGGACCAGCCCTAAGAGTATATATTTTTGAGTGGTAGAGCCACGCTGTAGACAGTTTTATTTTGAATGGGTCGGCACTTGGGTTGGCACTTCTGACTATTCTAACCTGAAATACTCTTCTATGTGTCTATTGGTAACGTAATATACACCTACACACATACACACTAAACTAATAATTAAATTGTAACCATTCACCTACCTTGATCTGTTTAATTTTCATATTAAATTGGATATAGTAGAGCAATGTCTTACACAGGTATTTCATACTTAAAAAGAGACACCAAAACCAGCAAACTGTAATAGATTAAGTTAGTGCCAAATAAACTATTTTGTATTTTGTATGTTTTTATTTTCGAGTTCTATTTTAACTAATCAATTAACTTGGAGATTGTAAGACAGGTCATAAATCGCCTAATTAGTCTGGTGGCAATATATTGACTGTAATTTCGGTGAGGTTTCGATCCTAGTCAGGCAATTAAACATTTTATGTATTTCGATTCTAAAAATATACGTGATGTGCCCAGGAGAGAAATTCGTTCTCTTAAGATTTTTGTCAGAGACGGCAAAATAACTGCACTACACCTGATGGTAAGCGTAGTGCAATATAAAACTAGTGACCACTGATAAACAATGAGTTTATCGGTGGTCACCAGAATCAAGCCGGCCAAGTAAATGCTTTTTCACACAGAAGAAGGAAAAAGCAAATCGAGGGGCCTGCGACAGGACAGGCGGATGATCGGTGCAGGCACAGGGATACAAGGATGTACCACTCTAGACTATACCCGTACCAACCAAACCTTAAGTCATGTCGCAAGCGCCTCGGGAGAACCTTGGTTATACTGGCTGATTCTGGAACGCGACCCACACAAGTTGTGTGGGTTACTATGGCAGGGTTTAACACCATGTGTACGGTGGTCGCTATCCGGGCGGATAGGAAATCCTGCCACCAACACATAATATAAGCTCACACCTGTACCCCCGAGGAGATATAACATTTCACAAACGTCTTCACATCGAGACATCGAAATGACACAAATGTAGACGCATTTGTATGCCATATAAATCCACTTAAGATAAATAAAAGACAGACGGCTCGCCTTTGTATGAACTTTGACACTTATTTCTCGTCTCGCTGTCTCATCGTACTCTATTAACTTAGTGTATTGACATTAAATTCTCGAGCATATCGTAGTAATGGGTGGCATGCGATTGGATCGAATTCAATAAGGCCGGTTTTAATACCTTGGCATTTTGCCCACAAGTCTTGATTCAGATTAATGGCAGCTATATCAAACAATTCTAATAATTGAAGTTATTATTACAAGGAATTTATTCGAATTATTGTCTCGATACTAAAACAGGGCCGGATTAAGCCATATAGAGGTCCCTAGGCAATGCAAGCCTCAAGTCCCCTCTCGGACTGGTACGGACTGCAGTTACGAAAGTCGCAGATTCAAAACCAGCCTCAAGAGGACGAATCTCTGACTTTTCTTAGTTACGTGTTTATTAATTGTTAATTATTGGTTGTTTTAACGGTAAACTTATTTATTATATTTAATGTGCCTATTTGCATACTAGAAGAGTTAAACTAAAACTACCCTATTCAAGGAACGGAATAAAATGTAAACAAATTACTTACACATTTCTCCTTTATCTTTATTTTATTCGAGGTAATTTATCAATTACGTTCAATCTTTGTCGAGATCTATCAGGTATCAGGTCTGAATAAAGATTTATTGAAAAGAAGGTATTCTTTGTTTACATTTTATATTTTCCTATCCTGAATATAATACAGGTACTTTACTGTACTTTAGTCAAATGCCAAATGGGCGCAGCAGGAAAGTCGTGGTTTTGGATTTAAATGATCCATTTTTCAAACATCAAAATATCTTTATACATGACCTTAAACGCTAAACGAGCATGGTGGCATATATCATGTGTCAGGCAACCATATTTTGTCTTTGGGTTTTCGATTGGCAAACTCACACATGAATTACCTGGGAATGGTATTTATATACCCGGTATGGCTATAGGTTCATCCCCTGTATATCATGGGACGGAAATAATCTCGGCAAAACGTGGGATACAGTATTAGTTGCGTCTCTGCCCTCGGGGATAAAGGCATAAGTTTATGTTACGTTATTAATAAAATAAGCGCGTGCCTTTATCCATTTCGAGAGTTTGCGATGAGACATTAAACAATATTGCGAATAATGTTTTCCATTACCCACTTAACAATCCACATAAGCTCGTAAAACTACTGTCTACATTCCACGGTTGCGCAAAAATAAAGCGGCAAGAATGTCGAACGCTTACACATTTTTTTTTTTGGTCAACGGACCAGGCAATGGCGAAACTTGGTTCCTATTCCAGGTTGTGGGACGGACTGTTGACGGTTATGGATGTCGGTCGGACGCCGGGTTGTCTCACGTTATACCTAACACCGTCAAAACATGATGGGAAAGCGGACCCTAGCATTAAGTAGGGAGAACGTTAGACAAAAATAAATAAATAATTACACCCAACAGTCACATTCATAATCGTGACCCCCACAGTAAGATACGGGTCGCGTGTCGTGGGTATTAGGAACTACGAGAGAGTTTCGGTCTCACAACACCCAGACCCCAAAACAAATATTTGTGGATCACACAAACGTTTGTCTCGGTGCGGGGATTGAACCTGCAGCCTCTCACTTACAGCCGGCTACTCGCCCGCTGCGCCACGTAGGGTGTCAAGAAGAAAAGAAATAATCAATAAGTCACGTAAATTAAATGCACCAATGCAATTAATATGGTATTTATTTAATTTTTAATAACCCATTACGACGTGTTTTTAAGCCCCGGTTAAAGTTATTTTAACTGACGTAACCTTAAACCCACATTTAAAGTAGCACCAATTCAAAGTGTCCCACGTAAATTTTAAATTATTCTCCGATGACATTTCGCTGGGGTTGTGGCAAGTGCTAGATTTTTAGAAGTTACTTCAAGAAATAATTCAATGAAAAATGATGAAAGCATCTTCGATATATACAAAAGTTTACATTCTTAATAAAAAGCTTTTTGCTTTAATATTCATAAAAGGCTTACTTTTTATATTGAGAGACTAGTTTTACTTTTAAATTTAACTAAGCAATTTTTAGTAAGCTTCTCTAACTAGCTTTCGCTAGTGGCGGCATCAAGGTAAAAGCCTTAGCAGGGTCTTTTTATTCGGGTTTTGCGTTTCAGTCTCGATTTCGGTTTTAATTGTGGTTCTCGAATTTCTCCGGATTTCTCTCCCCGGAGCCTTTTCTATTATCCATAATAATGGTGGATATAGTTATAATACCGCAGTGCCTAAGGGTCTAAGATCCCGGGGAACATTGACCTTCACCCATCTGTTTACCGGATGAAAATAATATTTTAGGGTATAAAATGTGTTGCTGAACACATACCAATAGGGTTGCCTAAAAAAATATGATCAAGGATATGTTTTACTTATAAAAAAAAGATATTATTTCACTGACTTGCTCACCAAATACATGAACCTGCAATGAAAACCTACAATGTATAATACCTGCAAAAGCTAGGAGCTAGATGAGCGCAATGATCACTTTTTAGTTACCTGTTTGCACACGGCAACCAGGTAGTAGGGGCCAGACAAAGGTAGGCAACCTATTTTTCAGTTCAGCAACACATTTTATACCCTAAAATACTATTTTCATCCGGTAGACAGATGGGTGAAGGTCAATGTTACCCGGGATCTTGTACTATAAAGACAACATTGTTTAAGTGCGTGCTGCCTGTTATGACGTACGGTGCCGAGACGTGGACCCTTACAAAGGGCTTGATCCACTATATTAAGTCACTCCACGAGCTATGGAGCGGGTTATGCTTGGAATCTCTCTGACGGATAAAATCCGGAATGTGGAAATCCGTCCGAGAACTAAAGTAACCGACATAGCCCGCCGAATTAGTAAGTTGAAGTGGCAGTGGGCTGGCCATATTTGTCGCCGCAACGATGGCCGTTGGGGTGAAAAGACATTAGAGTGGAAACTACGCTTATCCAAGCACAGTGTGGGCCGACCTCGAACCCTCTGGACTGACGACCTTAAAGAAATAGTCCCACTTTTTCTTCCTATTATGCCTTTCCTTTAAGGTCGGCAACGGGCCCATGATTGTTCTGGTGGTGGGCGTACATGGGCGGTGGAGATCACTTACCATCAGGTGACCCACTTGCTCGTTTGCCGGCCTATGCTATAAAAACAAAAAATTTAAGATAATGTTTGGAGCCTTCCTCTGATTCATCAGCAACTGCAAACTTCGTAGAGCGTCGGTGTTTAACGTCAGCTATATGTTCTTTTACGCGGGTCCCTATATTTCTTTTCGTTTGACCTATTTATGCGAATCCACATTCATAATCGATTTTGAATACGTCCTGTTCTTGTAGAGGTATATGACACTTGAGTGTTTTATTGCTTTTTCCTGAACAATAAAAAAACATAGGAAACTTCCCTATTACATGCGGAAATAATCCACGCTAAACCTTACTCATGAAAGTAACAAACGTATGTCGTATTATTATTATTTAGACAAACATGATAGGCGGAATAATCCATTCAATAATGGGTATATTTCGGCAGCAGACAACACTGTGAGGCTGTCAAGTGCAATCGACGTGTTAAAGCCAAACCATTTATGTTACAAAGCAACAATGCGTATCTGTCACACGCACGCTTACAAATTATCTATTTGCTGGTTATTGTAGATAGATTCGGTACTTGATATATTTGCTATTCTTTCTCTTCCACTTTTTTTTATGACGAGATGAGCAAGGCGCTCGCTGATAAACAGAAGCAACACACAGAACTTTAAATTACAAAGCATTGCATGGCACTGAACTGCACTCGTAAAAGACATAACATGTAAAGTCTCATAATTTCACTGGCTTCAATGTCCTTCAAACCGAAACACAACAGTGCTTATAAACTGTTGCTTGGGGGCAAACATAGACAAAGTGGTGGTACTAACCCAGACGGCCCCTCGTATACGAGGGACCTACCACCTTGTAAATTCATCAATAATTGTAATATTCTTTCTCTACCACCTGCCCTTATCCCACTCGCATTGGCGTCGGCGCAACATGATTCTGAACACATGTTACAGAAAGATTTGATTTATAGTTTTAACGACTGACCGACGTCAACCCGTCTGGGGAGAAAATACCTAGACCCGAAACAAATGTTTGTGGATTACACAAATATTTTTCTCGGTGCGGGAACCCAACCCGCGGCCACTCGCAATAATCTCATATACAACTGCGCCACGGAAGCAGGTAATAGAGTCTAATATGATGTAGTTAATGAGAATGTATGGAGTTAGCAGATCCCGTGACAGTAATTTGACACATACACCGATTGACATAAGTACACCGTGTCACCTTCACACTCGGGGGATAACTTGTGATATCTGGGTAATTAACGCGTACGTAGAGCACTCTTGCAATAACAGTAGATGATTGACTGTGCATAAATAAACAGAGCATGTTTACGAACTGGTACATTTTTAACCCGCGATAAAAAGAGGGATGTTATAAATTTAAGCTCGTTGTCTATCTGTGTGTCTGGCTCATAACACTTGCACTTACTAATCAGTAAACGATTAGCGCGTTATTCTTTTGGCGCGGGCGTAGTGGGACATATAACGTCTACAGTGGGAGAGTAATTAGGTACCCCCCACTTATAACTTATCAAAATGTTTAAACATTATGATTTCTTACGTTTACGCGAAAGTTACTCATTAAAATAAAACTAATTTAACGGATTCTCCCCGTGACCACGAAGGCTGAAAAGTCTTCGAAACGTCGGGATCAAAATTAATACAAAACCGCGATAAAATCAGTTCAAATTAGTTTTATTTCAATGTTTAAACATTAATTGTAAAAGTACCACCTAACACCTGCCTATAAATTTCCTTCTTTCTTTCTTTCAAACCTTAAGGATGTATGATGTAAAATGATGGGTAGCTTAGTAGCATTTCTACTTACTATTTCTACTTATTTCTACTTACTTATATGAGTCACATATTACAAACTAACATAGTAATCACCGACAACATATTGTAAAGGGACCTGCATTGCACTAACCACGTGTGTTTTAGAGCCACGTGCGGTTTCTCCGGATACGTGGTCTGCATCGACAACAAAACTACAGGTTAGCATGGAAATTACAATTGTGCTCGCAAATTACAATTGAAGCGACTGAGTCAAACATATTCCTTTTGATGGCAATCACAGGTTCATTATGTTCTATGAAGGATGAGGTATAGCCACGCTGTAGATAGTTTTGTCTATAGCATGAATGGGCCGACTTGACAGGGTCGTTCCGACTGTCTCACAGAAAACCGACGTAAAGTAGCGGCTTGCGTGTCGTACGGGGAATGAAATATCCGGAGGCCCAAATCCCCCTCCCTTTCCCAATCCCTTAATTATCCCCTCCATTTAAGGTGGGTAACGCGTCTATGATTCTTCTTTGTAAGCGTACATGGGCGGTGGCGGTGCTCGTTTGCTGGACTATGTAAAAAAAAATGTAGCTTTTAACAAACCGACAAAATTTTCTCGTATTACATATGCTAAGCCTCCAGGTCTTAGTTGCTTACCTTAAAACAATCCTTTATGTACCGTCCTGAAGGACAATAAAGTTAGTGAAATTGCTGGACATTGAGTTAATTAATACCTTATATCTCGCGATGACGATTGCTGTGTTCTGTATGGAACACAGCAATCGTCATCGCTTCGCTTCGCTTCGCACTTCATAATTCGAAGTTGTAATTGGTGTCGCTTCTGTTTATCGACAGGCGTGACACTTACCAGCAAGCGAGCGATCTGCTCGTCTTGTAAATAATGTAAAAAATAAAAAAAACATATTACTGAAATTCGAATTATCTATCCAATTGTGGATTGGATTGTACATACCAATGTTTCATACCAATTTCATTAATCAAATTTAACGAAGCCGCAGAAACTCATGCATAACAAACAAATAATTTATTTGGATAATAATTTATCAAATACCATAAATCGAGCTCCAAGTTACGTATTTAACGAGCCACTTCAAAAGCTTCCCCAAGTTTTCCTATTTCCGAACTTTACGTAACAATTGCTTACAAATTAATCATCGGTACGGAATAAATCGGTTTGTTTTTCCCGGACATGAAATTACAGAGGTTTCAGGAAATTGAAACAACCGTAATGTTCACACCGGAGTTCTAAAGTTAATTTAATTTTTCCGAGTTCTTCTTTTTAAATAATGGCTTCGTATTATTATGCATTTCGCCAATGACTAGTATAATTTATTCTCAAGTCTTCACAAGAACAATGAAATATCGGTGTGGACGTTTTCAAGGTCTTTTTGGAGTTTTGGTGTCAGTTCCTTCCAGTACGATGAGTAATTCACTTATTTCAATGTTTCCATACACTTTTCATCACCGTCAATGTTTATTGGACAGATCCACACCACTTTTATACAGCAAACATAATTTTAAACTAGTTTTTTGAAATAAATGAAAATAAGCGATGAACCGCACTGTCGGAATTCCCGACAAAACTCTTTTTTTTTCCGAGTTTTAATTGACTGTAACGTGAAGTTGGATTTTCAAGGTTCCGTAGGTAGGTGGCCCTTAAAATTTTGTCATTTCCACGTGTCCGTCGGCTAGTCGCCGGCATTGTACTGAGATAAACTATATGTATGAAATTTGGATACTAAGTGCATTCTATGAACCGCTACATAAAAGTGTAATCAAATGATTATTTTTTAGGTTGCTCTTCATACATGCAACTATTATTAGGTATTTTTCCATTGACCATGTGTGTGCCACATGTGTGCGATCACTGGATAATTCTTTAAAACTTATACATAAATTTAGCCTAATGATTTTTAAAAAGTTATTGTTTTGTGAAATATGCGTGTCCAAAGTCATGAAAAATGTGTTCCCCCTAACTTTTAACCTACGTGCTGGTAAATATTGAAAATTGGTGTGTGTCGTGGGACACCAGGTAGGAACGAAGTTCCTTCGGCTAATGTAGAATCGACACAAATTGCAAAAAATTCAAATTACCAACTAAAATAACAAAATATGTCTCTTTATTTTTGTTTGACAACATAAAATGACATAGAAATAGAATAGGAAAATAGAAATAAAAAAAAGACGTGTGGCACTCGGAGACTGCCGCGGTAAAGCTATTGTATAGCGTTTTTTAACAACTTATGTAATTATAAATAATAACGAGCTAGCGTAATCTTTTAAAAATCGAAGGAGATATAAAAATACTTCAACTATAACTGGCTGAATGAATTTCATTTTAAAAAAGGAACTAACGCTGGCTGGTTATGCGACTGTCGCGCCTGCGCACTTCTCATTTAACGCTTTTATTCCACGCATTTTTTCCATGCATTTTTCTTACGGTTTTACTATCACATTTTTTTCAGTTCGGTCACGCAGCGAAATCCCTATCCCCTCCAAGCCTGCCGTAAGGAACTTCGTTCCAATAAACATCAATACAGTATATCGAAGCTAACATGGTTGCATATAAGAATCTACTCGTTATGTCATGTAGAGAAAAACTTACTTTTTCTTCTCAATAGTATTTTATTCCCTAGAACATGACTGACTCTCTTTCTTGATAACAATTTTCTCGCTCGCGCACATAATATATTGATGGCTCATGCTAGCCTCTCAGGTCTTCCTATAGTCATAAGATATCACCTTAGATTACTATTTTTTACAGCATTTATATGTTTATATATTGGAAGTAGATACTTAGATCTCCCTGGTATTGTATTTTCTGAACATCATTTAACTCATAAAAAAATACCTTTGTTGAGTAAAAAAATACAGCTCACATATTTTCTTCATTGTAGCATCATTTCTTTGGAAAATCGAAATGAAGCACGAATCACGCAACTAATGGAGATAGACCGCGATAACTTAATTACCAAGTTCCACGCGTACTAACGTGAAAAGAAAAATAAAGAAAGATAAAAAATAGGACGGAGAGCGTACGTGCGACGTGTGAATCAATTCGTGGAGCATTATGAAGACACATGGGGCCATTTGTAACACATTGTCTGAAGCCGCGCTCGAGACGGAGTTAAGGCGGGACTGAGGGAAGCTGTGAGTTTTATAATGCCGAAATTGTAGTATATTTGTTACTGGCCATGCTCAATTATAAGAAAATAAGATATAAATGGCGATTATCGTTTTCTGGTTGTCAATTAAACGTTAAGACAAGACGGTGTATTTTCCTATTTATTCCCGATTTATCATTGACCAATATTTTCACACGCGATTTGCATAAATCCCATCCTCGTCGCCAATGATAAATAGGGAATAAATAGGAAAATACACCGTCCTGTCTTAACGTTTTATGTGACAACCAGAAAACAACTACCGCCATTTATATCTTACTAGCTTTTGCTCGCGGCTCCGCCCACGTGATCAAACAAACAAACAAACAATCAAACTCTACAGCTTTATAATATTAGTATAGATTTGGGTAGCTTAGCAACGGAAGCCTTCAAATAATATTATTTGGGTAGCTTAGCAACGGAAGCCTTCAAATATGAATAATATTCCCCGTTTTTGCAACATTTTTCACTGATGCTTCGCTTCTAATGGTCGCAGCGTAATGTTATATATCCTAAAGCCTTCCTCGATACATGGACTATCCAACACAAAAAGAATTTTTCAATTCGAACTTATAGTTCCTGAGATTAGCGCGTTCAAACAAACAAACAAACAATCAAACTCTACAGCTTTATTATTAGTATAGATTTACGTATAATTGAGCGACACATGTTGCTGTGAACCGTGAGGTCATGGACTTAATTCCCAGGTAGGAAAATCGAATTATTCGTGATTGAATTTTTGGTTCGATAAGTCATACATGACTTGCTCAGGATTGGAATTGTGCCTGCTATGGTACTATTGCCATTTTATAATGTCGATTTTCCTACCTACAAGGGCAAGTCTATACTTGCCCTTGTTATTTCAAGGGATGGAAATAAGCATCGCGAAATTGGGTGCACTAGGTGCAGATGCAGTGCACCCAATTTCAGATGCCTACTCCTTCGTGAATGAAAACGTGAGCTTATGTATTCATGTATGAAACGATGCGTGATGATGTGAGTCGAGTCATAGAAGACTCTACTAATTACTGCACCACACGCCGTCTATTTGCAATAGTAGAACAGTCTTGAGTGGTAAAGCCACGGTGCAGACAGTTTTTCTACAGCATAAATGGCATTAAGTCCGCCTTTATACATGTTATGTATATAAATTTTAAATAAATAAATAAATAATCCAGCTGGACCGACAGAAAACCGATGTAAAGTAGCGGCTTGTTGCTGCGTTTCGTATATTGGGTGAGATATCTGGAGAGACCTCCCCTTCCCAATCCCTTAATTATCCCTTTCCATTAAAGTTGGCAATCTGCCCATGATTCTTCTAGTATTTTGGGTACACATGGGCGGTGGCCATCACTACGTCTGTTGTTGTTGGGGTTATTGAACTACGTATGTTTGCCGGCCTATGGTATAAACATATATTTATAACTATTTGTTTAAAAGGAATTGTTAACATATTATATAGTAATATACGCTTAAGTTTATTTAAATGGAAATACAATTTCTTTTTATAGGGCTGGCAAACGAGTAAGTGGATCAACTGATGGTAAGTAATCTTCTCCACCCACGAACCACCACAAGAATGGACGCGTTGCCGATCTTAGAGGAAAGGGATAACTAAGCGATTGAGAATATAACAGGCACACTAACAACCTCCTGCGATCTACTATCAAGGAGTTTAATAACTTAAATAATCGTTTTATATCCCGTAGAATTGCTACGAGTCGTCGTAGCTCGTCGTAGCGTACTCTCGTAGTAATTGCGCAGCTATTCTGTATTGCTACAATTTTATTATTAACTTTTTACTGAAAAAATTAGAGCGGGAAGGAGTTTTAATTTTACCTGAAGAGTCTTAAGCTGTTCTTAACAATAGATCGGACAAGTAACGAGGAAGCTTATTAAAGCCACACTTATAATGATTAACAGTGTTCACTTTTCCATTTTCATTATTCATAGAAAACGTTAAATAGGAATCGGTGTCAATATTAGAATTTTCTGTTCAATTAACTATTGTACTCAGAAACATAATTTCAATCTAAGTATTCCTTAGCCATTTCTTCGAATATAAATGCTAAAAGACGTTAATAAAAATTGTATACTCAGCTTAACGGGGAGTGGTAAGAACTGTTGAGACGAAAGTTGCAAGTTTGAAACCAGCCCCAAAGACTTTGACTTATCTAAGCTATGTGTATATTAATTTTTAATTATCGCTTGTTTTAAAGGTGAAGGAAACATCGTGAGGAAACCTGCATACCCGAGAAGTCATAAGAACTTCGAAGGTATGTGAAGTCTGCCAATCAGCATTAGGCCAACGCCCCTCTGACTTAGTAGAAGAGTCCCGTGCCCAGCAGTGGGATTAATTTATAATACAGGGCTAGTATTTATTTATACTCAGTTGTTACTTAGTAGTAAGTAATTACTTAGAATTAATTTATTTCCATACTCAACGTCGCTTAATGCATTATGCTCTTGAGCATATACTATATATAAAATATGATTTACAACGAAAGCTGATTAATGTTTCTCAGCGCGGCAATTACTCAGAACCAGTCAATATTTTATCCTCCGTTACTGATTATGCTCGTAAGCTAAGTGTAGTCAGTACCGGAAAACCGGAAAACGTTTTACGCTCAGTTATGAGTACAAAAATAATCTTATTTGACGTCTCTAATATAATATAACAGATTTCTAGCAAACGGCTAATAAATTCTGAAAAATTTAAAGTGCTCGGAATCACGCGTAAATCCCACGTAAATAAATACACCCAACATTCATATACATAACCTTGAGCCAACAGTAAGGTGCGAGTCATTTATGCAATGATTTCTAAGCCAAGACCCTAAAGTCTGGCAATCTCACTAGCCCTACTAAATGCAAAGCAGTCACTTATTGAATTTATTAGAGTTCATTGAGACAATAGCAGCAATATGGTCAAGCCGGCACATTCACACTGTAGACAAAGCTATTTTTTTTTCTTTTTTTTATAGCATAGGCCGGCAAACAAGCAAGTGGCTCACCTGATGGTAAGTGACCTCCACCGCCCATATACGCCCACAATACCAGAAGAATGGTTGCGTTGCGGCGGATATCTCACTCACCGTACGAAATGCAGCAGCAAGCCGCTACTTTACGTCGGTTTTATGTGAGATAGTGGTAACGACCCGGTCGAGCCGGATCTCTATCCTACACAAAAAGCTCTTTTTGCAAAAATTCAGTTCATAATACGCAATGGAAAAGTCCCTTTTGATGTGAAGTTTGCTTGTTACGCGACGCTCAATATTATCGCTTCAAAGGATTAATATTAGGTAACGTCAAAGTTGCTCTAAGCTCGTAATTTTGAACTAGGCTTTGAATAACATAACTTCCTGGAATCTTACCTAAAATGTCCCAAAGTTTTTAATTTAACGACATTTTTCCGACGGTTTCATCAGAGAATTTTTACACAATTTTTTAGTGTATGTATAAATGCAGTAATAAATTAAAGTTTTTAAATATAACGATAACTTTCAGCGCTAAAGTCTTAAAATTCTCTGAATAAAATGACTATGATGGATGGTTCTTTATTAGGGAACTTAATAAAAAAAGTTTATAACAAAAAAATATGCGCACATCAAACGCACCTGAAATACTTTGAAAAATGTAAATTAAGTAATACTACTAAAGAGCCACAGTGAATAATTCTTTAGTTCAGTTCTTGCAAGCATACGAGCTATATACGTATAAAATATATACATAAGATCGCGCCTTTATCGCCCTTTATTATAATGTACTCACGTTTCGCTGAGCTTTTTTTATTCTCATAATGTAATAGGGGGCTTACGGCCATACCCGGGCACAAGTTTCAATCGATAATTCAACGTCACGCCGCGCCGGCCTATTATCAGGTGCAGTATCACACAAGATTTTAAATTTCAAAACACTCCATGACACTGGATGAACGCACGTCTTCCCGAAACATTAGATGATAAGTCTTATAACGCCGAGTAATTTCACTGGCTTCAATGTACTTCAAACGAAACCACAAACGTGCTTACAAAGTGCTGTTTGGCGGCAAAAATAGACAAAGCCGTGATGCCTACCCAGACGGCCTGTCGCATAAGAGGGAACTACTACAAGTAAACCTATCAGTTAACGCCATAGTCACGTTTTTAAATGCATGTATTTTTTAATTTGAAACCACATTGCTGGCTAACAATAAACTATTTAAAATTAATTAATTACACAACAGTAACTTATCCGTAATGCCAGGAACATGAATGCATAATTACGTGTACATTTGAAATTCTAATTGTGGATTTAATCGGAAAATGTAAGCTATGGCTGTGGAGAATTTCCTGTTCAAATTTAGTTCATAAACAACGTTCAATGGAATTCCAGTTATTTTGTTAGATTGAATAGTTTTCATGGAAGTGAAATTATTTATTAGAATGTTTCTATGTTTCATAGATAGATAACACAAAATATTTTAATCTTTAAACCAGAATTCATAATACATGTAATAGGCGACCTTATTGCTAATAGTAATCTCTATCAGACAACCTTGGTTGTAGTCTGAAAGAAAATTAAATTTATTAAGAAATATTTATCAAGAATCGCCCGCGAGATCTTTTTCCGGGATAAAGTAGCCTAACAGTGGCGCCATCTGTCGAAAATTGGACATACCAACTGACAAACCTTCCGTGGGCTCATGCACAACAACTTTGCTAAAGATCATCACATGATAAAATGTATAGTTTACGATTCTATAAAGGAAATACAGACAAACATTAATTTTTATGTATATAGAAGAAGAATTATTTATCAAGGAAGATATTTGAAATCAAATATTTCTGTAAATTAACTTTCTGCCTGGCGTTATACCGGCTTAATGGGTCCTCCTTTCCATCCAGATTTGTCTGTGGATAGGTGTTATTAGGCGACCCGCCGTCTGACCCCCATAACCTGAAACAAGAACCAAGTTTCAGAGTGTACCATGTGCAAGTGAATTTAACTTTGGGTTCAACATAATTTTTTGAAATTACGTTCCGAGATACCACTTCAATATTTAACTAGCCTTTGCACGCAGTTTCACATGCGTGATTAAGTATAACTCGTCATGATTTGAAAATTAATGAAGATTGTTGACGCGTTTTCTAACTTAAATCATAAGACTGCATGAGCGTGTGTATGCAATGCTGTGCTTTAAACATTAGCATTGTATTTCCCCGGAGTACTCTGTCGAACTCCAGAATTAGATTCAGATAGATTATAAACATGACGTATTGAAGGATTTTGATTGGAAATTATAGCAATATTCCTAGATCTAAAATGAGTTTAGATTTTGATAGCCTCCGTGGCGCAGTTGGCGTAAAGCCGGCTGTGAAGCGGCAGGCCGCAGGTTCAATCCCCGCACCGCAAATATTTGTCTCAGGTCTGGGTGTTTTTTCCCCAGAGGGATTGATATCAGGCAGACGGCCGGTCGTAAAAACTACAAGCCAAATCTTGCAGACAAATCTTCCAAACAGTTAAATTATATAAATATTAACTAAGTAAAAACAAAAAAATCAGCTGGTTAGTAATCATACCTATTGGAAGGAGGGGCTTCCAATAGGTATCGATAACGAGGTCATAAGAATGATTACTAACCAGCTGATTTTTTTGTTTTTACTTACTTAATATTTATATAATTTAACTGTCATATTGTCCTACAAATAAAATAATAAATTTTTGAGTATCATCAAATCGAAATATTCTATCCTTGCTACCTCTGTTAGCTACCACAATAGAGAATTTTCGCATAGGGAATTGTTGGGCGTCTCATCGAAACAAAGCTACTCACGGAAAATTAGCTTGATAGTAATCAAGTGGATCAGCTGGCCGAGGGACCCCTGACCATAATATATTTTTTTGTATTGCTAGTATTTGGGCACAATTTAAAATATTCAAATAATTGGTAAGGCTGGACAGATGCACTTGATATATTTTTCTAATCAAATCAGTCTACAATATTACCTTTCTCCGACATAAAGCCTTTTTTCATATCAAAATGTTTGAACAAATGTTCACCGCGTTTCTTTTTTCATTTTGCTTGAGATATAACATTCAGGTATATTAAATTCCAAGATTCTTGTATAAAACTATACTTGAAAAAATCTATCTTCGAATTATTCATGAATGCCTCTGTGAGTTTACTTAATAAGAAGCATATGTAACTGCGTCACAACTATATTAAATTCACGAAACTGCACGGGTGAGAGACGGTTGGACTGACTGGATGGACTGCCATCTGGCACATAGTTAAAACATGTCATAGTGTTTCATCCCGGTGAATCGCATTTCGGCATTGGTTTAAAATTGAAGCCGTAATTTATATTTTAAGTATTGGTATGAAAAGATAGGAATGTAGTAAAAAATATCTTTATATCTCCTTCGCATGCCTATTAGGCCAGGGCTGAAGGGAAAAATGGTAAAAAGTGACAAAAAATTATAGTAGGTACCCATAAACCCATTGGAAAAGGAAGATAATATGACGAACGAAATTGAGAGGAAAATAACTTACGGGCGATCTGAGGTCTGGAAGTGGAAGGGGGTGAGTTTTTAATTTATCCCATCACAAGGTATTTCATACAATAGTGTGGAGGGTTTATTCTCTCTTACAAAATTTAGTTTATTGTTAAACTTAACTAAACTACGAAATTTCCTTCTAAACACCTATATAAACACAAAATCAATTCTCTCCTTGGATCAATAGTTAAGTAAATAACAAATAAAAAAACAATTAAACAAACAACTCTATCTGTCTTTTTCGAGTCCTACACGAAAGAAAGAGACAGCAATATTTATATAGGAACCAATGAAACTCCTAATGTTAATTAAGTCGGGCGAGGACAATTCACGTTTTAATTGGACGAGGTATTTCAAAATTTATGGAGTCGCCTTAAGAAGGTTCTTTACGAAATAGTGCTGTTTCAGGCCCCGTATGTTTAGGAACAATATTGAAACTACACGATGATAGCTACACATAATGAGAATTTGAAGAGATAACAAAAAAGTCCACTACAACCAACGTAAAGTAGCGGCTTGCTGCTGCGTTTCGCACGGCGAGTGAGATATTCGGAGGCCCAAATCCGTCTCCCCTTCCGAATCCATAATTACCCTTTTCCTTTAAGGTGGACAACGCGCCCATGATTCTTCTGGTATTGTGGCCGTACATGGGCGGTAGAGATCACCTACTATCAGGTGACCCACTTGTTCGTTTGCCGGCTTATGCTATATAAAATAGACAGCGTAAGCTTCATAACATGGTTCCAATTGTATCATTTGAGTACGGGATCCTAAAAGAGTCCAGTGAGCCCTCCAAAGTGTTACTACGTCACGGCGGCTATCATATTTAAACAGTATAAATTCAACCCCTGGTTGATTGAAGATTGATGACTGATGGTTCGTGCCATCCAATTAAGATGATGACCGCTTTATCTTAATAAGATTTTTAATGACCTTCAACTGATAAAATGATATTGCAGTCATTTGTGACTCGGGCGCTCCCTTTTATTATTCATCCCTTGTCATTTTGGAAATTCATGAAATTATTGCTCTGACAGAGTAGAAATGAATGTTTAATGTAACAAAGGCTTGAAGCTTGCGCCTGTATCTACCAAGGGTTAGGCAGAAATGCAGCTACTGCTGTGCCCACTAACTTATTTCAGTTCTTTAATGTCATTGGGGGCGAACCTGTCGCTATACCGGTCACAAATTCAAATTATGCTTAATTATCAAAAGGTTTAATTAACAAACTTAAAAAAGGCGTGGTAACAATGCGGAAGTCTTTCTTTCCCTTTTAATTTACTTAATACTCTCATAGTCTATGGTGTTGTTTATAAAATCCTACCATTTGCTACTGCGGCCATCTTAATTTGCTCTCTTTCAACGGATACTTTTTAACACGCTTTTATTGGCTTTATACATGTTTGTATGTTAGTATGTTTGTATGTAACGGTATCTTTGAACATGATTTTGACCTCCTTCATTAATACACTGAGTTGGTACTCCTTACCTCCACCCTCCATAGTACATTAGAAAACAACCAAGTCTCAAGAAATAACAATCTAATTCATCATTCATTTTCCAAGTTAATGCACTGTGTACATCACAGTGTTTTTGTACTTTTCCGAGTAAATCGCTTTCCCGACAACTAGCAAAGAGCCTTTATACAATTTGTTATAATGCATATCAGGCGAGCACGAAGTCAAAGCACTGTTTCTTGGAAAATCGTCGTTCATTAACGTATTAAAAATTCTCGTGTTTGGAAATAACTGAATAACATCCTTATTTTATGTATATAGAGCTTAGTTCACCTTGGCAAACTGAGTTCCTAATTGAGGTAGCTTTAAGTGAAATTTTCGAAAAAAAATCTATCCAAGGAAAATTCTAACTTTTTAATGTGTATTTGAAATGTCGAACGTTTGAGGCTACATCGCCTCATGTAGCTAGTGGCAGCCTATATGGGATGAGAAACCTTCGAGGTATAATTTATGTTTGAGTTTTCCGTACGATAAACCATACATGGAATGCCCGATATCATGGAAACCATGCCCGTAATTGTTTATTATTTTTCCTTACATAAAATATGTATTTTTACCATATCGAATGGTTAGTGGCCAATATAGGGCCTTACTTATAAACGTTACTTAAGCATTGCTTTGTTAAACACTCTTTCTTTCTCTGACGCCAAGCAGTGTGTAAGCACTGGCGTGTTTCGGTTTGAATGACAAATGAATGGCATTGAACCCGGTGAAATTACTGGGGATTATGAGACTTAACGTCTTATAGCTCAGGGTGACGCGCGCAGTTCAGTGCCAAGCAGTGCTTTGTAATTTAAAGTTCTGTGTGGTGTTGCTTCTGTTTATAGGCAGGCGTGGTGCTTGCCATCAGGCGAGCGCCTTGCACGTCTCGTCATTCAATAAAATCAAAAAAAATCTTAATATACCACTCGTCGTTCGCATTCGCTTAATAATAATTAAGTAAAAATTGCTGGCCCACTTCCTAGTCCTTTCTTTACTCTACTAATTAATATTTGAGGACAAACATTTCGTCCCTTGACTAAAATATTCACAAGGCTGGGTACAATCTTCCTAATTGGAGGGTACAAAATGGAACATTTATTGTTTAACATTCACCTTGTGAAAATCTTGTACTGATCAGATATACATATATTTTATACTAGCTGTCCCTGTTTACCTGTATGTTACTGCCCTGCTCCCATGGGTCATAGCGTGATATACTCATGAATCACTCTATTCATTGATGAAAACTGCATTAAAATCCGTTGAATAGTTTAAAAGATCTAAGCGAACAGACAACGGAAGCGACTTCATTTTATACTATGTAAAGATGCTTCGTAGTATCCCACCCACCACCACCACTAGAAACCTACTGTTAAATAAACCCAACATCAATTATTAGAAAATAACAAAACCTAAAAACCGAATCGTAAAAAATAGCACCGAAAGTTCAAAAATAACAATTTCTATAGATTTTTTTTATAGCATAGTTCGGCAAACGAGCAAGTGGGTCACCTGATGGTAAATGATCTCCACCGCCCATGTATGCCCACCACCAGAAGAATCATGGACGCGTTACCGACCTTAAAGGAAAGGGATAATTAGGGATTGGGAAGGGGAGGGGATTTGGGCTTCCGGATATCTCTTTTGAGTCGGTGCAGTTTCAGTTGACCAGCATCGACAAGTAAAAAAATATTACACGCACAAATTGAGGAGTCCTTTTGAGAAGTGAACAGATTTTCTTAAAAAATAGCTAAAAACCGTCTCGATTAAGCCTCGCGAAATGTGGCCGCAACACTAGTTTCAACTAATACTTCCCCCTCAGGGATACCGGCGTGACCATAAAGTATACATACGCCCTTTATATATTCGAATGAACGGTCGTAAAAGTTATTTATGTGACTCATTGTAATAAAACTAATTTAAATGGATTTTATCGCTGTTTTTTTATTAATTTTGATGCCGACGTTTCGAAAGCCTTTCAGCCTTAGTGGTCACGTGGTGGACCCACATGGTGGATTTCAATTAATAAAAAACCGCGATAAAATCCGTTTAAATAAGTTTTATTTCAATGAGTAATATTCGCGTAAACATAAGAAATCATTATTTATGTGACGTAAAAGTTTATTTATTTCTCTCGAAGAAACACGCAGTTAGCTTATTTATTTTATAGTATCGCATACGGGCTTAACTGTCAAATAGCATACATTTGCAGATCGACTCTTTGACCCAACAAATAAAACAAATTTACCTATTTAGAAGTTTCTGCAAATGTGCTTCCTTTTACGCAGATAGTAAATTCTATGAAAACATCGTGCTTTAAGCCAATCTTGGAGCAAACTGCGCTTGTGGACTGTACAGTCTGTATCGGAATGTATTTGAACGATATTCCATTTATGCTGACCGTATATTCCCACTGAATGGGTTGTTTTGTAGAACAATTTTCGCTTTATTTTATCTCTTAAACCCACTTCGTTTTAAACATATTTGTGATGTCATCATTACCAAATGCTTAAGACCAGCTTTATAGATTATAACCTAACCCCAATAGTAGAGGAGACCTGTGCCAGTTGGATGGCTATAGAATAGTACAGAATAGTAGTAGTACATTTTAGTAGTAGTAGCCGCCAAGCAACTGTGTGTAAATACTGTTGTATTTCGGTTTGAAGGACATTGAAGCCAGTGAAACTACTGGGCATTATGAAACTTAACATCTTATGTCTCGGGGTGACGAGCGCGGTTCAATGTCATGCAGTGATTTGTAATTCAAAGTTCTGTGTGGTGTTGATTCTGTTTATGGGCTGGCGTGGCGCTTACCATCAGACGAGCTTGCTTGTCTCATTATTCAATCAAATAAAAAATCATTTTATAATACCGTGATGGAATGACGTTTTGTTTTGTTGCTAAGTCGCTACGGTTGCTGTCTTCCTGACATCCTGTTGGGTACATTTTTTTATAAGACTTAATAACAAAATGAGCAGGTCGTTCGTTTGTTGAAGCCAGTGAAAAAACGGGGCTTTATGGGATTTAATATATGTGTGAAAGACGCAGTCTAATGGTATGCTGAATTTAAGGTTCTATGTAGTATTTGTGGGAATGCGTGGCAGTTACAAACAGGTGAGCGACTTAGTCGTTTCGTAATTTAATGTAGTAAAAAAATATATATTGTTTTGGTTGCGCTACTAAGCATATATTTTACGCGACCAAGGGGGCTTAGCATATATCGCGCGAGAGAGTTATCTGTCAAAGATAAATATCTCGGCTAAAAGGGTCAACATTGGGATAAAATGTCGTCATTTTAGGGTTCGTAGAAAAAATACTACAGATAGGTTGAAAGCGTTATTGTCTCTATTTTATCTTTACATTTGACATAACGAGTCAAGTATTCTATGCCATCATGTTAGCTTCGATACTCATAGCCAGATAAAACTGTTTTTCACGACAAAACGTGTCGACAAAAATACCTCGCGTTGTATATGTTAAGCCTTCTGGCGTCTGTTTGCGCAACCCAGCATATATATATTTTACATGACTAAGTTATTCCACAATGATATACCAGTGAAACGGTAAACATATACAAAGCTCAAACATATCCAAGCGAAAGCAAATACAACTAAATTAAAATCATCTTTGCTAAAATGATCCGAGTCAACAAAACATTTACGTGGAAAAGTTTACCTGGCTGTTAATTAACAGCGCGGTGGCGTGTCGTAATTGGATTGCATTGAATGGCCCAGCTCGTTTACCGTTTGAGATTTTCAACATTGTAATGCTTTGGTTGTCCGTAAATATGTAATGTACATTGTTTGTATGGATATGCTGATTTTGTAAATGTCAATGAAAATTACATTTCAAAAGTGAAATGACATTTCGCCCGTGTCATATCATAATTTTCATCCTTATTAACTGTGTGAAGCACCCATAGCTTAGCGGGGAGTGGTATGGACTGTCGAGACGAAAGTCGCAGATTCGAAACCAGCCCCAAGAGCGTACACCACTGACTTTTCTAAGTTACGTGTATATTAATTGTTAATTATCGCTCGCTTTAACGGTGAATGAAATATTTTAAGGAAACCTGCATACCCGAGAACTCGATAACATTTTTCGAAGGTATATGAAGTCCACCAACCCGCATTAGGCCAGCGTGTTGGACTAAGGCCTAATCCCTCTCATTCAGTAGAGGACGCCCGTGCCCAGCAGTGGGACGTATATAATACAGGGCTAGTAAAAAAAAATATTAACTGTAGCATGCATGAGACATCCACTGATTCTCGTTACGTCAAAATGTTAGAAGTGTGGACGCATCTTTAGAATGTTTATAATATTCGCAAGCAACCCTATTTTACTGTACATTCATTATTGTACATTCATTGTATTTGTACAACATAGGCGAGAATAAATAAATAATATACGCAATAAATACTGAACCTGTATGGGGTATGTGGGTATCAGGAGCTACGAGGGATTCGCGGTTCCGTAACGCCCAGATCGAACCCGTGGCCTTTCGTTTCAGAACCGGTTACTCACCCGCTGCCACGGAGGCTGTCTAAGATATGACATTAACGTATATGACAGAACCTCATTTTCAAGTCCATATCAAACAATTCTATTTTTAAACTATATTTTAACAAACTCAACTTATTTCCGAACATATACAAGGCACCTAACCTCAAAAAAAAATCTTTAATAAGACTTTAATACGAGAAACCTTCGCCATCTAAATGGCTCTTAATATCATTGCCCTTAACAAACTCACTTTATTTTCGAAGGTGTTTTAAATTAATGAAAAAACCTTAATCATCCACCAACATTACAACCTTCGTTTACTCCGTGGATTAGTAAATCTCGAACCTTTTGTGCAAACTTTATCTCGTATGGACTCAAAGTATTTTGCTTTATAACTTTGGCAAATTGGGTTTGCCGGGTATAAAGTCAGTTTGTTTAGGAAAATGGATAGGACTTCTTAATTCAATTTGACTTCAGTAAACTAATGGAGTCTTGGTACAAGGTAATGCTTTTTTATGCGAGCGCAGAAAAGTGACTGCACTGCACCTGATGATAAGCGCAGTGCAGTGCAAAAAAGCAACCATCAACAAACAATGAGTTTATCGGTGGTCTCCAGAATCATGCCGGCCTGTATAAATGCTCCTTCATACTCCAAAGAGGGAGGAAGCAAATCGAAGAGTCTGCGACAGGACAGGCGGTTGACCGATGCAGGCACAGGTATACAAGAATGTACCCCTGTACCCGCTCCAGCCAACCATCAAATCGTGTCGCAAGCCCCGGAGAACCGAATATACACTGGGCTGATCCTGGAACACGATCCACACAAGGCGTGTGGATCACTATGGCAGATTTTAACACCATGTGTACGGTGGTCGCTATCCGGGCGGATATAAATCCTACCACCAGCATAAAGGAGTACTTTAAAAAAAACGCTATTTCGAAGTTATGTAATAAAGCCAGACTGTAAACAATTTTGTTAGTACACCTTGCCCCCCGAATAAGATAAGTAAGATAGATTTAGTATTAGATATAATTTTATTCTAATCTATAAAGCCATACATAAATATATACTTATTATTTCATTGAATGACGAGACGAGCAAGTCGCGCGCCTGATGGTAACGCCTGATCATAAACAGATGCAACACCACACATAACTTTGAATTACAAGGCACTGAACTGTGCTCGTCACCCCAACACATAAAATGTTAATGCCCAGTAATTTCACTGGCTTCAGTGTCCTTCAAATCGAAACAAAACAGTACTTACACACTGTTGTTTGTCAGAAATAGGCACAGCGGTGGTACCAACCCAGACGGTCTCTCGCATAAGGTGGTTGACCTTGAAATAAATTAATCGATGAGTAAGAAATTTGCGAACATCACGAAATTCAGTTTCACATTAAAACGTTAACGTATTTCTTACGTCCTTCAAACCTGAGCTAATCTGATCAATTTATAATTAATCAACTTTTTTTATGCCAGCGTTCAGACCAATTACTTAAGAAAATAGTTTCATGTAATTTATTAATCTACGTGGATTACGTTCAGCATTGTAATTAAATAAAAGTTGAACATTATGTAAAATTTTAATTAGCGAACGTTTTACCAGATGATTCGGTCAAAAGGGAAGGAGGTTTTCAATTTGATGCATAAATAGCCTCCGAGGCGTATTGGCCGAGCGGGCTGTGAAACGAGAAGTCCCTAGTTCGGTCCTCGCACGAGACAAATATTTGTGTGATCCACTCCCTTCTGAGCTATTTTTGTTTACGGACCTATTCGATATAACAAAAATCTTTTCTTTTTCACAAACATTTAAAACCGTGCTCAAACTTATTTCGTATACTGCTCACTTTGAGAATCAGTTTTTTTCTGAAAGCCACCCGAAACTGTTTTTTATATATCTAGTTTGTCATATAAATCATTCTTATTCTGAGTTAATACTTACATACTTAGACCATTTATCGCCCCACTGATAGCCCCTAGTGTCCATAATGGGGCGTTATCGTTCACTCTCAGAAAGACTGGTTTAAAATCTGTATTTTAAATATAGAAGTAGAACTACAAAATACTTATTACGAATAATTAAAAATTAAAAAGCGACTTCATAAATACTTTCCATCAGAATCGGTCTACAATTGGCGGAGAAATCGATGTACATACAAAAAAAAGAACTCCGAATTGAGAACCTCCTCCATTTTGGAAGTCGGATAAAAATATGTCCTTATAAGTTCGCAAATAAATAAATAAATACTAGGTTAAACCTATATCGTGGATATCAGGAGTCTCTTGACCCTACAAGGGACTTATGGTCCCACAACACCCAGAACCGAAACATATATTTATGGATCACATATTTAATATTAATACCGCGATATATTCAAATATAGTGTGGCATTAGCAGACGAGTATAACTTTATGCTCTACTGGCAAACCTCATTATAACGTACTCTAACGCCGCCGTGGATAACGCTCTGTGACATAATATTTGTGGTTAACGTGGTGCATAATCGAAATAAAACTAATTTAAACGGATGTTATTAAGTTTATCTATACTTTTAGTTTTTTTTATAGCATAAGCCGGCAAACGAGTAAGTGGTTCACCTGATGGTAAGTGATCTCCACCACCCATATACGCACACAATACCAGAAGAATCATGGGCGCGTTGCCGACCTTAAAGGAAAGGTATAATTAGAGATTGGGAAGGGGAGGGGGATTTGGGCCTCCGGATATCTCACTCACCGTATGAAACGCAGCAGCAAGCCGCTACTTCACATCGGTTTTCTGTGAGACAGTGGTAACGACCAGGTCGAGCCGGCCCATTTATGCTGTAGACAAAACTGTCAACAGCGTGGCTCTACCACTTGAAAAACTCTAGTCTCGACGATTCTTTATAGCTAGTATTGAGTGAGTAGCTATTATTATTGAGCTTTTATTGAATGGTAAAAGCTACGCTGCAAACTGTTTTTTCAATACTTATATCATACACGTAGTATAGATTGAAATAAAACTAATTTAAACGGATTTTATCGCGGTTTTTTATTTTAATTCATCACGCCACGGGGTGGACCACGAAGGATAAAAAGCTTTCAAAACGTTGGCATCAAAATTAATAAAAACCCGCGATAAAATCCGCTTAAATTAGTTTTATTTCAATCAGTAACGTTCGCGTAAACGTAAGAAATCATTACGTAGTCTAGATGATATATAAATGAAAGGCAAGTTTAAAGGCACGTTTGAGATACGTGACCAAAACGGGGAGACAGCGACTCGTGAAGCGAGTCAGACGATAGCGACACGTCCGCTTTGTCACGGATGCGGACCTCAAAACGTGCTTTTAAAATATTCTTTCGTGCCATACAATTTCCTGTAACAATTGTATACAAAAATTAGATAGTTTTGCACCCAGCACCTGTTCTGACATGATAACTTGCTGACTATTACACTTCGGCTTATTTACGACCGTTAAGATTTTATGCAACTGTATCCGTTGATATCATAATAATGATTAGCTGACCAATGTATTTTGCAGGTGGTCTTATTTTAATTAAAATTTTTGGAACAGTTTATTAATATCTTTAGGTGCCGAATCCATCATAAATCGCAGGGCTAGAAATACCAAGGTATATCTCTGGATATGAAATCACTAGTTCAGATATCGGGATCACAAGACAAGGTGACAAGACAGGGTGACACCCGGGTTGTGATAGTTACAAATTGTGGGATGTCAAATACCGAGATGACGTATTCCGACATTGGGCAACATGCATGCATGAGGGTTCAATTGACAGGTATTAAGTTCCTCTATCGATCTGCTTCAGTTGATCCATCAATCATGTTACATCCTGTATAAAGGTCATAACACTGTTCTGCTATGTTATCTCTGTAATAATCTAGTTCTATATATCCCATTTTATGGCTGTTATACTAGATTCGGAATAAAAAAACTCCTTTTTTGAATTGTTATACGCTGCGAGTGGCACCGCATCCCAAATGCGATCTCTCATTAGTGACTACGCGAACGTAAATTCGCGGCCATAAATAGGCATGTTTGCGCTACTTCGATTCCAAAACATACATAAACAATGGTTTGTTCCGGCATCAGCGAAAGTTTCAGAATCAAGTAAATTATTCTACCGAATATTTTATCCATGCAGACAGGTAATATTACGTATATAAATAATAAATAATTAAATACACCCAACAGTCACACATATAGTCCTGACACACACACACACACACTTGGTTAAACATATTGTATCTTGGGTATCAGGAACTACGAGGGATTTGCGGTTCTACAACATCCAGACCCGAAATACTTATTTGTAGATCACACAAACATTCGTCATGATGTGGGAATCGAACCCGCAGCCTCTCGCTTCTGACTACTCGCCTACTATGCCACGGAGGCTGTATATCTTAGTCCATCGTTAAAAATACTTTTTTATAAAGGCTGGCAAGTGAGAAACTTGGTCCTTGATGGAAGGTGATCCACACCGTCCATGATCATCACGCAATATCAGAAGAATCACAGATGCGATGTCAACCTAAAAGGAAAAAAATGGGTATAAGGATGGAAAGGGGATTTGGGAATCCAGAAATCCCACTCACCATTTATGAAGATGATATTTGTTTATGATAATAACGGTTTTCTGTGTCGAGTTCACATTGGTAGAACCGGGCCAAACATGTCTATTGCATGGCTGCTATCCCATTGAAGATTAAATTCGGAAAGCTATGATATATTAACCTGAATCTACATGTTTTCGAAATTACAATCCGTATAAAATCGATATCCGTAATTTCAATTGTGGTAAGGAACATTTGACTGTTTGTCCCTTACGGCAATTGGAATTACAGGTATAAATGTTTAATTTCCAAATATTTGAGGCTTCTATGTGACTCGCTAGCAGAAACTTGAAATAAAATCAATGTTCTATTTGATCCCAAACTATAAATAGTCTCTTTGCTTGTTACTCTTCGATTACTTCCAAAGGGTAAAATTTGAAAGTTTTATTCTCAAACAAAGCAAAGGTCAAAGAGTAACTGATGTTAAAACATTTCCATAAACGTTGAGTAGTACTAGTAGCTACTTTGGTTCTAAACCAAAGTAGCCTTGGGGCAGGATCTTCGGTCCGGATTGAATACATGAATATATTTTTTATTTTTAACGACATATTCCATAAACTCGCTACAGAAAAAATCTTGAAAGACTTTTCAAAGGATACATTCAATGTTAACACGCAATATTTTGTGGCTTGTAAGGCAGTTTGGGTAATTCCACTCTGAGAATAGGCTATTTCGTCGCTTGGACTTAAAATGGCTTGAAATAAATCACGAAAAACCAATACCTTAAATCATTCCTCTTAAACCTCTCAAATCTTTTTACTGCAGCGTAATGTTGCCATTTTTTTCGTGGAATTTGGAAAATAAATAATGTGACGAGGCTTCTGCCAAACGAGCAAGTGACTCACTAAATGATATATGGTGATCTCTACCGCTCATAGACATCTACAATGCTAAAAGAATCATAGATACCTTGTCGATCTCAGAAGAAGGGGATAATTATGGAATTGGAAAGGGGAAATGGGATATAGGTCTCCGGATATCTCATACCGTACGAAACGCAGCCAGCTGTTTTTTTTTTTGTTTTTACTTAGTTAATATTTATATAATTTAACAGTCATATTGTCCTACAAATAAAATAATAAATTTTTGAGTATCATCAAATCGAAATATTTTATCCTTGCTACCTCTGTTAGCTACCACAATAGAGAATTTTCGCATAGGGAATTGTTGGGCGTCTCATCGAAACGAAGCTACTCACGGAAAATTAGCTTGATAGTAATCAAGTGGAAAAATGGCCCAGGTAACCCTGACTATATTAAGTTTCCGAATAATTCCAAATTTAAATTTATATTTATAAAGTTATTTTTATTAACCTTGGAATAACTGGATTATCAAACTACCTATTCAGTGACTAAGTACTGTGTTTAACGCATTAAAAGATGAATGACACTTAATGAAATAATTCACAGACTGTAAAACAATCTTACGATGCCAATGCTAAGATATTTCCATTTTTTTTTTACCTTTAAGCTTGAATTATTCTCCCTGTATATGGATCTATTATTGATACTTACTTTCTGCAGCATTACTATAGTAGGTACCACTTTCACGAAAATCATTCTGTTTATCAATTTTCTAATCCATTACGTGCATTAAATCATAAATCCAGATTTACCCAAATTGAATGTGGCAACAATAAAGTACACGAAAAAAAATAACAAGAAAAGCATTTTTTCATATAAACTTGACAGGTTAGCTGGAGTTCATTCTTTATTTATAAAGGCATTATCTCATAAAAAATCGTTTTTGTCCTCTCCATCTGTCATCTGCGTTGACGCAATTAACTGACAACTTTGTTTTTTTTTCATTAGGGCACGTACCCATACTACGTGACCCGTTTAAGGGAGGGAGGGAAGGTCTTCAAAATACTATGCTCAGTCACAGTTCTTGACATATACTACGAGTGCTCACCGATGGGAGGGAGGGGTCTAAATATCTTAAAAAAAATAGGTCACGTAGTATGGGTATGTTCCATTAGAGGTGTAAGATACATGATAAAAGCCATACAAAGTTCCTGACACCTTGAGGTACTAAATTCAATTTCCAAGTTATTTGAGTACTTTTTACGATATTGTACATAATAAAATATACATTACTATGATTTAAATTATCCACTTCAGCAATCTATATTTATATACGAATGGGCGAACGGTCTAATACGGACCTGTTACTAGATTAAGCCAAAGAATTCAATGAAGTAATATAATCAAGTAGTAAGCGCAGCATCCTTGGCATGAAACGTATGGACAAAGTACTTTCGCTCCATAACTATAATAACCGATGTAGGATATAAATCGGCCATGTTAGTTTTTTTTTATTGCATAGATCGGCAAACGAACAAGTGGGTCACCCGATGGTAAGTGATCTCCACCACCCATGTATGCCCACAATATCCGAAGAATTATGGGCGCGTTGCCGACCTTAAAGGAAAGGGAGAATTAGGGATTGGGAAGGGGAGGGATATTTGGGCCTCCGGATACCTCACTCACCGAACGAAACGCAGCAGCAAGCTGCTACTTTACGTCGGTTTTCTGTGAGACAGTGGTAATGACCCGGTTGAGCCGGCCCAATCATGCTGTAGACAAAACTGTATACAGCGTGGCTCTACCACTCATAAAATGAAAATGGAAATGAAAAAATTGAAATGGAACTGGAGAGGTGGGCCAGGACTGTCACTCATTGGGTTCCCGAAGATGGTAGCGGGCGACAGGGCAGACCCCGAAAAAGGTGGTGCGACGACCTTGACCACTTCGAAAAATACTGGCCGACAACAGCCATAAATAGGGAATGTTGGAAGGAGTTAAGTGAGACCTTTGCCCAGCAGGGACAATATAGGTTAATAAAAAAATTGTGTCACGTAATACTATAGATTCCTTAATCATTGCATAACACAGGAGTTTGATAGCTGACAAGCAGGGAGCTATAGTCTATTTGAAGTGAAAACTTCTTTAGCCGCGCTGAGCGCTTTTTGGTAGGGGGAAAACTTATGGGTTCGCGTCACCGACATGCTAATGTTAATTCAGACTATACACGTATAACACGTCGTATATACCTGACCGTGTGCTGTGCGCGTTAGACGTTTTTTTGGATGGGTGAAATCCTGCGAGTTCGCGTCACCGACATGCCTAATAGTAGTATATCTGTTGCTATACAGGTGACGTATGGAGTGGAGTGGAATGGATGGAACCCTGACAAAAGGCCGGGGGACGCCAGACAGAAAAAGAACAATGGTATCGATGACTAATTAATTTAAAATTTCTAACTAAACTAAGCAGCCATTCATCCAGGTACACCGGGATATGTCGCGTTATGTCCCCTATGTCCCCGCCAGTAAGTCAATTGTCCTAGTTTAAAAATAAAGTTGCTAAGTGTGTAAGCATCAGGGATGCCTACCGTATCTTGCTATATAATTAAATACTTTAGATATTGTGAATATTCAGGGGCGGTGGACATCACCTACCATCAGATGACCCAATTGCTCGTTTGCTGGCCTCTGCTATAAAAATATTTACCTTGATGTATTTTATTTATAACCGAATTAAAATAAGATATTCTGTATTCGGCCCCTATTTGTTCCAAGTTTCCTGGTAACCAGTTCTGACAGCCCTAAACTAGACCTACTTAAAATAGCTTCCATCCACTAAAAACAAAACAAGATAATATTGAGAAAAATAAATTGTGTCGTAAATATTGCCATTAATGCGCAAAACGGGACAAATTCGAGATTACCAATTTTATCCCGGACAAGAACTGCCGGAGGGTCGAAACTAATTCCATCCGGGTGGAACCGGGACGGGTTGGTCGTCATAAAACTCCCATTTACCCACTCATACAAATTACTCTTTTATATAATCAGTTTTTATTTTATACTATGACTAGTATTTGCTCGCGGCTCCGCCCGCGTGAAAGGCTTACTTTTTTTTACCCTTTTATCCCTTATTTCATGTGTCCATCTATAAAACTGACGAAGTTTCATACAAACTTGCGACCCCTATTTCACCCCCTTAGAAATGGAATTTCCAAAAATCCTCTCTTAGTGCACTCCCTGAGAAACCTACCAAACAGACATACTAAATTTCATCTTACTACGCTCAGTAGTTTCGGCTATGCGTTGTCCGTCAGTCAGTCAGTCAGTCACTCAGTAACGGAAGAGGTTTATCTTATTGATGATGATATACAAACGACTAAAAATTAACCCCCAACTAAGACGTTGGTAAAAATTTAAGGTCGTGTACTTAATTGTCGAAATTTATATCAAAGAATAATAATATGGCAATTCTCAGGCCTAGACAAAACAGCTTCGCATAAAGCCTTTGAAACAAGTGAGTAAGTTACACACTTTTACGACCGTTCGTCTAAGTATTTAAAGAACATATTATATAAAAGTGCGTCGCCACTTGTGACCTTTCGCCGAACCGAGAGGCGTGACTGTCACAACCACGCGTGACAAATGTTCAATTGTGAACGGTTTTTAAATGCTACGACCTAATGTCACAAGACGATCAGCTCTCAGACCCTAAGAAGTACGAAATATTACGATACTCAACTGCGACATATATGGAATTATCATTTTTTATTTTAAATGCAAAATGATCCAGTACATATTACGATACCAGTCTATATTAGATTATCAATACACTAGTCACAACCACGTCTGTCGGTGTGGTGAAATGTCCCGAAAGTGTGGACGCACCTTAACATAACATAAGCTCTCGCCTGTAACCCCGAAGGCTTAGACAGAGGTGCTACTATTACAGTCATTGTTGAAAAAATCAAATTCATATTGTGGTTTTTATCTGGGATTTGAATCCAGGAGGGACCTTTCTTATTTTCGCCCTAAAGACGCTACCGCTAGAAAAATGAGCTGATTCGCAGTCAAACAAAAACACTATAGCCATTCTCCTAATACAAGCGCTAATATTATAATATTAAATGTTTAATTAACTTAGCTCTACACTTGTACGTAAAATTATCTACGCTCCAAATTTATCTTTTGTATTAGAATACATAACAGTTAAAATTTGAATCAGTGCTTCGTATAGCATGTATTGTTGACCCAGTTGCCGTTGATTTATAGATACGAGGTATACTCGGTCATCCTCTTGCCTTTGTTTATGGTAGCGTACTTTTGCGGAAAAACTCTGAGTACTTGGGTTCGGATCCTTGGTTGGGTGATCACAAATTTGAGTTTTCGATTCAAAAATTACACTTGTTGCCCGGAAGTGTGTTGCCAATAATATCTTAGGTCCAAAGCTAACCTCACCTGCACATGAGTGCTGATTAACAGACGAGGCAATGGCGATTTTTTTTTATTGAATGACTAAATGAATAGACGAGCAAGGCGCTCGTCTGATGGTAAGCGCCACGCCTGCCCATAAACAGAAGCAACATCGCACAGAACTTTGAATTACAAAGCACTGCATGGCATTGAACCGCGCTCGTCACCCCGAGACATAAGATGTTAAGTTTCATAATGCCCAGTAGTTTCACTGGCTTCAATGTCCTTCAAACCGAAACACAACAGTGCTTAAACACTGTTGCTTGGAGGCAGAAATAGACAAAGCGGTGGTACCAACCGAGACGGCCTTTCGCATACGAGGGACCTACCACCATGTTACTTGGTTCCCGTTGCGGGTTGTGGTGGTCAGATGGCTGGTCACCCATAATACCACCATCAAATCATGATGGGAAGGCGGACCCATTAAGCCAGGATAACGCCAGGCAGATATAAAATACTAGTTTCGATTTTGTGCCCCATGTGGCACAAAATCGTGTGTGTGGTCACCTCTATCACATCATGGAACGGAAAGATCCTGGAACCGTATGTACACTAATTGCATGTCTACCTACCCATTTGCTGATACAAGCGTGAATCTATTTTACGTTTAATCTATCTTTCAGTCTTCTTACATTTTTGATATTCAACAATATTGGAATTTTGTCTTAATCATTACCCATGTCTCATATTATTAATGTCTCCATAATAAAATTCCAGACGAGACTGAAGTTTCTTCATTAAAATAGACCACGGCCTTTGCTTCTCTGGACCTTTATCGTCAATCAACTTCAATATAAACGTGGTAAATATAAATTACACAGTCCTAGGACTGAACAACAAAATATGACTATTTTTTGTATTGGTGACGAAAAGAACAGGCCTCTTCTGATGGTTAGCGTAACGCCTGCCCATAAACACCACACAGAACCCTGAATTATAACACTGAATTGGACTGGACTGCGCTCGTCACCCCAAGATGTGAGGTGTCAAGTCTCGTGATGCCCAGTAATTTCACTAACTTCAATATTTTTCCAATCGCAGCACAACAGTACTTACATATTGCTGTTCGATGACACAAATATACAAAGCGGTAGTACCAATCCAGACGCCCTCTAGCATACGACGGACCTTCTCAATCAAATATTTGGAACTAGATGTGCTCGGCATGCGTAGATTCTTTCTTTGTAATTGTTTACACTATCAATTATTTTTCACAAAAACCTATCCTGGTGTACACACCACAACTCAAGAAAGTTTGAAAGTAGAGAACGAACAAACGAAATACATTTTCGAATAATGATAAGATATTTATGCTTTTTTATCCGAGCACGGCAAAGTGCACTACACCTGATGGTAAGCGCATTGCAGTTCAAAAATCAGAACAGGGAAAAAGGACATCAAGGGGCCTGCAACAAGAGAGTCGGACGACCGATGCAGGCACAGGGATACAAGGATGTAACCCACCCTAACCAAACATCAAGTCATGTCGCAAGTTCCTCGGGAGAACTGGATATACACGGGCTGATCCTGGAACGCGATCCACAAAAGATGTGTGGGTCGCTAAGGCAGGTTTTAAAACCATGGTCGCTGGGCGGATATGATTATCCTACCACTAGCTATGCTGTATTTGTTTTTGCAATTTACAGTTCTTCTTTCGTTCCGTTGTATTCAATACCTAATGTTTCACAACGTTAGAAATCTAGCTTTTGTAATAGATAAACTCCATTAAGACTAACACTGCCTCGGTGGCACAGTTATATTGCGTACGCGATACAACTGCTGTGCTGAGGTCGCGGGTTTGATCCCCGGGTAAATGACATATTGGATTTTTCTATAACGAAATGCTCTGTATTACAGGTTGATACTGAATATTGTGTCCAGTATAGCCATAGGCATACCCCCTATCACATTGGACGGAGTTAAGATCGTCGAAATGTGGGTCTACCTACCCCTTCAGGAATTACAGGCGTGAATCAGTGCGATAAACTCCAATATAAATAATTCTAATTCGTATGAATCCGTATGAATTAGAATTATTGATTTATGAAGTTTGCAGACGGTACCGTCTGCGAACTTATAATTGATCTAGAAATATAATTAAACTAGCTTTTGCTCGCGGCTCCACCCGCGTGATCTGCTTTTTCCGGGATAAAAAGTAGCCTTTGTCCTATTCTGATGTATAAGCTATATTATTGTAAAGTTTCATTAAAATCCATTCAGTAGTTTTTACGTGAAAGAGTAACAAACATACATCCATCCATACTTACAAACTTTCGCGTTTATAATATTAGTAGGACTTAACCACAGTAAACTCAACAAAAGCTGGTCACACTCGCGGGTCCCTGCGATGTCAATTTTATTGGTTTTTCGGTTGCTACTTAGAATTTCAAATTTCCGCCGGACCAAATTTTAATTACGGCCTATGTCTTTAACTTTCGTCTTTAACATTCTGTAAATATTTAGTATCAAGCTACGCAATAAAGATTTTCAACTGAATTGTTACGTTCATTTTCATGTAGATTTTTTAACCGACAACATAACAGATGAGGGTCTGAATTCAACGCGCTTTTTTTGTACGGATAACCACATATTATTCTTCACTGAGAGATTTACAAGGTGGTAGGTCACTCGTTAGCGAGCGGCCGTCTGGGTTGGTACCACCGCTTCGTTTATTTCTGCCGCCAATCAACAGTGTATAAGCGCTGTTGTGTTTCGGTTTGAAGGACATTCAAGCTAGTGAAATTACTGATCGTTATGAGACTTAACATCTTATGTCTCGCAGTGACGAGCGCAGTTCAACGCCATGCAGTGCTTTGTAATTCAAAGTTCTGTGTGTTGTTGCTTCTGTCTATGACCAGGCGTAGCGCTTACCATCAGGCGAGTGCCTTGCTCGTCTCGTCATTCAATCAATTTAAAAAAATCAAGTAAAATAATGATGTTTTTTTTTTCATTCGAAAGGGTATTTATAGGGCTAAAAAGTCGTCCCGTACTAATTTCAAAAAAAAAAACAACTGCACTCCGGGAATGCCGGCAGAAGTGAAAACTTGAACATTAACGTTGTGCATTTTTGAATATTTTGGAATGGTTAGGGAATAATTTCGCACGAATCGCTTTATTATTCAGTGTAAAAAAAGTACTATCATTTATGTGGTTAAATACAATATTCATTTATTGCGCTATCGTACACAAAAATTACAATTTATATTACATAAAAAAATTAACACTTCGTCTTAAGAATTTTCGATTATGTCACGTGTCATGACGCGAGTTTAACATTGTATACCCATCTCATGAAAAGTGCTCAACGCCGCTAAAGAAGTTTACACTTCAAATAAAAAATTAGTGGTGTCGTGGGACACCAGGTAGGAACGAAGTTCCTTCGGCTAATGTAGAATCGACACAAATTGCAAAAAATCGTTTTTATGTCAATTTTATGTAGGTTTTCTTGATTTTTCTATTAAATTTTGCTGATTAGTTTTTATTTAAGTACAAGAAAGTATTTAGGAAATTCAGTATTTTAGGAAATAATAAATTACTTAAAATAAAAAAACATCGTAATTCAAATTATCAACTAAAATAACAAAATATGTCTCTTTATTTTTGTTTGACAACATAAAATTACATAGAAATAGAATAGAAAAATAGAAATAAAAACTTATTAATTTAGACTTAGACTGGCTACTAAACGGTGGACGGCCGTGTTCTAAATGTAATAAAAAATTCAAATTCAAATTTCAAACCGCGTCTACATTTCCAAATGTCATAAGTTTCACACCCATCTGTTTTATTAACGGAATTTCGACTTTAACTTTGTGTGCTAGATATCAAACTGGTTATGCGACTGTCACGCCTGCGCACGTCTCATTTAACGCTTTTATTCCACGCATTTTTTCCACGCATTTTTCTTACGGTTTTACTATCACATTTTTTTCAGTTCGGTCACGCAGCGAAATCCCTATCCCCTCCAAGCCTGCCGTAAGGAACTTCGTTCCAAAAACATCCGTCGATAAGGAGGTCAAAGATGAAGGACTAAAACTTTCTTAATGCTGCAGTAATTTGATTCTAAAATAATAACCGTCTTCTAGTCTCTCGCGATCCTTAATATTCCCTTTAAAACCTCTTTTATCAAAACGCTCCATAGTCTACAGGATTATTTCAGACAATTTATAATATGGTGTGACACTAGTCATTTATTAGATTTAACAAAATCGTAGTCTCCTCAAATACGTGTTGAAAAGGGTCGGCATTGATATTTTATTTAACTACACTCCTTGCGGGACCTGACGGTGGCGAGAACGTGCGTTTTTTAACGTCCCACGAATTTCACATGAACATATTTGCTTGTATAGCAATCTGCAAGAATAAAAAAAAATAACAGCCCATTATTTACTGTCGCAGTGCCTTAGTCTACCATGCTGGCCTAATGCGGGTTTGTAGTCCTCACACCCCTTCGGAATTTTCGATATATAGGTTTTCTACCGATAATTAAATAATTAAAGCGGGCGAAAATTAACAATGGATACACATATAACTTTAAAATATTAGAGGTTATACTATAAGAGATTCGACCCCCAACATCTGTATCGGCAGTTCGTTCCACTTACCGTTAGGCTACCGCCGCTTCACTATCTTTACATAGTATAAAATAAAGTCACTTCCGATGTCTGCTCGCTTAGATCTTTTAAACCTCTAAACGGATTTTAATGCAGTTTTCAGCAATAGATAGAGTGATTCATAAGGAAGGTTTATATGTATATCACGCTATGACCCATGGAAGCAGAACAGTAATATGCAGGTGAAACCGCGAGGGACAGCTAGTTATATATAAAGTATACAATTCTAAATTCAAATCTTTGCGACAATCTAACGAAGTGTTTCAAAATAATGTTGAAACTGAGAGTACACTCAGAAAGACCATTTGGGAGAATAGCAGTTACGCTGATCTCTAATGTCGTTAAGGTGTAATAAAAGGAATTCTATATGGTGCGTAAAACAATTACCTTGAGTGGGATGACGTGTAATATAGAAAAGAGCACGTTTATAGCACCTTTAATAATAATTAAGTAATACGTAACAGATTAAATATATTACAAGAACATTTTCGTTCCGATACAGGAATCAAACTCCATATCTGCAGCCAAGTAACAATGTGTTTGTTTTTATATAGCATAGGCCGGCAAACGACCAAGTGGGTCACCTCATGGTAAGTAAGATCCATCGCCCATGTATGCCCACCACCAGAAGAATCATGGGCGCGTTGCTGAACTTAAAGGAAAGGGATAATTAGGGATTGGGAAGGCGAGGGGATTTGGGCTTCCGGATATCTCACTCACCGTACGTAAACGCAGCAGCAAGCCGCTACTTTACGTCGGTTTTCTGTGAGACAGTGGTAACGACCCGGTCGAGCCAGCCAATTCATGCTGTAGACAAAACTGTCTATAGCGTGGCTCTACCACTCAATTATATATATCATATCACTACGGAGGTATAAACGAACTAACTAACTAGCTCCGAATAACTTAAATGCCTCCAAAAACTGCAGAATTTTAACAAACTATCTGCAATGCAGGCCATTTAACGAGTAACAAGCAACAGCTGACCTTTTCAAATCACTAATACCTCCAGCTAAATCCAAATGAATGCAGCTAATGACCACGAATGGGAAACATTGCTATTAAGCGGGTTATCGACGTTCAAGCTATTTCAAATACCGGTGTTTTAAAACCGACGAATGTTTTTTTTTATTTGATTGAATGTCGAGATGAGCAAGGCGCTCGCCTGATGGTAAGCGTCACGCCTGGCCATAAACAGAAGCAACATAACTTTGAATTACAAAGCACTGCATGGCACTGAACTGCGCTCGTCACCCCGAGACACAAGAAGTCTCATAATGCCCAGTAATTTCACTGGCTTCGATGCGCTTCAAACCGAAACACAACAGTGCTTAAACGCTGTTGCTTGGCGGCAGAAATAGACAAGGCGGTGGTACCCAGACTTCCTGTCGCATACGAGGGACCTACCACCTTGTGAAACACCTTTTATTCACGTTGACTGTTGCTAATCGACTGGCAAGCTAAGCAGTTGAAAATTTACAATAAAAATTGGAATAGATACATAAGCCCACGCCTTTTTCGCGACGGGGTAGATAGAAATGTATTTCGTGCACCCACGTTCCTCAAATCTTATTTCAGTTCTAGAGCTATTCTATGTGCTGGTGGTAGGATATTCATATCCGCCCAGATAGCGACCACCGTACACATGTTTTTAAAACCTGCCATAATAACCCACACACCCTACGTGTGGATCGCGGTCCAGGATCGGCCAGTGTGTATCTACCAAGGCTTGCGACGTGACTTACGTATACTTGTATCACTGTACCTGCATCGATCATCCGCCTGTCGTGTCGCAGGCCCCTTAGTGTTTGTCGATGGTCGCTGGGTTTTTAGACTGGTCTGTGCTTACCACCAGTTGCAGTACAGTCACGTTGCCGTGCTCGAATAAAAAAGCCACCAATTTACTGCTTGAGATCAGAATCATAGAAATGCTAACTTACTGCACACATAAATTCGAAGTCAAAATCGAACAAACCATTTCATATTTCAATGCCTTCGGGCTAACTTCTGAACTTATATATTGTTCCGAGAAATGTATGATTATTCAACCTTGATTCGGTACGGTTTACTACCAGAATAATGGTTACGTATATGATGGTTGGGTAACATATAGAAATAAAATAGTATAATATACAGATGATGCAGCGATAGCTCAGCGGGGAGTGGTATGGACTGTCGAGACGAAAGTCACAGGTTCGAAACCAGCCCCAAGAGTATACACCACTGACTTTTCTAAGTTACGTGTATATTAATTGTTAATTATCGCTTGCTTTAACGGTGAAGGAAACATCATGTGGAAACCTACATACCTGAGAACTCGATAATATTTATCGAAGGTATGTGAAGTCTGCCAACCCGCATTAGGCAAGCGTGGTGGACTATGGCCTAATCCCTCTGGGGATCGAACCCGCGGTCTATCTTTTCACAGCCGACTACTCGCCCGCTGCACCACGAACGCATAATTTATTAGTACATCAAACAGCAAATATCTTATCATCAATCCAGAGACTAGGGTACCTATAGAGATGGAAATTAACTCGCACACAGCATTTGCTATGATTTTGCATCACAAACATAAGGTAGGGAGTCATGTCTACGCATTTATTTGCAGAATGTGCCCGTACCATCGCGCATCGACATTTCAGCAACTGGAATGAATTATCTTGTGAGTATAGGTAATATAATATGGAAATTCAGGACTATACTATTGGAATTCGAACATAAAATGAAATTGACTCCTAAACAATAATCGTGGCGTGTTTGCTGTTTTCCCTTGAGGAAATTCTTATTTTACGTTGTACTTTTTTTTATTACTAATGTAATGATGAAACGACAAGGTTGTTATCCTGATGTTAAGCATTATACCTGCCTATAACCAGAATCTGCGCCAATCAAAACTTCGAATTATGAAATACCTACTGAATACGAAACGTGATTAATAGAAAGGGTAAAAAGGGACAAACTTGGCTAGTTTTTTTTACACATATCAACTCCTTTCTTTCTGCTTGGCGATATCGCAGTTTATTGCCAGGGTCCGCCTTTCCATCATGATTGTATGGTAGTGTTGGTATAATGTGGGGCGACCCTCTATCTGACACTCACAACCCGCAACGGGACCATTTATTTTTTTTTATTTGAGGAGAAAGCTGTTTATTGCTACCGCCCGCCCCACCGGGGGAAGGTGGAACGGTTATGTGGGGTTCTAACGGCCTTACGACCCAGCGAACCGCCCGGGAGAGATGGAAAACATCCGGGCGAACGCTGCGCCGAGTCCCTAACACTATTTACACCCTATGCCAGTAACTACCAACCAAAAGCCCGCGGTGGCCTTCTTCGGTGCACATGGAGCGGTCCCGGGGTCTCCTTGGAAAAGCCAAGGATTGCTGCCGGAACCGCCCCTGCGCGGTGCCGCCTAGCGGCCCGTCTCCAACTAGGGGGGCTCAGAAGCCCCCGCACACCGAAGGACGACCTCGGCGTCAACGGCAGCAACGAGGCCGACCACCCGTGCTGCCGTCCATCTCGGGGTCGCACGTACATAGGTACTAATTGGGCGCTACGACTGCCCCCGCTGTGCGCCCGCGACCCCCGATGGCCCCTATTAGTCGCCTCTTACGACAGGCAGAGGATACCGTGGTGGAATTCTCCAGACGCCCCCATTCCACAGGGCGGGACCCGCAACGGGACCAACCGCAACTCTACTGATGTCAACTTAACTATTATTAACTTCAATGTTATCGACTAAAACATAATATCTCACTCACCGTACGAAACGCAGAAGCACGCTAACTTACGTCGGTCTTCTATGAGACAGTTGTAACGCCCCGGTTGAGCCGGCCCATTCATGCTATAAATAAAACTGTCTACAGTATGTCTGTCTACCGGGGGACATGTTTTTTTGTTTTTTTAATTGTTTTTATTTTTATTTGTTTGTGTATTTTTTTTAGGTTTATTTTATGTTCTTATTTTATACTACTGAGTAACTACTTTACTGCCATCTTGTTCATAAACAATGGCCAAATGAAGTTTCTTTCTTTCTTTCTACCGCTCAGATATCTAAATGTCAAATTGCAGGCTTGCAGACGAGAGTTTTCTGTTATATACTCGTCTTCGACTCACACCATGTTAGTGGTTCTTGTAAATGTATGCCCATATAATGGTTGTTTGCGCAGACAGCAGATGTATTTTCGTTCAAGCGTGTAAGTCTTACTGTACGAAGGAAATCAATCAAGCATTGTGGTGATGTTTGCTTATCTGTGTTTAAGGCCGCCCGCATACTTTCAGTTTGCGTAATCAGAAAAGATCAATCGCGTTATTGGTGTAGTGGCAGCGTACTGAACCTGGCAAAATCATGGGTCACGATAATAATCCCAGATCACGTAAACAAATTGTGTTTGAATTTTTGATACGAAAAGTCAGACATTAGTTGCACGGCATTGGAAATTTTACCCGGGCTGACCTTTTTAATAACGTATTCTTCTTCCACCTGCCCTTATCCCATTCGCAGTAGAATTGCCGCTACATGTTTTTCAACACATGTTAAAAGATTTGGCTTGTAGTTATTGCCTGACATCAGCCCCTCATTTCTTACAGTAATTTAATGATCGAAATTAAATCTCGATACAATGTACAATCAATATAATTTTAATTAAAACACAAGCAATATATATAGCAAGCGCTGCACAAGAAAAGTATAAGCATCCCCTGCATTTTAACTGATCGTTTGCAATCCGCCTTAGAGGATATTTACGCTCAGATATCTCGCACACATCGTATTCCTGAAATTGGGATCTTTAAGAAGTGCCTTTCAAATTGCTTCCACGAGAGCGAGCAGTGACGGTTGATCATGGACGAGTGACCGCTGCATTTGTTTCGTTCATGGATTCAATGGGCCAAAGTGACGTATTGAAAAGTTAATATGTTAAAATTGACAATTTAGTACAATAAGTACGATGATATAAATTATGCGCATCGAATTTGTTTTTAAGGAATGAGAAAACCTTACATCTTACTATCTCGTTTTTCAAATCACATATAAATGCAGCACTAAAGGACCAAAATTATATATAATAGAATCGAATATTTAAGGAGAGACTCCACCATAATTCTTGAAGGAAAAGATTTCTTACTGCAATATATCGTATAATTAATATTATTCAACTACACTTTTTTTATCCAAGCATGGCAAAGACTGATGTTGACACCTGATGACTGATATTAAGCGCAGTCCAAAAAAACGACAATGAGTTTGTAGGTGGTCACCAGAGTCTAGCCGGATTGTATAAATTCTTCTTCCCTCTTTGGAGAGAGAAGAAGCAAATCGAGGGGCCTGCCACAGGACAGGCGGATTATCGATGCAAGCACAGCAGAAATGCAATTTCATTTGAGTGGTTTGTCGCCGATTATAAGATCAGATATATAAAATAATGGTATATTAAATAAAATGAGACTGCACTAAATGAATCATAATTCATTATTTAATCAGTTACTTATCGATTACATAGATCGATTAAACTGTAATCTCGTCATATTCGTTATCAATATTTATCGAATTTATCGCTTTAACGAACTAACTAAACAATATCATCTGTCACATTTCGGGAAAATCCAATGTTTTGCACGTAGTTACCTAATTCAAAAGGTTTTCGACGAAGTTGCAAATAACTGTCTATTTCAATTCTTGAGCGCTCGGAATCTTTTATGAATTATTCATTGGATTACGACCAAATTAGGAAAATATCACTTTGAGCTGCATTGGATTCGTTTCAAAGGGTAAAATGGTCCCAATTGTGAGATAAATTTCGTCCTGTTATGAGCCAGGGAGATGATTACGATCCTCTCAATAGATGAAATTCATCCTATTTGAATTTAAGATATATTTATATATTTTATTTATGATTATTAACTGCCACACTCATACACGTTATTTAAATTTAAATTAGGATATTTAATCATAACTTTAATCAACAAGTTATTTTCCCAACGTCTATTGTTGAAAGAATTATATAAATTAAGTCTTAAATACGTAAGTTAGAAGTCTTCCAGTCCAAATGACATGGTGCATGTTACAAGGTGGTAGGTCCCTCGTATGCGAAAGGCCGTCTGGGTTGGTACCACCGCTTTGTCTATTTCTGCCGCCAAGCAAGTATGTAAGCACTGTTGTGTTGCGGTTTGAAGGACATTGAAGCCAGTGAAATTACTGGGCATTATGAGACTTAACATCTTATGTCTCGGGGTGACGAGCGCATTTCAGTGCCATGCAGTGCTTTGTAATTAAAAGTTCGGTGTGGTGTTGCTTCTGTTTATGAGCAGGCGTAACGCTTACCATCAAGCGAGCGCCTCGCTCGACTCGTCATTCAATTAAATAAAAAAAATAATAGCCTCTTAAAGCTAAAATACAATACAAATAAATAAGACACCCATCCACATCAGCGTAACAAGTACGTGTAACAGCTACGCGTCACGGTGCGGTGAAATGTCACTGTAATGAGGAAGTTTATTTATTTACGTACTTAAATATGTTAAATCTGGCGTCATTATCTTGAAATTGTAACACAGCAGTGCTTAAACACTGCTGCTTGGCGACAATAGACAAAGCAGAGGTACTGACCTTGGCAAATTCTCACGTAGAAGAGACCGAACACATAGAGTACTAACTCCGAGAAAAACCTTGAGTAAACTTCTTTATTTCTCTAATGTAAGATTACGTAACGGATCAATAACAATTAATTAGGTACTGAAGCCAGTAAAATTATCATCCTTCACTCAAGAAAATTCGCTAGGCTCGGAATAATAAATAAACCACACAAATACCGAGAGTTTTGAATTCTGCCTTAATTTTACCTTGAATATGGAGAAAACCAATCTTTATTGTTTATGAATCAGCAACATTAATGACAATATTTGTGGATCACAGAAACATTTGTCTCGGTGCGTGGATCGAACCCGCGGCCTCTCGCTTCACAGCCGGCTACTCACCCGCTGCGCCACGGAGGCTGTCTAATGTAGAATGATGTATGTAGAATGCTTTTATTTTTATTATTTGAACCCAGAATCTCTTTAGTCTCAGCAAATTACGTTACCATAAGACCAATGACGCGATCTGAAACAGACATAAATGTAAGTAAATACCCCGGTCACTGAACTTACGAAATCGTATTTATTCAAGTACGTTTAACGTTCGGTGTGCTGTCGTAAATTGTACCTCCCACTGGGGCAGTAAACAGCGCTGTAAAACTTGTCCACTCGTTTGAACGTGATATTCTTACGAATATAAGTTTGTTGCTCACAAGTATGAGATCTTTATGCTTGCTTTAAAAGTATACCAACTCGATTTATGTCAGTCGTTTCATTTAAAATTTCTGTTCTGTGGTTGGGGAAACGAAGTGAATATTCTACACTTGATGGTAATTACAACGCAGTCCAAATTAAATGTCAACCATCGAAACAATGCGTTCCTCGACGTATACTAGACCAGCCTTACTGCAAGATTTTCATGTGTGATTAATAGTACACAAAAAATGTTTAAGTTTACTAAGAGTAATCTAGACAAACTGGAACATGTTTTATCGCATAGGCCGTCAAACAAGCCAGGTTGTAGCTTGCTCGGTTGACGGCTGGCAAGAATGCTAGAAAAATTATGAATGCGAGGCCGACATTAAAGGCCCTTTCCTATAAGGAATAATTACGGGATTTGGAAGGGGCGATTGGTGAGGGCCTGCTATCTCACTCACCATGTGTAATATCACAGCAAGCCGCTACTTCGTGTCGGTCTTCTATGAGACAGTAGTAACCATTCGGTCGATCAGTCCATTCCTGTTTTAGACAGCACTATCTTCAACGTGATGATTTTATTATATATTTTACTGTATTTTTTATTTTTTTATATAATTTACGTGCCGTTTCGATAATGCCTATGGTCCATATCGACGACCGAATATATTACGATTCTGGACTATTCCATAATAAAAATATGGAATAAATAATAATAAGAGATAAATAAATAGATTTATTATAATTGCCGAGTGTATTTTGATGATGCTATGTATGTATGTATACATTAGTTGATACTGATTTTTATATATAAGTTTCTTTTACTTTTGTACTGACTTGTCATAAGCGCTATTTCAATTGCCTACATGATTAATAAACTATTTCATTTCATTTCATTATTACACAACTAACCAACGTTTATTCGCCGCTCAAAATTCTCCGCGTAAAATAAACATTTTAGTTTCTACTTCAACAAGTTTAATCCCCGAACTGCGTGATCGCAGACAGTCATCTCTCGGGAGTAACCTTGTCGCCAGTTAACAGGAAAATTGAAAGCGGTTTTACAGCCACGCGTAAATGTATCAAAAGTTTCGTTTATCTAATACATAGACTCACGTCTGTTTCCCATAGGGATAAGCAGATAATGGATTTCCACATGCTACGATCGTTACATACTTCTATGGCCTCCTTCACGTACCTTTCTTTTAGGTAAAGTACTTATATAACACTAGTCTTATATAAGTATTTTGATGCTAGCACAACCCAGTCACGATAAGGTATATGTTAAATTATATTGTAGTAAACTATTCATACAGTATGCGTCATCTATTGGATACTTACTCAATCCAGCCGATAAATTACTTTACTCCGCCATCTGTTAGAATCTTATGGAACTTACAAATAATTATGACTCTTTGTCATATAATAAACAAATAATTTGCAATAAAAATCGTTTCGACTATAAATGGAGATATTAACTATCCTATCTCTCAAGTTGGATCAAACAAACACAGTTTGCAAAATTTGATTAAAATCAGTTCAGTAGTTTAGGAGTTCATCGCGGACAAACAACGTGACACGAAATCTTTCTATGTATTCAACATCTTCTCTGTTTCTTTAAAGATTAAATTCTTAGTTATTTTTATAGCAGAGACCGGAAAATGAGCCAACGATCTCTGCCACCCATTCTGTGGCCAACCTTAAAGGATAGGAAAGGTATTGGGATAGAGGATTCTAACCTCCGAATATCTCACTGCTCAATCTACGGTTAAGCCATCAAATTGCCCATTTGCTGGTTTTCCTTTATAAAAAATAGAAAATGTTTTTATGCTCCGAAAATGTTTGTTGCAGGTATGACTGTTCTGACTAAAGCTCGTAGTTAGTTCCCACGGGATCAGGAATGCAACTAGCTTCGTAAAACTGTACAGCGTTCATAACAAGTCGAGACAAGTTTGTGGCATAAATTATTCGGCATCCAACACGCTGTGTTATGGAGACTGCACGCTACCTACTGGCGGATAGCCAACCGCTTAGTTCAAAAAATAGTAAAATATACTAAGCTCTATCTGGTTTTAAAGAAAAAATCGACTAAAATTTTATGTAGTGTAGTTAGATTCATATGCCTTCTCCTTCCTTCCTTCCACCTGCCCCTATCCCACTCGTAGTAAGGTCGACACAACATGCTTTTTAACTCTTTGGCAGAAATATTTGGCTTATAGATTTTATGACCTATAAAAGCTACACCTGTCTTGCCTGCCTGACGTCAACCCCTCTGGGGAAAACACCCAGACCAGAAACGAATATATTTCACATATATTTGTTCACACAAACATTTTGTCTCGGTGCGGGAATCAAACCTGCGGCCTCACGCCTCAAAACCACTCGCTTCAAAGCTACGCGCCCACTACACCACGGAGGCTGTCACATTTTGAAGTACGCAAGCGAGACAAAAGATCACGACGCGTAATCGTTTTCGTAGAATTGTATAAAGCGGATAATTATGTCGCTGTCGTATGATTCGCATCACGCGCGGTCACTCTGTCTCGGTCGCGTTCTTCAAAACGTGCCTTTATGGTGCTTTGTATGGCGCAGCTAATCAACGCGTGATAGCGCGAGCCATGGACAAAGCACTGCCTACTTTGTGTTGAAATTTTCTTCAGAGAACGTTGATTGCGATTTGTTTTTTTTAAATAGATGACAATTAAAATTAGAAACTTTCGAATTTTTCATTAGTATTCCATAATTGTTGCTTTTTCTTTAAATATTTTATAATTTTAGAATGTCACCGACGTCGTCTATTGTTTTGTTAAAAACTCATCTGAATTTGGTGAGGTTATCTGGCAAGCTATTAAAACGCGTCAACCAAGCTGAATGAAAACAAACACGCAGACTTGGTCGTCGCAGAGTTATCATACTGTGATGGAGGATGCAACAATAAAGTTTCGAATTAAACTCGTACTGCGGGTAATATGTTATATATTCGGAGACCGCCACTCCTTACCAATCCTTTAATCATTCCTTTCTGTTAATGTCAGTAATACATCCATAATTATTCAGGAATGTGGATCTTCATGAGCGGTGGAGATCACTTACCATCACGTAACCCACTTGCCTGTTCGCTTGGCTCTGCTTTTAGTAAGAAACATTGTAACGTTTCATCCGTGGATCGGCTCGCGCTATCACGTATCGTTTAAATGGACCATTACATACCGTGATATTGTGGTTCTAAAATCAGACATCGATTTATGCTATATTTATCGCCCTTGTTACGTTTGCACACGTGCCATAATTTCACTTTACACATGCCAAGGTAAATCGGGAAACAGCCAGTGTTTGCTATGCATATGTTTGTGCATGTTTGCATGTCTACCGACCAATAGATAAATACCTTATACTAAAGATGTGTATAAAAATAAATCAAAATACTCTTGCTCACACACCCGTTTCTGTAACTCCTACAAGCAAGAATCGACAATAACACACATTTTGACATTTTTGACAGCCTCTGTGGCGCAGTTGGCGAGTAGCCGACTGTGAAACGTTAAGCCGCGGGTTCGATCCCCGCACCGAGACAAATGTTTGTCTGATCCACAAATATTTGTTTCGGGTCTGGGTGTTGTGAGACCGAAAGTCTCTCGTAGTTCCTGATACCCACGACACTAGACTCGTATCTTACTGTGGGGTCAGGGCTATGTGTGTGACTGATGGGTGTCATTTATTTATTTTTCGACATCGAGCAACGAAGGTTAACGAGACTCATAAAATGCGAAACTACCTTTATTTGGAAAAATTATCAAATAGAACGAATGACATTTGGAAATATAAACTTTATAACCCAAGATTAGTTTCTGATCGGTAATCTTTATCCATCGCAGCCTCTCTTCTCATGGCATTTCCTTATGTTCTTATAAAAGGGTTACAAGAATGCGCAAACATTAATTATTCGCCTTTATGTATGGCTTCTAGCGCTTATCCGTCTCTCGCAGAGACCTGTCGTATGACACAAAGCTTGCCAGTGTTGCCAGTCTCAGAGTGAAAAATAACACCCACTTTGTTTAACAGAAAATGACAAATGGGTAGATGTAACGACAAAAGAACAGATCTTGAGTGCATACGTCTTGAAACGTGCGCAAACACAAACGTTCTTTATAATATTAAGTATCAGCGATGCTTTTTTTTTTATAGCATAGGCCGGCAAACGATCAAGTGGGTCACCTGATGGTAAGTGGTCTCCACCGCCCATGTACGCCCACAACCAGAAGAATCATGGGCGCGTTGCCGATCTTAAAGGGAAGGGATAATTAGGGATTGGGAAGGGGAGGGGATTTGGGCTTCCGGATATCTCACTCACCGTACGAAACGCAGCAGCAAGCCGCTACTTTACGTCGGTTCTCTGTGAGACAGTGGTTACGACCCGGTGCAACCAGCCCATTCATGCTGTAGACAAAGCAGTCAGTTTTTTTATTCTGACAGAGAACCTGTAGAGAAGTAGAGAACTTGTAGGTCTAGTACCACTAGCGGAAACTATAAATAAATATAATTGGTAATTTTAATATTAAAGTAGTTTTAGAGCGTTTCTTTGATTTTTTTACACTTTGTCAATAGTAATATTATATGAATTCGTAAATCAAAAACAGCAAACGAATTTGTAGCTTCTACTAGACCTATTGATGATAAATGATCACCAATGGAATTAAATTAAATTGTTTATTTATCATGTAGGCAATTAAAATAGCGCTTGTGACAAGTCAGTACAAAAATAAAAGAAACTTATGTATAGAAATCAATATCTACTAATGTATATATAGCGTCATCAAAATAAAGGAGGCAATAACACTAAATCTATTTATTTATCTATTGTTATACTCTTAATGCTAATGGAATCATGGCGCTAATACAAATAATAATTTTTCAGAACCACAGCTATAGTTTCAATGTTTTTAAAGAAAAGTGTCTAGTTTTATTCAATTTCAAAATATTACACCTAAGGAAGAAGATTAGTAGATGGAGGTAAGTAAAACACAGATTAACAAACAATAAAGCTATACCAATGTTCATGACCGACATGAATTCTACAGTATCTTTCGCCAGACATTTCGTAATTAATGGGTCTCTGAAATATGCTTTGAGAGCAACCTCAATGTAAATAGAATAATTACAAGCTTATAGTAAACGGCTACACTTGTAACATTTCGACGCACCGAGATTCCGACTGTGTTATGTACTCGTAAAGATGACATAAATGTGGACGGTGCCAAAATCTTCAGCCTAATATTACGAAGCGATCTATACTGACACTTCATTGAAACTATCGAACATTTTGCTATGTCACGTATTTCGCATATAGGCAGTACGTGAGATAGCCACAAACTTTCAATGCATCGAAATGTCATAAATGTGGACGCAATTTAAAATACTTTAAGAAGTTTTTTAAAGAAATCACTAAGTTTAGGAATCATTGGTATACGCATTTAATCACCGCAAGTTAAGTTATACAGTATTAATAAAAATATACGATTATTTGGCACGCTGTCTTAGATATGTAATATTCCATCGTCTTTAGTATAGTGTAATTCTTGGCAATGGATTTAGTGTGACCTATTTAATGCCCACTCACGCCTGATTTGAACCCATTGCAATAAAATACATGCTTATATAAATAATGCACAGTATTTGAATGCCAAGAGTGAAGGAGGCCAAGGATTTTTTTAATATTCAAAATAGGCTTGCCTTTTGCCACTATCTCGCCTGATGGTGACGAGAGATGAGCGACGATGAGGCCTAAGATCAAGCACGCTTGTATATTTGTGTGATGAGAAATATGTGTGCGTTTATAGTTGTGTATGTTAGTGCATGGCATCATAGCGATGTGAAACGAGCCCATTTGAATACAGTACTGGTCTTTTTTATTTGAAAGCTGGGTTAAGCCAGCTCTTGGCTAACCAAGATGATTTTTAGCCATGTTTGAAAAAAATATGATCAACCATTTAAAACTTACTTATCATCCAGTGATGATCCAGTGATGATGCGAGTCTGTTGCCTTACATGGTAACAGACTCGCTGAATTGAGAAGCTTTTTTAAAGTCGGTTAGAAATACTGAAGCACCATAACGTGAACTTTGCGGTAGAGCGTTTTTAAAGTTGTTTTTTTTACGATAATAATTATATTATGAAAAAATATTATTCAATAAGATCGTAGGTCCCACGAATGCAAGAAGGTGTCTGGGTTGCCACCAGTGCTCCGTCTATTTCAGCTATCCAGCAGCAGTGTGTAAGCACTGTTTTGGTACGATTTGAAGGACAATGAAGCTAGTGAAATGGACATTGTGATACTTAACGCCTTATGGCTCGGGATGACTAGCGTAATCCGATGTCATGATGTTGTTTGTAATTCAAAGTTCTGTGCGATGTGGCTTACCATCAGGCGAGCGATCTGCTCGTATTAAAAAAAAAGATTAAAATAATAGAGCTTTTAAAAGTATGACATTCAGACATATTGACAAGTTGGGAAGGTAGTAAGCTAAAAATAGCCGTATCTGGGCGTATATGAAAAATCCATCACTGGCAACGTTTACTAGCTCTGAATAGTCGTTGATGGACTGTTCCGTGGAAGTGCGACAAACAAAAATGTAAAAACGTCGAACTCAAGAGTACATATTACTTTTCATCTCTATGGGTTCAAACGAGCGTTTTTAAACTCGGATAAAAAGTGGTGTTTTAAATTTTTACCTCTTTGTGTGTTCGTGTTAGCGTCCCAATTTATTGGTCTGAATGGCGAGACGAGCAAGTCGCTCGCCGGGTGGTAAGCACTACTCCTACCCATAAACAGACTCAAGACAAATTTGAATTACAAAGCAATGCATGGCACTGGGCTGCGATCGTCACCCCGATACATAAAATAAATTAAATTAAGTACAGCCAACAGTCACACACATAGATCTGACTTCACAGTAAGATACGGGTCTTGTGTCGTAGGTATTAGGAACTACGGGAGACTTTCAGTCTTACAACACACAACAAAAGTTACGAAGTCTCATAATACGCAATAATTTTACTGGATTAAATTTCCATCAAACCATAATACAATAGTGCTTACACACTTTTGCCTGGTGGCAGAAATAGACGAAGCAGTGATATCAACCCAGATGGTGTCTCTCATGCGAGCGATCTACAACCTAGTACCTAATCCCTCTACGAGTCCCGATCCTGTACTATTGTTAGTCAATTCTTATGAATACTTATATATATTTTATCCCTCAACTCCTCCTTAGTCTAACTTAACATTTCCAAGTCGCGTCAGGGACACAAAGGTGCACAGCTCATCAAGCATACAGGTGGAATATAAATATTCTTAAAATAATAAGTTTGCAAAAACGCAGCGTCAAAACGCCGGTGTGCATCGTCTGCTAGCGTCATTCTCATCAATCATACAACACAGATGCGATGAGTCAGCGTTCCACGGATATTTTCCGTCCGTCTGTCATGTATTGTGAACGTGAACTTTGGCCTGGAAACGAACCTGCGCCCGTGAGCTCGAGCTTCCATTAATTATGTTTTATTCATCCACTATCATAATTAATAATGTTTAAGCTTTTATTATTCATGATATGCGGATTTTTTTATTGTATTGTATTGTGTTCATTTTTACTTTGGCCACTGAATACCCATTAAGGTTGGAGCAATGATTACTTCTAAGGTCACTCTCCCCGTCCTACCGTTTTAAGTATCCTCACGCCCGCACCACGTAACACCGCGATATGCCATCAAATTGACAGCAAAATCAATAAAGATCGTCCATTTCTAATCGACGTGCGTTACTTATTCTGTCTATTTATTTGTCCTGACCCCACAGTAGGTTAATGTACCTGTAGCGGGTATCAAGAACTACGAGGGACTTGCGGTCCCAAAACACCCAGACCCAAAAAATAATTTTGGATCGCACAATCATTTGTCTCGATGCGGGCAACGAACCTACGACCGCCGCTTCGCAACCAGCTACTCGCCAACTGCGTCACGGAAGTTATCGAGAAATTTTTATTTATTTATTTATCATTATATTTGATTCACCAACAGTTGATACAGTAATTTGCTACCAAGTATAATGTACAGAATGATCATAAGTTACTGCTTACATTGTGAAATTAACTAAGGAAGCAGACACTATATTATTGACATTTACAACTTACAGTTATATTATATTAATGTCAGTATTAGTTAAAAATAATAATTTATTTATTTATAAATTTTACAGGTAAATCCCTAATACCGTAGAGTTGCCATTTTTAAATATGCTATGCTATATTAATTTAATTTAATCCGAAGATAGTCGAGGCGCACACCTTTAATCTTAGTATTGTTCTTTGTTTTTACAAAACAAATAAATACTTGCCTTGAACATCTAGACTTGGCATTTTTAAAATTGGAAACAGTAAGCTGCAGAATTGGAAACTAAGATTTTCCTTTTAAACTTTTCTACTTCCCTTTGCAACGGAACTGTTTAATAGATGGCTACAACTTCGAGCCGGTTGTAAAAAGCTAGCTTTACGGTTGCGAAATAAAAAATCTGGTACAATGTTTGTAGTTGAACTGAATTGGTTTAGTGTTTGCTCTTATTTCTATTAACTGCTACAATGTTTTACACACGGGCCTCTCAGAATATTTTTCGAAGTTGGTGAAACTTATTATTTTAATAAAAAAGTAAATCATCAAAAATATCCTGGCTTTTAGACTGGGATCAAGGGGCTAGCCTATGAAAGCATCATGGACGTTACAACGAAAATCAACTTCAATAATACTAATATTTTTAAATCTATATTCGTGTCTTTTTAAAAATAGCTACTACCGTGGTGACCTTTCATCGCTGAACTGACCATAAAGTTTGCATCTATAATAATTTATTATAGTGACATCTAGCGATATTTTTTTTAACTAAAACCTATTTATGAAATTTTTAAAAAAGCGCAATGATAAAAAGACTATTTTTTTTCCATCACTGGTATGGAATTGGTTCCCGTTTAAAGTGCGTTACAGTTAGTTGAGTTACGGGACAATATGATACATACCTATATCAAATGTTTCGAGCAGGGACCGAGTATCCCTATAAATTATGGTACCGGTATCGAATAATTTGGGTTATTTTTAAGATTTAGGTTACAATTTTAACAACAGTAACCAAAAAATGACTTTAATACACACAGAGGTACCTATTACCCGTACTGCCCGTCTTATGCCTACGACACGTGTAGAGGCAAGGTAGAGGTAATGATTAATTTAATCATTTTATAGTTAGAAAGATGTTAATGATATTGTACAGTTTCAAATTGTTCTTATTTAGATAAAACTATATACCTTACTTCGAGAGTCGCATAGTCCAGGGTCAGCCGGGGTATATTAATAACACAACAAAGTAAAATAATAATAATACTAGTCCTGTATTATATACGTCCCACTGCTGAGCACGGGCCTCCTCTACTGAATGATAGAGATTAAGCCTTAGTTCACCACCTTGGCCTAATGCGGGTTGACAGACTTCACATACCTTCGAGAAATCTTATCGAGTTCTCAGGTACGTAGGTTTCCTCACGATTTTTCCTTCACCATAACAAAGTATTTGAATTAAAAATAAACACACTTTTAAGACATTAATTTTATTTATTTATTTTGTTCTATGTTTTTTAAACGTTATTTCGATTAATTTACATAGAATATACATATTAATAACAATCAAATTCCAACACTGAGTATCAGGAAATAATAAAGTTTGTTGATAAATATAAATACATTGATATAATGATTTCTTACGTTTACGCGAATGTTACTTATTGAAATAAAACTAATTTAAACGGGTTTTATCGCGGTTTTTTATTAATTTTGATCCCGACGTTTCGAAGACTTTTCAGCCTTCGTGGTCACGGGGAGGACTCAGGTGTAGGTTGTCCAAAAATGTTAATGTTACAGTATCTACCTTCAATATACAATTATAAAATATAAAATATTTAGTTTTATTTCAATACATAGATATGTTCGATATTTAATTTTACTTCTATATACATTTTTATTTAAATAATCAGTAAGGCGACGACCCTAATTAAGCTCCATTCATATCTACAGACATCATAGCAGACACATAACAGCTCAGACATAAAAATAATATTCCATATATTAGGAACGCATTTTTTTAATCACAATTAAAGGCTTTTGGGAACGCATCTAGCGAACAAACACAGCCTGATAGCGGATGTCTATAATTCATAGTGTACATTGACAATTCCTTACCGTTCTGTATCTGTACATATTTGTATATATAAATGGTACTTAAAGGTCTCAATAATATATTTGTATCAGTGGTCATGGTTCAAACATCAAATCTATATACTCATATTATATTTTAATACAATAATACATTTCCGACACATAATAATATGAAAACATCGGAATAAACAGTACAATGATTAAACTTCTGCGCTTCAGCAATTTCCGTCTACTTCGGAAGTTTATACGAACTCTCATGAAGTAAACAATGTAATGCAAATATGTTACAACATTGGATTTTGTGCTTATTTCTTTTATATGTAATTTAGCAGGTTCGTTAGCCGATAAGCCGTACATTGTTTGGGTATTCGGTACCATTCGTAAAGGCTGAATATTCGCTGAAGCGCATATTTTAAATTGAAGTACTGTATTGGTCATTGTAACAAGCATTAGAGGATATTTTGTTAATACGGAAATTAAGGAATAGAACCTTTATATAACTTTTTATAATAACTATAAGTTTAACCAACGGTCGGTACAATCCACTTTGATTTCATCTGATCATAGACAAAGAATTTTTTTTATATACCGTAAACAAAATGGCTCATAAACTATAACGCAATATTGGCTCAGGTTCGATAAAGCCCGCTATTCACTTTCCAACCCGCTGGCTTCGTCTTATCCGACAATATGCAGCCTGCATATAACGCAAAAGAAAAACAAGGTGGGAGCTAAGTACCTACGCTGCACGGGCTTCCTGCCAAGCCGCATTGCGAGTAGACACTAAAATAATATTAGTTAATCACTTATGCCACCTGCAATAACTTACTGATTGTATTTTTAAGCAGCAGCCAATATATTTAACAAATTGCGTAATTTACATGGGATGTATGACTTTAATTTTCTATACAGGAAGAAGTTGCATTAGTCTTTTCCAATTATAAACGTAAAGAAGTCGAAAATAAATACAATTCATATTATAATCCGATGAAAATAAATTTTAAATTAAATTAGAAATACTACACAAAGTTAGCTGCAGTGTGTTGAAATATCGTAATTTTCCGTATTCACATTATCGTTCGTCCATTTAATTACTTTCGTTCCTCTTTGCGCGAAACGTACCACTACCGCTTAACACATTCATCTTACATACATAAGTTCACGCTTGTGTCCACAAATAGTTAGGCAGAGGTGCAACTAGTGCACCCACGTTTGGCCGAACTTATTTCCATCCCATGATTTTATAGGCGGCGAAACTATCGCCATAATGGGCCCAAATTCTGATCTCATCCTAGAGATCTCACCGGTTTCTAAGATTCTATACGATGCTGTCAGCGCAATGAGTATTCAACATATTACCGTTTGACATTCCATGATTAAATGTCTTTTTGCCGCGATAACATTATAAAAAAAAAGTGTGCATCTCGGGACGCTCGAAAGAAGTGATAACTTAAACTAATCTAAGTTGAACTATTTAATGCGCTGCGCTATGGGTTAAAGTGAGAGAGGAGGAGCCTACATACTGCTGCCGTATGCGTGATAGAAAGGGAAGCCAGACGGAGTGGCGCCGTAACGCGTTACGTTACGAAGCGGTTTACCCTCCAATAAGAAGTTATCACTTCAAAAACGCTTATGGTTAACTAATTAATTATTCCTTTTCAAAGAGATTATTTAACATTGCTAATATATCATACTGTCAATCTATACTAATAATAAAGCTGTAGAGTTTGATTGTTTGATTGTTTGTTTGAACGCGCTAATCTCAGGAACTACTGGTTCGAATTGAAAAATTCTTTTTGTGTTGGATAGTCCATTTATCGAGGAAGGCTTTAGGATATATAACATTACGCTGCGACCATTAGAAGCGAAGCATCAGTGAAAAATGTTGCAAAAACGGGGAAAATTATTCATATCTGAAGGCTTCCGTTGCTAAGCCACCCAAATAATATTATTTGAAGGCTTCCGTTGCTAAGCTACCCAAATCTATACTAATATTATAAAGCTGTAGAGTTTGATTGTTTGTTTGTTTGTTTGATCACGTGGGCGCAGCCGCGAGCAAAAGCTAGTATTATATATTAAAACTGGTATCGATGATTTTGTTGTGCGCCGGAATTTACCAACAAAACAATTCCTTATTTCTTAAATATATTTTTAATGAACTAGGGTCTTATATCTTAAAGGCGTTACAGAAAGGCAGACGTGAATTGAGGTAGTGGGTAAGGATGTTTATTATTGACTAGATTTAATTTGCGTGGTCGCCCAAGCTGTATAATATAATTATGTTTTCTTTATAAATCTGGAGACTTATAATAATTTACGGTCGGAAACTTTGAAGGCATTAGCCCTAGCTCAACGATAGACCGCAGATCGCAGCGACTATGTCGCCTGCTGTTATCTTTGAAAAAAAAAATATTGATATTTATAAAGTCTTTAGTAGGCAGTAGTATCGGTGAGGTTTGCAGCTACAGTTGAGCGACATTACTGCTGCAGTCCGCAGTCTGCGGTGGAGATCTTAAATAATATAAATCTGTTCATGCACATATGACAAAAAACACACAAAACGTGAAATTGTTACAATATCAATACATGTAAAACTATGAACCTTCGAACGTGAAATATAATTTTAAACTCCAAATTCGAATATCAAACATAACAATTAGAATTCATTTAAAAAATCAACTCTTTAACAAAAACATTATAGAATAAAATTGATTCTTATAAAAACATCTTATTTCTCATACAACAAAATTATTAACCTGTTAACAAGTAACAGTTATATAATGTACACAATTTCTTAATTACGGGTCGATACTACCTCAAAATGCTTCAAAGTCGTTCAGAATAAACTGTAGCAATCAATGTTTATAATGTTTACAATATAATACAGCCTAAAATTGAGGTTATAGACTATTAAGGTTTCATTACGAAAACATGATTCCTTGGAATTTTATCGATAGAAATAAATTAGAAAATCAAGAGAAAGTCAGGCCTAAAGTTACAACTAAATAGATGTCAACAAACGATCAATTATAAGAAATTGTAAGACTGCTAATGAACTAATCATGGCACGGTTGTCATGTACTTTGGATCTTCAAAATACATATTAGTTTTCCTCCAACTAAAAATTACCTAAATCATAGCGCTTACGCCAAACCAGTGTAAGAAGACCCGCCGCAGCACCCATCTATTGGTCCAGATCTGCCATCACTCACCGAATTAAGTTATTTGTGCGAACAGTTCAGACGTGGAAGTGATTCGGCACAATTCGAATTTCATCTGAAGTAGTATAGACTATTAATTAATTACATACGATCTAGTCTTAGACATAAATCAGTCAGCAAGTCGTTACTGAGTGATAATAATTTAAGACAAGTGTCCGCTCTAATAAATATAATAACACAAGTAAATAAATTTGATGAACTTAATAATTATTAAAATTGTTAACAACACTGTTGAAAGCAACGTACATTAAAATATTGTTCCATATAGAGTTCTGTATTTCCGTGTAGAATCTTCTTTCTGGCGTTATCCCGGCTTAATGCCGGGATCTGTGTAGATTAATTCTATTTATTAGTATTTATTATTTAATTCTAAACATAACTGGGGAACAGAAGATTAAAATGCTATTCCATTGTGAACATTTATTAGCGAATGATATTTTTGACTTTAAAAAAGTATATATAATTTAACTGATATTTTTGTTTATTATAAGGCATGTATAAAGTGTATGTTGTGTAGAATTTATAGGTATTATATTTCTCATTAATAAATTAGAACTAACAGCATGATCGAAAAATACGACATAATATGATATTTGGTAAAGAGATTTTTTTATATAATGGTTCCTTAAGTTTACACGAATATTACACATTGAAATAATACTAATTTAAACGGATTTCGTCACCGTTTATTTTAAATTTTGGCTCTGACCCGCCCGCTGATCACGAAGGATGAAAAGCTTTCGAAATGTCGGGACCAAAGGTAAAAATAAACCGCGATATAATGCGTTTCATTTAGGACCTATATGATTAATTTTGTACATTACATTGAAACGTCTAATATTTATTTTTATAATGTAACATTATTATTATTATTTTTAATAATAAAACACTAGCCTTTATAATAGAAACATTATACATTATATTTATTATACTTTTGTGCAAGGATTGGGACACATTACATCTAATTACAAACTAATTTACTTTGATACGAAAAATTTTCAGTCATTCGTACTTATTCCCACTTTATGAGTATTGCGAACAGGTAAATAAAGAATATTAAATAATAAAATATTTCCAAAGATGGCATTTCTGAAGAAACGTTTTGAAAATAAAGAAACAATTTCACATCATTATTATGTTTCAATTTATTCTTCATATATTTGTGGCGAAAACAAACTTCATTAGAAATGTAACTGAGTGCTTATTTTCAACTCAAAGTAGGATTTAATTTCTGCTATAATGTATTTCCAGTTCATGTTATTTTAAAATTAAAAGTTTAAAAGAACATTGAAATATTATTTTAGGACGAGTATTACAAAGGCAGAGCTCAAACATGCATATATGCTTTATGTAGTCTGTCTATCGTGTGTATCCAAAATACAGTCTCATACATGTGTACAAATATATACAGTACCACAGATTTATTTATCTATAACATGCGCTTAGGTAATCTAGTGTTATAATATCATAACGGGTCTGCTTAAGCTTTTCATAACGTATTCGTAATTCCTGAAATAATATGCGAAGATAGCCGAAGCGGTGTACACATATTTATAGAAATGTTTTTGGTAATGTTTAACATAAAAAACTTTTCATAATATGACCTCCCCTTCTCTTGCAAATATTCTGTGTTCTCAATTCGCATAATGCATAATGGTTGAAAAACTGGACATACTATTAGATATTGTACCGCTTTATTATCTATATTAGTTTTTGTTCACGAGATGTAATTTTGACCACAAAAAATATAGTCTCACATACAATGTTTACCCAGTGTCTCCCCTTAGAGGTTGAAATTCCATATAAAATATCCACAATATAAATTCAACAACCTCCTAAAATTTGAAGTGTCTATTCTAGGCGATTTGATATACCATGCTTTCCAACCAATTCCACTGTCAAAACAGGTAACTACTACGATTTTAATGTAGTACTTCGAGACTCTTCGGATATTTCGAAAAAACGGACACTAAATTTTATTATAATGACCTAATTCAGACCTTTTACACTGGATTAAGTACTTATTATACTATCTTGAGTGACTAACTAGAACTGAATAGCTGAGAATTTATTATGTATCGTACTAATTTGTAAACAGAACATTGCCGAAGCGCTATACGTCGTCATACTGTAAGTTTTTACACATGTGTGTGTCGTTTAAATATTTGCCATATTATACCCCTTTGATGTACGCCAAAAAAAAATTAAAAAAAATCGACACAACAAACGCTAATATTTGTGCGTATATGGATTATTTGCAATTTACCTCCCACGTATAGTATTTACGAATCTAAATATTTGGGGTTACCAATAGTAAAATGTGTTGTATTCACTTCAAATTTGTTTACCATTTACAATATTAAGCCTATATTTATTATTCTTTGAAACGTTTAAAGTAGTTAATTAGATAAATAAATTGAATAATTTTCTATTACAATAATATGTTCATATTTCTGTGCAAATTGATAAAACGTGTTTGTGATGTCACTGGACTGTATACAATGATTAATAATGAATATTCATTTAATTCGATGATCATTTTCCTTTGTAACATATTTAAACGTATTAGAAACCCTGCGAAATGTACTTTACGTCTCAATTTTCTAAATTTAATAAACTAACGTTTTCAGTGCGATCTACTTTCACTCATATTACGTCACTAATTTAGGGCTATACATCATAGAGCTGACATACCTAGTTTACCGGGACATGACATGCCGTATTTATGTCCCAGTTAGTTAGTCTTATTTTTTTTTTTTAATAGCATATGCCGGCTAACGAGCAAGTGGGTCACCTGATGGTAAGTGATCTCCACCGCCCATGTACGCCCACCACCAGAAGAGTCATGGGCGCGTTGCCGACCTTAAAGGAAAGGGATAATTAGGGATTGGGAAGGGGAGGGGATTTGGGCTTCCGGTTATCTCACTCACCATACGAAACGCAGCAGCAAGCCGCTACTTTACGTCGGTTTTCTGTGAGACAGTGGTAACGATCCGGATGAGCCAGCCCATTCATGCTGTAGACAAAACTGTCTACAGCGTGGCTCTACCACTCAAGAAGTTACTCTCAAGTTTAAATACAGAGGACAATAGACCCAAATACATGTTTCATGATGACTAATTCGTATTTGTATTGTACACTTAGTCCTAAGTCATTGAGGATGTATTATTTGTTTTTTTGACAGCCCTATATTTAAACTTAAACAAAATCGCGCTAACCACGTCAAACCCCAAACATCGAACTTAAAATTAAAACATCAAACCTAAAATTAGCCTTATATTTCAGTAATAGTGATTTTTTTTATATATTCCTTCTACCACACAATAATTTTCACAGCATATGTTCATATTCACAAATCCATCCAAAAAACTAACAATTAACAGTTGAATTAATATAAATATGTATTGCTTAGCATTGACTCACATTATTAAACATTTGACACCTTAAAATCTACACCAAATTACGCTTATTTTTTATTTTCGTAACCTTAAATATATTTCATACGATTTAATTACAACAAAATCAAATATTCTTAAAGGACATCTGAAAATTATCAAGAAGATTTACTATAGTTATCTCTTACATCTTATGGTTAAAGATATTATGATTATGGAGAACCAGTTACCTAGGTCTTATTAGTAATTAATTATATTCTAAGTCTAAATTCATTCTGGATTTAATTCTCAAATAATAACTCAATTCCAATGTCATACATTACGGAGGAAATTATGTTTGTGAATTTTTCTTCTACTTATAGGAAATTGTACTTTTAAATTACGAAAATTGATCCTCAAATTCTGTTTTGGTATTGGTTCATATATTCATACATAAGATTACGCCTTTATCCACGTAGGGGTAGGTATGGGTACAACTAATACTGCATCAACGTTCACCGACATTATTTGCGTCTCATGATGTTATAACAGACGAGCCAACCGCCATATCGGGCACAAATTCCAATTTCCGACCTGTGAATTCAACTCATGACCTCACGGTTCGCAGTTCGCTAGCACTATGCCAATGAGGCAATGTAATATTGCTTCAATTCTTTTAAATCCCATCGTGATACCTATTTATCATATATAAGAGATAATACGACCAGATCATGACCTTAAGGTCATTTCTTAAGAACTCCAAATATTTTAAGGGCACTACTAATTAACAAGTTTTATATAATAATATTTTTGTAAGTACATTACATTTTAATAATATCGTAATTTCCTGGTTTTCCTATACCCAATTATACAACCTTACATCCATTTTGTTCTCAACCTAGGCAAGCATGCAGGTAGTGCTGAGTAGGTTCTTTCGGTAGTGGAACGGTGCGGGGGGGGGGGCATAATCATTACGTAACATGACTGTCGAACTACACATATGATTAGAGATGTTTGTTAGAGAGATGTTACTTATATTAGATAGCAAATCAAAATAACAGTTTAAAGGTAAAGTATTACCAACCTGCTATTTTTCTTACTGCTATCAGCGCTTCAGTAATATTATGCTTTAAATAAAAAATAAATCTGACCCAAAAATCTCAGAATAATAATATATCTCCTAAGAAACAAAGGAATCGCAAATGACCTACGAATATAGTGACTGCTTCGGTTGCGCAGTTATATTGCATACACAGTACGTTTGCTGTGCTGAGGTCTTGAATTCAATCCGCAGGTCCTGCTCAGTATCAGCACTGAGTCTGGAATTGTGCCCGATATGGCAACAGGCTCGGCTCCTATCACAGCATGGGACGGAAATACACTCGGCGAAATGTGGGTATACTGATTTTCGGGAATTACAGGCATGAGTGCGTATGTATGTATATTAGTAGGTAATTAGTGTTTTATTTAAAAAGGCAGATTACAACTAATCAGTAATGCGCTACCATTGTTTTAATTTTTTAATTCCTCACAACAAATATGTATAGGAATCACAAATAGGTTATTTTAATAATCAGAAAAGTTGTATTCCCATTCATTATCTATTACTACTTTAGTAACTTTCCAATATTTTTAATGTGCATTAACAAATACTGTTTTAAAATCTAGGCACTGCTAGGGTTCATAAGATTTAAGGATAAGAATATGTGTTAGATAACTCACTTTTTTTTCTTAATTAAGGTCTTTATCGGTTTTATGATTGATTTATATTAATTCTTGTACATTCTAATTACATCAACAACAAAAATACCGTTAAAAAAATTAAAGACAATATGTTTTAAATTGTTCCACACAAAACCAATTAGATTTTTTATTGAACAAGTTTTTTATGTATAAGGTCAACTTGTAATTTATACATAGGTATTTCTTTGTTTTATTTAATTTATTTTTTAACTTTTTGTAAATTGAATACACCTAACGAAAAACACAAAACCTGAGCTTAATTAATTCTATAGAGCAATAGGTTGCTATAGCGCATTCAATATAACATCAATACAATTTGTACATCCAAGTGTTCTAAAAGACAAGTGCTACGAGTCTACGAAACGCTACGGAATTTCTCATTACTACGAAAATCTTTCACAATGCTTGCTACGTGGCAGTGGTGTGACGTAGTCTCATTATTAGAATTTTGTGCGCATACCCCAATATGGTGAACGCGTTTACATCTAAAAGGTTAGTAAATTTATAAGCGTAATGAAGTTCAGTTGTGTTCAGTAAAGATGGTATAAATAAAATGTTCCAAAAATATCGGGTATTCTCGTATTATCCTATGGCGCTTCATAACTGGGGACGTTTCCACCGTCGGACCTGTGAAGTAAATCTTTTATGACACTAAGTAATGTAATTTGGGTATATCAAATTCGTCTACGCTTTTGCTATCTTATTTAAGAGTTTTTATCATAAAATATACAATATTTAACCTGTTGTGAAATGTTAAACATCTGCCAAATATTGTAGAACTTTGTTTGACTGGGCATTGTTCAAAGTTCAAATTAATTGTCAATAATCATACTATTGACCACATTATGTAAAAGTTCTGGGTGTTCATCATTAATTTCTAATAGATTTTCTGCAAAACAATCTTGTTCTTTCGTGTATCATGTCAATGCAAGGATAAATTCCCGTTATTTCGGCAAAAAGCTGGAAACCGGTAAAAATATTTTTTGTATTATGTTTCTACTCTTATCTCATACCGACCCGCATTCAGCCAACGTGGTGCATTAAGGCCTAACTCGCGTCATTAGTAGGGTAGGCCCATGCCCCGTGAGTATAGTATACAGGACTCATTAACATAACCTTATCTTGTTTTTACCATCACTGTGAAGATCCTCACTTTAAAATATCATCATGTTAATCTAATATTATACTTGATACACTTTAAAACTCAGACATCGATAATTAATGAAATTCTGTGGCGCAGCGGGCGAGTAGCTGACTATGAAGCGAGAGGCCGCGGGATCGATCCCCGCACCGACAGAAATGTTTGTTTGTGTGATCCACAAATATTTGTTTCGGGGTCTGGGTCTTGTGAGATCGAAAGTCTCTCATAGTTCCTGATACCCACGACATAAGACTCGTATCTTATTGTGGGTTCAGGACTATGTGTGTGACTGTTGGGTGCTTAAAAAAAAATTGCGTCATGAATCTTACCCGTGATATCAACTGTTAGAATTGGCTCTGTGTGGGCGTGCCGTCGAACGACTCCTCGTTGATGAGCCGCAGCTTCACCGACTCTCTGCGCAGATTGTAACTTGTCGATATGTGACAATGTTTCACATCCACAGTCAATAAATCCTCATTTAATTCCACGCCGCTCTTCTCCACATCGGCGGCGGCACTCGGTTTCCTTTTATGCCGGAATGACGTACTCCTTTGCGAGCTCGAACCTAAATAGCTATCTGTAGTAGTATTACCGTTGAATGTCTTCTCGGGACCGACGCCCAATTGCTCCATTTGTATACCCCTCATTTGAGCCGAGGAGTCAATGCAAGGGATCAATTGCTTGAACTCTTTGCGGAAATTTTCGTTCATCCAAGCGTAAATGAAGGGATTGTAGCAAGTCGACGACATCGCAATCACGTGGCATATGAAAAATATTAGAAAGTAGTATTTCAAATGGATAGCGTACATATAGTAATCGTTACACAGGTTTATCACATTCAGAGGTAGCCACGACAGGCCGAATATCGTCACCATTGCAATTAGCATTTGATTCGTGCGTCTTTTCCTATTTTTATCCAACTCCTCTTTCCGGGAATTTTTGCTGGCGGCTTTCGCTTTGGCCCTGTCATTTAACTTGAAACTGACACAAGTGTAACAAAAAGCAATTACGATGAAAGGGAGAACAAATTGCAATACGGATGTCGCCGACCCAAATATTCGTCTAAGTTTCTCTGACGGCCACGACTCTTCACAGAACCTTCCTACTTCAAAGTCGTAGTACGTCATAAATATCGCATAAGGCGTCGTCACTGTCACGGAAAAAGTCCATATCATAATAATAACAGTGATACAAGTTTCTATTTTCATACGCGGTCGAAAAGGATAGATTATCACAAAGAACCTATCTATTGCTATAGACATAAGCGTCAATGTAGATATGTAAACGCTGCATCCTTGTGCGAAAGGCATTATGTGGCATAACAGGGAGCCCCAGCTCCATGTGCCTCGGAACGAGTACAGAGGCGTGAAGGGTACGGCGAAAATACAAAGCAAAATGTCGGATAAAGCCAAGTTGCTGATGAAGAGGTTTGTGACTGTTTGCATAGCTTTGTTGCGTATCACGACAAAGCAAACTAAAATGTTGCCGAGCAGCCCCAAAACGAATATAACGGTGTAAATCACGCAAAATACCGCCTGGACGCCTTTGTTGTCGATGATGTTTGCATAGTCAGAGTGCGGTGGGTAACCGCTCGGCGTCGTGTTCCCAAAATTTTCCGACCCATTCACGCCCAATACGGTATTTATAAACGCCGGTTCCATCTTCACTTTGGTTTCTGCCGCTGTAAACTCTAATTTGTTTGCAGTTCTTGGCCTTTTAATGTCGGTTTTACGATCTTCGAAGTTCCGATTTACGTTAAACTGTAACAAAACAGAAATTACATTTTATTCAAGCTTCAATAAACGCGGGGTAATATTTTTGTGCGAACGATAAATGTTTATTTAGGGATTTTACTTTGTTTCATTTCATAGTTTATCAAATAATGGCTTGTTCTATTGTTTTACAAGAATATTTGTGGAATTTTTGTGTCTATGTTCGTATATTACATTATAAATAGGTAGGACTTAACACGAAGAGTATGTATGTACATGTTTGAAAAGATTCGGCAAGAAAGAGAAGAAAGATTTGGCTTGTAGTTTTTACAACGGGCAGCTGGCCTGACGTTAATTCTTGTGGGGAAAAAACACACTCAGACCCGAGAATGTTTGTGGATCACACAAACATTTTTCTCGGCCCGCGAATCGAAACCGCGGCCCTCTAGCCTGAATGGCGAGACTAGTAAATCGCTCGCCTAGTAGTAAGCGCGGCGTGTACCCATAAACAGGAACAAAAACACTTAAAAAAAAAATATATGAAATAATTTTGATAAACAAAGGGATTAAACTTATAACACCCCTCTTTTTGTCGGGGGTTAAAACAATCATGTATCGTCATGATACATATTTTAGTACATATTTTTACAATAAATGTTCTTTTGCATATTTTAGTATTAACCTGTTAAAAATCTTAATGATCGTTCCATTGGTCTAGTGGCAGAGTAATAAGGCTAAGAATCGTGAGGTGGGTGAGTTAAATTCCTGGGTCGGTCAATAACAATTTGTGTTTGAGTTTTAAAATTCTAAAATTACACATGAATTGCCTGAGATCGAAATTCATGCCCGGTATAGCGATAGGCTCGCCCCCTATCACATCATAGGACGGAAGTAAATTCGGCGAAACGTGGGTACATAACAAAATGGGTAGGATGCACCTCTGCCTACAACTTCAGGGATAAAGGTGTGAGCTTATTTTATGTTAAAAATACGTCAAAGATAACTTTTATAACTGTAATACATTTTATAAATTCTAATATTGTAGTAATATCTCAATAAAGTCATACAAATAATAAAGATACATGGCTACATGGACCTGAATTCAAATCCATAACGCTAAGGAGCAACAAATTTGTGAAACTATAAACTAACTAAAGGGGATCTTGAGACATCGTAAAGTACAATAAAAATGAATTCTATCCATTCTCTCGGGTGGTATAAAAGTGGCATGCCAGTGAGTTCGATAAAAATTGGCGCAAGTAGAATTCAACTGTGCGTATTTGCGTTAAGGTCGCATTTTCAGTAATCATTTAAAGTATCGATTGTATTTATTTACAAGAATTTTTTGCCATTTCAAATAATTATTTTGATACGGCCCGCACATTTTCGTCAGTGAAAACCAGAGTTGCATGGATTCTAAAAATGTATTTTCTTTCTATTTAATTAAGCGATCTATTATTGCATGATAGTGTACATATTTTTAAATCCTGGTGATTCCGTTTTTCTGTCTGTACAGTATGAGTCTTTGCATTTGGCCATCTCTGACTCTGGCAGAATGATAAACTGCCTTGGTCAATAGTACCTAAACTGTACATTGTCTATAAATTTATACTCCCCAACGTATACAGATGAATTCTTGTATTGGTTCCTGGGATCGTATTATATAGCACTAGCTTACACTGTTGCATTTATTTTCATATCGCTGAAAACTTGTTTTGAAAGGAAATGTAATGAAACTGTTGCATAATACTTTGTAGATGCGATAAATGAATTCGGAGTATTCGCTTCCATGCGCTACGAAACTTTATGTTGTATTGTAATAAAGTGAACACACAAAGTGAGAACTTATGAATGAATTTGGATATGTTATTTGAGGTCGGAGGAAGAAAGAAGCATAATAATACACCCAACAGACCCAACCCAACACATAGTCCTGACCCCACAGTAAGATACAAGTCTTGTGTCGTGGGTATCAGGAACTACGAGAGACTTTTGGTCTCACAACACCCAGACCCCGAAACAAATACTTGTGGATCACACAAAAATTTGTCTTGGTGCCGGGATCGAACCCGCTGCCTCTCGCTTCACAGCCGGCTATTCGCCCGCTGCGCCACGGAGGCTGTCATAAGCATAAGCACAGTGCAGTCCAAAAAAACCAGATACCACCGACAAAAAAAAATAATGTTTTGATACTGGTTGACCCTGGAACGCGACTCGTTGGACAAGCCACTATGGTAAGATACAATGACCGCTATCGAGTCGGTAACGAATATTTTTCAGATATCCTCCCGCCAGAAATTTTGGGTAACCTTCTTTTATGTATTTCGACTAAAAACTACGCTTGAGGCGAGATAAGCGAAAAGTCAGCGTAGAATTTACAAAAAGGGATGCGAAATTCCGCCAAGCCAGCGAAATTGGCGAAGCTCCAAGCTAACCATCACGGCTCGATTGCAAAGTGTCGCATCACAAAGTCTGTACCTATTCAAAAAGATTACACTACGTTTCGTTCTTGAAAATTACTTTTTTGTTCCGATTTCAAAAATGTTGATGTTTTAAGGCTTAAGGCACTTTTTGAGGTAGGGTACAGATACAGGGAGACCACGACTCTTGATACGAGTCAATTGATAGCGATACGTTTGCTTTAAATTTCATGGCAATGATCTCTACTGTCTATCTATAACATACCTCAATATGACATACCTACACAATACATTTGTTTTTTATTTGATTGAATGACGAATCCGTTTAAATTCGTTTTATTTCAATGAATAATAATCGCTTAAACATAAGAAATTAGTATATGACAGCTATTGTTCAAAGTACCTATTTGACATCTTTCCGCCAGTATAGACGTCAGAAAATGACTGGTTTTTTAACACTTCGTATTTTAATTGGTAAGTAGCAGTTAATCAAAGGTGCTAAAACAGACGCCAAATAATTTATTGCATTTACAAGTTAAAGCCGCAACAAACAACCTAACGTCTGCCAAGAAATGATTTCTTTCTAACAATACTTACAAGTGAGAGACCTTATAGGTCCTGGGTTCCAATCACATACTGGCAACCACAATCTATCTTTCGAGTTTTTGATCCGAAGAATAAAATATATGTGGACTAGCAGCAACTCCGCCTACACTTTCAGAGATATAAGCATGTACTTACGTTACGTTAACTTATGAAAAGTTATGTAAGTTGATAAAATAATTCTGAGAAAATAAATTTAAATTTACTATGTTGTCGTATAGTTCACCGAACAGATACAATTTTCTTGAGAAAAGCTTTGACAATAACTCTTGATTACTTTACTACATATTGTCAGAAAGTTGCTTTCTCAAAAGTAGTCGGCACCATCTCTCACAAATCGTATATGCTAATATCACCCGATGTATTTTGTTACTACATTATTTTTACATATTAAAACAATATATCACTCTGCGCGCACCTTATGAATAAGCAATTTGGTTACACTGATATAATTCCACCTGAAACATATGAATAATGGTCATACCATGCGCCCATTTTCTGTTTTGTTTACCGGGATTTATCCTTGAGCCTACAGATTTTTTATGAATTACGAGCTTGTAATGAAAAATTGTGTTATTCTCTTGGAAGGAACATGTAGATTTTTTCAGTTTTTAGTTGTTAAAGTCATTTGTATTCAAACAGAGTAAACAGTGTACATAGACGAAAATAAATTATTAATTCAGTGTCCTGATGGTAATTTTATATATTATTATTTTTTATTTTATTTTACAGTCGCTGGTTGTATTGATTTTTAGATCACCCAGATTTAACATAATCAACAACACAATCATTTTATATAGTTTTCTCATTAAAGGAAAAAGAAAAGGTTCTTGACTATGCAGTCTAGTCTGCAATTAGTTTGTTCACAACCGAGCTCGAATTGATAAGGCAGCGCCGTGTTAAAAGGCCAAAGCCATTTCAGTAGTTTTCTCCATTTAAGCGGTCGAAGCCAGGTCAAAGATTTTTTTTCCATTTGAAAGGCTGAAGCCAAATCTAAAGTTTTGCTCAGTGAATTAAAAAAAACGAAAAATATCTATGGAAATAAACTATACAGCCTAGCGTTTTGGTTGAAAATTATTTTCCATGGATTTAAAAAAAGAAGATCAACGTTCCGTGTATGAGATGGGCTAACCGCAAGCAATGGACAAACCACGCTATTTATGCGTCACGTGCAATAACAGGAATGGCAGGTGCCAACTTCGGAAGCAATTTTCGACCTTTTGTAGGACAGCTTTGATGGGACTTTTTTTCTGTACCGTGTACGATTTTTATTAGGATAGCTTTTATATTCTGACTTTATATATATTTTTTTTTATTATATACGTTATTTTCATTATGATGAAATAATATAAATCAGTGATTATCTTACGTATTAGCTGGCGATGTAGGCTATAAATGTCCTTCAAACAGAATTTCAAATTGTATGACACGGCCTCGTAAACAACGTTTTCAATAATTTTCTCATCTGGCTGATGCTATAAAATATCTCCATTTAACACAGCATATATACGTATAACATACGCTCACTTCTTTATCTCAAATGGGGTAGGCAAATATGCAACAAGTGCGCCCACGTTTGGCTGAGCTTATTTCCATCCCATGATGTGATAAGGGGTGAGCCTATCGGCATATCAGGCATACACTCAAATCCCGGGAAATTCATATGTCATTTCTCGAATTAAACCCAAACTGTGATTACTTGACCTGGAAATTAAACCCAGGAACTCGCAGTTCTAATCTTTACTACGTTGTCACTAATAACAACGTAATGTATAATTATATTATATAATTTTATATCATAAGTCTAAACTAATGAGGCAACTGATATTCAAGCTAAAAAAATATATGTAGGTACTTTTCATCCAACCTAAGCTACGCTTAGTTTATTGTTAAAATACTGTGCTTTTCTTCAAGGTAGTTGCTATCCTAACAACGTTCCCGACTTCAAGCTGGCTTTTAATAATTCATCGCAATCCTTTGACTAGCTAAACAGTCAAGTGGTAGCAAACAAATTTAGTTTCATCTTATTTAATGTTATTAATAATTATGAAACTAGCTGTGCCCAGAATGAGCTACCTTTTTTAATCTGTATTCTTCACATTTTTAGCACGTTGTTGGTACATGCAGGGAAAAATAAACAAACCATTCATTTTAAATCGGTAGCGTATAGTGATAACTTTACTTTCCTCGGATATTAATTACAGGCGTAATACATTAATTAACTAATACGGGCTGTATAAAAGTAAAATGGCGTCACATAACGTGGGAGTTTGACAGCTGACGGACAGAGAGCGTGAGAGAAGGTCTACTTGAGAGTAAGTGAGATGATAATATTGAGTTACTGTCGATTGACAATAGTAGTATACACTTGTCACAGAATCTATATTTAGAACTACCCGCTTCAAACGTTTAAATTAAATAATGGTAACGCGCGGCTGTATGTGCGATGCCTTTGATTTCGGCACTAAATGTTACATGGCACTTCCATGTTCCACTCTTCTGATAATATTTTATTGAAGAACGAATATCACTGGGACAAGACTTCAAATTGCTGCTGATGATTAAGAAATAGAGATACGCGTAGGTAATCCAAGAGGTGAGGTTATAGGGTAGGCACCCTAGCCGCCGCGGTGCTAAGTCACTCATATTGAAATTAAATGAAATTCCAGTTTATATGTTATGAGAATATTTAATTTCTAATTTACCACACGTAGAATGACAAAACAAAGTTTCTACTTTTTAAGAAAATAATACAATTTAATGGCCAAGAAGGCGCCCAATTCTATAAAGAAGGCTTTAATTTAAATTAATTTCATAACATCATACCAGACATTTTTTCTAAGATATAAGATTATTACTTTAAGACGATATATTTAATTTCGGTATATCGGTATTTTCACCAAGTATGAAAATGATATACAGGGTTATTTTTAAAATACTGACAACCTCGCAGGAGTAGATTCCTAAGGTCATTTGCTACTACTTTTGTTCTACGACTTTTCATAATTTGTTAGATTTTATTCTCATACAAAAATAATTATGAATTTAATTTCCGTCTTGAAAGTTACCTACGCTCTGCGCGCATCGCAGATTGCGTAATACACGCGGGCGCGTGCGTCAGTTCAATGACCGGCCGCGCCGTATCGATCGATAATACCTACACCCAGCCGTCAGCTGATTTCACTATTGCATGCGCGCGAGCGCGGTTCGAGTCGTTCGTTTATGACTGAAACGTAGAGTGTAGACGTACGAACACAAACACTACACAACAAAAACTTGTAAAATCATTTTTTTTCTTATGTATTGAGTTATGTCCAAACTCGTAAAACAAAAGTTGTTCCTTATGGGGTCAGCTATATGGCTTTGCGAGGTTGTCAGTGTTTTAAAAATAACCCTGTATATATGAAGTAAGTAATTAAAAAAAAGGCATCCAAATGAATATAAAAAGCATAGATGGGTAAGGCCGTAGATTTTTCCACTTTTTTCATTACCAGTCACATTCATATTAATATCATAAACAATTAACACTTTTTACCAGCTTTGATAATTTTATCCTGTAGATTAGTTTTTAGGGTAAAAACAACTTTTACGAACTAGCTGTAATTATAACAGTTTTTATATAATTTAATTTTAACGATATTAAGGATTTACGTTTTCATACAAAAATAAAATGAACATAAATTTCATCAGATAGTAAATTGACAAAATTACGAATATTTTATTAAGTAAGCCATATAATTTTTAGTTTATGTAAAATTACAAGGTTTGAGCAATTAAATCCAATATTTCATTATTTTAAAAGAGCGTTTATTTATTTTTTATTCCAGTTTTAAAACAGGTCATCAATTTTTACACTTTTATGTTACTATTTTATGTTACCAATATTGGTAAGTAAATGAAGTCTTCGAATAGTATTCGAAGAATATGTAAAATTAGACGGGCAATCCTAAGCAGAACAATAAAAAAAAGAAAAAGAAGTCGCCATATTGTGGCCTATGGATTGTTTCAAACAGTGCACGAGTTTTTCGTCAGTGAAATTCAGAAACAGTTTTGTGATATTTTTAAGGTAAGTAGACACTTGTTTAGGTTAATTGTATTATTTTTTTAGGCGACATAGCTTATATTTATCGAGAAAACATCTATAACGTCGCAAATCTTTTTAGTTTTGAAATTATCATCATCATCATCATCAGCCACAAGACGTCCACTGCTGAACGTAGGCCTCCTCCAAAGATTTCCAGACCGACCTGTTGGAAGCGGCCTGCATCCAGCGACATCCTGCGACCTTTATCAGGTCGTCTGTCCACCTTGTAGGTGGACGTCCAACGCTGCGCTTGCCAGTACGTGGCCTCCGTTCCAGAACCTTTCTGCCCCATCGGTTGAAATTATAATTACATCAAAAATATTTCGCTTTTATGATATTTTTATGTTACTTTTATGATACTTTTATGTTACCTGTAACATAAACTTTTACGTTACAGTAGCACAACTTATGTTTATTTTTTTGGTAAAGTACCTTAATCTTAATCTTTCGTTATGTTCGCACCTGTATTATAAATTATGTTGCTTTTATGTTACTTTTATTTTTTTACTTTATGTTAAAAAGTGGAAAAAACTACGGCCTTACCCAGATATAATTTTCCTATACGTTTTTTTTTTTACAAAAAATACATTTATAAAAAAATACAATATTTTTAGGTAGATTTTCTACAAAAGCATGTTTTTAGTTTTTTTTAAATTATTATTTATTTTATCTTTTTTTGGCACATATTTTATTTTAAATATGTCATCGGTTCTTGATAAGTATGCCAAATTTAAAGTTAATCCAATGTTTTGAAGGAGGTCAAAATTATGTTCAAAGTTTCCGTTACATTCTAATATACGTATAAAGCTAATAAAAGCGTGTTAAAAAGAAGTAGAACGACAAAACAAGACCCTTCTTTCAATCGCTTACATGCGTGTTTGTTTTATTATTCATCATAATCGAAATTTCAGGAAGCTACTTACCCGCCCTTTGGCATTATCATCGTCCTTTTCTAATTAGGTATCTCTGAGCGAGAAGGTAATAACAAACAAGTGAGGTCAAATTAATTATGAGCGTAAATGGATACACCCCAGTTCGGTCGGAAGCTCTTTATAATGTAGTTTTGAGGTCGGCAGAATAATACTATATCTGTTTGAACTCTGAATTTTCATTCCACAGTCAAACATAATTTTGTTTTGTATTTGTAATTTCTATAGCAACTCTAGCTATGTAGCTTAGATATAAAAGACAGAAAAAAAAATACATAAATTTGTCATCAGACTCATGTTTCGAATCGAAAATTCTCGAATGTTTGAAATAATAATACTGCTAATTACGTGCAGACAACTAATTATACAAACAATTTTAAATTAACTGAGTAGAAAATAAGCAAACCAGATAAAATTTATTGCGGTATTAATTTAATTATAACACTTTAAATGCAAAATGTACGCCTTGATAGTCTTTTGTGGAGCAAAGAAGAATAATAGCTCAAGGGTGTGGTTGACGTTGATTAATGATAAAGATAAGTTTAAAATGTATAATGAAAACTATATTTTAATTAATGCGATAATGATTTCTAGTTTAATCATTCTATAATGAAGAAAATTAAATAATACAGAATCGTTATTTATAAGGTTTATTTATCAACATAAAAATTGTAATCTATTCATTTATCGGAACGATTGAATCTTAGTAATCAATTAATTTTTAATAGCATTACTCAAATAATTCAATGTTTTTATGAAACCTTAATGTTAATAATGCAACAGCAATGTTAATAATTAGGTACCAAAAAAAGAACATAACGTTTATATACATGACCCCAAGTTACTAAAAATATACTCAAACACTTATTTTATGAATTAACTAAATGCCTAGGGTTATTGATTCAATATAAATTCATACATATTTTGAATGAATATTTTGAAAAACACCTTATGTAGCTTTGCCGTCGAAAACTAGTTATCGTACTACGATAGTTGTGGGCTGGAGTACACGTGCTTTACGCACGCGACCTTTGAAGTTCAAACTGCTAAACCATAACACGCTACAACAAATATATTTATATATTAACATAGACTAAGCGTAGACAACATAAACAGTAATCCCTCCCTTATAATCTATCAAAAGAAAACAATAAAATCAATTAGAAACGTTCACGTACAAATTTTAGGTTATACCACGCTAGTTAAAAGGACGCTGGGGTTGCTACTACTTACAATAAAGACGAACCTTCAAACTTCTTGCACGACACCATAATTATATAATAAAATAAAAAACGTATTTGAAAATGGAAAGAACACTTAAAATATATTTTGTTTTTGGCAGAGTTTAGAGGCTCACTCCGCTGGTGGCATGCGCGGTGTGGAAGCCACGCATGCGCGCCTGCTACGAGGAGATTGAAGGAAATCATTTTTGAGTTTCCGACTGAACGCGCTGTATCGGAAATTTCCAGGGTTTACTTTGTTCTGACGCCAGCGTTAGCGAACTTTTGACAGGTAACAAATTCGATAGCTTTTAAACATGTTTCTTTTTTATATTGTTTCGGTGTCTTGAAGTTTCAAAGCAAAATGTATACACGACACGACAATAAAAAAGTAATGCAGAACATCTATACAAATAAATAAAATTGGAGTGTCTGTTTGTAGTATTAAAATAACCGCTTTTTACTAAGTGCAACTATTGTTTTTAAAAAAATAGTTTTAGAAAAAAACTCATGAAAAAATAAACGTAAAAAGTAAACTCTGCGAACTGAACAATAACCGCGGACGAAGTCGCGGGCAACAGCTTTCATAAATGAAAACCTGATGGTAAGCGTAGTGTAGTCCAATAAAAACTAGCAACCACCGACAGATAATTAGTTTATCGGTGGTCACCAGAATCATGCCGGCCTGTATAAATGCTTCTTCCCTCTTCGGAGAGGACAGAGAGTGCATGCTTTCTTTACTTAAGAAAATCGTATAGCTTTTATCCACGTTGGCCCTATGCTAAACTTAATATACCTTCGAAATTCTTATGAAGTATTAGACACATATCAACGTTTAATTACATCGCATGTTTTTCCCATGTAATATTTTTTCTATTAAGATTTGAACTAAATGTGTCATCAGAACGACGATGTGGACGACAGGTCACTTCACTAAATATAAATAAATAAATAAATAACACCCAACAGTCACACACATAGTCCTGACCCCACAGTAAGATACGAGTCTTGTGTCGTGGGTATCAGGAACTACAAGAGACATTCGGTCTCACAACACCCAGACTCCGAAACAAAATATTTGTGGATCAGACAAATATTTGCTCGGTGCGGGAATCGAACCCACGGCCTCGCGTTTCATAGTCGGCTACTACATATAAGAATGTAGAAACAACAAAACTAGTCAAAAAAAAACTTTCGGCGCGAAAACGATGTGATTGACATGACAATGCCTATAACAGATGTCAGTGCTCACAAGTCGATAAGAGTAAAAAATCTCGCTAACAGCATTCGCTAGCGACAGCACAATGCGACCGGTTCCACACCGGCAGCCATTGTTCCGTTGAATGCGGACACGTCGGATATAGCGACAAACTGTTTTCCTACACAACTATTGTAGTACACGACTGCTGATATTCATAATGATTTTTTATGTTTACGCGAATATTACACACTAGCTTTTGCTCGCGGCTCCGCCCGCGTGATCTGCTTGTCCGGGATAAAAAGTAGCTTATGTCCTATTCTGATGTATAAGCTATATGATTGTAAAGTTTCATTAAAATCCATCTAGTAGTTTTTGAGTGAAAGCGTAACAAACATACATCCATCCATCCATACTTACAAACTTTCGCGTTTATAATATTAGTAGGATTGATTTAAATTAATTTAGACGGATTTTATCGCTGTTTTTTGTTAAGTTTGATCCCGACAGTTTGAAAGCTTATCAGCCTTCGTGGTCACGGGGTGGACTGTCCACCTGAATGAATAAAAACGGCGATAAAATTAGTTTAAATTATTATAGTTTTATTGCAATGCTGATATTTAACAAGGTGGTAGGTCCCTCGTATGCGAGAGGCCTTCTGGGTTGGTAACACCGCTTTGTCTTTTTCTGTCGCCAAGCAACAGTGTGTAAGCATTGTTGTGTTTCAGTTATAAGGGCATTGACGCCAGTAAAATTACTGGGCATTATGAGACTTAACATCTTATGTCTCGGGGTGACGAGCGCAGTTCAGTGCCATGTAGGGCTTTGTAATTCAAAGTTCGGTGAGGTGTTGCTTCTGTTTATGTGCGTCATGACGCTTACCATCAAGTGAGCGCCTTGCTCGTCTCGTCGTTCGATCAAATAAAAAAAAACATTTTTATTGAAGCTTGTTTTAATTTTTTATGTCAATCGCGTACCTCAAAATGTGCCTTTACTACTTCAGGCTAGTGGTTGAAACTACATTTATTAGGCACTAACGACTCGACCTATCCTATCTGAAACACGAACTGTCTCGTTTGCCGTCAAACACTTCGCTAATGGAGCCATTAATTTTGTGTTAATTCAGTTAGTAACGCAATCACCCACTTATTCACGTTACTTGGTACATAAACTTGCATATAGTATTTTGTACTGCATACAGGGTGTGACACGATCGGTGAATCAACGAGAGGTCGATCAAAGACCTCGATACATATTAATGAATTCAATCGACTTCAAAAAAGGACATAAAACATCGACGCGATTTTTTTTCTTTATTTTATGGATGTACGCAGGTTTCGCCGCTAATTTTGTTGAAAAAGTATTCATAGGATATTATTTAGCTGCGATAATTATTAAATAAAATAAGTTTGAACATAACTTAAAAACCAAGTTTAAAAATTAACATTAAAAAGTCAGAAATAACAGTGGCAACTTGTAATTATGACAACATTTAGAGATAAAACCATACCTACTGTACGAAATACTCTTATCTTTTTATATGACAGTGGGGGGCGACAGAGGAAGAGAGTCACCTGTAAGTGACCACCGCTGCCCATGGACCCATTTGAAGTCCTTTTTTTATTAGGTTTGTGTGTTTGTGTGTGCGTGCGTGCGTGAGTGATTACGTGCATGCGTGCGTGTGTGATGTGTGTGTGTCTGTGTGTGTGTGTGCGTAAAGTGCGCATGCATGCGAGTGTTCGTGTGTGTGTGTGTGTGTGTGTGTGTGTGTGTGCGTGTGTGTGTGTGTGTGTGTGTGTGTGTGTGTGCGTGTGCGTGTGCGTGTGCACGTGCGCGTGGGTGTGTGTATGTGTACCAGAGTGCCTAAACGAATTAATCCAATAGTTTCTTTCTGTATGGCGTTAACCCGACCGAATGCCAGGGTCCACCTATTATTGGACGGTTATTAATATTATCAAAGAGGCGATCCAACGTCTGAGCCCCACAAACCAATAGATCTATTTATATTAAAATATTTTATTTAAAGTGTTGGGTACCATAGGCATTTAATTTAAATAACTCAAAATGGGAATGAAAATTCGTCTCAAATTCTGCAATACGGTTTACTTTATTAAATTCCAGTTGTTCGTTCACGCGTAATTTTTATAAAACACCTGCGAAATTGAGTAAAATGGAATTTAATCAAATTCTTTTAATTTTCCTCTTTTGTCTTTGAATTAGTTTGACAATTTTTGTAGTAATATCTTTTGTTCGAATACAAATGTAATACAAAGGGTAGAACCACACTGTATACAGTCTTGTCTATAGCATGAATGAACCGGCTCAAGCGAGTTGTTACCACAATGTCACAGATAACTGATGTAAGTAACAATTTGCTGTTGCTTTTCGTATAGTGAATGAGACATCCGGAGGCCAATCCCCCGTCCCCATCCTAACCACTTAATTATCCCTTTCCTTTAAGATTGGAAATGCGTCGATGATTCTTTAAGTATTGTGAGCGTCCATGGGCAGTGGAAATCAATTACCATCAGGTGAGCTACTTGTTCGATTGTCATTCTCTGCTATAATGAAAGAAAAAAAGGCAAAATCTGTCATATAAGTGGCAACCTAGAGAGTTTTGAGTGGTAGAGCCACACTGTAGACAGTTTTGTTTACAGTATGAATGGGCTGGTTCGACCGGGTCGTTACCACTGTCTCACAGAAAACCGACGTAAAGTAGCGGCTTGCTGCTGCGTTTCGTACGGTGAGTGAGATATCCGGAAGCCCAAATTCCCTCCCCTTCCCAATCCCTAATTATCCCTTTCCTTTAAGGTCGGCAACGCGCCCATGATTCTTCTGGTGGTGAGCGTACATGGGCGGTGGAGATCACTTACCATCAGGTGATCTACTTGCTTGTTTGCCGGCCTATGCTATAAAAAAAAAAACCTAAATTCGATATAAATATAGAACTGGCAAAATGAGTCGTGTGTGGCAAATGTGCTTTAAATGTGTTGAATGCTATTTGGCAAGCGTAGATCTTGTCAGAACTAGAACACTGGCCTGATTTTTTTCTTTTTTTTCCGAATTACAACTCGAGCCTTCGATATAATATCATGAAAAATAGTTTTGCGACAATATTCACTGTATAACTACTAAAATGGTAAATAAAACAATTAAAACAAAATAAAACAGATACAAATACAAAGCTAAAAATAATTGAGTCGGTGGTATCAATCATTGACCATTAAGCTACAATAGCACCGACTCAAAAGTGTTTGTTTATTAATAGCTTTTAAATTTTTTGATTCACTTTTATTTTTCGTTAAAAAGTTTTTGATTTGTGGTTGGCAACTCTAGCCATAGAGGCAACCGCCAGGAGACCTTCGACGGCCGACAGAATTATGCCGGCCTGTAGTGTCTATCCTACTTCCCTCCTACTTCTACTATATGAAAAAATTGGATGTTTACGAGTGTGTGACTTTGGATGTTTGTTAGTCCATCACGCTTTAAAAGGAAAAATTCGACCACGCGATGCCCCGAGCAAATGCTAGTATCTCCATAATCTATGATATATATACATTTACAACCCTAAACCTTAAAGTCTAGAAAACAGACAGTTATTTGTTTTATTAATAATACAAGAAGCGGGTTCCGCCATTATTGTTTAACAGCCAATTCGGCGAGTCGGGGTTCAGTTTATGGCCGCTTTATAGGTCATTACTGATCAACTAATAAGTTCTTGATTTACTAACCAGTAAAATATTGCCACGATTTAATGAACACAGTAAATTAGTTTGGCTGTATAAAATCCTATATTGATATTTCTTCGGGACTTGTTGCGTCAAAGTATAGATCCGTATATATTTTCCACTCAACGTAGATGTATGGTAAAAATGATTATAATAATGACAAGCCGCGGGTTCGATTCCCACACCAAGACAAATGTTTATGTGATCCACAAATACTTGTTTCGGGTCTGGGTTTTGTGAAGCCAAGTCTCTTGTAGTTCATGATACGACATAAAACTCGTATATTATTCTGGGGTATAAATATATGTGTGACTATTGTGTGTGTATATATTTATATTTATTGATTTAATAAATACACTCTACAGTACCACACATAGTTCTGACCCCACAATAAGTTGCAAGTTACGTGCTTTGGGTATCAGAAACTATTAGAGACTATCACTGCCATACCCGCCACTGTAATACGTGCAAGTCAGTATCGACATTGGCATGCATATTTTGACATCGAGAAATGAAACTCAGCGAGTATCTAGGAATGCGAAGCTGTCTTTATCCCGCAACTAAATACCAATGTTAATAAACGATCTTAGATTAATTCTTCAGATAGATAGCACAAATGAGCCAATCAGAATACAGTTTCAAGGTCACACGTAAAAATAACTTCGTTTGATTGGTCGATGTCGGGCTTAAATTAATCAAAGAGAGAGATAGTCAGGAGTTGGAAATATAGGTAAATTTTTTACAGTTCTATCCGTAGTAAAGTGACAAAATAATATAAGGAGGTAATAACATGAAGTGTAAGGCACCACCATTACTTAATCGATCATATCATGTGCGCTGTCAAACTTAATACTAATGGTAGATATGGGAAAACGCTATAATGCACGAAAATTTATTTGCCGCGGAAATAACTGTCCAATAATACAATAGCTATATCACCCGTAGAAAACTATCAAAATTCTAATTTCAAATTCGAAAGTCAATATTTGTGTTTTAAAAATGGAAGCAAACAAACGATAAATCAGCAAAGAAACACTGTCACCAAAGTAGCTTACTAAAGTTGCAGTGTCTTTGTAAACATGACTAGACGGTCGCACGCCACCTCTGCAAACTTTGCTAGAAGCGAGCGCTGTTCTCTGTTGACACTGCAAATATCACGGATGGTATTCATAAAACCAAGCATTCTGTAATTCCAATGACAGAGAATGGTGAAAGAAATACTGTAGCTACCTTAAAACAGAATTTCGATAGTCATCATACATCAGACATGAGCGTAAGTGACGCAGCGTCAATGCCACCGCGTTTATACTGTGCATTACTTTTAACGAGACGATCAAGGCGCTCGTCTGATGGTAAGCAAAACCACACAGAACTTTGAATTACAAAGCACTGCATGGTACTGAACTGCGCTTGTCACTCCGGACATAAGATGTTAATTCTCATAATACTCAGTAATTTCATTGGCTTCAATGTCCTTCAAACCGAAAAACAATAGTGCTTACACACTGTTGCTTGGCGGCAGAAATAGACAAAGCGGTGGTACCAACCCAGACGGCGTCTCGCATACGAGGGACCTACTACCTTGTAGACCAGAGATGAGCGTAAGTTACGCAGCGTCAATGCAACCACGTTTATACTGTGCATTAATTAAGTCTACATGCCCGTTTTAAGGTTCTAATCGAGACAGAAACCGCGACACGTGACACGAGTCAGGCGATAGCGATACGTGCGCTATGTAGTAGATTGTATGAAGACGGTCATGTGCCGTGTTTTCCCCTCAAAAGGTGCTATACAATTGCATACAAAGCCGACCTGTCGCTTTCGTGGTGCAGCGCTGTTTCTAGTCTCGAACTTCAAAACGTGCCTTAAAGGAGATCATTCGACAAGTCTCTAACACATTGGCAACTTAAAAAAAAACTCTCGTAACGTCACTGGATCTTCCACTATAGTGTTGACAGACGTTGCTGCCGACATTTTTATTTTCTTAGGAATAAATAGAAGTTGGAAAAACGAAGGGATTGGCTCTGCAGAAATCGCTACCAATATCCGTAAATTTTCTGTCTGATTGACCAGGCCCTTACTTTGAACGAAACGGTCTATAGCGTAGCTTTACCCTCAAATATCTTGAGGTCCGCAAAAATGTAAAGCTAAAAACATAAAAAAGGCTTTATGCAAGGGATTCAACTTTATAACTGACTTAATTTTACATTCGCTTTCTGCCAACCCTAATTAGCGTTTCCATAATTTCAGCGGTAGCTTGCCAAATATTCTCTCAAACTTTAGTTATGTCTCCATTTAGATCTTGGCAAGTTTGAATGACGTCTTAATCACCCGGCTACAGCTAATAAGGAGCTCGCAATTTGGCGTCACTTCCTTTGTCGAGAGTCAAAGGGTTGCGCTTGGAAACTTGTCAACACTTTGTGACAGCTCTGTCATAATATTAATTTAAAAACATCCAGACCCTTAATAAGTTTCTTTGTAGTATTTACTTATTGCTCTAAATATTGTTATTTAATTTAATAGTTGAATTCTATGGCAATATTTTGGTAAAATATATTCTTTTGATTCTATTATTAAACTATTATAATGGAATAAAAATAAAAATATATAATCAAATAATAAGCAAATAAACCTACGTTTGTAGTATCTAATAATATTATGTACTATGGACGTTGTATAACTAAATTACTTTATTAAATTTAAACACAATGCCGTTAATAACTGTTTGAAATTAATTATTGATGTGGATTAATAAAAGTCTTTCTTCGAAATACAAATGTAAGTTTATAAACGACCGCAACCACGGGCGGTTTTCCCGCCATCTTAGACTAATTTTTCCATTTATCATCGCATAGCAGGCAAAGAATATTAATGCATTTAGACCATAAGCCACTTCATAAACCTTTCTTTAATTAATTAAAGAACCTTAATAACCCAAAAAACACCTAATTTGTGGGGATATTTAGTGAATTACTCATACTATAACAATTAGTTTCAAAGCTCCTGAGTTGCCAGATAAAATGAAAAATTACTGTTATACCTTTTTTACGACCACTAATGTAGGGGCCATGTTACCCTAAAATATACCAAAAGCCATAGCTGTAATTACTCTGTTTTATACTCTCTTAATATAGCCATTTGTTATCAAATTCATAAAATTAAATAAATCGGTTTAGTACTTAGAGCTGGTAAGGTCTAGTACATTGTTTGCTTGTAAAATTAAGCCATGTCATTAACTCTACTCTTAAATACTTAGCTATATTATTTACATCAGGAAATTGGTTTATTCGTCAAATAAACCCTTTGTACACGAAACGGGCACTTATTTTTTTCTCTATTTATATGAATATTACAAAAAAGAGGTTTCATTAATTTGACTATGTAATTTAGCATGTTATTTGAAGTATTCTGGCATATATCTATAGATATAGTGTCTGGTATAGTTTGCTCAAAATTGTGCTTCATGGATTGGAACAAAGTATTGTTTTCCGATGAAGCTAGAATCTATCTGTTGTAACGTAGCACCAACGCCCGCGCAGAGACTTCCCTCGCCGATCGCCTCAACCTCGAGTCGTCCGGTTCTCGCGGGCAGTCGTGTTCCAAAGCCTTAGCGGCCGGGTGCTTGATTTGTTTTGCTTTTGTCGCTGGGGTTTTGATGGTAATGGTAGGGTTTGATGATGACTCGAATTGTGAAACTATATTCTCGGCTGACCCTCTTTAAACATTTTTGTTATCTTAAGTGTACTTTTAATAAAATTATTTTATTACTAGCTTTTGCTCGCGGCTCCGCCCGTGTGATCTGCTTTTTCCGGGATAAAATGTAGCCTATGTCGTATTCTGATGTATAAGCTATATTATTGTAAAGTTTCATTAAAATCCATTCAGTAGTGAAAGAGTAACAAACCATCCATACTTACAAACTTTCACGTTTATAATATTAGTAGGATTGTAATAGTGTTTCTTTTTGTTCACAATATTCACGTGACACTGTATGGTAAGGACTAACAGCGGTGAAGGCTGCAAAAACCATGGAAGGCTATGGGGAAATGTGTTTCGAAGAAATCACTCCGTGTGGCGGATTCTCCGTAATGTTTTGGGCAGCAATTAATTCGACGGAGCGTACGGAGTCTCTTTTCATAGAAATAATTAAATCAAATAAAATCTTTTCCTTATTTCCTTTAACAAGCTCTCGGGTTTTGGGCTCTTATAATGGCTTATACAAATTTCTGTGCACTTCTTTTCTTTCGAGCTCATTACCAAGACAATGTGTTTATAATCCGGCAAATGGTTTCAATTGTGATATAAAACGAATCCAGAATAATACATTTTGGGTGGACTAAGTACGCGCGTTATTTTTAAGCCGTCTGGTAGAGATCGTTGTTTGTAACAATATTTATTTGTAAGGTTCTTAGTATATAGTTTTAATTATTAATGTACAATAACGAGTGGCTATCTTTCTATATTACGAAGGTTTACGTGTCAAATACAGTTTTACAATACTTTAACTAGACAACTGGACTTTTCAAACGTAAAATTTTGTTTGTTCCTGATAGTATAATTATAGTCAATACTTAGTCGTGGTCATATTATTTATAAATGACGCGTGTAAACGATCAAGTGGGTCACTTGACGTAAGTGGTCTGCACAACCCATGAACACCAGGTTGTAAATCACTCGTATGCGAGAGGCCGTCTGAATTGGTACCCCCGCTTTGTCTATTTTTGCCGCCAACAGCAGTGTCTATGTACTGTTGTGGTGCTGTATCTATTTATGAGCAGGCGTGGATAGATCAGGTACTTATACACGCCACGCCATCGATTTTTAATTGAAGCTAATAAAAAAATCATTTACAATATCAGAAAATCACGGATGCGTTGCCGAGTTTAAGGGAAAGAAATGGGGATTGAGAAAGAGATTTGGGGCTCCAGGAATCTCTCTTACAGTACAAAATATAACAGCAAACTGCTACTTTACGTCGGTTTTCTGTAAGAAATTGTAATAACCAGATCGAATGGACAAACATTTATGCTATAGAAATGTCTGCAGCGTGGCTCTACCGCTCTCAAAACTCACAATTTTTGTCACTATTTTGAAATTTGCTGTTATTTCTCCTTACAAATACGCTATAATAATAAAATTCTTATTTGCGATTGGACTTGTCTCTGGTATATGAAACTTCAAAAGGCGGAAAATGCGTTCGAAAATATCCCACCGCTCCGTAATGCATACAAATTGAGGGGCGGAAGCTAACCCACATTTAAATCACTTTTTTTCTTGGCCCTATTTTAACATTATAGTATTAATAAGGCTTTCCGTGTAAATGTTTGTTATTCCATTGAAAGTTAGAGTAAATACCATTACATTTTTTAGTGAATAGTATCGACTCTGTTGTAACCTTTTTCTTTCCTTCCACCTGCAATTATCCCACTCGCAGTGGGTCAGCGCAACATGCTTTTAAACACATGATGCAAATAGATTTGGTTCATAGCTTTACGACCGTCCGCCTGCCTGACGGGGTGAAACACCCAGACCCGTAACAAATATATGTGGATCATGGACTTTGGTAAGTTCAAGTTTAAGTTTTTGAGTGGTAGAGCCACGCTGTAGACAGTAATGTCTACAGAATGAATGGGCTGGCTCGACCGGGTCGTAACCACTGTCTCGCAGAAAACCGACGTAAAGTAGCGGCTTGCTGCTGCGTTTCGTACGGTGAGTGAGATATCCGGAAGCCCAAATCCCCTCCCCTTCCCAATCCCTAATTATCCCTTTCCTTTAAGGTCGGCAACGCGCCCATGATTCTTTTGGTATTGTGGGCGTACATGGGCGGTGGAGATCACTTACCATCAGGTGACCCACTTGCTCGTTTGCCGGTCTATGCTATAAATAAAAATAAAAAATAAAAAGTTAAACTCGGGACTGCAGATTTCTACGGACTACGTCGTTGCTATCTAAGTCAAAAATATCATAATATTGGATTACAATAGAATGCAGTCCTTTAAAATAGTAAAAAACCGACAATCATTCAAGAATTCCATCAACATAAAGTCAAGAAACTCCCACACCAACACGATATCAAACGTTCATAAATGTATTTAACCATTTATAAAATATCATTAATGTAATAAATCATGCATAACACACATTTATCTGGACAGGTTATGATTGCAAACCGTGGGCCGACCCTCGTCTTACTTGATAGCCCTTGTGTCTTGGACTTATTGCCTTCGTCGTAATTAAACATACAGCGGTAATATATTATTTATTTATTTACACTTTATATACAATGTATAAAGGCGGACTTAATGCCAAAGGCATTCTCTCCCAGTCAAGCTTAAGGTAATGTAGCGATGAACAAAGTAGATGCAAAAAAAAAGAAAGAAGATACATAATATAAAAATATTACATGTTTGGTACATTAAAGTACCGAATTAAAATATATTTAGCTTTGATATACGAGAAACTGATGGGATTTATAAACATTATAATTTAGTTTCACTGCTGCATGAATGCCTAGCAATCGAGGATCTAGATTTAATAAGAGAATTAACCGGTCTCGGCTTATCGTCGACAAACTGGTTAGTTTAAAATATTTTATACAAAAGTAGTTAACTGTATTAAAAATTAATACATAGTATAAAACAAAGTTGCTATATGCGTCTGTCTGTCTGTTAGTCCACATTTCTCCTAAACTATGCAACGGATATAAATGGCGTTTACACTATCATTTAAAAAATTCGGAAGATATATGTATATCTCGCTATGACACATAGGAGCAGGGCAATAATCTACCTGGGGAGAAACTGCGAGGGATATAGTATCACATAAAAAAATATTATTTATGGCTAGGGTACCCGCGGAGATTTTATCCACCAACCCAAAATGGACCAGTACGAAAAGTTTTATTAGCCAAGCTTACCTCAATGACACATGAAGCCTGCAGTGGGATAAAATAAATCATTCAATACTTTAATAATACTACGTATTTTGCGAGTGCAATTCCCGCAGTCTCGTCCCGAGCATGAATTTTATGAAAAGGAATGTTTTAAATCAGTGTCTTAGCTGTCCACTTCGTCGAGATGTGGCGTCATAAAAGGAATACATAGATAAATTTGATATCTTACGTCATAACTAAAACTACAAACACGAGATGAAATCGAAAAATTCTGCAGAAGTATATATACTTCATTTTATCTTTTTGTTTTATTTGACTTTACTGAAGTTGAGATGAGCAGATCGTTCATCTAAAGTAAGCACTATGTTTGGTCATAAAGAGAAGCCACACCACTCACATCTTTGAATTATAAATGCTGCTGCATGGAACTGAACTCCGTTCTTCAGTGCATTATGATTATGTATCATAATCATAATTCCCAATAATTTAACTGATTTCACCACCTGAATCCTATTTATACACATCTATATTTTAAGAACAAAGACTTTATTCTCTATGACCGTATAGACTCGTAAAGGCAACGCGTTAACTTAGTGAAATTAGCATTGAATGGCATGCGCTTATTAAATGTCAAAATAAAGCTGGGAGGATACTTGTATCCGACCGGATAGCGACCACCGTACACTGATGCTTAGTGCCATAGTAACCTACCTCGTGTGGGTCGCGTTCCAGGGTTAGCCAGTGTATATCCGGTTCTCCCCAGGGGGATAGCCCTCTGACCCTATCACTTTCCCATCCCTTTATACTTCCCCTAACCTTTGCCCCTGGGATGAGATACTGTGGGAGTCGCCAGTATCACATTAGCAGGGACTTCTGTAGTTCATACCAAGGGTAAAAAAAATATATCAAAATAAATAAATGCGACGTGGTGCGTTACGTGCTTGTTTTAAACTATCAAAACGTGTGGCAAGCTAGGCTCATTGTGACAGGGGTTATCTAATTGTATAATTTTTGACAGCCTCCGTGGCGCAGTGGGCGAGTAGCCGGCTGTGAAGCGAGAGGCCGCGGGTTCGATCCCCGCACCGAGCAAATATTTGTCTGATCCACAAATATTTGTTTCGGGGTCTGGGTGTTGTGAGACCAAAAAGTCTCGCGTAGTTCCTGATACCCACGACACAAGACTCGTATCTTACTGTGGGGTCAGGACTATGTGTGTGACCGTTGGGTGTTATTTAATTGGACACATAAACTGTATATTTACCTTTTTTGGTATATTATGTAATGTAGCATAAAGAACCTGTCTGCTTTATTGTCATAAAATCGATGACTAATAAACGAATTTACATTTTTTAAATGCAAACATGAATTCAAATAAGTTGTTAAGAGATTGCAAAGGAAACTGTTTGCATACATTCAACTATTTATAGTAATAGCAGATGGCACCAGATATAATGAAATCCAGCGCTTCGCGTTCACGTATTTGTGTACCAATGTTTTTCATCGACAAAAATAACAACATATGGTTATAAAAGTATTCTTCTGAAACTTATATTGGAAATATAAGAAACACATACAACACATACATATAAAATACCTTCTTTAGGTATTTTATATTTTCTATTATGGGTTACTTACCCAATACGCGTCAAATTGAGAAGATCCTCACTTTTCCATCATCTTTCGTCGGGTATTACAATAGTCATTGTGAGGATTCATTATTCACACAAAAAGGCAAAGGAATCGTGAAAGAACAGCGTTTTAAATCTTCAATTAAATCTTCTTTTTTACGAAGTGATGTCAGTATGTCACTCATTTTAAAGCATTAATGGAGTTTCACCGTCAGTTTTTTACAGTAAATCCTCTCGATCGAACATAATTAATGATAACCCAGCATTCAGACGTAAATCCCCATAATCCATTCATTCTCAAACATTTTAAATCTACAGTGTGCATTGATGTTAGTAGATATGACAAAACTCACGTTTTGTACAATATTTTGCTCACTTTACCCCCGTATAGTAATTTAGACAAATATATTATTGGCCCCTTACGGGTTGAGCTTCGAAAACTATACTTACAACATACAACTTACACGGTGGTAAGTATGCTCGTATGCGAGAGGCCGTCTGGCTTGGTACCACCGCTTGATCTATTTTTGCCGGCAAGTAACAGTGTGTAAGCACTGTTGTGTTGCAGTTTGAAAATCATTGAAGCGAGTGAAATTACTGGGCATTATGAGACTAAGTATCTTATATGACGGGCGTAGTTCAGTGCCATGCAGTGCTTTGTAATTAAAAGGTCTGTGTGGTGTTGCATCTGTTTATGGGCAGGCGTAGCACTAACCATCAGGCGAGTAATTTTTTTATCAATAGAAAACAATGTAACCACTTGTAACTACCGGTTAGTTCACGTATTGGCTCTTTAGTATTTTTGCCTCTATTTAGGTATTTCCCACTTCAGTTTTTCCCGCCACCTTAGAAGGTACCATTTCGATGTATCGATCAAGTAAATGCGCCCACAACCCGAATGACATGTCACATTTAATCAAACACTTGATCCTAACATCAATCACTCGTGTCCTAGTTGTCACAATCATAAATCTCGGCCACTGCGAAAGCGTAGCGAATATTGTTTCGCTTTCCGTGAGTGTTGGACCTTTGTTATGTTATCGCCGAAATTCGTGTCCATTAGGTTAACTGACTGAAAAATTGCTACAAAAAGAGGGAGCTGTGTGAATTTTGCAAAAATAAATAAAATGTTAAGGAAGTCTTTTCTAATTTAGTTGTGTTAGTAGTTTAGTATGATTGACAACATTTTATTTTAATCGCTGAGTCCTTGTATTAGTTTTAGTTCTAAATTTTGCGCACCCAAACCCCTCCAGCAACTTATACTAATGACATCATTTGACATCATTATTCATCATTTTGACAATTTTGGTCAAAAAGCCATCTATTGGTCACCAGCATCCCATCATTTCTTCTTCCACTTACCTGCCCTTATGCCACTCGCAGCGTGGTCGACGTTTCATGCTTTTTAACACATGTCACAGAAAGATTTGGCTTGTAGTTTTTATGACCGGTCGTCTGCCTGACGTCGGCCCCTCTGTAGAGAAAACATAGTCAGACCCAATACAAATATTTGTAAACCACACAAATAATATAATATGGGATAGGACTAAAACGACAAAGTTAAACGACAAAACTAAAGTCCTAAGTTATCACGACTACCTCGTTAGCAAGTTATGAAAGCAATGCAATTGAAATTAACAAGCAGTTAAATTAAATAGGTAGTTAACTGACAAAGTTTACGATCAACATACTGAACTTGTATGGGAGAACATACTCATTTAATAACCACTAGCTGTCCCTTGCGGTTTCACTTACATGTTACTGCGCTGCTCCCATGGGTCATAGCGTGATATACATATAAATCTTCCTCATGAATCACTCTATCTATTGCTGAAAACTGCATTAAAATCCGTTGAATAGTTTAAAAGATCTAAGATAGATCGTCTTATTATCGTAAGAACGGGTAAACCAACAAACAAAATATAGTCATTTGAAATCCATCAGTATAAATAATAATAATTTAATAAATATATAAATTTCTATGGATAGTGAAGCCATCCCTATGGAGTACCTTGGCCTTTTGAATCATTTAGTTGCCCTGACTAAGTCTTTGGTGAAGTACACAAAGTGATATTGTAATTGAATTAACAAATCAATTAATTAACTGTGTATTAAATCCTTAATTTTAACTAAAAATAATTTAAATTTAATGCTATTTCTAATTCAACTAATAAAATATTGATTCATGGTTGTCTGATAATAATTTTTTGTTAACCTCTACAGTATATGGTTTAAGCAGTGACTTAAATACGGCTTTTAATGTTGGTCATAGTTGTTCAAGTAATTAGGCAAGGCTGGATCTGAGCAGAGAATTTACATATCAATCATTTTTATTCTTGTTCAGGACGTAAAACTAATCTAACCAAAACAATAATTCGAGATAAAACTGTATTTATAAAGGCTCTAGTCATTACACGCCATACATAAAAAAACATGGACACGAAAAATCTGAAACACAGAAATTCAATTTTCTGGACGTAACTATGCACTATGTAAGGAAAAATCAAAGGAAATAAAAAGGTGACAGAAAGACTACGCATACAGTTATTGAAAAACGTGACTCTATATCACGCAGTAAGCGACCGTAATATTCGTAACGTGAATTATTTTTTGGCGGAGTTTTCGTCATAAGACCACGTAATAAGACGTGCCCAGACCTGGTTATGGTTATTTTGTACCTTACGTGCTAATAGAATTACGATCAATTTATTAACCTCGGTCACTAAGAAATTCAAATGTAACGTTAAAAACTGACAGGATTTTTGTAAGACAAAGAAACGTGCAGGTCGCTGACCTAATGTTAAGCGCCACGCTTATCCTAAAACAAAAACAACACCGTACGGAACTTTTAATAAGAAAACACTGTATGGCACTCCATATTGCATCAACAATGTCACTAGAATCCAGTCGTCATTCTGAGACTTAGGTTTCATAAAACCCTGTCATTTCACTTGTTTTATTGTCCTTCAACCGACACAAGACATTGCTTACACCGCCGGTAGAAATAAACAAGGCGATGGTACCAACCTAGACTGCCTCTCACACACGACGGACTGCCTAGTAAATAGTTTCTCTCGTCGTATCAATAGAGATAATCGTCTAAAAAACCTTACAAAATGCGCAAAGGTAATTGTCTGATTGTCTGAAATATATTCAAATATGTTACGTTTCGTACGACGAGTGAGATGTCCGGAGACGTAAATCCCCCTCCCCTTCCCAAGACCTTAATTATCCCTTTCCTTTAACGTTAATGCATCCATCCAGCCTTCTATTGTGGATGTTCATGGGAACTGGAGATCACTTACCATTAGGTGATCTACATACTCATTTGCTAGCTTCTGCTATCAAAAAATCTATTTTTCACTTTATTGGATCAAGTGTATATAAATGGCCGTAACTTTAACGATTGGCTCCGAGGCGCCGCGTGCTAATATTGTTTGCAACTCGCTGCAGTTTAAACATAGTTTAGTTAATACGAACTCGTAACTTATCCATTTTCTGTTTCAGTTCGCGAGTGCCGTTTAATTGCAAGAGGAACAAAGAAATTACTTGGTTACATAGTGTGTACGAAGTTACTAATTTGTTGGTAATTTTTAAGCGAGCTGTGTACTTTCTACTGTGTACTTTTTGGTCGATTGTTAGAACACTAGAACTTCAGCACGATGTAGTACTTGTCTAGACATTGTGACGATGAATTAAAGTAACAATGAACTAAACGAATGTGACTTATCTCTTGAACATCTCGACAGAATCATCCCTTTAGGGAAAGTAGCTGAATATAAATTAATTATATCGTCAGTGGAGAGGCAAAAATAATAAAGCGCTTTACGCTTTGTGCGCTGAACTTTAGGGTAGAGCATTTTAAAGTGTTTATAACAATTCATAATAATTTGAATAGAAAAGAAATATGATTCAATAAAATATAAGCTGTACTGAAATTTATTCACTAAGTAAATTGATATGAATTTTTATATAATGATATCTTATGTTTACGCAAATGCGTACGCTGATGATAAGTATAGTGTAGTCCAAAAAACCAGCGACTACCGACAAAAAATGAGTTTATCGGTGGTCACCAGAGACATGCCGGCCTGTATAAATACTTCTTCCCTCTTCGGAGAGGGAAGAAGCAAATCGAGAGCCTGCGACAGGACAGCCGGATGACCGATGCTGACGCAGTAACACAAGGACGTACTCCTATACTCGCCCCAACCAACTAATCTCGCAAACAATTCGGATAACCGGATATAACTGGCTGGTCCTGGAACGCGATCCACACAAGACGTGTGGATCACTATGGCAGGTTTTAACACCATGTGCACGGTAGTCGCTATCCGGGCGGATATGAATATGCTGCCACCTACTTAACATCGGATTCAGTATGGTCATTTTTGCGTGCCATAAAAAAGACGCAATATTTTATCTGATGCATTATAGTGTGAAAATGATTTTCAAATGTTCTTATATATTATTATGATTTTGATCGGCGCAAACAGAGCAATTCTTCGGTCAAATACACTAGTTATTCACGGTTCAGCGTTCGCGGTTTCTCATTATTTATTGCGTTGTTATTGCTGATTTATGCATTGACGGGCGTGGAATAAGTTTTTGCCACCTTGAATAGAGGATAAATGAGATCTACTTTTTCTTTTATTAGTCTTCAGTTATCCAAATCAAATCATTTATTCTGTAAATTAGATCATAAATATCATATTTTCATGTCAATATTTTTTATACTAGATTATATTGTTATCGGCATTTCGTGGCTATCATGAAAAGAAACTCATGGGTAATGGCCTCTTTTAATCTCCAGACATTGATTTCCAGAATTATGCGAGTGTTATGTACAGATCCCTTCCCAATCCCTAATTATCCCTTTCCTGTAAAGTCGGCAACGCGCCCATCATTCTTCTGGTGGTGGGCGTACATGGGCGGTGGAGATCACTTACAATAAGGTGACCCACTTGCTCGTTTGCCGGCCTATGCTATAAAAAAAAATAAATAAAAAAAAAAGAAATTCCTGGATTGACCTTTTGAGGAAATATCCCTGAGTATACCCGACATACATGGCACTGGCACTCACATATAAAAAATGAAAATTAATATTTTATCAATAATATTTTTCTTAAAATATTAAAAATATCAAGGTATGTAACCTTAAATACTAATAATGCATGAATAGAGCAGTCAAGTATAATAATTTATTATGGTTATTATCATATTGTACTATATTGTCTCGAGTGATGGTTTCTAATTTTTTTTCATTAGTTTATTAATAAGCTGTAAAATAAACTTGCTTTATTTACTAAGTTTTATTAAATATTGTGCAGTGGGTGAGTTGTGAGCTGCGAATCAAAAGGCGACCTTTTCGATTCCGGAACAAACCGGAGACAAGAGTCTGGTGATCCGCAAATAATTGTTTTCGGTCTGGGTGTTGTGGGAGCGTAAGTCCCTCGATATTCCTGATACCCAGGATGCAGGTTCTCTGAATGTGAGGTTGGGACTATGAGTGTGCTTGTTGGGTTTAGGTATCTGCTAATCTATGAAAATGTTCAATTAAGTACGACATTTCTTTAAATTCCTGCAATTTATGTGTACTAAGGATTTTATGTTACTTACAAGAAACATGCAAGTAATATTAAGAATTAGTAAACGTACCATAAAATTGATAATGTATAACTAAATAAATTTATAAGACAAATTTCCCAGCAAGAATTTTATATAAGAATAATTTTATCTTAACTTTAAAGTTCCGAGAAAAAAATTCCCATTGTATTACTAAGTAGATTTATCTTGCGCGCTTCCATCGTACGATGCTAGAAAGACAATTTTCTTAAATTATTTTAGAGTCAGACTGCCTTCGTGGCGCAGTTATAATTCGTATACTGTAACTGTGCTCAGGTCTCGGGTTCGATCCCCAGGTCAGGCAAAAGTGATAATCGGTTTTTCTATTAATAAATGCTTAGTATCAACTCGGAGTCTGGAATTGTGTCAGATACGGCAATAGGACCGCCCCCTATCACATCATGGGACGGAAATAAGCTCGAAATAAAATATGAGTGTAGCGGTCACACCTCTGCCTACCCCTACGAAGATTACAGACGCGAGTGCGTATGTATTTATAGCTATAATAAATATTTCAGTCACTGCGATGAACACAATGATTAATTTGTCAGCGTTTGTATTGATGGCTCTATCTATCTATCTATCTATATGTATCTTTGATTAATCGAATCTACCTATTTGGCTCGATACTCTAAATAGACTAGACTAGAATAGACTTTCTATAAAGAAATTCATAAAAACATCAAATAAAGCTATATTAATATTTTTCGCACAACCTTCTTAACCAATAAAAACAATCTTTATAAAAATAAACACCAAAACAACCCTTTCTCTAACATATGGCAGTATTGTTTTGAGTGGGATCAAAGCACCGCGTGGTTCTGAGCGATCAATCAAACGACTGTATACAACACTCTCACATTAGGTACATTAGACCTTTTGTACGGAAATTCTTGTCGACTTAACCCTAAAAGAAATCTTTTCATGTAGCATGTGTGAATAATTCTTATAAAAACTCTGGCTTTGATGTAAACGAATAAAGACGAATCAATGGTAAATATAGTGCCGCGTTTGAAAAATTCAATTCATTCATTCATTCATTCAATTGACTCCATTACTTTCAGAAAAGAGTTTTATTTATTCTTTCTTTGTTCCCTGTGAGCTTTTAGAAGCTGTAATAGTTTTAATGAAACCATTCCTGCTTTTACTGTTATTTGTACAATGTTACAAATATAAACAAAGTTTTTTTTTAATCAGAGCCCGGCAAACGTGCAAATGGTGATCTTCACCGCCCATGGACATCCACAATACCCGGGGAATTATGCATTTCTGGCCGAGAAAAAGGGAGGGTGATTTGAGCCTCCGGTTATCTCACTCGCTGTACGAAACGCAACAGCAAACCCCCACTTTACATCTCTGTGAGACAGTGGTCACAACCCGGTGGATCCGACCCATACATGCTATAGGCAAAACTGTCTACAGCGTGGATCTACTACTCTAAAAAATGTGTTCAAAGAAATTTCTCTTTCGAAATAGAATAGGAAAAATATCAATATATCTCTCCTAACAATAACGTATTACATAAGGCACAAAACACACAAATAAACATGATTTAAAAGACAATATTTTCAAATTTATCACTCAACATACAATCGCCTCAAATACATAAAAATCGATATATAATCAAGCCATAAATATTGCATTTACAAATGAATATACTAATAATATCCTTAATGCTGACATCTTCCTACTTACTCATTTTATCATACATTTGAAGAATAATCTAATTAACACCGATAAAAAACCCACTGCAATTAGTATGACATTTCATCGATAAAAGAAAATTAAACATCGACCGCAGGCAAGCCTCGCATACGAGCGGAAATAATGAGTTCATTTATTTTACAATCGGAATCGAACCAGACGTGACCGGTGTTCTAGCGACCTGCTTTTATGTGCAAACCCTTTTATCTGGAAAAAACTACACGTGAAAATAAATGCAATGCAATCCTATCCTATCCTACTAATATTATAAACGCGAAAGTTTGTAAGTATGGATGGATGGATGTATGTTTGTTACTCTCTCACGTAAAAACTACTGAATGGATTTTAATGAAACTTTACAATAATATAGCTTATACATCAGAATAAGACATAGGCTACTTTTTATCGGGTGGAGGGAGGAGACTCCACGCGGGTGGAGTCGCGAGGAAAAGCTAGTTCAAATATAATGTTGACTATCGAAAGAATTGCATCATACGACGCTCGCCATAATTATGCTGGCCTAAATTAAGTAGCTTACCAACCGACTCACCCAGGAACAAGTCTATGCGACGCATTTATTTTTGCTGGTGGTAGGATGTTCATACCCATAAACTCATTGTTTGTCGATGGTCGCTGGTTTTTTGGACTGCACTACGCTTACCATCAGGTGTACTGCAGTCACTTTGCCGTGTTCGGAAAAAAAATGTGTACAGCTATCCAGGCGCATACAAATACGTATCTGGTATGCATGGATCCTATCTCAAACAATATACTGCGCATAATTTAATATATGTAACGTTGCCAATTTTGGATTATACTTTTTTATGCTCTAAATCTGCCTGACTAAAAAGTCCTCTAAAAATTTGATTTGAAATATAAGTAATAACGTTTATACACCCACATTGTCTCGCGTCTGCTTCACCCGTAGGATGACTGTTAGAGAATGCCACTGGCATTAAGTCCACCTTTGTATATGTTTTGCATATAAAGCTTAAATAAATAAATTTCCAAGGATCGATTTTTCAATGACCGAATCAACTTGTCTGCCAGAATATAACGCATTGAATAAGCCAATCAAGGCAATACTAATATGACATACGCTTCTCCAATTGCTTCTCCGTACATATTGACGTGATAATTGTGAATGCCGTCTTATATTCCATCTGATAAATAACGTTTTCTTGGAAATAAAAAATCTGCCATAAATAATACAATATTCTACAGTATAAATAATAATTTAAAAAATCTGATACAAACAAAACACTGTCTTAAGTCTTAATGCCTATTATATCTCAGCATCGTTAATTACTGTGATAACAAAAGGCTCGTTGCGAAAGCTTGAGACAAACAATTTTAATAGCCGCTCAAGCAAACAGTTTTATGCTCTGTTTCTTGTGAAACGCTCATTGACATTTAAGTGAGTGTTTAAATGCTTCCTTGTAATAGAACGGCGAACTGAGGTGACCTAAATCCGCCTAGCAAATAAGGGTAAATTAGAACTTATTCCTACAGAAACCTTACATAACCTAACCGATAAAATATCAACATTGGAAATTATCAAAAAATTCTAAATGTATGAACCAACTCGATAAAACCGATTATGAAATAAACGCATACACACGCACGTAGGCATGCTCGCAAGCATGCACTCGCACACACAGGCACGCATACTATCCGCAGCATTGAAAAGTTCGATAATGATATTATGGATACATAGAAATTCAATAGAAATTACTGGGCATTATGAGACTTAACATCAGTGGCGGATTTACCAGTAGGCTGAGTAGGCTGGAGCCTGGGGCGGCAAATTTTAAGGGGCGGCAAATTTAGTTCATAAATTTTTTATTTCGGTTTACAAATTTAAAAAAAAAATTATTGTTCACACACATAATATCAACGAATTTCGAAAATTGGAGAGAATTTGAAATATTTAACAAAAATCGAAATATTCTCATATACAGTGCTAATTAATAAATATTTCAACATCTCTGCATAAACAATTCCTAAACGCTTTACTAATTATACATTAATGATTATGAACTTTTAGAATATCGCAATAGCGATTCGATATTATGATCGAAATTTAGTAATTATTACATATTATATTCTTCACTGATAACTGCTATAATTTTTTCTCCGTGTACCTAATAATTATGAGATCTGCTTACCCAATTCAATCTTGATATAATATCGATGGTCTAATCATGATTGCTGCAGCAAGTTTGCAACTTGTCAAATTCAATTTCAGAAAGTAATTTCTTTATGCGTAAAAAATACTGACTAAAATTTACTAATTTTTAGTTTTTAATAGGTAATGGTTGTTGTAAGGGATGTTTTTTGGAGAGAATAAACAAAGTGAATGTTCAAATTCAGACTTCTAACATAGATTTGATTACCGTTGCTGATCTTTACGAATCACTTCGTAAGTTTTTCATAGCTGAACGAGAGAATTTCAAGTACTTCGAAGAAAAGGCGATCGAGTTAAGTGTATCGAAAGAATATACAAGAGAGATGAAAAAAAGACAACCAAAAAGAAAAAAAAGATTTGATGAGACACCAGATGAAGATATTGGAATAGCTGCGAGTGATTACTTGAGGGTTAATACGTTTCTCGTTGTCATAGATAGACTCATATCCGAGTTAGCAAAACGGCAAGAGGCTTATCAAGGATTTAACGAAAGATTTTCATTTCTTACCAAAATAAATGAGTTGTTACCATCAGTTTTGACGGAAAAAGCCAGTTTTTTAGAAAAAAATTATCCTAATGATTTAGAATCAGACTTAGTTCAGGAATTACTACACTTTCAAAGCTACCTTTCGTCTGAAAGAATCTGAATAAAACCAATTTCTGGATCATTAATAAGTCTGTCTTCATTCCTGCGAGAACAGAATCTAGGAAACATTTATCCAAACTTGGATATAGCACTTCGTATGGCTCTTTGTACACCAGCGGCAAATTGTTCAGGTGAATGAAGTTTCTCTTGATTGAAAAGAGTAAAGAACTACCTACGATCGACTTTAAGTCAAGAAAAGCTAAACGCTTTAGCTCTCTTGTGCATAGAGTCAGAGCTAATGAACAAGATTTCGTACGACGATATAATAAATGATTTTGCGAATTCAAAGTCTCCCAAAAAAGTATTGTAATGCTTTTATAATTTAACTTAAATCATAATGCTAACAAATAATTAAGAAAAGATATATTTATTGTATAATTAAGGAATTTAATGTGAGATGAATAATAAAAATAATAGAACACAAATAACATGATCACTTTAAACCAATTTATTCTATTCACAGAGAACAAACCCGTGTCAGGAGTAACCAATTGTAGGCTTTACTTTAACTGCACTTGTATACACGCTTAGTATGATTAACTACGACAGAATTACTACTACTGTAACGGTCAGCCAATCAGAAGGCTTGACTACGATAATAACGACCACGACGGTCCTCACTACGCGACGACTGAATGCGAACTGTCCCTGTCGAGTCGTGCGCCACTCTTTTATACATTTTTAGGCGTATCTACCCGACGACAATTTTATAAACACCGTTCGCAAAGATTAATAAAAATTAAAATAAAAATTAACACCTAACTCGGCCTCTCCTGACGCGTGCGCGTCCCGAGCACAGTAGGTATTTACAGAACAGACAATGAGTTTAGAAGAATACAATGCAAATGATTCGTTTCTAGACGGAGCCGGCTCTTACTACCACTCCGTACCACCGACGCTGTGGTGTATTCTTCAAAAACTCCTGGGTCGCTGCTCAGTCGTTGCACTTCACAACTTCCGTCTGCCTGCATGACGTACCTGACGAGCATCTCGCACCTCCTAGGTAACAAAAATACACGGCAGAATCACATAGCTCATAGTCACACAACAAAACAGTTGTCTTGGGTGCGGGAATCGAACCCGCAGCCTGTCCGCTACGTTGCGGAGGTCGGCTGTCATCTGGTACCATGGGTATAATCACATTTTATCTTTGGTGCGGTAATCGAACCCGCAGTCTGATGCCTATCCGCTGCGTCGCAAAGGCCGACTGTTATCCGAAACGATGTCTATACCCATGTGACACTGTCTTATATTACAACATTTCAGGAACATATTAGCTGTGTTATGCACCGCTTCGACCAATCCTGACTAATTTGAACAATCACTGCTGGGATAGCCTTTGTGAAAGTTTCAAGTTGAAAAACTTAATATGAATCCTAGCTTGGGATTCGACATTAATTTTACTCTTACAAATAAAACAAACGAGATTTGGTTCACCATGGATACACATCAGTCCTTAGATGTCTTCAGCATTGTGTGCAGCGGGCTGCTGCCCGACGCTGGCAGACAGCGGCTGTCCGACACTGTATCCGGCGCCCAGCACCAGTTGTACAAAGCGAGCTCGTTACAACACAAGTACAAGCCGGCTCACCTCGTATTTCTGCACACCGAAAGGTGAACAACACCTGTGAACAAACCAGGCAGAAGGCGTCCCTACTGCCCGGGGTAGACGGAGGCATCGCTGAATCGCACGTCTACCTATAATCTCGGGACGGAGGCATCACTGAATCGCACGTCCCTGGACGGAGGCATCACTGAATCGCACGTCCACTAATAAACCCTGGACGGAGGCATCACTGAATCGCACGTCCATTAAAAAACCCTGGACGGAGGCATCACTGAATCGCACGTCCATTAATAAACCCTGGACGGAGGCATCACTGAATCGCACGTCCATTAATAAACGTATGTAAACCCCTGTGTGTGAATAAATGTGTATACTGTTGGTGTTTCTTAATAAATAAATAAATAAACCCTGGACGGAGGCATCACTGAATCGCACGTCCACTAATAAACCCTGGACGGAGGCATCACTGAATCGCACGTCCATTAATAAACCCTGGACGGAGGCATCACTGAATCGCACGTCCATTAATAAACCCTGGACGGAGGCATCACTGAATCGCACGTCCATTAATAAACGTATGTAAACCCCTGTGTGTGAATAAATGTGTATGCTGTTGGTGTTTCTTAATAAATAAATAAATAAACCCTGGACGGAGGCATCACTGAATCGCACGTCCACTAATAAACCCTGGACGGAGGCATCACTGAATCGCACGTCCATTAATAAACCCTGGACGGAGGCATCACTGAATCGCACGTCCATTAATAAACGTATGTAAACCCCTGCGTGTAAATAAATGCGTATGCTGTTCGTGTTTCTTAATAAATAAACCCTGGACGGAGGCATCACTGAATCGCACGTCCACTAATAAACCCTGGACGGAGGCATCACTGAATCGCACGTCCATTAATAAACGTATGTAAACCCCTGCGTGTAAATAAATGCGTATGCTGTTCGTGTTTCTTAATAAATAAACCCTGGACGGAGGCATCACTGAATCGCACGTCCACTAATAAACCCTGGACGGAGGCATCACTGAATCGCACGTCCATTAATAAACCCTGGACGGAGGCATCACTGAATCGCACGTCCATTGATAAACCCTGGACGGAGGCATCACTGAATCGCACGTCCATTAATAAAAAGAGGCAGGTAAAGACAGCGTCTACCATTAACTCCTTTTATGAAATCGCAACCCTGTTTAATGAAAAGGCCCGCCGCGTTACCTCACTAAAAGGGGAAACAAAACTACCAACGTTTATAGGAATAACATGTCAGTCAGTAAGTAAATGAGTCAGGGGTATTTAATTATAAGGATATGAATTTAGGTGGCAAGCGAGGCACGTAACGGAACAAATCACCAAACAGGTGCAAAACAAAAATTCATCCTCCAGTATGGGGCCCCATACTGAAGGGCTTCCTATCTACACCGGAGGCAAAGAGCCATTTACTCCTCCAGTGACTTTTCACCAGTTGAAAAGCATTCCACGTTGGGGAAGGGAAAAGAAGTGTGTACTCCCTTCCCAACGGCTCGCCGATAAAGGAAAGACTTCACAAGGTAGCTTTCTCTTTGAAAGCAACCACACACAGAGTAGCCGTCTCGCGCACTCAGCCCCCGAGCACGCCAACTGCATGCAACTACATGCAACTAAAAGACGCTTCCGTTCCAAGGAATCGTCCCACGGCTAAATGCAAGCTTATATCACACGTGCACAGAAAAAAAAACACAAGAAGAACATTGAAAATGGTTACTGGTCATTGTGTCTGAAGCAAATGAAGTAGCAAATTATACTATGGGCGCAAGCGTGCACTCAAGCGCCCACAGACAAGGGTCTTGTGAGTAATTGATTGAACATCTAATAGCTTCAGACATGATACAAACAAGAATAAATCTACCCGGGACAGAGCCCGTCATCACGTGAGAACGTGAACCAGCACAGCAGCTGCCAGGACTGCGCCTGATACGGAACTGTGTCCGTTACCCGGGACATTGCCCGTCACCACATGAGAACGTGAACCAGCACAACGGCTGCCAGGACTGGGCCTGATACGGAACTGTGTCCGTTAACCGGGACAGTGCCCATCACCACGCGAGAACGTGAACCAGCACGGCGGCTGCCAGGACTGCGCCTGATGTACAAAGTGAGCTCCTTTAACCGGCCCACCTCGTACCTGCAACATAAGGAAAAACACACGGAGAAAAATGGTTATACAGGTTCGTGTGTGTCTGAAGCATAACTTCTTAATATCTTATGAAGTAACAAACCATTACTATGGGCGCAAGCGTGCACTCAAGCGCCCACAGACAAGGGTCTTGCGAGTAAAAAATAATTGATTAAACATCTAATAGCTTCAGACATAACACGAATTTTAAAAAAAATCTCAGCGCATTGTGAATGACTCCCCATACACTGCCACATGACACACTATAGTAGCTGCAATATTGCAAGCGCGCGTTTACCGGCCGATGCCATTAGTTAGCTGCCTGGAGGCAAGCGCACATCACCTTAAAATACTACTCATGGACACTCGTAGCCTGCACCGCCAGTACGGAAGGTATCTTTAAGGGGAAGACATACGTCTGTCGCCCACATACCTTAAGACCAGCTCACAACACCCAAGAACTAAGAGTGTACTCCCTAAACAAACCAATTCAAACCGTGTAACCAGGCTATAGCGCCCATTCAATGTCTCATTTCCAGCCGTCAGAGAGCTAGGTCCGATTGATCGCCACGAGTACTAAAAACATCGTTAAGGGGAAAACGTAAGTTTACCATCCACTTATCTTAAAACTCTGTAATGTGGTCGAGCAACCAAACTCAACATCCCCGGCTCGGGTACTTGATACTTCACCTTGCGCACATTTATTCATGCACGCACAAACATCCTGTTTCAGCAACCACGTGAGCCAGTGATGGTCGACCAACGCCCGTGAAGCGGAAAACCGTCACGCGCCTCTCAATAAGCGCCGGTCAGCGTTACTTGTCATCACTGCTTCTGAAATCAATCACCAAAACGAGAAGGCAGGCGATTATCACGAAAATAAGTTTTATAAGATTCTCCCCACATTAAAGTGTGCCAGACAGAAGCCTGATACGTATTGGGAAATAAGTCTGCCACGCCAGGGGCCCGAAAGGCATTTCGTTAAAAGGTTAAACTGTTTCGCGTTCAGTAGTTCCGCATAATATTATGATCATCTCTGACATATCCTGTCACAGAATATGACCACAGGGTATACGCCCTCAGTGAGTTCACAAAACAATCATCAGCCACAAGACGTCCACTGCTTGAACATAGGCCTCCCCCAAAGATTTCCAGACCGACCTGTTGGAAGCGGCCTGCATCCAGCGACCTTTATCAGGTCGTCTGTCCACCTTCTAGACAGACGTCCAATACTCCGCTTGCCAGTATGTGGCCTCCATTCCAAAACCTTTCTGCCCCACCGGTTGTCGGTTCTGCGAGCTATGTGGCCCACTGCCACTTCAACTTGCTAATCCGCTGGGCTAAGTAGGTGACTCGTTCTTCTACGGATCTCCTCATTTCTGATTTGATCTCAGAGAAACACCGAGCATAGCCCTCTCCATAGCTCGCTGACTGACTGTGAGCCGTCTTATACGGCCCATATTCAGAGGCCACGTCTCAGTGCCGTAGGTCATCACTAGTAATACACACTGATCGAAGACTTTGGTCTTCAGGCACTGAGGCATTTTGGACGAGAAGACCTTGCCAAGTTTCCCGAACGTTGCCCAGCCAAGCTGGATTCGACGATCGACCTCTCTCTCAAAATTGAACCTGCCTAGTTGGACTACTTGTCCTAGATAGACATATTCGTCGGCAACTTCGAGAGATGAGCCTCCAACAGTAATCGGGGTGGGCACAACATGGACCTTCGTCTTGTCCATGTTAATTCTGAGACCCACCCGTTGAAAAACTCTGTTGAAGTCTTCGAGCATTGTACTTAGATCTTCCAGCGATTGTGCTAGGACTACGATATTGTTGGCAAATTGAAGGTAAGACATGTACTCGCCATTTATGTTGATGCCGAATCCTTTCCAGTTCAAGAGCTTAAAGGCATCTTCCAGCGCGGCAGTGAACAGTTTCGGAGAAATAACATCTCCCTGTCTCACGCCTCTCTGTAATGGAATAGCCTTCGTACTCTGATCTTGTACTCGGGCCGACATGGTGGCGTTGTTGTACAAGCACCTCAACACTTCGATATACCGATAGTCAACAACACATAAAACAAACATGGTCAGAATCCAAGAGCATCATAAGCCCTTCTCCAGGACGTTAGGCAGCATTGCAGCCAATGTCCGACCTCTTACGGTTACAGTAATTTGCAGCAACTCATTTGAATGATGTTCAAATGGCTCATATCTACAACAAATAGCAAATACCTTTCATTAGGCATTTAGTGCACGGTGGGTACACAGCATTGCTCTATAGAGAAATCCGTGTCGCCCTGTCATCAAAATAATTCTATAAAACCTGTAGGTACTGCAAATTACTTTTATATCAGATTTATATAAACAGGAACGGACTCACCAAATTCTTGTTATACTCAACACTCGTAAATGTATCCGATCACAGTCGTCCCACAAAGCCGCTCTGTGCGCCGTACGGGTGAACCATCACACCGTGGGTGCGGCGTTATGGTCCAACGATCGGGAACTCTTGTGCACCAATATCTTGCACTCCATGCCAGCGCGGGTGCCTCATCAGTAGAACTCGTCCATTATGGGCCTAGATAAGTTCTGAGAACATTTGGTACACAATTAATAACTTCGCAGGTATAGACACCACCATACCCTCTACGACGTCGTCGTACGTCTTTCGACTTGAACACAATATGTCAGATTTTCGTATCCATAGGCAGCAAACTAACATATTCACAATAAATTTATTACTGCAAACATATAACACCATTAAATTTAGCAGTACAATGATTTGACACCGAATGAATTATTTTACGACATCAGACTGCTGCACCATGGATCATCGTGATGATCTTTAACCAACTCACCACATGACAATCCTATTGGCCATTTTTGTCTTAACAAAAAGCCAATAAAATTGGAACAGACTTACCAAACCACTCGTAGACAGTCGCATTTCATCGCGTAGTTAGACATCGCGTAATTACCAACACAAGTGCATTTAAAGTGCTAGCATTAACTTTTAAGTAATGCCTTGAAAATTCAACTGTCAAGAAGATGATATGGCTGCGGAGCCTATCCCACTTCTGAATTAAGGAATTTAATGTGAGATGAATAATAAAAATAATAGAACACAAATAACATGATCACTTTAAACCAATTTATTCTATTCACAGAGAACAAACCCGTGTCAGGAGTAACCAATTGTAGGCTTTACTTTAACTGCACTTGTATACACGCTTAGTATGATTAACTACGACAGAATTACTACTACTGTAACGGTCAGCCAATCAGAAGGCTTGACTACGATAATAACGACCACGACGGTCCTCACTACGCGACGACTGAATGCGAACTGTCCCTGTCGAGTCGTGCGCCACTCTTTTATACATTTTTAGGCGTATCTACCCGACGACAATTTTATAAACACCGTTCGCAAAGATTAATAAAAATTAAAATAAAAATTAACACCTAACTGTATTGTTTTTAAACTGTGAGTGTAATAATAAATGTTAATCAACGTTCGCCAAATGTATGTAAAATAATCAAGGATCTAACACGGTACCATAGTTCTCAATAATAATAACTATATGGGAAAAGTTGATGTAACGAGGATGATGGAGCACAAATTATAAAGTTGGACTTTTATTGACAGAAAATTGATATGATTGTGTACTAAGATATCAAAATTTAGAGGCGGCAAAAATTGAATAGCCTACGGGCGGCAAATCTATAAATCCGCCACTGCTTAACATCCTATGTCGTGGCGAGCGCGGTTCAGTGTCGTGCAGTGCTTTGTGATTCAAAGTTCTGTGTGATGTTGCTTCTGTTTAGGCGAGTTTAGGCGTGGCGCTTACCACCAGGCGAGCGCTTTGCTCATTATTCAATAAAATAAAAAATAAAATAAAAAAAGATCCATAGAAATCATCAAAATAAACATGATGACTTTATCAATATAAAGTCAAAGAATATAAGTGTTTGCCGCAAACCTCTTAATAATGTATGTAGAAGCTCCATCCTATTTGATAAGCAATTTGAAATATAATTTTATAAGCCAGGCTCTCAGTAGATTTCAAAACATATGCGAATTGTGGTGATCAGTATATCGATTCATATAGTGTCACCTACAGGAAAATATGAATTAAAAACAAAATCACGGTGATGGGATTTCATTAGTGTAGAATTCAAAATGATTTTAGATGATGGGTGACCTGATTATATATGAAGCTATCTGGATAGCAAGCACGAAACGAGCCTGGTTCGTTCAGGCCATTGGCGTTCCGGAGTCAGACAGTGTATATCCAATCACTGCAGGCCGGCATCATTCTGTAGACCGTCGAAGGACACAATATCTCTTGACGATCGACATTATACACATATTTAGACTGTACAGCACTTAAAATCGAATCCAGTACAGTCACTTCGCCGTGCCAGGATAAAAAAAAATAATCATTGAAATAAAACTAATTTAAACAGATTTTGTCGCGGTTTTTTATTAATTTTGATCACGACGTTTGGAACACTTTTCAACCTTTGTAGTCACGGGGTGGACTCCTCCGGGGTTGAGTAATATTCGCGTAAACATAAGATATAAATAAATAAATCATTATAAAAACAAAATCAGTGTGCGTCGAGTACAGTTTGATGTATTATTACTATAAGGTTATTGCTAGAGTGTGGTAAAATTAAGCAATGAAGTTATTTAGGAGTGAAAGTGTTTGTTATGTATTATTTGATTGATACATATTTTGGGAAATAAGGAATTGGTTGAGAAGATGAAAGGAAGCGATTACCGTAATTAAGATCAATATATTCAACGATCGCCATTATGGCTGCATTATTAAGAGAATTTGTGTAATGAGAGTGTTTATGGGAGATATGAAACCTATCTTTAGATCTATGAGAGATGTGATAAAATAGATACGCTACTTTCATTGGGTGTCCCCAATTTAACTGAAATAGAATCTAAATATTTTTAGACCCCGTATTGACCGCCTATTTATCATAGTAATACCTATACTATAGAATACCTACTACTTTCATTACAATTATTAATTACACCGAAGTTTAATTCAAATATATTAGTAGAAGTTATATCAGTATATTAGTCGAGTATTTATTCGATATTTAAAAAATGAGCCAATTGTATAAAAAATACTAAAACCTAGCAGCTCTTTAATACGAGTTTATCCAAGTTTTTAATTAAAAACAAAACGCTTAGACAACGCAACGTTGCCTCGAGAATAATTAAGAAAAAATCCGGATAACTTTCAAACAATACGGCGCTCTCGCGTCTTTAATTTTGTATCTTTTCGTATAAAAAGCAACTGAATTCCTCTACAACGAGAAAATGCATTGATATAGTGTTAGTGAAAGAATTTATTTTAAAACTCTTCTGAACTTTGCGATTTAATGCCAACAGCTCTACGTACAGGTAGTTCACTGGGTTAAGAGTGACTTCCGATGTTTAGATTTAAAGACGTGAAGGTTAGCGACATAGTCGTCTCTCAACGGCATACTAAAGGCAATGGCATCGTACGTGAGTCAAGTTACCACATGGTGGGCGCGGTGTGACATTTTTCTCAAATTTAAGTATCTGGTATTATGGAGACCGTCGTAACATTAAATAATAATAGAATATTGACCTATTTTTTAACCCAAAAATTAGGAAAAGTACTACTATCAAAAGATTTTAAATGTATGGCAACGGGTTTTCTTTTCGTCATAACTTTTTTAACACGCTTTTATTAGATTCATACGCATGTTTGTATGTTAGTATGTTTGTATGTAACGGAATCTTTGAACATGACTTTGACCTCCTTCAAAACGTCGGATTACATCGAAATTTGGCATACTTATCAAGGACCGATGACAACGCAATACTTAAAAACAAAAATATTTTACCGATATGTAAGGCTTAAAGCTTTAAGTATTGTTACTGGGGTAGAACTGAAACCATATGAGTTTTGATCTTGACCCAGGCCTGCCCCGTTTAGAAGCTACGAGCTAATTAACCGTGTACCGTTCCAATGGTTTGGCATCGATTTACGTAGTGCACAACACACACAGACGCAGTGTCACTAATAATGCGACCATCCCAAGTCTTTTTTTATTTGATTGAGTTAACAGACGAGCAAGGCGCTCGCTGATGGTAAGCGCCACGCCCGCCCATAAACAGAAACAACACCACTCAGAGCTTTGAATTACAAAGCACTGCATGACACTGAACTGCGCTTATCACCACGAGACATAATTCCCAGTAAGGGCACATGCGGTTAAGTCTCATAAAACCCAGTAATTTCAATGGCTTCATTGTCTTTCGAACCGAAACACAACAGTGCTTACACACTGTTGCTTGGCGGCAGAAATAGACAAAGCGGTGGTACCAACCCAGACGGCCTCTCGCATACGAGAAACCTACCACCTAGTCCTCCATGTTATCAATATCAGCTAACGTAGGCATATAGTAGGCATATTTAATCAAATTGTACGTTAGCCTTACATTGCTTTTATATTAACTAGGCCACCAAAATAACAAACTAAACTCAACATGATTGTATCTGTTTATTTGTTTAGTTATGTAGCCCATGAAATCTTGTAAACAAAATAACCCTAAACCAAGTTCCAACTTATTAATCAGTTTAATAGTTAATGGTAAAGTTGTTAATCAAATGCAAACAGCCGAAGGTAAATTTTGCTTACAATGTTATTGAACAAACAACGACGTTAATCCATATACCTACAGTGGCAGGGCACGTGAACTTCAAGCAATTTTAAGTTGTTTTTGTACTATAAAAATCTCATTAATTATAAATATGATTCAATCTTTATATACAAAGATTTCGTGTCACGTTGTTTGTCGCTGTCACGATGAACTCCGAAGTTACTGAACCGATTTTAATCAAATTTTGCAAACTGTGTGCATTGATCCAACTTGAGAAATAGGATAGTTTATATCTCAATTTATAGTCGCAATATTTTTTATTGCAAATTATTTCTTATTACATGACAAAGAGTTATAATTATCTGTGAATAACAGTTGGCGGTGTAAGATAATTTATCGGTTGGATTGAGTAAGTAACCAATAGATGGCGCATACTGTATTGAATAGTTTACTACAATATAATTTAACATATACCTTAGCCACAGAAACGCGTGGCCGGGTTTGCTAGCAAAATATAAGTTTGACTGAAAATTATGCAATAGGTAAATTTATACGAATGTGTATCATAAAAAAGCAGCTTAAAATGCTTTGCCGTAAAGTTCACAAATTGGCGTTTTAGAAAATCCCCGAACCGAGACAAAGTTTGTGTGATCCACAAATATTTGTTTCGGGGTCTGGGTGTTGTGAGACCGAAAGTCTCTCGTAGTTCCTGATACCCATGACACAAGACTCCTATCTTACTGGGGGGTCAGGACTATGTATGTAACTGTTGGGTGTTTTTATTTATTTATTATTATCTACCTCCACAATATTTGATAGTGTTGGTAGCATACCTGTACATCCAATAGGTGTACACCACAAAAAGTATTCCTTGATTAAAGAATCCAACATTATTGAACAAACTAATCAAACAAAAACCATATAATATTTGACGGAAGAATTAATGTTAAAATAACCAAATATTATTTCGCCTTATTGAGAATATGGAGGATGTTATTTCTTTCAAATGTACTTGGAAATCGACAGCACTTTGGATGAGTTCCAATATTTGATTTTCTATTACGCTGTATAGGTAACAAACGTTCCGAGTCGGGAGCACTCGAGCCGAATTCACACTATTAAAGGATAATAATAATAATAATTATTTAATAATAATTTTATAATAATTATTATTAATTAATTTTATTTTATAATAATTATTTAATAATAATTTTAGGATAATTGTTTATTTATAACACAAATAACAATGCCAGCTCTGTATTACAATCCCATTGCTGGGCACAGGCCTCTCTACTAATGAAAGGTAATCTCATTTCTAATTACGCAAGAATTGGGTACACGACGTCCATGACTCGGCTTGTTACCACGCATCGTTTAATTGCGCCATTAGACGAACTGTAATAATATAATTTATTATTTTATGTTAACAATTTATCAACGATTCCTGAGCCAAATGGAGCGTTTTGGGTTTTATAAAGAGGTTGGCATTGATATACTATGATATAATGATCATACTACACAATAAAACTAATATTTCACTTACGTTTATATTATATCTAGAACTAATAGTTGAGCTTAAGATAAATTACTGCACTAATGGTAGTTTAATAAATTACTGCTACTAATGGTAGTTTATTACTAAGGTTTATTAACGTTCACGTATATCTTCAGAAACCCATAAACTCATTTTAGATCATGAGGTCTAGAAAATGGTGTAATTTACACGACAACATAATTGTTTAACAGCTGTGAAACGAGAGGCCGTAAATCGATCCCCACACCACATTATCTGTGTGACCCACAAATTTGATTCGGGTCTGGGTGTTGTGAGACCGAAATTCTCTCGTAGTTACTGATACCCACGAGACAAGACTTATCTTACTGTAGGGTCAGGACTATGTTACTGTTGGGTGTATTTATTTATTTTATTGTGGCGATATTCTTTAATTTGTGTTTAGATACAATACAAATTTCGACAAGATTACGAAATAATTTCCATCGCAGAAAACACTAAAGTTATCTAAACATTACCTGATAAACCCAAAGCATAGTGTCGCTAGCAAAAACCACTAGGTTTATGATAACAATAACAATGAATATAAAAATAAAGTTGCCTACAAAGAAAAGTATTTCTCCAACTGCAGACAAAATAAGACGTTTTCTCTCAGCGACTACTGAAGCGTCTTGTCAGCTAATCTCGCTACAAATTTATAGACCTCCGTACAGAATATCTTTGTACTAGAATTTCTCGGTAAAATTCCGCACCGACTGCGTGACATCGTTGAAGATTAGATTTTATTTTGTATAAGCCTTAAATGCAAAACTCACCGTGAACTAACAAAACTACCTACACAAACTTCACATTTATACTTAAAAAAGGAATGAAATGGTGGATGTTGCAGAAATAGATAAGAGCGAAAATAAACAGCAGTGTAAGAAAAAAGAAAATAATAACCAATAAAGGTAACACATATAAACAATACATAAATACCTAAGTATAAAATATACAAAAACACATAGATAATATTTTTTTTAAATATAGTACTACTATAAACGTGATAGTTTAGATGTTTGTGAGTTTCTGAATTTCGTTGTTTTTTTCAATCACGTCGTAACGGTTGAACGAATTTAAATTTGGCATAAAGGAAGATACATGACCTAGATTAAGATACGCTTTTTATCCCGAAAAAGGACGTTCCCGCGAGCAAAAGCTGGTATCTTATAAAATTAAAAATAGCAAAAATATGAGATGTAGATTATTTTGAAAAAGTTTAAATTAATTAGTACCCAAAAATTGTAAAATCATTGTTTTGGACTAAAGAGGGTCGATACAACAAGGGCAACCCTGAGATCCCTTTTACCTTTACTAGCTTTTGCTCGCGGCTCTTCCCGCGTAAATTTTATTTTGTATTATATCCCATAAAGCACGTACTATGGTCAATCTGTGACCGAAAAACGTTCAAACGTTAGGGAGTGATTGATTAACAAACATCCAAATTCACAAACTAACAAACATCCCAACGAACAAATCCACAAACATCCAAGCTTTCACATTTACAATAGTATAAGTAGGATTTCCGAAATTCTTTCCTTACAAATATATTTTTCTGCTTTATTACGCGTGTAATCGCATAATTATTCAAGTGTAACAGACAAAAAACTGTTAGTTCAAAGAATAAATGCATGATAAATGGCAATTTGCAATTCTAACATGGCACGACAAACGCTATTACTCAGATTTTCCTTTATATATGAATATCATGAATAAATTGTTGCGAAAAAAACGCAGCGATCATTTTTAAATAAACTCGTGTACTGCAAACATTAATAAAGGCAATTGAGCGTTGAAAATATTGCGTAATTCATAGACTTTATTACATCCAATTATCTCTGGTAGATAGCCAGTAACACAATATAATGGTTTTCTGATAATGCCCGTTTAAATTTCGAAGTAAATAGTGAGCAATACCAATACTGCTACTGGCTATCGTAATAACCTATTTGTAATACTATTAGCCTTATTACAAAACGCATTCTAAATTTAAACTAGGTGTCTAATAACTAGGTTTACTACTACTATGGTGTTACACGGTGGTAGGTCCCACGTATGCGAGAGGCCGTCTGGGTTGGTACCACCGCTTTGTCTATTTCTCCCGCCAAGCAACAGTGTATAAGCACTGTTGTGTTTCGGTTTGAAGGACATTGAAGCCAGCGAAATTACTGGGCATTATGAGACTTAACATCTTATGTCTCGGGGTGACGAGCTCAGTTCAGTGCCATGCAGTGTTTTGTAATTCAAAGATCTGTGTGGTGTTGCTTCTGTTTATGAGCAGGCGTGGCGCTTCCCATCAGGCGAGCGCCTTGCTCTTCTCGTCAATCAATAAAATAAAAAAAAATAACTCATACAATCTGGCCAATATAAAGGTCAAAGTAGTTTAAGGTTAGAAAACGTTTTGTAATAAAGCCCTATTAGTTTTGTAAATAAGTAATTACGACAGCCTGTAGCTAATGCCCAATTCAACTTTCGCCGTTTCAACTTTCGGAGTAAATATCGGATAGGTAATTTTATTTTTAAAGACCCATGAAACCTGCTTATTGAGCCATGACAAACTTTATTAATTATTGATGAATTGGAACCTGCAGACGGCTTGGTTGCACTATTGTATCAAGGTTACACGAAGGACACTAAATTAATATTCAATTTAAGAAACCGCATTCAAATCGGTTCTTTCCATACAGTGCTATGATGTAACAGATAGATACACAAGAAAATAAATAGGTATAACACCACTCTTTTTAGTCGGTGATTTAAAATGATACGACATACTCATCATCATCATCATCAGCCACAAGACGTCCACTGCTGAACATAGGCCTCACCCAAAGATTTCCAGACCGACCTGTTGGAAGCGGCCTGCATCCAGCGACTTCCTGCGACCTTTATCAGGTCGTCTGTCCAATAAACTGTCTGACATACACAGCTTTAGATAATTCAAAGTAGAATAGCGCGAGATTTTTTTTTATTTTTTATAGCATAGGCCGGCAAACGAGCAAGTGGGTCACCTGATGGTAAGTGATCTCCACCGCCCATGTACGCCCACCACCAGAAGAGTCATGGGCGCGTTGCGTTGTTGTTTAAAGGAAAGGGATAATTAGGGATTGGGAAGGGGAGGGGATTTACCACTCAAAAAAGCTTGATGAAGCATCTAATTTCGGATGAGACGCGCTAATCTTATAATGCCTCCGATATTCAATGGGACAATACATTTTCATTGATTTAGAGAGATACCCCAAAGTTAACGTGTCACTATCACTTAAGTCACGACACGCGTGGCGGTCTACTTGTCTCGGTCACGCAACTCAAAACAGACCTTGACGGTGTTAAAACTAGACTTTTTGCATAAGTTGGTAAACTCGTGAGTAGGTCACCTCACGGTTAATGATCTTATATTATGAGAATCATGGCTGTATTGCAAAGCATAAAAGAGAGGGACAATTAAAGGATTGAGAAGGGGAGGAGATTTGAACCTCCAGCATCCACTCACCATATGAAACGCAACAGCAAGCCGCTACTCTAGCCCATTTATAATATAGACAAAACTGTATACAGCGTGGGCCGTGGCTCTACCAATCAATTTCATTTCAAGATGTTTCATTTAATTTTACTTGAGAATTGGTCTTAGGCCTTTTCGTGTCGCAGCCAACGTTTGTATCAAGGAAGCAATCTCATAATAGGTATACTACCTCTACTCAAAATGAAATTCATTATACATTTCGCGTTAAGCCTATAAAACCATACTCTACAGGTATTTTATAGAAGGCGACTAAAGAAACTAATTTATCTCCCAGCTTTGCGAAGCGACAAAAACCTAAAGTCCATTGAGCCCCATGGTTGAGCCTTCAAAGGACACAGCGGGCTTATCTCCTATCATCACAGATCTACAGAATGATATTGAGTTTTATGCTGGCCGTTTACAGGGGGATTTACCTGTAATACGTTCGTAATAAAATTTCAAAAAGGTATTAGCTAATCATTATTTAGTTCAAAGGAATGAGAGCAAGGTAATTGTGTATTGAAAAGATAAGTTTGTTGTTTGATTCCTTTACAAAAGATGTTTGATTAGCCACGATTCCTTTTAATTTGTTATAGCAAAGGCCGGCAAACCTACCGGGTCACCTACCTAATGGTGAGTGATCTTCTCCACGGCCCATGAACATAATATAAGAAGAATAGTGGACGCCTTGCAGCCCTAAAGGAAAGGAGTGGGGATTGAGAAGGGAGAGGGGAGGTTTGGGCTCCGGATATAACACTCACCACACGAAACGCACGAGCAGCTGTTGCTTCAGGTTGTTTTTTTGTGAGATGTGGTAACAAGCAGATTCAGCAGGCATTTATGCTGTAGACAAAGTTGTCTACAGCGTGGCTCTACACTTGTAACTCTCTCTTTTGTCATTCTTACGCGTTAAAAGTATAATTTTCCCTAAAAACATATTTTTGGTTTGATTGGATTACTCACAAGTTAAATAGGTCCCTCGTATGCTATTGCTGGTGATGGGATATTCATATCCGACTGGATAGCTACCACCGTACACATGGTGTTAGTAACCCACACACCTTGCGAGGATCGCGTTCCAGGATCAGCCAGTGTATATCCGGTTCTCCCGAGGGGCTTGCTGCATGACTTGATGCATGGTTGGGACGGGTATAGGGGGTAAATCCTTATATCCCTGTGGCTGCATCGGTCATCCGCCTGTCCAAGATTAAAACAAAACATTTGTGCATCAGACAAATATTAGTCTCAGTGCAAAGATCGACCCCACGGTCTTACGTTTCTCACTCAGCTGTTCGCTCATTGCACTACGGAGGCTGTCAAAAACATACAAACTGGACATATTACTGTCGTCGCGCGACGCAGTCTCTTGTCTCGGTCGCACACCTCGAAATGATCGTATCATTATTCATGCGAATAAAAATCGATACGTCCTATGAAACCTTTACCCTTCAAGTAAATCGAGTATTCGAAACACATCACTTAACTAGTATTCCTCATAGATAAGGAAAATAAAGGGTGTGCCCTCTCTACCGTGTAATTAAAGTGTGATGAGCGTAAAAATAACATGTCTTAAGGCCCATTTAGACGATGCAAGTTTCTTGCCTGTTGCATACAATTAAATTGAAGCAATAAATGACTTGCATGGTCTAAACAAAACGAAACATTCTTGATTTGCTATACAAGTTTTGTATCAAAACTTATATTGGTGTAAACAACACATGCTATAATTTCTTGAGCAATTCTTGTATTCAATTGGTTTCTCTCTTCATTTGCAAACATGAGTGCAGTGAGTGAGGGTGTATTAATCGTTGCTGCTCTTCTGAGGCAAGAAATATTGAGAAACACATTTCCCATAAATAAATAAATACACCCAACAGTCACATACATAGTCCTGACCACACAGTAAGATATAAGATAAGAATAA